>CM035123.1:116871644-117514144 GCA_020205555.1 Panax stipuleanatus
ATAAAACTAGTTATTATGTAGAGACTCGAATTCGAGCTTGAATTTGAAGCTCGCGAATAGTTTGATTATAATTCGAGCCGAGTCGGATCGAATTCGAATAGTAAATATTCGAGTCGAATCTGAGTAGAATTTTTCAAATACAATTCGAATTCGAGTACGAATTTATCATTTCGAGTCGAATCCGAGTAGCTCTCTGTTCGCTTCGATTCGATTCGTTTACACCCTTAACTCCACTAGTTCGTTTAACTTTTAATTCTTAAATTAATTTATTTTAATTCATCAAAAAGTAAGATTACTTATTTTAAATTTACTAGAGACATGGCAATCGAGACTACTACTTAATTCTAAATAATCAACATTCTTGATCAAAGTATAATAGTGGTTAATGGCTAATAGCACTAAGGGCACACGTTAATTCTTTTGATTTCTGTATGTGCATTAAGTTCAAAAAAATATGTACATAATTCAAGTGAATATTTCCCTTGAACTGTGTGATTTAAGAAATTATTTTTTATAAATAATTTGATAGACTCAAATTTATTATTATAATACACAATGGTACGCTTTTTAATTAATTCAAAATAATAACGCTTGATTGTTGGAACGTCCCTGTCTCTCTCGTGCTATATGTTTCAGGACTTGGCATGCATGTCAGCTTTTGCCGAATTGAGAGGTGTCTATGCCATTGTCGGTGAGGGTATATAGGAGGAGAGCATATTATTTTTATGATGTGGACCGTATAACTTCCAAGAGTAAAAGAACCAAATAAAAAACATATGATCATCACAGTAAATATGATTAACACCTCATTAGGTACGATATATCAATTTTAAATTTATAATTAAGCAAAAATATTCAAACAAAATATCGAACATGTAATCATAAAACTAAAACAAAAACTAAAACAAAACTTTAATATTGGGCTGAGGGAGTGTGTGAGATCAGTGGCGAAACCAGGACAATTTTAGAAGGGGGGCCAAAATATATTATTAAAAAAAATTAATTATTGACGCTTGAAGTGCTTCTTTTGAATGTACGACTGAGAGGAGACAACAATATCTTGCGACTTTGCATAGTTTGAAAACGTCTCAAAATTTGTTCGTTTTCAATTATTGAAAAAATATCTTTCTCAATATAAACTATCAGACTATCATTCATCCACTCGTCCCCCATTTTCACATATTTCTTCCCACATAAAGATATGACTCACCCTACTCTCTTATAAAAAAAGATCATTACATGTGGAAATAATATTTTCCTAAATTAATTAATTTCTTCTAATACATTAAAAAATTTCTACAAGAACCCCATAACACATATACATTGTTTGTGGCAAGACCCTAGCAAAGTGGTTCAAATTTTTTTTTTTGGTTCTTAGACTTCTTTACAACTACCTTGGGCACTTAACATGCTTAGCACAATAATCACTCACACTTCTTAGAAGAATTCCGCATATATATAAAAATATATATTTATTCTTAAACGTATATTCTGACGCCCCCAGAATAGGTCCAGTCTGTAAGACCCCAACTTTTATGAATAAAGATTTAATTTTCTTTATATATTATTTCAAAACAGTAAGGTGTTGTTTTGATAAATATGAAAGTTATGGGTGAAATGTGCAAATATTTTTAAAATGAGCAAGTGGTTATAAAATATTCTTGTTGTCGGGGAATATTCGTTTGGTCGTGGAATATTCTTGTTGTCGGGGAATATTCGTACGACGGCGCAGCTATTTGTGAGCCCCCACAACGGAATAACTGTCGGATATAGAAAGCGACAGAAATAACTTTTTTACAAAATAACGGCGTGGTTGTTACCGTTAGTACTGTTGAAATACCCGGTGGTTAAAATACAGTGATACGCGATGTTGCACAGTAGCACACGGTATTGCATAGTATTTCGAATTATTGAGTCTTACGTGAGAAGCCATTACTCAATTATTGTTACAGTAATTACTGTTCAATATTTTATATTATTGACTCAATAATTGCTACGTTGATATTTTATATTATTGACTCAATAATTGTTACATTGATATTTTATTGACTCAATAATTGCTACGCTGTCATTTTATATGATTGATTCAATAATGGCTACAGTTGATATTTTGTAGTATTGATTCAATAATTGTCGTTGCACAGTATTTCACATTATCAACTCAATAATTCATATTATTTGAATAATATTATTAGATAGCATTATTGACAGTGTCTAAGGAAGTTCTGTCTAAGAGGGGTTATTTAATTGCGCGCCAGTAAGGAGAAGTCCTTATCGGAAGGCCCCCTCTTTCCTGGGAACGACCTGGTTGTCAATATTGTAGTTCTGTAATATTATCTGTGAATAATTAATTATTGATTTATATGATAAGGAAATATTTATTTTGTGGATATTAAAGAAGGAATTGGCGCTGATGAGTTTTTATCAATATTTTGGTGTGAGAAATCATCTGGTCGTGGATTTCGAATAATTTATGTTTGAAATTTAGAAAAACTTTCTTCTGCAAAGTTGTAGAGAATTAAATTTCCTATGGAAGGACATAGAATTTGTATTTTTCTGACAAAGGGGCTATTTGTTATGAATTATTGAAGTTTCGAAAAATAAATATTTTTTAATAAAAAGGTGGGCCCCACTTTTGTCGGTTTGTTGAAAATTCTGATTTCTTTGGAGCAGCCGGCGGCTGGAGAATTTTTTGAAAATAATATTATTTTATTATTTTAGTCTCCTTTGGCATCTTAAGTTTTTCCTATAAATAGGGTGCTTAGGTTAGAATTGAAAATCACACCAGAATCAGAAGTTTTCTCTCTCTATAATATCGAGCGTATTTTTGTGAGTATTTCAATACTTTGAGTGTTGCTATTCAGTGCAAGTTTTCTTCGGTATTATATCCTATATTCCAGTCAGAGGTACTATCTTTTTGAGGTAAGGGATGTTATTTTCTTTCGTAAATGATGTTATTCTTTTCAATATCATTATACAAAAATATTGTCATGGATTTTATGTTGAAATTCTTACTTTTTCCGTCGGGGTTACTATTCACGTATACGGCACTATTCACGGAAAAATTAAATTTTCTTCTATTTGTCCAAATTGCTTGTTAAGGTTACTATCTTTGATTGTATCCAAGTTTTGAGCTCTATTCTTGAATTTTGCTCCATAATTGATTATTACGAGGTATTTTTGAATTGGATATACTAAAATACGAATACTTAGTCTTTGTCTTTTATCTCACTGGATTCGTTTTTTTTAAATGTTTTTCATCATTCTCAGTCCTAAAAGGTGATGTAACTGAATATCTTTGGCCTGTAGAGCAAAGATGAATGATTACTTGATGAATATATTTGGCCTGTAGAGCAAAGATGAATGATTACCTGATGAATATCTTTGGCCTATAGTGCAAAGATGACAAGTGTTGAGATGAATATGACCACTGATGATACAAATGAATATCTTTGGCCTGTAGTGCAAAGATGAATATTTGATTCGAGATGTATATTAATTGATGTTACAGGGATAAAATATTGATGATGGACTTTTAAATCATAGAAGATAGTAGACTTCATTCTCTGCTTAACTCTTCTAATGATTTGTTATTTCCGCTGCGAATATTGATCTAAGATTTGTTGTCCATTATATTTTATCTGATTTATTGAAGACTAACGATAATTTATTTTTCATTATCTTAGTCATAATATTCTTTACTGAGCTAGTTGAGCTCACCCTTTTCATCTGTTGTCCCCTTCAGGAAATGAGAATGTTGCGGGAACTAGTCGGGGGACAGAATGATGGTCCGAGTTAGAGCAGTAGTAGTCCTCACTATTTCTGATAAATAGTGTGATAATAATTGTAATGAGGACTTAGTTTGAATCTTAATATTTTTTACATATTTGTATTAACACTCACAGTTGTGTGGTCGTATTTTGCACGACCGTATGATATAAAGTTTGTATTTGAATTCTGTACCATCTATTTGGCGACTCAGAATGGGTTGGGTTGAATGGACCTATTCTGGGGGCGTCACACAGTCAACCCAACCCATTCTGAGTCGCCAAATACATGATACAGAATTCAATACAAATTTTATATGACGGTCGTGCAAAATACGACCACACAACTGTGAGTGTCAATACAAATATGTAGAAAATATTAATATTCAAACTAAGTCCTCATTATAATTATTATCACACTATTTATCAGAAATAGTGAGAACTTCTACAGTTCTAACTCGGACCATCACTCCATTCCCCGACTAGTACCCGCGATATTCTCATTTCCTGAAGAGAACAATAGAAGAAAAGGATGAGCTCAACTAGCCCAGTAAAGAATATTATGACTAAGATAATGAAAAATAAATTATCGTTAGCCTTCAATAAATCAGATAAAATATCATGGACAACGAGTTTTAGATCATTATTCGCAGCGAAACTAACAATTCATTAGAAGAGTTAAGTAGAGAATGATGTCTACTATCTTCTTTGATTTAAAAGTTCATCATCAATATTTTATCCCTGTAACATCAATCAATATACATATCGAATCAAATATTCATCTTTGCACTACGGGCCAAAGATACTCATTTATATCATCAGTTGGTCATGTTCATCTCAACACCTGTCCATCTTTGCACTACGGGCCAAAGATATTCATCAGGTAATCATTCATCTTTGCACTACAGGCCAAAGATATTCATTACGTAATTATTCATCTTTGCACTACAGGCCAAAGATATTCAGTTATATCACCATGTAGAACTGAAGATGATGAAAAATAATACGAATAACGGATCCAGTGAGATAAAGGACAAATATTAAAGAATTTATCCAGAGTTCAAGAATGAAGATCAAAATCTGGATCCAATCAAAGATGATTTGGAAGAAGAAATTTTTTTTTTTACGGTGAATAGTAGTACCCTGTGAATAGTAACTCGACATGAAAAGATAAAAATTTCACAAGAAAGTTCAGACCAATATTCCAGTGAAATAATATTAGATGAAGCGCAAAACTCAAGTAATATTTGATCATTTCAGGAATTATAGAAGCAATACTTACCGTAGTAAGTTTAGAGTTAAGAATATGAAATGAAACAATATACGAACTGCAATTGAATTTTCACCCGTTTGGTGGTAGTCCGCTCAGACAGATTATTTTCATAATTTAATAACAACTGAATATGAAGGGTTATTCACCCGTCTGGTGGTAGTCCGCTCAAACAGATTATTTCCACAATTTAATAACAACTGAATACGAAGAGTCATCCGTCTGGCGGTAGTCCGCTCAAACAGATTATTCCAACAGAATAATAAGGAGTGGAATAACAACCCTTACGAGTATTGAAAGAAAATAACTCTCTCCATGAATACGAAAGAAATAATACCCCTTACCTTAAAATTTGGGGACTGCACTAGCGTAATAGCAGAATACTCTTCTTCTTTCTCTCTTATTCTCTCTATACTTTCTCTCTCTATAGCTTTAGTGAATTGGTGAGAAATAATGAAGAAATGAGCTTCTATTTATAGGCTCGGCAGAGTAAGGGTAAAATAATCTTTTCGCCATAATTTATGACATCATTGCTTACATCATCGCTCCGATGACATTATTGCTTACATCATCGCTCCGATGACATCATTGTTTGCATCATCGCTCCGATGACATCATTGTTTGCATCATAAGAGTTCGAATTCAATTTGCACTCTTCCACCTCGTTTAACTTTTATACCATGAATTTACTATAATAATGTTACCATTCAAATTATAAAAATCATACTATTATATAATCACATCATACTACGATAATGTAATATTATAATACTATATTTGAATGAATTATTTTATCGGACAAAATAAAATATCAACTTTCAACAAATGACACATGTTAAAAATTCCTCCGTCTAAATTCACATTGAATAAATATTTTCTTATCATATATATCAAAAATTAATTATTCACAAATAATATTATAGAACTACAATATTGACAACCAGGTCGTTCCCAGGAAAGAGGGGGCCTTCCGATAAGGATTTTTCTTTACTGGCGCGCAATTAATCAACCCCTTTCCTAGACAGAACTTCCTTAGACATTGCCAATAATGCTATCTAATAATATTATTCAAATAATATGAATTATTGATTTGATAATTTGAAATAATGTGTAATGACAATTATTGAATCAATAATATAAAATAGAAAAGTAGCACTTATTGATATAAAATATCAACGTAGTAAATATTGAACCAATAAAATATCATGCAATTATTGAATCAATAATATAAAATATTAAATAGTAATTACTGTAACAATAATTGAGTAAGTGTCTTCCTACGTAAGAATCAATAATTTAAATACTGTGCAATACCGTGTGCTACCGTGCAACACCGTGTATTACTGTATTTTAACCACCGGATATTTCAACAGTACTAACGGTAACAGTTTTGTCGTTATTATATAAAAAGGTTATTTATGTCGCTTTCTATATGCGACATTCATTCCGTTGTGGGGTCTACCAATGACTGCGTCGTCGTACGAATATTCTCCGACAAAAAGAATATTCCTCGACCAAACGAATATTCCCCGACACAACGAATATTTTATAACCACTTGCTTACTTTGTAAATTTTGAACATTTCACCCATAACTTCTCACATTTATCAAATCAACACCTTACTATTTCAAAATAATATATAAAGAAAATTAAATCTTATTCATAAAATTTGGGGTACTTACATCCTCCACTCCTTATGAAATTTTATCCTCGAAATTAACGTATGTACCTGGTATGTCAAAAAAGTGAGGATACCTCGTTTTCATCTCCGATTCTAACTCCCAAGTCATTTCCTCGATATCATGGTTCCTCCACAAAACTTTAACTTGAGGTATAACCTTTGAGCGTAAGACATGTTCCTTCCTATCCAAGATCTTAACAGGTACCTCCTCGTATGTTAAATCTTCGGCTATCTCGTCTGGTTCTAACTCAATAATGTGGTTTGGATCTTTCACATATTTACGAAGTACAGATATGTGAAAAACGTTATGAACACGAGACATGCTTGAAGGTAAGGCGAGTCTATAGGCCACATTTTCTACTCGGTCAAGGATTTCAAATGGACCAATGAATCGTGGGTTGAGCTTTCTTCTCTTTTCGAATCTCGTAACTCCTTTCCATGGAGCAACACGTAATAATACATGATCTCCGACATTAAACTCCACGTCCCTTCGATGAAGATCAGCATAACTCTTTTGTCGATCTTGTGTAGTTTGTATACGTTGCCGAATCATTTGAATCTTTTCCGTAGTCATACGTATTAACTCTGGTCCCAACAATGTTGCTTCACCCACCTCGTCCCAGCATACTGGAGAACAATATTTTCGTCCATATAACGCCTCGAATGGAGTCATGCCTATACTTGCCTGATAACTGTTGTTGTAGGAGAATTTCACCAATGGTAGGTACTTATCCCAACTCCCTTTGAAGTCTAGAACACAGAGTCTCAATAGATCTTCAAGAGTTTGGATAGTCCTTTCCGATTGCCCGTCCGTTTGTGGATGATATGCCGAACTGAATCGTAAATTCGTGCCCATAGCTTTCTGCAAGCTGACCCAAAATCGTGAAGTGAATCTTGGGTCACTATCCGAAACTATGGATATTGGCATGCCATGTAATCTCACAATCTCATTCACGTACATACGAGCAAGACGTTCAAGGGAATAAGTCTCTCGTATCGGCAAGAAATGAGCAGACTTGGTTAATCTATCAACAATAACCCAAATCGCATCTATGCCTTGAGAAACCTTAGGAAGACCAATAACGAAATCCATGGTAATGTGTTCCCACTTTCACTTTGGAATCTCAAATGGTTGTAATGGACCCTTTGGCACTTGATGCTCCGCCTTGACACGTTGACACGTTAAACACCTCGAGATAAATTCCGCGATCTCTCTTTTCATATTGCTCCACCAAAATGTATGTCGAAGATCACGATACATTTTGGTACTCCCAGGATGGATTGCAAACGGTGTGTTGTGTGCCTCCATCATGATTCTATACTTCAAATCAGAATCGTCAAGAACACAAAGTCTGGAGTTGACTCGAAGTATTCCTTCTTCATCAATCCTTGCTTCTGGAATAGCACATTCTTGCACCTTTTTTCTCATATTCATTAGCTCTGGATCTGTAGCTTGAGCAGCTTTAACTTTATCAATCAAAGCTGGTTCTACGCGTATATTTGATATCATCGCATGGGTCCCCGAAGTCTTGAACTCTATCTCCATCTTTTGTAAATCACACAAAATAGGCCTTGAAAGTATCGCATTCGTTCCCTCATATGATCTTCTACTCAACTGCGTCAACTACCACGTTCGCTTTAACAGGATGGTATTGGATGGTATGGTCGTAATCTTTCAATAGCTCAAGCCAACGTCGTTGCCGCATGTTGAGTTCCTTCTGGGTGAAGAAATACTTGAGGCTCTTATGATCCGTATAGATCTCCACTTTTTCCCCATACAGGTAGCTGTCTCCAGATCTTCAAAGCGAAAACGACTGCTGCCAACTCTAGATCATGAGTAGAATAATTCCTCTCATATTCCTTGAGTTGTCGCGAGGCATAGGCTATGACTTTCCCATGTTGCATGAGAACACATCCTAACCCTTTGCCCGAAGCATCGTTGTAAATGACAAATCCATCCGAACCAGATGGTATCGTCAGAACAGGTGCCAAAATGAGTCTCCTCTTGAGCTCTAGAAACCTCTTCTCGCATTCCTCGTTCCATACGAATTTTATATCTTTCCGAGTCAGCTGAGTTAATGGAGTAGCGATTCGAGAAAATTCTTCCACGAATCTCCGATAATAACCAGCTAAGCCCAAAAAGCTACGTACTTCAGTCACCGACTTCGGTTGCTCCCAACTTTGTATTGTTTCAATCTTCGTCGGATCCACAGATACTCCACGTTTTGATACTACGTGCCCAAGGAATGCTACATCCTCAAGCCAGAACTCGCATTTCTTCAGCTTGGCATATAGCTTGTTTTCACGAAGCCTTTGAAGTACCAGCTTCAAGTGGTGCTCATGATCTTCACGACTTTTGGAATAGATGAGGATGTCATCAATAAAGACAACCACGAACTGATCTAAATATTCCTTGAATACACGGTTCATCATATCCATAAAAGCAGCAGGAGCATTAGTCAATCCAAAAGACATGACTAAAAATTTATAATGCCCGTATCGAGTTCTGAAAGCAGTCTTCGGAATATCCTCAGTTTTAATCTTCAGCTGATGATACCCAGAACGAAGATCGATCTTTGAAAAGAATTGTGCACCTTGCAACTGGTCGAACAGGTCATCAATACGAGGTAACGGATACCTATTCTTGATGATGACATGGTTCAACTCCCGATAGTCAATACAAAGTCGCATACTCCCGTCTTTCTTCTTTACGAATAAAGCAGGAGCACCCCAAGGAGATGTACTAGGACGTATAAAATCGATGTCTAACAACTCCTGTAGTTAGACCTTTAACTCCTGAAGTTCTATAGGAGCCATTCGATATGGGGTTTTAGAAATGGGTTTTGTACCGGGTTCAAGGTCAATAAAGAATTGAACTTCACGTTCCAGGGGTAGACCGGGAAGTTCTTCGGGAAATACATCAGGAAACTCACTAACAACAGAAATATCATTCAAACCTGACGTATTCTGGTTTAGATCAGTGACATGAGCTAAGAAAGCTTGACATCCGTTTTTCAATAAACGAATAGCTTTGTGACTTGAAATGACATTGACAGATTTTAGTGGTTTGGTGATTTGAATTCGCACAACAGGTTGGTTAGGAATATAAAAACTAACAACCTTACGAAAACAATCAATTTTGGCATGGTAAGTGGTTAACCAGTTAATTCCTAAAATCACGTCAAATGCAAGTATTTTCAAAGATATAAGATCAACAAGTAAGGTAACGGTACCAATCTGAATCAAGCAAGATTTGTAAACTGTAGATGTAACGAAAGTTTCTCCTAACGGAGTTTCAACAGATAAGTCAAAGTCTAACTTCTCAGGTGTCAAATTTAATCGTTGAGCACAAGCAGGTGAAATAAATGAATGGGTAGCACCGGTGTCTAACAAGGTGTAAACTTCGCAAGAGTTTATGATTAGCTTACCCGTAATCACCTCGTGCGGGTTCCTCGTGTTTTGGGCTGTCACGACAAACGCTCTTCAAGAATCACCGACTTTGACTTGTTCGAAACCGCCTTTGGAATCACCACCCCCGCTGGACTTGGTTTCTCTACAGGACAATCTCGAGCTATATTTCCTTCTTTTCCATAGTTATAACATGCTTTGAATTGTTGTGGACAGTTTGGGCTGATGTGTCCCTCATTCCCGCATTTATAGCATACGACCGGTGGTCGTTCTCCTCCTCTAGAAATAGTTGATGCCGGTGCTGATGTCGATGTCTTCACGTTCTCACTGTTGTACCTTCTCTTCTTGAAATCTCCTCCCGATTCACTTTTTCTACTATCATGACCACGATTACCACCGGATTAGTTACCGCTTCTGTCATGATACTTTCCTCCCCGCTGGTTATCATTGTTCCGATGACTGCTGCCATCGGTACGACCTTGGTTGTTGTCCCTTGATTGAACATAATCACTATCTCGTTCTAACAACTGGGCCCTGTTTACAACATCCGAATATAGAGAAAATTTATGAGAAATGAGGTATTGACGAATTTCGGGTTTCAAACCTCTCAGAAACATCCGCGTCATACGTTCCTCATTCTCCACCAAATGAGGTGCAAACCGGGATAACTCCGCGAATTTAGCCTCGTACTGGGACACAGTCATGCTGTTCTGTTCCAGTCTGATGAACTTTACCTCTTTCATGTGACGAATACTTTCTAAAAAGTACTTGTCATTGAACAGTTTCTGGAACGCCCCCCAAGACATCTTGAGTGCGGCAGGCTGGGTACGCTTCACAGATTTTCACCAGTAATCTGCCTCTCCACGGAACATAAAGGTGGCAAATGGAAACTTCTGTTCCTCCGTGCATCCCAAGACATCAAATATCTTGGTAATTTGCTTAATCCAATTTTTCCGCCTTGATTGGATCTGGCTTTCCCTGAAACTCTGGTGGTCCTAACTCTTTAAACTGCTTGGCAGTGACAAGCCGCGAGTTGTTATTTCCACCTGTATTACGAACACGAGTCTCCCTCGTCTGGTTTTGTATGAACTGCAAAAAGCTTCTAAACATCCCGTCATTTATCATTTCTTCGGTAGGGTTGTTTACAGGAGGAATATAGCCTTCCTGTTGCACGTTCTCCTCGTTGTTGATTAAAGGTGTCTCAACGGTCTCATTCACTCCATTGTTTAAATTTTCAGCTGCCATTCTCAAATACTGCCACAAAATAAGGGTTAATCAAACAAATTAACATATCACATATTAACCCTATATTCCAACCGACCAATTAAATAGCAATTAAGCTTAGGTAGGACACACTAGTAAAGGTTTTACTCGTCTCTCCCCTTCTAGTTTTATTCCCAGATCTCCGCTAGAGATCATATCCCTAAGCTCTGATACCAACTGTGACGCCCCCAGAATAGGTCCAGTTAACCTAACCCATTCTGAGTCGCCAAATACATGGTACAGAATTCAATACAAACTTTATATCACACGGTCGTGCAAAATACGACCACACAACTGTGAGTGTCAATACAAATATGAATATTAATATTCAAACTAAGTCCTCATTACAAGTATTATCACATAATTTATCAGAAATAGTGAGGACTTCTACAGTTCTAACTCGGACCATCACTCCATTCCCCGACTAGTATCCGCAATATTCTCATTTTCTGAAGAGAACAATGAAAGAAAAGGGTGAGCTCAACTAGCCCAGTAAAGAATAGTATGACTAAGATAATGAAAAATAAATTATCGTTAGCCTTCAATAAATCAGATAAAATATCATGGACAACAAGTTTTAGATCATTATTCGCAGTGAAAATAACAATTCATTAGAAGAGTTAAGTAGAGAATGATGTCTACTATCTTCTTTGATTTAAAAGTCCATCATCAATATTTTATCCCTGTAACATCAATCAATATACATCTCGAATTAAATATCTATCTTTGCACTACGGGCCAAAGATACTCATTTATATCATCAGTTGGTCATGTTCATCTCAACACCTGTCCATCTTTGCACTACGGGCCAAAGATATTCATCAGGTAATCATTCATCTTTGCACTACAGGCCAAAGATATTCATCACGTAATTATTCATCTTTGCACTACAGGCCAAAGATATTCAGTTATATCACCATGTAGAACTGAAGATGATGAAAAATAATACGAATAACGGATCCAGTGAGATAAAGGACAAATATTAAAGAATTTATCCAGAGTTCAAGAATGAAGATCAAAACCTGGATCCAATCACAGATGATTTGGAAGAAGAAAAAAAAATATTTTTTTACCGTGAATAGTAAGTACCCTGTGAATAGTAACTCGTGAATAGTAATTCGTGAATAGTAACTCGACATGAAAAGATAAAAATTTAACAAGAAAGTTCAGACCAATATTTCAGTGAAATAATATTAGATGAAGCTGCAAAACTCAAGTAATATCTGATCATTTCAGGAATTATAGAAGCAATACTTACCGTAGTAAGTTTAGAGTTAAGAATCTGAAATGAAATAATATACGAACTGCAATTGAATTTTTACCCGTTTGGCGGTAGTCCGCTCAGACAGATTATTTTCACAATTTAATAACAACTGAATACGAAGGGTTATTCACCCGTCTGGCGGTAGTCCGCTCAAACAGATTATTTTCCACAATTTAATAACAACTGAATACGAAGATTCACCCGTCTAGCGGTAATCCGCTCAAACAGATTATTCTAACAGAATAATAAGGAATGGAATAACAACCCTTACGAGTATTGAAAGAAATAATACCCCTTACCTTAAAATTTGGGGACTGCACTAGCGTAATAGTAGAATACTCTTCTTCTTTCTCTCTTATTCTCTCTATACTTTCTTTCTCTATAGCTTTAGTGAATTGGTGAGGAATAATGAAGAAATGAGCTTCTATTTATAGGCTCGGCAGAGTAAGGATAAAATAATCTTTTCGCCATAATTTATGACATCATTGTTTACATCATCGCTCCGATGACATTATTGCTTGCATCATCGCTCCGATGACATCATTGTTTGCATCATTGCTCCGATGACATCATTGTTTGCATCATAAGAGTTCGAATTCAACTTCCACCTCGTTTAACTTTTATACCATGAATTTACTATAATAATGTTACCATTCAAATTATAAAAATCATACTATTATATAATCACATCATACTACGATAATGTAATATTATAATAATATATTTGAATGAATTATTTTATCAGACAAAATAAAATATCAACTTTCAACAAATGACACATGTTAAAAATTCCTCCGTCTAAATCCACATTGAATAAATATTTTTTATCATATATATCAAAAATTAATTATTTATAAATAATATTATAGAACTACAATATTGACAATCAGGTCGTTCTTAGGAAAGAGGGGGCCTTCCGATAAGGATTTTTCCTTACTGGCGTGCAATTAATCAACCCCTTTCCTAAACAGAACTTACTTAGACATTGCCAATAATGCTATCTAATAATATTATTCAAATAATATGAATTATTGATTTGATAATTTAAAATAATGTGCAATGACAATTATTGAATCAATAATATAAAATAGCAAAGTAGCACTTATTGATATAAAATATCAACGTAGCAAATATTGAACCAATAAAATATCATGCAATTATTGAATCAATAATATAAAATATTGAACAGTAATTACTGTAACAATAATTGAGTAAGTGTTTTCCTACGTAAGAATCAATAATTCGAAATACTGTGCAATACCGTGTGCTACCGTGCAACACCGTGTATTACTGTATTTTAACCACCGGATATTTCAACAGTACTAACGGTAACAGTTTTAGTCGTTATTATATAAAAAGATTATTTCTGTAACTTTCTATATCCGACATTCATTCCGTTGTGGGGTCTACCAATGACTACGCCGTCGTACGAATATTATCCGACACAACGAATATTTTATAACCACTTGCTTACTTTGTAAACTTTGTACATTTCACCCATAACTTCTCACATTTATCAAATCAACACCTTACTATTTTAAAATAATATTAAAAAAAAATTAAATCTTTTTCATAAAATTTGGGTTATTACATCAAAAATGTGAGTCACCATGAACAATCCTATATATAGTCCTAATAGCTCTTATATATAATTATTGTTAACGTCACAATGATTTCATGATGTCGTCATCGTATAAATGTAGTCTCCACATATTAACAAAAAACCGATGACTCGCACGGTTGAGAGACATTGTATTGGGCGAGCTCAAGAGAGAGCCCTTACCTTTTCTTTACCTTTTTTTTCATATATATAGAAGTAGAAAGTTACTCGGGCTTTGGCACTATGTGGAGCACATGGGCCTTGGCCCTCCCTATACAGATGGGTCTTATGTATTGGGCAAGCCCAATTGAAAATATTATATAAGAAACTGATATTTTTACATAAAAAAAATTAATATTTTCACATAATCCATCTCACATGGACAGTAAGTGAGTCTTACCTTCATGTGAGAGGCTCGTGTAGAAATATTATTTTAACATGTAAAAATATCATTTTTCCTATTATATATATATATATCCTACCAATTCCAATTATTGTGTAAAGATTGCTTTTATAACAGTGATTACAACTTTCTACAACTTGAGCTAGCTACACTTCACTCTAAATTATACTCCTACTAAACGTGGTGCAGAAAGTTTTTGGGAAAGGTATGAACAAGTGAACACTATCCATTAATCTTCCGTCATCTTCTATTTTTTTATTTTTTTTCCTTTTAATTTAACTGGTATTTTTTAATTTTTTTCCTTTTAATGTAATCTAATTTTGACCGTTTAATTCTTTCTTTTATATTTAATCAAACTATGCTACTTAAATTTTCATTTAAATAGGTCTTTGAGTTTTGTAATTGATTTTCTTTATAATTATTTTATTTGGTTAAAATAAAATAAATTTATCTATAAGAGAATCTATTTTATTATTGTAAGGACGTATTTGCTTTTCTATTAGGAGAGAAAATAATTTTGTTGGAATGAACTATTTTGTCCTTTTAAAACTCATATGACATGCACATGTCTTACTAATTTTGACCAAAATTAGTTAGAAGGAACGATTTTGTAAAAAATTGAGAGATTAACTATAACATTGCAAAAATTGAAACATTAGCATCTATGTTACAATTCAGTGTATATATGAGGAGACAATTTTACAATTTACCCAAACAGTAAACACCACTGATGTCTTGATTATATTCCTCCCTTATCTTCCTTCTAATTAATATCCTTCTACTTGGACTACGAAGGTTTAGAATCTGAATGAGCTGAATGAATTATAAATTTCGAATATAGAATGAAACAATTATATTTGTTAATTGTCTGTCAAAAATATTTGAATACTTTTATTTCTCTATTTTAACCTTTTAAACTATTATGAACAAATTTATTATGTAATTATAAATAAACAATGTTATCTAATAAAAAACTTGTGAACAATCTTACTGAAGTATACTATTAGTAATAGGAATTTCTTAACATGTGCCCTTAGGACACACGCTAAGCACACAATTCAAGGAAATATTCTCTTGAATTGTGTGCATATTCCTTTGAACTTGGTGCAAATACAAAAATAAAGGAATATACACACAGTTCAAGAGAATATTCTCTTGAATTGTGTGCTTAGCATGTGCCCTTAGGGCACATATTAAGAAGACCCTAAATGTAATTTTTAATTGCAAATGAGGATATGTAGATAAAAATATCATTCAACATTACTTCATACTGATTCAGCCAAAAATTTCTAGATAAATCGTTTAGGCACATTCAGAATATAAAAATTATAAAACAAACGATCTGAATTGCTTAATCGGTTGATCGCCCCATCCCTCGAATCCAACGGTTGATCGTCTCATCCCTCAAAGAACACTATTTGAAGGGGACTGTATATTATATATATATATATATATATATATATATATATATATATATATATATATATATTTCCTTTCTCTATATAAACCAATCCTATACTCTTAATATTTTGAATCTTTTTTCAGTAAAATATTATTTTTTATCAAATAGAACGTAAAGTGTATCACCTAAGTAACACCAATCATTGTTTTATTAGCAGGAAAGTAAATTTTTTATAAGTTATAGCAATTTTTTTATAAAATTTATTATTATATTCACTAAAACTAAACGAATTTAATTTATTTTTGAATTTAAAAATGTCTAGTACTATATTAATTTTGAAAACATTACAATATCTTCTATTTTAGAATAAAAAAGTACTATCTCCGTTCAAAATATAGAATTATTATTAATTTTTTAAAGTCAACTTACAACATTTTTAAATTTAAAAATTAACATGAAATTCTTTAATTGTAATTTGTAGTTAATACTATTATGACTATTCTAGACTATTTTAAAAAAATATATTATTTATAATTTTAAATGAATCATTTTAACTTTAAGTTTGGAAATAATTTATATGAACTTTTTAAAAATAATTTTATAACTTTGGAAAATAAAATTTAATTTTTCAAATAATACTCCCTCCGTCCCAAATTAATTGCTCACTTTTGATTTTTTTTAGTCAAATTGACTATTTTTAAAATTAATAATTAAGCATGTATAAAAATAGTTTTAACATTATAAAAATTGATATTAGTAGTAAATTGTATATACTTTTTTTTTTGTTATAACATCTTCACCTATATTTTGGCAAAAATAGGTACACAAAATAATTTTAAAAAATAATCAATTTGACTAAAAAAAGTCAAAATTAAGCAATTAATTTAGGACGGAGGGAGTACTTTTTTATGGGACGTAGAGGATCAGAGACTACTAAAAATAAGAGCAGGCAGATCTGAGCCGCATGTTTTGTTTGTCTTGTACATCTTTTCACTATTTTGGGAGAAGAAGTATCCAATTGGGTTTGGTCTGTTACAAGCAATCGTTTCAACCACTCACGACCACGTTAGGATAGACTAAAAATGGGTCAAAATTTGTTAACTGGTTTGGACCTGTTTTTCTTTTGAAAAATATTGGTTCAAACCGTAACCAATTTAAAGTGGTTAACCAACCCAAATGATTCTAATCAATATAGGTTGACCCATCAGTTTACAAACTAAATTGCCAGCTCTACATTGTACGGTTGTAATGGGCCAAAAAATGATAGACCAATTTCATTTTATAGCAAGCCTAGATCAACCAAACGCATTGTCATCTTCTCTAAGCCTTTTGATATTCTTTCAAATTAATACTTCGGGCTTAGCCTCATCTTATCTTAGGTGAATTGCCTTTGACTTAGATAAGTATAATGGGTTAAAGTTCAAATGCCTTTTAGTTATAGAGAGACTAATAAGCCCAATAGAGTTTTAATGTCCACAAAAAAAAAAAGAGGCAAAGTAATCAGCATCTATTTCCTACAATGGCAGTAGACCGACAAAAAGTGATTTTGATTTGGTTGTGAGTTACTACGGTCTTACAAAATATGGATATGCTTCTATTAAAAATTAAAATTATATAATATATTTTTAATATTCGTAAATTTTATTTTTTAAGAGAGGGTATGAAATAATTTATTTATTATTATTATTATAAATAGGAATCATATGATACTCTCTAGAAATTAAAGCATTTAATAAACTCCGTACAAACATAACGTGCCTATTCATTGGGCGTAAAATGTTGGTTGCATTAAATTGATCCTAATCGTGGTCTAGTACTAGCCTCTTTGGATGCCCGGGCGGATTGCCCTCCGACACTCCAGTCCAGTCCCGTCCCGTCCCGTCCTACCAAATTCCCCCAATGGGTACATATTGTTAAATAGCTTATTATATGTTGTAGTATTATTTAATACTTATATTATTTAGTCTATGTCTAAGTTTAAGATTGATATTGTTTTTTAAAAAGTCAATCTAAAACATTTATATATGCAAAGTTGGTATTTAATTCATTTAAGTTTTAAAAATAATAAATATGATAACTTGTAGTACTTTTTAGATATAAAACTTATGATATTCATCATTTTAATGACATATAAACTAATTAAATTCATGATAATTTATAGTTTAAAAATATTTAAAATTAATTTTTGAAAAATCGATATTAATCTTATAATCAATATTTATGATAACACATTGTACGCTGTTATAAGGCAAGGCGTAATAATTACTACAAACATCGAAAGCGCCTATGACTCGAGTGATATTATTCAACCCATAATAACCATGAGATTGAGGGTTTGAGCCTTGGCATGCCAAGGTGGAGTTTGTGTGTATGTTAAATTCCATTAACAAAAACAAAAAAAACTATTGAAGATTGACAGCTGTGAGAGTGAAAGTCTAATACGCAATTAAGATACACAAGGTGATTAATTATGTAGCCTAATAATGAAGCATCAACAACCTTAATACATAAAGAGTACGTCAAGCTAATCTATCTATCTGACACTTTTTTATTTTGCATGCACGTTATCAGATAAGATTCTTGCTGAAGAACAGGTGTGTTCATTTTGGAGTATTCTTGTCATCCAGGCCAGGAGGATGCTAGGCTAGCTCGCACGCTATATAGTTCAAGCACCTGAAGAACAGGTGTGCTCATTTTGGAGTATTCTCGACTATTAATGAGTAGTATTATAGTAATAAGGAATTTCTTAACATAGGGCACATGCTAAGCACACTTGTATGTTTATTCCTTTGAATTTGGTGCAAATGCAGAAATCAAAAGAATATACACACAATTATTTCACACCTTATCACCTTCAAAGTATCATAAATAGTTATGCCATCTCGATCCCTCTATGGTATATATTCATAGTTAAATTACCTAAATAATTATATTATCAAAAGTATTATAAGTGATAACAAATTTACTTCGGATTGATGTGATATAATAATACAAAGTATGTATGTATTGAGTTGAATACAATACGATTTGTTTATCAGCTCTAAGAAACTAGAATATTAATTACATAAGTGATTTTTTTTTTATGGTGAAAATTATAATTTTTATAAGAAAAACATATCAATAACACAAGATTTCTTCATATATATAATGGCCTTGTTGCAACTTATTTGAAGCCGTACGTTTATAAAAAATAACTTGAAAAGTACTCCTAATATGTTTGTATCAACTAATTTCAAGTAAGCTATAATTAATTAATTTGATTAAAACAATGAACAAAATATCATAAATGTTTAATTACCAAATATAACAATTTAGTAATGAAAACAGTTGGGTTAAAAAATTTACAACAAATAACATATAGTAAGTACTCCAACTTATTAAATAAATTGTTCGTGCATGATCCACGCAACACCGATTCGCGAACACATCACACATGGCGCGTGGACGGGAGGATCAGTTTCGTTAACGTCAAAGTAAAATAATCAGATGGTGGGGATTGTGTGTATCTAAATCGTGCACATGCATTGATTAAACACAACTGCATTTCCCCAAACAAACAAAACCAGCATCCATCCCGGCCATTTATGAATCACCTCACACCATCTATCACCCAACCTCTTTCTCTCTCTTAATTTCAATCTCTTTCTCTCTCTCTCTCTCTCTCTCTCTCTATATATATATATATATATATATATATATGTAATATGTATGTTCTGTAGTCACAACACTATTATATATATATATATATATATATGACTACTTAGAAATCATATAGAGGGGAGGAGCGAGGAATTAAGAAATTAAGGATGGAAGGGGTTTCAAGAACAGTATACAAGAGGTTGAAAGGTTACTGGAAAAGAAGAGGATACGAGCGCCTCACCGCAACCGGCCGTAGACGGAATAGCCCGCCGGAGGAGTTGGGCGCCGCCGGCTCCAACCGGAAGAGGCGGTGGAGGGTAAAGATCACACCTAAGCTAAAGCTGAGCTTCTTCTCGCCCAAGAAGTTATTCACCGGGATACGAGACGCTTACGTCAACATGATGCTGAGAATTGCTAATTCCAGAGCGGTTGGTGTTAGCGGGTACGGTAACGGGTTTGGAGGGGAGGGTTGTTTTGTGACCGGCCGGCCGGTGAAGGAGTACGATGAGAAAATATTAGTTGAGCTGTACAAGTCGATTTTGATGGCTCAGCAGCGGCAGTTGGTGCCCCGTGATGCCGCCGGAATTGGGTCCGAGATGGTTTGTGGACGCCCGACGGTAACTGTAATGAAATAGGAAATTAAGAGAATTTTTTCTTTACGATTTGGTTTTTTTGTTTTAAAAAAAATAAAATAAAATATGAATCCTAGCTAGCGGATGTGTGTCGTAATTTATGATGATGATGATGTTAGCTTAGCTTAGATCTGATACAAAGCGTTATGGGAATGGGGCCATGCATCATTTATTGATCATCAATGGAGTACATACCTACATTTGCATATTCAATCAAAAAAAGCGGATCTTAATTTATGTATGTATTCATTCATTCATTCATTTGCATGTATCCTAGTGTATTTAATGATGTAACCATTCTACAATATGAAAATGCCTGCCAGTTATTCATAATTTGGTACAAGCGTACAATATGAACTTGTTATATACGTACTACCTGTCTTGTCTTTTATTTTCCAAATGGCTAATTTTATTTACCTGTCTTATTTCCAAATAACTTTTACAGTGTGTGAATTAATTAAGAAGCCATTACTCTCATCTCTCCTTTCTGCCAACAACCACCTACCTCCTCCTTGTTGGAGTATTATATAGTATTTTGCAAATCAAAAATAATTGCATGTGGTAACCAATAATCATAATTTATAAATTAAAAACTTTTGTTCCAGCATGTTATTCTCCAGTGCTCCACTACTTCTCCACTGTCCACTTCCTCCTATAATTATATATGTATGTCGTTCCTATACAGACTTAATTTTATTTCAACACCAACCCCCCGGTAGTACCCACCACTGCACGCGCTGGTCATATCATATAAAAGTATTCTTCTTCTTCGATTATTAGAATATATGTATTTGCAAATGATTATAATTAATGAAATTATAATACTAAGGTTATTAATTTTAAAATTATAATATCGATATTATAATTGTAATCTCAATATTCTTAGATTAATAGTCTCAATTTAAAAATAAATAAGACACTTGATATTAATAATCATATCCCAAATATATATAATCCTTACAAATACAAAAGAACATAGCCTTGGTGCATGTATAATCAATAATGTGTATCTCTTGGATTGGCTGGCAGACAATACATAATGGAGAATAAAAAAAAAGAAGGGATTTTGAGAGATGAGAAAAAGTGTGAAGGACACCCATCACTTCACTTGATAATCAACTAATAAATTCATTGTACACAATACTTAAACCCAACACATACATACATATACTGGTATATCATAAAATTGGATCCCCCTACTATGAAATTTATTTTTTTTAGTAAGTTAGTTAATTGGTCAATAAAGTGCTAACACACAGAAAAAGAGATTATTTTTTCGCCTGCATGACAACACTCTATTAACCAATTGACCAACTTACCTAAAAAAATGAACTTCATGCTAACGCAGCTAACCACTCCATAAAATTACATGAGCCAACCCAGCTTACAAGGTACCTATAATTTACTGATTTTTTTTCCAACACCCTAGACGGATATGTAACATCAAATCATTTGAGACGACTCCTTTACTCATTCATCATATATTTGTATAGATACGAACACGGAATTTTCAAAACAAATATTGGATATTTCATATTCAATTTACTACGCTATATACCACCAGGATGTATAACCGTGTTGTGCATACTGATGCTCACAATTTCGATGTAAAGCCAGACATATCATTCTATGTACGTACTTTGATCATAAATCTCATGTAATCACATATATAATTAAGTTAGAACAACAGGCATGCAGGCATGCATGCTTCAATGTTAGAAACATATCATCATCAGAGCTCATTTCACGACAATATATCCTTTTCTTCTGCATAACTTATTAAGGGCATATATAGTCCATTCATATATCACGTGCTATTAATTACTAGCGACAAAGGTTAATTTTGTCCACAAATTTTTAATCCCTCATAATAGGATTCACTACAAGAAATAAGTATAATTCCGACGGAATTAATCTCGACGGAAATAATTCAGTCGAAAGTAAGGTATTTCCGACAGAAGAAATCCGTCGAAAGTAAGTCCCTCGAACATAAGCTAATTACGACGGAAATCCGTCGAAGATAATTAATCCCTCGTGGCGCCAGTTTTCCCGCCAGCGCGAAAGTGAACTTCGACGGAATAAGGTTACCTTCGAGGGAATAATCCGTCGTAGATACCATATTTTCGAGGGAATTAATTCCGACAAAAATTCTGTCGGAAATATGGCTTAAAACCTATTTCACCGTCTTCTTCTCCAGCCGCCTCCCTCACTCTCATTTTCATTTCTATCACTCTCTCACTCTCTCTCTCGTGCTCTCTCTCCCTCACGACCACCTCCACCTCCTGCCGCCACCGCCTGCTGGAACCACCTCCTGCCGCCTCTTCCTGCCGCCAGCTGCCGCCACCTCCTACCGCCTCTTCCTGCCGCCAGCTGCCGCCACCTCCGGCCGCCAACAGCTGCCCCCTCTTGCCACCAGCAGCCTCATTCCCTTCCTCCACCAGAAGCCACCACCCCTCCGCCAGCAGCCACCACCTCTCCGCCAGCAGCCTCCTTCCCCACCTCTTGCTGCCACCACCAGCCACCACCTCCTGCTGCCAACCATCTTCTCTTCTATTCTACAGGTTCTATTTAGGGTTTTTCAATAATGTACTATATTGTATAATGAATTGTATGCTGAAATTTGTGTTTAATTTAGGGTTTGTTATATTGTCTGGTTAATTTTGATATTGTATCATTAGGGTTTAATGTGAATTGAATTTGTTTGAAAATTATGTTGAATTTGTTTGAATATTGTATTGAATTTGTTTGAAGTACATATGTTCATTATTCTGAAATTGTGTATTGGGCATACTGTTAATGAATTGGGCATACTGTGAATTGAAATTAGGCATACTGTGAATGTGGTTTTAGGAAATGTGATATTTGTTATTTCCGATGGAATTCCCGACGGAATTTCTGTTAGAATTGTGCAATTGCAAAATTTGTAGGCCCTACAAGTATATTATTAAATAATAAATAATAAAAAATAAATAAATTATAAATTATAAATTATAAATTATAAATAAGATAAATAATAAATTATAAATAAATAATAAATAATAAACTAAGTAGTATTTACTTAGTTTCTTACTACTATATAAATAATAAATAAGATAAATAAATAATAAATAATAAATACTAAATAATTAATAAATAATAAATAAATAAATAATAAACTAAGTAATATTTACTTAGTTTCTTACTGCTAAATACTAAATAATAAATAAGATAAATAATAAATAATAAATAATAAACTAAGTAGCACTTACTTAATTTTTTATTGGCAAAATAAACTAAGTAGCATTTACTTAGTTGGGATGCAATATTCAATAAACTAAGTAGCACTTACTTAGTTTTTCATTGTCAAAATAAACTAAGTAGCATTTGCTTAGTTGGGATGCAATATTCAATAAACTAAGTAGCACTTACTTAGTTTTTCATTGGCAAAATAAACTAAGTAGCATTTGCTTGGTTGAATGATATGATCTTGGTTCCCATAATAATATGGGAACCAGATTATATCGTTCAAACTAAGCAAATGTTATACTTAGTTTATAAAGGATAAAATCTTGAGTCTTTCCGATCTGATACATGTTTGTGGAGGTGTCAACTTAGAAACCCATTTGACATTCACTCAGTAGGAGTGAATGTCGAATAGTCCCCAGTTTGGGACTGTTACTGGATGTTATGTCTTTCACTTAGGCCGGTGCCAATACGAAACGACACGTTTTTGTTGTTTTGAGGACTTTTAGGTTGTTATCTCTACATGTTCTTCGAGTACATACTTAGATTAAGTTATCTTAATCTATTTCGTGTACTTGGAGACCATGGGGATGTGCTGTCGAAATTTTCTTAAAACAGTAGAAACGTGCATAACGTGTTGGCACTAGTGAAGAGACGCATCTAGGAACGGGATAGAAGCCTGAATTACCTCTTTCCTATAGAGCTGTCGTAATAGGAAAATACTCTAATTCATGTATGGACCACATGCATGAACATCCCTGTAATGAAACCCGCTTGACATTCATTCATGAATGGACGTCATACATGAACATCCCTGTACTGAATCCGTGGTCTGTGCAGTTAAAAATGTCAGCCGACCGGAGTTGGATGTACCGTAGGATACGCAGTGATGGGAGGGGATTAGTATCAGCTTATCGTGATGGGGTGTCATATTTCTTGAACAAAGCAATAGATCATGTTGATGATTCGAACGGAAAGATGCGCCCGTGTGTCAAGTGTAAAAATCTGATCTGGAAGAAAGTTGACGAGATTAAATTCGACTTATTTTTCCGTGGATTTGTGGATGGGTACTTTGATGGACTCATCACGGGGAATCAGCTGAGAGGATAGATATCCTACGGGATTCATACGCCGAAAACTATGATTCGGTGGAGATGTTGGTCGATGCTTATGGCCCTACTAATATTGACTGGGCTGAAAATGAGCCGTCTTCAAGCAGTGCTAAGCAAGTGCCAAATGATATAGCTGCTGCCTTTTACAAGTTGCTATCTGAATCTGGGGTCTCGTTGTATCCGGGAAATGATACGTACACCAAGCTTTCTGCAGTGACGATGCTTTTACACTACAAGAATGAGCACGACTGTAGTGAGAGAGGTTTCAACGATTTGCTTGCCATTGTTGGAAAGTTCTTGCCCAAGGATCATACTCTTCCTGCAAATTATTACGAAGTGAAGAAGATGGTCAAAGGGATAAATATGGGGTATCAGAAAATTGATGCTTGTGAGCAGGATTGCATGTTATATTATGGGGAGGACAGAGATAAGGGACAGTGTGATATATGCAGCTTTCCGTGCTATAAGGTGACAAAACGTGGGGGGAAGGAGAAACATGTTCCCAGGAAGATCTTACGGCACTTTCCTCTTGCGCCGAGGCTTCAGCGGCTGTTCATGTCGTCTCATACGGCTCAACATATGAGTTGGCATCGAACAAGGGATGTCGTGCCTGGTCAGCTGTGTGACGCCCCCAGAATAGGTCCATTCAACCCAACCCATTCTGAGTCGCCAAATACATGGTACAGAATTCAAATACAAACTTTATATCATCCGGTCGTGCAAAATACGACCACACAACTGTGAGTCTCAATACAAATATGTAGAAAATATTAAGATTTAAACTAAGTCCTCATTACAATTATTATCACACTATTTATCAGAAATATTGAGGACTACTACTGCTCTAACTCGGACCATCACTCTGTCCCCCGACTAGTTCCCGCAACATTCTCATTTCCTGAAGAGGACAACAGATGAAAAGGGTGAGCTCAACTAGCTCAGTAAAGAATATTATGACTAAGATAATGGGAAACAAATTATCGTTAGTCTTCAACAAAATAGGATAAAATATAATGGACAACCAACTTCAGATCAATATTCGCAGCGGAAATAACAGTTCATTAGAAGAATTAAGCAGAGAATAAAGTCTACTATCTTCTATGATTTAAAAGTCCATCATCAATATTTTATCCCTGTAACATCAATCAATATACATCTCGAATCAAATATTCATCTTTGCACTACAGGCCAAAGATATTCATTTGTATCATCAGTGGTCATATTCATCTCAACACCTGTCATCTTTGCACTACAGGCCAAAGATATTCATCAGGTAATCATTCATCTTTGCTCTACAGGCCAAAGATATTCATCAAGTAATCATTCATCTTTGCTCTACAGGCCAAAGATATTCAGTTACATCACCTTTTAGGACTGAGAATGATGAAAAATATTTAAAAAAAAACGAATCCAATGAGATAAAAGACAAAGACTAAGGATTCGTATTTTAGTATATCCAATTCAAAAATACCTCGTAATAATCAATTATGGAGCAAAATTCAAGAATAGAGCTCAAAACTTGGATACAATCAAAGATAGTAACCTTAACAAGCAATTTGGACAAATAGAAGAAAATTTAATTTTTCCGTGAATAGTGCCGTATACGTGAATAGTAACCCCGGCGGAAAAAGTAAGAATTTCAACATAAAATCTATGACAATATTTCTGTATAATGATATTGAAAAGAATAACATCATTTACGAAAGAAATAACATCCCTTACCTCAAAAGAACAGTATCTCTGACTGGAATATCAGATATAATACCGACGGAAGCTTGTACTGAATAGTAATACTCAAAGTATTGAAATACTCACAAAAATACGCTCGATATTATAGAGAGAGAAAACTGATGATTCTGGTGTGATTTTCAATTCTAACCTAAGCACCCTATTTATAGGAAAAGCTTAGGATGCCAAAGGAGACTAAAATAATAAAATAATATTATTTTTTCAAAATTTCCGCCGCCTGGCGGCTAAATTTTTTTCCAACAAAAGTGGGTCCCACCCATTAAATAATATTTATTTTCCGAAACTTCAATAATTCATAACAAATAGCCCTTGTCAGAAAAATACAAATTCTATGTCCTTCCATAGGAAATTTAATTCCCTACAACTTTGCAGAAGGAAGTTTTTTCCAAATTCCAAACATAAATTATCCGAAATCCATAAACAGATGATTTCTCACACCAAAATATTGATAAAAACTCACCAGCGCCAATTCCTTCTTTAATATCCACAAAATAAATATTTCCTTATCATATAAATCAATAATTAATTATTCACAAATAATATTATAGAACTACAATATTAACAACCAGGTCGTTCCCAGGACAGAGGGGGCCTTCCGATAAGGACTTCTCCTTACTGGCGCGCAATTAAATAACCCCTCCTAGACAGAACTTCCTTAGACATTGTCAATAATGCTATCTAATAATATTATTCAAATAATATAAATTATTGAGTTGATAACGTGAAATACTGTGCAACGACAATTATTGAATCAATACTACAAAATATCAACTGTAGTCATTATTGAATCAATCATATAAAATGGCAACGTAGCAATTATTGAGTCAATAAAATATCAATGTAACAATTATTGAGTCAATAATATAAAATACCAACGTAGCAATTATTGAGTCAATAATATAAAATATTGAACAGTAATTACTGTAACAATAATTGAGTAATGGCTTCTCACGTAAGACTCAATAATTTGAAATACTGTGCAATACCGTGTGCTACTATACAACACCGTGTATCACTGTATTTTAACCACCGGGTATTTCAACAGTACTAACGGTAACAACCACGCCGTTATTTTGTAAAAAAGTTATTTCTGTCGCTTTCTATATCCGACAGTTATTCCGTTGTGGGAGCCCACAAATAGCTGCGCCGTCGTACGAATATTCCCTGACAACAAGAATATTCCACGACCAAACGAATATTCCCCGACAACCAGAATATTTTATAACCACTTGCTCATTTTAAAAATGTTTGCACATTTCACCCATAACTTTCATATTTATCAAAACAACACCTTACTGTTTCGAAACAATATATAAAGAAAACTAAATCTTTATTCATAAAAGTTGGGGTCATACAAGCTGACTCACCCAACGGATGGAGATGAATGGAAGAGATTTGATGCAAATTATCCTGAGTTTGTGGAAGAAGTCAGAAATGTTAGGCTTGGTATGGCTACTGATGGCTTTTGCCATTTCAATAATTTTAGTCAGCCGTACTTAGTTTGGCCAGTGATTATGGTCGCTTATAATCTTCCACCGTCGATGTGCATGAGGGATCCGTAGTTGTTCTTGACTTTACTCATACCAGGGGATAAAAGTCCTACAAAAGACGATAACGTGTACCTTCGACCGTTAGTAGATGAACTAAAGATGTTGTGGGAGACGGGGGTCCCGACTTATGATAAATCGAAAAGCAAGAATTTTGTGATGAAGGCAGCCCTGCTATGGACTATCACTGACTTTCCGGCTCTTGGGATGGTTAGTGGTTGGTCAACCCACGGGAAGCTGTCATGTCCAGTGTGTATGGGGGATGTGCAAGATAATCAGTTGCAGCATGGGCGGAAATGTACTTTCTTTTGAACTGCTCGTAGATTCTTGCCTCTTGATCACAATTATAGAAAGATGTCTGCACAATTCAACAGAAAGACAGAGAAGAAGGGGTTGTTGGTCGACTGTCGGGCAGTGAGGTCTTGGGATGGTTGAACCAGCTTGATTTTCCTTTGTCGGGGAAAGAGCACAGTAAATTGAGAGCAGTCGGGTACGGGAAGACTCATAATTGGACACATTATGGTTTGAGTTGTCGTATTGGGACACACTTTCAGTTCGTCATTGTATAGATGTCATGCATACCGAAAAGAATGTTTTCGAGAACTTATTTTACACTGTGCTAGATGCGAGTGGTAAAACCAAAGACAATGACAACGCTCAAAAAGATTTAGAGGCATTGAACATTAGGCCAGAATTGTGGCTTCACCCTAACAATACGAAACCTAAAGCTCCATATTGTCTTACTAAGCAACAAGCTGAAGACGTGTGTAAGTGGGTTAGTGGGTTGAAGCTTCCAGATGGATACACGTCGAACATAACACGTTGTTGTAAGGTCAAGCAATTGAAAATTTTTGGATTCAAGAGTCACGATTGTCATGTATTCATGCAGAAGTTGATCCCAATTGCATTTCGTGAGATGTTACCTAGAAAAGTTTTGGATGCATTGACCGAACTTTCAAATTTCTTTCGAGATCTTTGCTCAACTGTAATTAAGTACACTGATGTGGAGCAGATGGAGAAAAATATTGTTAGTACCATTTGCAAGCTTGAAATGATCTTTCCTCCAGGATTCTTTGACTCGATGGAACATCTGCCTATTCATCTACCGTATGAACTCATACTTGGAGGACCGGTGCAATATCGGTGGATGTATTCTTTTGAGAGGTAATATAAATTATAATTTGCTTTATGTTGCTCATCATACAAATAATACTCATACGTATTTGTCTTAGGTATATGCGCCGATTAAAACAAAAGGTGAAGAACAAAGCTCGTGTAGAGGGTTCTATTGCTGAACGCTATACGGAGGAAGAACTTGTCAATTTCTGTTCATTGTATTTTGACGATGTTGTCTCAACGAAGCACAATCGTTTAAGTAGAAATGAGGTCGTTGGTCCATTGTCTCATACTGATGATGAGTTAGCTGTATTCACATATCCGGCTAAGCCTTTTGGCCATGAGACGCAGACTTTCTTAAGCGACAAAGAGTTGAAGATTGTATCTACATACGTGCTTCTAAATATGCCCGAAGTATCTAGATACATCAGGTATGAATAATTATTTGCGATATTTAGTGCAATTTATAAGTGTAGTCATCTATATGTTAAAGACATTTTACTATTTACGCAGTTCATTCGAAGAGGAAGCGTATGCTTCTAACCCAGCTTTTACTGCAGCAGAGTTGGAAACATTCACTAATGTTAATTTCCAACAGTGGTTTAAGCAACGGGTTGAAGAATAGAATAATTCTGAGCGTTTTATAGATGTCATCCGAGGACCGTACAAAGTTGTTAGTTCTTTTTCCGGATGCATCGTGAATGGGTTCAGATTTAGGGTCGATGACTTGAATGAACTCACATCAGTCAATTCTGGGGTTGTGGTATTGGGAAGTTGCTACCAAGATTCTGAGTCAAATTACTATGGACGTTTACAGGATGTGGTTGTGCTCAATTATCACAGGGGTAAAAAGGTAGTTACATTTAAGTGTAGTTGGTTTGATACTGAAAAGGGGGTTAAAGTTGATCGTAATAGAATCACAACTATAGATATCAAGTCGATGTTAAAGTCTGATGACGTGTTCGTGTTAGCAAGTCAAGCGACTCAAGTGTATTACGCTCCTAATGTCGTAAATACTCGAAGCCCCTGGTACACAGTAGTCACAACTAAAACACGTTCATTTGATGTTGAGAACATGTTTGGTATAGATGAGGCGTTGCAAGAAGATGTTAGCAACCCTTTGGCCGTAGTGTTCAATGTTGAAGATGTGATGGATACTGATGTCATTAACGTACCTGACGATGAGGATGTCGAGGAAAACATCGTCGTGAGTGATTATGTAGTCGTCGATGATGATAATGATGATGAAACTGATCTCGAAACTGAGGATGAGGAAGATACTGAATCTGTGACTGATATACATGTTGATTCTAATGGGTTTGATGGCGTAAGTAATTGAAAATTAGCATTCATATTAGTAAATATCACATTGTTAAACCTTACATATTCATAATTTACCACTTTGGATATTGCAGTAGGATATTCATGGCTAGACATAGCGGTGGAGGTCGCCGAGGTGGTGGGCGATCCGGTACAGGAGACGGTAGCTATGTTGACGGCTCGTCTTCAGGAGCTAGTAAGTTATCTTAACTAGGATTTAAATATATCTCAAACTGCATTAGTTTATGTTTATTGACTCAGTTTAATACAATTATTACAGATGTACCTCGTCGACGACACCGAGGGACGAACCTCGGGCTCTTAGGTCGTCCGCTAGTAGTTCCACATATTATACCGGTGGATGTTACTTCTGGACAGTAAGTGTTAATATATTGTTAATATTTCTGTCAGTTATTGCAAAACACAATTCACATAACACATATTATTGCAAAATATATTTTTTTATGTAGTATACTAGATCCGGTGGCTAAGCACACCCTACGCGCCATCTGTTTGACGCATCTCCCGACTGGGTGCATGCGGTTCAGCCAGTATGCGAGTTCGATCCCACTTTTATGCAGACTGTCTTGCGAGAGTTTCACGTAAGTTAAACATATTATATTAATTAGTACATAGTTGTATTAGGATGATGAAATCAATTGTTTCTAATTTTTAAACTTTTGTTATAGGTTTATTATAGATTTGACCCGAGTATCTCTCAGACAACTGGCGACGATGTGATTATATCACATGTCGCTAAGAATTACTCTGGCTGGCTATATGAGATGCGACATAGGGTATCCCGGGCAGTTGAGAACCAGCCCGGGACCACCATCAGATCTCATCAGCCTCGCATAGTCTCCGATTTAGCCTGGGAGGCTATGTGCGCGCACTGCGATGCTGATGACTTCAAGAAAAAGTCTGAGCAGGAGAAGAAGAACCGTGGTCAGCTCTGCATAGTACACACCACAGGTTCTCAGTCGTTCGAGGAGGCGAAGACGGTAAATGCGCTGTATTTTGTTGTTTAGTTATCAAGTTCTTACACAAATACTTGATACATGTTTTATGAATATTTTTATTAGGCCTTGAGTAGGTCCTTGGGCCGAGATCCCACCATTATAGAGTTTTGGGATAGGGCCCACACGCCCAAAGACGAGCGTATTTTGTCTCAGGCAGCTGTGGCTATATAGGTAAAACTCATCTTACTATTTAGCTTTTAGTAATATTCAATCGTAAATAAAATGATATAATTAACACACTTATAAAAAATAAATTACAAGACCGATTTCAGAGGCTTCGGGACGATCGTATAGCCGAGCTAGATGCTATTAGGAGGGGTTCTGAGCCGTCAGACTCCGCCACTCCCCTTCCCGATATTGTATTAGATCGGGATGAGGAGCTGAGACTATGGGTCGCGTCTCAGGATCCCCCTACTAGCAGTACCGGCAGATATCGAGTGTTGGGTCTGCCGAGGATACCCGCATATACACTCACTGGAGGTAATAATATTTTTTATATTTCACGAAATTATCAGAATTTATCACATTACACAAATTATTATTAGTAATGGAATTTGTCTCTTCTTGTAGGCTCCAGCCAGCACCAGCGTCCGAGAGCACATGTCAGACCATCTGATACGGGCGCTGGCTTGGATGACGAGATCTTCCAGAGGCTGATAGGGGCCGTGTCGGATAGGTTCCGTACCGATCCGGCCTTTCGCCGTCAGCAGTGGCCTTCCAGTTTTCGTCTTCACCAGGTTGCTCAAGAGGTTATAGCAGGGGCCTCCGCAGAGAGTACGGGATTACCACGAGAGCAGTTCGACGCTTTTAGCAGCGAGATGCTTCGGATGGTGATTACTGTAAGACCCCAACTTTTATGAATAAAGATTTAATTTTCTTTATATATTATTTCGAAACAGTAAGGTATTGTTTTGATAAATATGAAAGTTATGGGTGAAATGTGCAAACATTTTTAAAATGAGCAAGTGGTTATAAAATATTCTTGTTGTCGGGGAATATTCGTTTGGTCGTGGAATATTCTTGTTGTCGGGGAATATTCGTACAACGGCGCAGCTATTTGTGGGCCCCCACAACGGAATAACTGTCGGATATAGAAAGCGACAGAAATAACCTTTTTATAAATAACGGCGTAGTTGTTACCGTTAGTACTGTTGAAATACCCGGTGGTTAAAATACAGTGATACGCTGTGTTGCACAGTAGCACACGGTATCGCACAGTATTTCGAATTATTGAGTTTTACGTGAGAATGAACTTACTCAATTATTGTTACAGTAATTACTGTTCAATATTTTATATTATTGACTCAATAATTGCTGCATTGATATTTATTGACTCAATAATTGCTACGTTGCTATTTTTTATGATTGATTCAATAATGGCTACAGTTGATATTTTGTAGTATTGATTCAATAATTGTCATTGCACAGTATTTCACATTATCAACTCAATAATTCATATTATTTGAATAATATTATTAGATAGCATTATTGACAATGTCTAAGGAAGTTCTGTCTAGGAGGGGTTATTTAATTGCGCGCCAGTAAGGAGAAGTCCTTATCGGAAGGCCCCCTCTTTCCTGGGAACGACCTGGTTGTCAATATTGTAGTTCTGTAATATTATTTGTGAATAATTAATTATTGATTTATATGAGGAAAAAATATTTATTTTGTGGATATAAAAGAAGGAATTAGTGCTGATGTGTTTTTTATCAGTATTTTGAGGGAGAAAATCATCTGTTTATGAATTTCGGATAATTTATGTTTGAAATTTGGAAAACGTTCCTTCTACAAAGTTGTAGAGAATTAAATTTCCTATAGAAGGACATAGAATTTGTATTTTTCTGACAAAGGGGCTATTTATTATGAATTATTGAAGTTTCAAAAAATAAATATTTTTTTATAAAAAGGTGGGCCCCACTTTTGTTGTTGGTTGAAAAATCTGATTTTCTTAGCAACCGGCGGCGGAGATTATTTTAAAAATAATATTATTTTATTATTTTAGTCTCCTTTGGCATCCTAAGCTTTTCCTATAAATAGGGTGCTTAGGTTAGAATTGAAAATCACACCAGAATCAGAAGTTTTCTCTCTCTATAATATCGAGCGTATTTTTGTGAGTATTTCAATACTTTGAGTATTAGTATTCAGTGCAAGTTTTCTTCGGTATTATATCCGATATTCCAGTCAGAGGTACTATTCTTTTGAGGTAAGGGATGGTAAATGATGTTATTTTCTTTCGTAAATGATGTTATTCTTTTCAATATCATTATACCAAAATATTGTCATGAATTTTATTATGAAATTCTTACTTTTTCCGTCCGGGTTACTATTCACGTATACGACACTATTCACGTATACGGCACTATTCACGGAAAAATTAAAATTTCTTCTGTTTGTCCAAATTGTCTGTTATAGTTACTATCTTTGATTGGATCTAAGTTTTGAGCTTTATTCTTGAATTTTGCTCCACAAAGTGTTATTATGGAGTATTCTTGAACTTGGATAAATTAGATTGCAAATTCTTAATCTTATTCTTTATTTCACTGGATTCGTTATTTAAAATATTTTTCATCATCCTCAGTCCTAAGTGGTGATATAACTGAATATCTTTGGCCTGTAGAGCAAAGATGAATGATTACCTGATGAATATCTTTGGCCGTAGTGCAAAGATGACAGGTGTTGAGATGAACATGACCACTGATGATGCAAATGAATATCTTTGGCCTGTAGTGCTAAGATGAATATTTGATTCGAGATGTATATTGATTGATGTTACAGGGATAAAATATTTATGATGAATGGTTATTTCCGCTGCGAATATTGATCTAAAACTTGTTGTCAATAATATTTTATCTAAATTGTTGAAGACTAACGATAATTTATTTTTCATTATCTTAGTCATAATATTCTTTACTGAGCTAGTTGAGCTCACCCTTTTCATCTGTTGTCCTCTTCAGGAAATGAGAATGTCGCAGGGACTAGTCGGGGGACAGAGTGATGGTCCGAGTTAGAGCAGTAGTAGTCCTCACTATTTCTGATAAATAGTGTGATAATAATTGTAATGAGGACTTAGTTTGAATATTAATATTTTCTACATATTTGTATTGACACTCACAGTTGTGTGGTCGTATTTTGTACGACCGTATGATATAAAGTTTGTATTTGAATTTTGTACCATGTATTTGGCGACTCAGAATGGGTTGGGTTGACTGGACCTATTCTGGGGGCGTCACAGTTGGTATCAGAGCTTAGGGATATGATCTCTGGCGGAAATCGGGGAATAGAACTAGGAAAGGAGAGACGAGTAAATCCTTCGCTAGTGTGTCCTACCTAAGCTTATGTGGTATTTAATTGGTCAGTCGGAGCATAGGGTTAATATGTGATATGTTGATTTGTTTAATTAACCCTTGTTTTATGGCAGTATTTGAGAATGCAGCTGAGAATGTTAACAACGAAGTGAATGAGACTGTGGAGACACCTTTAATCGTTAACCAGGAGAACGCGCAACAAGAAGGCAATGTTCATCCTGAAAACAACGCTGGTCTGACGATAAACGATGAGATGTTTAGAAGTTTTTTTCAGTTCATGCAAAATCAGACGAGGGAGACTCGTGTGCAACATACAGGTGGAGATAATAACAACACGCGAGTTGTCACTGCCAAGCAGTTCAAAGAATTGGGACCACCAGAGTTTCTGGGAAAGCCAGATCCGATCAAGGCGGAGACGTGGATTAAACAAATTACCAAGATATTTGATGTCTTGGGATGCACGGAGGAACAGAAGGTTCCATTCGCCACGTTTATGTTCCGTGGAGAGGTAGATTACTGGTGGGAATCCGTGAAGCGTACCCAGCCTGCCGCACTCAAGATGTCTTGGGAAGCGTTCCAGAAATTGTTTAATGACAAGTACTTTCCAGAAAGTATTCGTCATATGAAGGAAGTAGAATTTATTAGACTCGAACAAAATAACATGACGGTATCCCAGTACGAGGCTAAGTTCGCGGAGCTGTCCAGGTTTGCACCTCATTTGGTGGAGAATGAGGAACGTATGACGCGGATGTTTCTAAGAGGTTTGAAACCCGAAATACGTCAATACCTCATTTCTCATAAATTTTCTTTATATTCGGATGTAGTAAACAGGGCCCAGTTATTAGAACGAGATAATGATTATGTTCAACCGAGGGACCACAACCAAGGTCGTACCGGTGGCAGCAGTCATCGGAGCAATGACAACCAGCGAGGATGAAAGTATGACAGAAGCGGTAACCACTCCGGTGGTAATCGTGGTCATGATAGTAGAAGAAGCGAATCGGGGGGAGATTTCAAGAAGAGAAGGTACAACAATGAGAACGTGAAGACGTCGACATCAGCACCAGCATCAACTATTTCTAGGGGAGGAGAACGACCACCGGTCGTATGCTATAAGTGCGGGAAAGAGGGACACATCAGCCCAAACTGCCCATAACAATTCAAAGCATGCTATAACTATGGAAAAGAAGAACATATAGCTCGAGATTGTCCTGTTGCGAAACCAAATCCAGCGGGGGTGGTGATTCCAAAGGCGGTTGCAGACAAGTCAAAGTCGGTGATTCCTGGAAGAGTGTTTGTCGTGACAGCCCAAAACGCCAGGAATCCACACGAGGTGATTACGGGTAAGCTGATCATAAACTCTTGCGAAGTTTACACCTTGTTAGATACCGGTGCTACCCATTCCTTTATTTCACCTGCTTGTGCTCAACGTTTGAACTTGACTTCTGATAAATTAGACTTTGACTTATTTGTTGAAACTCCGTTGGGAGAAACCTTTGTTACATCCACAGTTTACAAATCTTGCTTGATTCAGATTGGTACCCTTACCTTACCTGTTGATTTTATATCTTTGAAAATACTTGCATTTGACGTGATTTTAGGAATTGACTGGTTAACCACTTACCATGCCAGAATTGATTGTTTTCGTAAGATTGTTAGTTTTCATATTCCTAATCAACCTGTTGTACGAATCCAAATCACCAAACCACTAAAATCAGTCAATATCATTTCAAGTCATAAAGCTATTCGTTTATTGAAAAACGGATGTCAAGCTTTCTTAGCTCATGTCACTGATCTAAATCAGAATACATCAGATTTGAATGATATTTCCGTTGTTAATGAGTTTCCTGATGTATTTCCCGAAGAACTTCCCGGTCTACCCCCAGAACGTGAAGTTGAATTCTTTATTGACCTTGAACCCGGTACAAAGCCCATTTCTAAAACCCCATATCGAATGGCTCCTATTGAACTTCAGGAGTTAAAGATCCAATTACAAGAGTTGTTAGACATCAGTTTTATTCGTCCTAGTACGTCTCCTTGGGGTGCTCCTGTTTTATTCGTAAAGAAGAAAGACGGGAGTATGCGACTTTGTATTGACTATCGGGAGTTGAACCATGTCACCATTAAGAATAGATATCCGCTACCTCGTATTGATGACCGGTTCGACCAGTTGCAAGGAGCGCAATTCTTTTCAAAGATCGTTCTTCGTTCTGGATATCATCAGCTGAAGATTAAAACTGAGGATATTCCAAAGACTGCTTTCAGAACTCGGTACGGGCATTATGAGTTCTTAGTCATGTCTTTTGGATTGACTAATGCTCCTGCTGCTTTCATGGATATGATGAACCGTGTATTTAAGGAGTATTTGGATCAATTCGTTGTTGTCTTTATTGATGACATCCTCATCTATTCTAAAAGCCGTGAAGATCATGAACACCATTTGAAGTTAGTACTTCAAAAGCTTCGTGAGAACAAGCTATATGTCAAGCTGAAGAAATGCAAGTTCTGGCTTGAGAAAGTAGCATTTCTTGGGCACGTAATATCGAAACGTGGAGTATCTGTTGACCCGGCGAAGATTGAAGCAATACAAAGCTGGGAGCAACCTAAGTCGGTGCCTGAAGTACGAAGCTTTCTGGGCTTAGCTGGTTATTATCGGAGGTTCGTAGAGGGATTTTCTCGAATCGCTACTCCATTAACTCAGTTGACTCGGAAAGATACGAAATTCGTTTGGAGCGAGGAATGCGAGAAGTGCTTCCAAGAGCTCAAGAGGAGACTTATTTCGGCACCTGTTCTGACAATACCATCTGGTTCGGATGGATTTGTTATCTACAGCGATGCTTCGGGCAAAGGGTTAGGATGTGTTCTCATGCAACATGGAAAAGTCATAGCCTATGCCTCGCGATAAATCAAAGAATATGAGAGGAATTATCCTACTCATGATCTAGAGTTGGCAGCTGTCGTATTCGCGTTGAAGATCTGGAGACATTACTTGTACGGAGAGAAAGTGGAGATTTATACGGATCATAAGAGCCTTAAATATTTCTTCACTCAGAAGGAACTCAACATGCGGCAACGATGTTGGCTTGAGCTGTTGAAAGATTACGATCATACCATCCAATACCATCCTGGAAAAGCCAACGTGGTAGCTGACGTGTTGAGTAGAAGATCATATGTGGAAACGAATGCGATGATGTCAAGTATACTCGTAGAACCAGCTTTGATTGATAAAGTTAAAGCTGCTCAAGCTACTGATGCGGAGCTGATGAAGATGAAGAAGAAGGTACAAGAAGGTGTCATCCCAGAAGCAAGAATCGATGAAGAGGGAATACTTCGAGTCAACTCCAGAATGTGTGTTCCTAACGATTCTGACTTGAAGCATAGAGTCATAATGGAGGCACACAACACACCATTCGCAATCCATCCTGGGAGTACCAAAATGTATCGCGATCTTCGACATACATTTTGGTGGAGCAATATGAAGAGAGAGATCGCAGAGTTTATTTCGAGATGTTTGACTTGTCAACGTGTAAAGGCGGAGCATCAAGTACCGTCGAAATGGAAGTGGGAACACATTACGATGGATTTCGTTACGGGTCTTCCCAAGATTTCTCAAGGCATAGATGCGATTTGGGTTATTGTTGATAGATTAACCAAGTCTGCTCATTTCTTGCCGATACGAGAGACTTATTCCCTTGAACGTCTTGCTCATATGTACGTGAATGAGATTGTGAGATTGCATGGCATGCCAGTATCCATAGTTTCGGATCGTGACCCCAGATTTACTTCACGATTTTGGATCAATTTGCAGAAAGCTATGGGCACGGATTTACGATTCAGTTCGGCTTATCATCCTCAAACAGACGGACAATCGGAAAGGACTATCCAAACTCTTGAAGATCTATTGAGACTCTGTGTTCTAGACTTCAAAGGGAGTTGGGATAAGTACTTACCATTGGTGAAATTCTCCTACAACAACAATTATCAAGCAAGTATAGGCGTAGCTCCATTCGAGGCATTGTATGGGAAAAAGTGTCGCTCTCCAGTATGTTGGAACGAGGTGGGTGAAACAACATTGTTGGGACCGGAGTTAGTACGTATGACTACAGAAAAGATCCAAATAATCCGACAACGTATACAAACAGCACAAGATCGACAAAAGAGTTATGTGGATCTTCATCGAAAGGACGTGGAATTTAATGTTGGAGACCATGTGTTATTACGTATTGCTCCATGGAAGGGAGTTACGAGGTTTGGGAAGAGAGAAAAGCTCAACCCACGATTCATTAGTCCATTTGAGATTCTTGACCGAATAGAAAATGTGGCCTATAGACTCGCTTTACCTCCAACCATGTCTCGTGTTTATAACGTGTTTCACATATCCGTGTTACGTAAATATGTGAAGGATCCAAACCGCATTATTGAGTTAGAACCAGACTAGATAGCTGAAGATTTAACGTACGAGGAGGTACCTGTCAAGATCTTGGATAGGAAGGAGCATGTCCTACGCTCGAAAATTATACCTCAAGTTAAAGTTTTGTGGAGAAACCATGCAATTGAGGAAATGACCTGGGAGTTGGAATCGGAAATGAAAGCGATGTATCCTCACCTTTTCGACATGCCAGGTACGTACGTCAATTTCGAGGACGAAATTTCATAAGGAGGGAAGGTTAAAAGACCCCAACTTTTATGAATAAAGATTTAATTTTCTTTATATATTATTTCGAAACAGTAAGGTGTTGTTTTGATAAATATGAAAGTTATGGGTGAAATGTGCAAACATTTTTAAAATGAGCAAGTGGTTATAAAATATTCTTGTTGTCGGGGAATATTCGTTTGGTCGTGGAATATTATTGTTGTCGGAGAATATTCGTACGACGGCGCAGCTATTTGTGGGCCCCCACAACGGAATAACTGTCGGATATAGAAAGCGACAGAAATAACCTTTTTATAAATAACGGCGTAGTTGTTACCGTTAGTACTGTTGAAATACCCGGTGGTTAAAATACAGTGATACGCTGTGTTGCACAGTAGCACACGGTATCGCACAGTATTTCGAATTATTGAGTCTTACGTGAGAATGAACTTACTCAATTATTGTTACAGTAATTACTGTTCAATATTTTATATTATTGACTCAATAATTGCTGCATTGATATTTTATTGACTCAATAATTGCTACGTTGCTATTTTTTATGATTGATTCAATAATGGCTACAGTTGATATTTTGTAGTATTGATTCAATAATTGTCATTGCACAGTATTTCACATTATCAACTCAATAATTCATATTATTTGAATAATATTATTAGATAGCATTATTGACAATGTCTAAGGAAGTTCTGTCTAGGAGGGGTTATTTAATTGCGCGCCAGTAAGGAGAAGTCCTTATCGGAAGGCCCCCTCTTTCCTGGGAACGACCTGGTTGTCAATATTGTAGTTCTGTAATATTATTTGTGAATAATTAATTATTAATTTATATGAGGAAAAAATATTTATTTTGTGGATATAAAAGAAGGAATTAGTACTGAAGTGTTTTTTATCAGTATTTTGAGGGGGAAAATCATCTGTTTATGAATTTCGGATAATTTATGTTTGAAATTTGGAAAACGTTCCTTCTACAAAGTTGTAGAGAATTAAATTTCCTATAGAAGGACATAGAATTTGTATTTTTCTGACAAAGGGGCTATTTATTATGAATTATTGAAGTTTCAAAAAATAAATATTTTTTTATAAAAAGGTGGGCCCCACTTTTGTTGTTGGTTGAAAAATCTGATTTTCTTAGCAACCAGCGGCGGAGATTATTTTAAAAATAATATTATTTTATTATTTTAGTCTCCTTTGGCATCCTAAGCTTTTCCTATAAATAGGGTGCTTAGGTTAGAATTGAAAATCACACCAGAATCAGAAGTTTTCTCTCTCTATAATATCGAGCGTATTTTTGTGAGTATTTCAATACTTTGAGTATTAGTATTCAGTGCAAGTTTTCTTCGGTATTATATCCGATATTCCAGTCAGAGGTACTATTCTTTTGAGGTAAGGGATGGTAAGGGATGTTATTTTTTTTCGTAAATGATGTTATTCTTTTCAATATCATTATGCCAAAATATTGTCATGGATTTTATTATGAAATTCTTACTTTTTCCGTCCGGGTTACTATTCACGTATACGACACTATTCACGTATACGGCACTATTCACGGAAAAATTAAAATTTCTTCTGTTTGTCCAAATTGTCTGTTATAGTTACTATCTTTGATTGGATCTAAGTTTTGAGCTTTATTCTTGAATTTTGCTCCACAAAGTGTTATTATGGAGTATTCTTGAACTTGGATAAATAAGATTGCAAATTCTTAATCTTATCCTTTATTTCACTGGATTCGTTATTTAAAATATTTTTCATCATCCTCAGTCCTAAGTGGTGATATAACTGAATATCTTTGGCCTGTAGAGCAAAGATGAATGATTACCTGATGAATATCTTTGGCCGTAGTGCAAAGATGACAGGTGTTGAGATGAACATGACCACTGATGATGCAAATGAATATCTTTGGCCTGTAGTGCTAAGATGAATATTTGATTCGAGATGTATATTGATTGATGTTACAGGGATAAAATATTTATGATGAATGGTTATTTCCGCTGCGAATATTGATCTAAAACTTGTTGTCAATAATATTTTATCTAAATTGTTGAAGACTAACGATAATTTATTTTTCATTATCTTAGTCATAATATTCTTTACTGAGCTAGTTGAGCTCACCCTTTTCATCTGTTGTCCTCTTCAGGAAATGAGAATGTCGCAGGGACTAGTCGGGGGACAGAGTGATGGTCCGAGTTAGAGCAGTAGTAGTCCTCACTATTTCTGATAAATAGTGTGATAATAATTGTAATGAGGACTTAGTTTGAATATTAATATTTTTTACATATTTGTATTGACACTCACAGTTGTGTGGTCGTATTTTGTACGACCGTATGATATAAAGTTTGTATTTGAATTTTGTACCATGTATTTGGCGACTCAGAATGGGTTGGGTTGACTGGACCTATTCTGGGGGCGTCACAATTACTCTCTTGAAGGAGGCTTTTCGTCCTCCCCCGCCTTCTCAGGTATTCTTATTGTTTATGTTATTTTCATTTAAAGCTAGCTTGTTAATTCTCTTGGAGGAGGTTTGTCGACAACGACGAGGAGGACGACAGAGATTTTCATACACCAGACATGCGTCGTCCACCTTCGTCCGATGATGATACTACTAGATTATAGTTCATTTTTATATGTCATTCATTCTAGTTCATTTGTATGTATAGTTTATATAGTTGTGTTTGTATAATGAGATTACGTTGTATTCATTCATTTGTAGAACATTTATATAAATTTAGTTGGGCCTCTGATGATACATTAGCTTATATTTGTTATTGTTAGTTTGTGATATTAATGATGATCAGTTAGTCGATTACGTTATTGCGAATTGGTACAGGTTTTTAGAATTACGTTTGTTGTTGTGAATTGGTACAGGTTTTTTGAATTACATTTGTTGTTGAATGTGAAATATATTGTTGTCTGGCTGTATTGGGATAAAACAGGTTGCAGGTACAGATATGGGTTTAAATACCTGGATATTGCATTTTCAAAAAAATTATTTATAAAAAAATTGCTTAACTTCGATGGAATAGGCTATTTCCGACGGATATTCCGTCGGAATTATAAAACCAGATTAATTTCGTATTTATTTAATAATTTTACTTTTCCGTCGGAAGTAAGCTATTTCTGAGGGCATATCCGTCGAAATTAAAAAGTAATTACAGTTTTAATAAATTATTTTTTCGTCGTAAATGGTCTATGCCTGAGAGAATTTTCCGTCGAAAATAATAGATGTTATCGTAGCTCATACGTCGAAGATAGTGTAGGTCCGACGGAATGTGGTCAGAAATAAACCCGTCGAAGATATGTAATGTTCGACAGAATTTACGACAGACTTATTTTCGACGCGTGTATATACGACGGCATGTCCAACGGAATTTTCCGTCGGGAATAGGTTAGGTTCGACGGAATAGAACTATCTCCGAGGGAAAATTTCGTCGGAACTATAGCTTTTTCTTGTAGTGATTATAATACCATGTTAGACATGGTATTAAATAATCTCTCCTTCTAAATTATTTTGCTATCCCGGGATTAATAGTCCAGAATCTAATTTAAAAAATAAACAAGAGATTAAGGATTATTAGTCTAATTCCAAGTGTTATCCTAATAAACAAACATGGCCTTAGAATTCTACCGTGAGGAGAATCAGGATCTCCTCTCACCGCAGATTCTCTCCGCATCTCGGTAGCTCTCCTAAGAGCATCCTCCGCAGTATCAAGCTGCTCCGGCCTAAACAGGATCAACTCATCAGTGCCGTAACCATCTGCAGTCCCATACATAACTACTTTAGTCAGCGGTTTCCTCGAATCTGCCACCTCTATCTCTGACAACGGAGACGCCTTGTGGCGACTAAAATACTCCTTATCATCATCCTCCTCTTTTTGTTGCCTCCTCCAATCGCCGTGGCTCTTATCATTTTCCTCCTCCGGCCACGGAGAACCATCTAATCCCGCACAGCCTACCCCCTCAAATGGAGATACGTTTGCGGTGGTGGACGAATTATGTCGCTTTTGTTAGGCGATGGGTTGTACTGGTTTGTTAACTACCCCGGTGCTAATTTCTAGTTTTGGAGATGAGACAGGTGGTTTGAGGGGACACAAATGGATCATTTTGTTTGGTAGGTTTTTGCTCTGTCGTTGTACTACTTGCCGCTTCTTCTTCGTGCTGTTGAACATGATACATATTAGTTTAGTATATCAATAACTTGACATTAATTAATTATACTAGCACTCCCAGTCCCAGTCCCAAAATGAGAGTCTCGTTCTTAACTTAGAAAAAATATTCAAATTTTGTAACGGACATAACATTAGAAAAATAAACAAATATGTTGAGCTTAATTAATTATGCGAGTGGGAAAGAGAAAGTTACTTGAGAGTCGTCGGAGTAAAGGGCAGGATCGACAGTGGTGAAATTAACTAATGTTGGGGACAGAGATGGAATAGACGTAGTAATGTTGGGTACTGGTGATGAGAAGAAGATTCGGTATAAATTAATAAAAATTAGTGCATCTTATGTTTCTTTTACTCGGTCAAATAAATCAGTTCCTATTTAAATGGAACACTAAGTCAATAATAAGTCTGTTTCCTATTCTTAAGAGATTTATTTTTGGGAGGATTCTCCGTTAGTAGCTCATGATCTTTGAGAGATATTTGTTAGTAGAAGTCCTATATAAGTATGTACTGCTTCTTGTACAAATCATCTCAGATCAAGGAAATAAAAATCTCTTGTTTCCAGCAACAAATTTATTTTGTATTGAAAGTTTGTAGAGAGGAATGGAGTCATCAAATGGGGGAAGTAGTTCAAATACACATTATGGTGTTGAGAAGCTTGCAAGCTCAAATTACAACTACTGGAGAATGTGTATGGAGGCCTACCTTCAAGGTCAGGACCTATGGGATCTTGTTGTTGGCGCTGATGCAGAAATGCCTGCAGACACACCAGAAAATGCTGAACCAAAGAGAAAATGGAAGATCAAATGTGGTAAAGCTCTTTTTGCCTTAAGGACCTCAATTGGTAAAGAGTTCATTGATCACATTCGTGACTCCAGTTCACCGAAAGAAGTTTGGGAAACTCTCGAGAGGCTATATTCTAAAAAGAATACAGCCATGTTGCAGTTTCTGGAGAATGAGTTGGCAATGCTAACACAAGGAGGTATGTCTATCTCTGAATATTTCTTAAAAATTAAAAGCATTTGTGCTGAAATTTCAGAATTAGATGTGAATGAGAAGATCAGTGAAGCAAGATTGAGCGATTTCTTATTCGAGGATTAAAAAAGAGTACAGTCCTTTTGTAACCTCCATCCAGGGATGGGCAAATCAACCTTCGGTTGAAGAATTAGAAAACTTGCTTTCTAATCAAGAGGCGTTGGCTAAACAAATGTCAAAGAATCCTGATTCAGATGCTGTCCTCTTTTCGAAGGGAAATTATAAGAGTAGTGAAAAAGGGATCAACCGATGGCAGCTCACAACACCACAATCCTATCAGGTGCTACAGGTGCGAAAAAACCGGGCATATCAAAAAGTTTTGCAGAGTAAAGCTTTCCAAAGCAAATATGGCAAGTGAAGGTGATGAAAGCGACCAAATCAATTGGGAGCAATGCTTCACTACAGAAGTAGTTGAATCCGTTCCTGCCCACCATGGAGGATTTAAGGAAGAGTGGATCATTAATTCCGGATGCTCTCATCATGTAACCGGAAATAATTTATTATTTTCTAAGTCACGTCAACATGATGGAGAACGAGTTATTGTGACAGCTGACAATTCTAGATATCCAGTAGCCAAAGAAGGAGATGTGAAGATTGATGCAGGTGATGCAAAGACTGTCAAGCTGAATGATGTCTTTCATGTTCCAAGTTTGAAAAGAAATCTAGTTTCAGTTTCTCAAATTACTGATTCTGGAAAATACATTTTGTTTGGTCCAAATGATGTCAAAATTCTTGACAATGTGGAAAATATTAGTGTTGATGTTGTTCTAACTGGTGAAAAGAAAGGTTCTTTGTTTGTCATGTCAGTAGGGGAAGCCTATGTGAAGAAGACAAGCCAAACCGACAGTGCGACTATTTGGCACGCTCGATTGGGTCATGTGGGCTATCAATTATTGCAGCAAATTTCTTCAAAAAAATCGGTGGAAGGCATGCCAACTCTACAGAGTATTCGTGAGGATGTAATTTGCCAAGGCTGTCAATTTGGAAATTCACATCATCTTCCTTTCAAGAAGTAAACTAATCATAGAACTGAGATGTTTGAGCTGGTTCACACAAATTAATGGGGCCTATGAAAACACCGAGTTACGGTGGAAATCTCTATGTCATGGTGCTAGTAGGCGACTACTCAAGGTACACTTGGGTAAAAGTCTTGAAAGAGAAGAGTGAAGCTTTCTCATTGTTTGCTGAGTTCAACAATGCAGTAGAGAATGAGTTTGGTAAGAAGATTAAATGCTTACGAAGCGATAATGGAGGTGAATTCATGTCAAATGAATTTTTTCAATACTGTGAGAATAATGGCATCTCGAGGCAAATGACATGTCCCAATACTCCCCAGCAGAATGGTGTCTCTGAAAGGAAATTAGCTCATCTTGCCTCAGTGAGTCGCTCGTGGCCGCACGATAAAAATCTCCCTCGAGAACTTTGGGCTGAAGCTTTTCAATGTGCTTGCCATGTAATTAATCGTCTGCCTTCATGGCTAGGTACTACAAAATCTCCATTTGAGGTTCTATATGGTGTAAGGCCAAATGTAAATTATTTTCGGGTATTTGGTTCTATTTGTTATGTTCATATTCCTAAATCTAACCGAACCAAACTTGACCCGAAAGCAAAGAAGTGAATTTTTGTTGGCTATGATTCTTTTAGGAAATGGTGGAAGTGCATAGATCCCGAAACAAAGAAGTATGTCACTTCTAGAGATGTGGTGTTTGATGAAGTGTCAACGTTCTATGATGTTCTAGAAAACCCTGTTCAAGAAGTCTCACTTGGTGATGATTAGGAAAACTTACAAATGCTTCCTGAAGATAACACACAAGATTCCACCCATGATGAAGGATCAAATTCCTCAAATTCAACAGATGGTGAACTACCAACTAGATCTGTGAGGGAGAAAAGACAGCCAAACTATCTTAAAGAGTATGAAGTGCAAATTAATCCTTGTACTGTCACTTCATGTCTTTTCGCAGGAGCTTTAGATAAAGCAGAACTAGAAAGTTATGAAGAAGCCAAAGGTGTCCCAAGTTGGGAAGCAACTATGGAAGAAGAAATTTCAGCCTTGAATAAAAATCAGACCTGGGAGTTGGTACCAAAACCAGAAAATTGTGAACCCATCACTTGCAAATGGGTGTACCAATTGAAGAAAAAATTAGATGGGACTGTTGATCGATACAAGGCTCGGCTTGTTGTACGTGGTTTTTCGCAAAGCTATGGTTTGGACTACGAGGAAACCTTTAGTCCAGTTGCGACTCTGAGAACGATTTTTTCTCTTGCAACCTTTAGTACGTGGTTTTTCGCAAAGATGACAGGTGTTGAGATGAACATGACCACTGATGATGCAAATGAATATCTTTGGCCTGTAGTGCTAAGATGAATATTTGATTCGAGATGTATATTGATTGATGTTACAGGGATAAAATATTTATGATGAATGGTTATTTCCGCTGCGAATATTGATCTAAAACTTGTTGTCAATAATATTTTATCTAAATTGTTGAAGACTAACGATAATTTATTTTTCATTATCTTAGTCATAATATTCTTTACTGAGCTAGTTGAGCTCACCCTTTTCATCTGTTGTCCTCTTCAGGAAATGAGAATGTCGCAGGGACTAGTCGGGGGACAGAGTGATGGTCCGAGTTAGAGCAGTAGTAGTCCTCACTATTTCTGATAAATAGTGTGATAATAATTGTAATGAGGACTTAGTTTGAATATTAATATTTTTTACATATTTGTATTGACACTCACAGTTGTGTGGTCGTATTTTGTACGACCGTATGATATAAAGTTTGTATTTGAATTTTGTACCATGTATTTGGCGACTCAGAATGGGTTGGGTTGACTGGACCTATTCTGGGGGCGTCACAATTACTCTCTTGAAGGAGGCTTTTCGTCCTCCCCCGCCTTCTCAGGTATTCTTATTGTTTATGTTATTTTCATTTAAAGCTAGCTTGTTAATTCTCTTGGAGGAGGTTTGTCGACAACGACGAGGAGGACGACAGAGATTTTCATACACCAGACATGCGTCGTCCACCTTCGTCCGATGATGATACTACTAGATTATAGTTCATTTTTATATGTCATTCATTCTAGTTCATTTGTATGTATAGTTTATATAGTTGTGTTTGTATAATGAGATTACGTTGTATTCATTCATTTGTAGAACATTTATATAAATTTAGTTGGGCCTCTGATGATACATTAGCTTATATTTGTTATTGTTAGTTTGTGATATTAATGATGATCAGTTAGTCGATTACGTTATTGCGAATTGGTACAGGTTTTTAGAATTACGTTTGTTGTTGTGAATTGGTACAGGTTTTTTGAATTACATTTGTTGTTGAATGTGAAATATATTGTTGTCTGGCTGTATTGGGATAAAACAGGTTGCAGGTACAGATATGGGTTTAAATACCTGGATATTGCATTTTCAAAAAAATTATTTATAAAAAAATTGCTTAACTTCGATGGAATAGGCTATTTCCGACGGATATTCCGTCGGAATTATAAAACCAGATTAATTTCGTATTTATTTAATAATTTTACTTTTCCGTCGGAAGTAAGCTATTTCTGAGGGCATATCCGTCGAAATTAAAAAGTAATTACAGTTTTAATAAATTATTTTTTCGTCGTAAATGGTCTATGCCTGAGAGAATTTTCCGTCGAAAATAATAGATGTTATCGTAGCTCATACGTCGAAGATAGTGTAGGTCCGACGGAATGTGGTCAGAAATAAACCCGTCGAAGATATGTAATGTTCGACAGAATTTACGACAGACTTATTTTCGACGCGTGTATATACGACGGCATGTCCAACGGAATTTTCCGTCGGGAATAGGTTAGGTTCGACGGAATAGAACTATCTCCGAGGGAAAATTTCGTCGGAACTATAGCTTTTTCTTGTAGTGATTATAATACCATGTTAGACATGGTATTAAATAATCTCTCCTTCTAAATTATTTTGCTATCCCGGGATTAATAGTCCAGAATCTAATTTAAAAAATAAACAAGAGATTAAGGATTATTAGTCTAATTCCAAGTGTTATCCTAATAAACAAACATGGCCTTAGAATTCTACCGTGAGGAGAATCAGGATCTCCTCTCACCGCAGATTCTCTCCGCATCTCGGTAGCTCTCCTAAGAGCATCCTCCGCAGTATCAAGCTGCTCCGGCCTAAACAGGATCAACTCATCAGTGCCGTAACCATCTGCAGTCCCATACATAACTACTTTAGTCAGCGGTTTCCTCGAATCTGCCACCTCTATCTCTGACAACGGAGACGCCTTGTGGCGACTAAAATACTCCTTATCATCATCCTCCTCTTTTTGTTGCCTCCTCCAATCGCCGTGGCTCTTATCATTTTCCTCCTCCGGCCACGGAGAACCATCTAATCCCGCACAGCCTACCCCCTCAAATGGAGATACGTTTGCGGTGGTGGACGAATTATGTCGCTTTTGTTAGGCGATGGGTTGTACTGGTTTGTTAACTACCCCGGTGCTAATTTCTAGTTTTGGAGATGAGACAGGTGGTTTGAGGGGACACAAATGGATCATTTTGTTTGGTAGGTTTTTGCTCTGTCGTTGTACTACTTGCCGCTTCTTCTTCGTGCTGTTGAACATGATACATATTAGTTTAGTATATCAATAACTTGACATTAATTAATTATACTAGCACTCCCAGTCCCAGTCCCAAAATGAGAGTCTCGTTCTTAACTTAGAAAAAATATTCAAATTTTGTAACGGACATAACATTAGAAAAATAAACAAATATGTTGAGCTTAATTAATTATGCGAGTGGGAAAGAGAAAGTTACTTGAGAGTCGTCGGAGTAAAGGGCAGGATCGACAGTGGTGAAATTAACTAATGTTGGGGACAGAGATGGAATAGACGTAGTAATGTTGGGTACTGGTGATGAGAAGAAGATTCGGTATAAATTAATAAAAATTAGTGCATCTTATGTTTCTTTTACTCGGTCAAATAAATCAGTTCCTATTTAAATGGAACACTAAGTCAATAATAAGTCTGTTTCCTATTCTTAAGAGATTTATTTTTGGGAGGATTCTCCGTTAGTAGCTCATGATCTTTGAGAGATATTTGTTAGTAGAAGTCCTATATAAGTATGTACTGCTTCTTGTACAAATCATCTCAGATCAAGGAAATAAAAATCTCTTGTTTCCAGCAACAAATTTATTTTGTATTGAAAGTTTGTAGAGAGGAATGGAGTCATCAAATGGGGGAAGTAGTTCAAATACACATTATGGTGTTGAGAAGCTTGCAAGCTCAAATTACAACTACTGGAGAATGTGTATGGAGGCCTACCTTCAAGGTCAGGACCTATGGGATCTTGTTGTTGGCGCTGATGCAGAAATGCCTGCAGACACACCAGAAAATGCTGAACCAAAGAGAAAATGGAAGATCAAATGTGGTAAAGCTCTTTTTGCCTTAAGGACCTCAATTGGTAAAGAGTTCATTGATCACATTCGTGACTCCAGTTCACCGAAAGAAGTTTGGGAAACTCTCGAGAGGCTATATTCTAAAAAGAATACAGCCATGTTGCAGTTTCTGGAGAATGAGTTGGCAATGCTAACACAAGGAGGTATGTCTATCTCTGAATATTTCTTAAAAATTAAAAGCATTTGTGCTGAAATTTCAGAATTAGATGTGAATGAGAAGATCAGTGAAGCAAGATTGAGCGATTTCTTATTCGAGGATTAAAAAAGAGTACAGTCCTTTTGTAACCTCCATCCAGGGATGGGCAAATCAACCTTCGGTTGAAGAATTAGAAAACTTGCTTTCTAATCAAGAGGCGTTGGCTAAACAAATGTCAAAGAATCCTGATTCAGATGCTGTCCTCTTTTCGAAGGGAAATTATAAGAGTAGTGAAAAAGGGATCAACCGATGGCAGCTCACAACACCACAATCCTATCAGGTGCTACAGGTGCGAAAAAACCGGGCATATCAAAAAGTTTTGCAGAGTAAAGCTTTCCAAAGCAAATATGGCAAGTGAAGGTGATGAAAGCGACCAAATCAATTGGGAGCAATGCTTCACTACAGAAGTAGTTGAATCCGTTCCTGCCCACCATGGAGGATTTAAGGAAGAGTGGATCATTAATTCCGGATGCTCTCATCATGTAACCGGAAATAATTTATTATTTTCTAAGTCACGTCAACATGATGGAGAACGAGTTATTGTGACAGCTGACAATTCTAGATATCCAGTAGCCAAAGAAGGAGATGTGAAGATTGATGCAGGTGATGCAAAGACTGTCAAGCTGAATGATGTCTTTCATGTTCCAAGTTTGAAAAGAAATCTAGTTTCAGTTTCTCAAATTACTGATTCTGGAAAATACATTTTGTTTGGTCCAAATGATGTCAAAATTCTTGACAATGTGGAAAATATTAGTGTTGATGTTGTTCTAACTGGTGAAAAGAAAGGTTCTTTGTTTGTCATGTCAGTAGGGGAAGCCTATGTGAAGAAGACAAGCCAAACCGACAGTGCGACTATTTGGCACGCTCGATTGGGTCATGTGGGCTATCAATTATTGCAGCAAATTTCTTCAAAAAAATCGGTGGAAGGCATGCCAACTCTACAGAGTATTCGTGAGGATGTAATTTGCCAAGGCTGTCAATTTGGAAATTCACATCATCTTCCTTTCAAGAAGTAAACTAATCATAGAACTGAGATGTTTGAGCTGGTTCACACAAATTAATGGGGCCTATGAAAACACCGAGTTACGGTGGAAATCTCTATGTCATGGTGCTAGTAGGCGACTACTCAAGGTACACTTGGGTAAAAGTCTTGAAAGAGAAGAGTGAAGCTTTCTCATTGTTTGCTGAGTTCAACAATGCAGTAGAGAATGAGTTTGGTAAGAAGATTAAATGCTTACGAAGCGATAATGGAGGTGAATTCATGTCAAATGAATTTTTTCAATACTGTGAGAATAATGGCATCTCGAGGCAAATGACATGTCCCAATACTCCCCAGCAGAATGGTGTCTCTGAAAGGAAATTAGCTCATCTTGCCTCAGTGAGTCGCTCGTGGCCGCACGATAAAAATCTCCCTCGAGAACTTTGGGCTGAAGCTTTTCAATGTGCTTGCCATGTAATTAATCGTCTGCCTTCATGGCTAGGTACTACAAAATCTCCATTTGAGGTTCTATATGGTGTAAGGCCAAATGTAAATTATTTTCGGGTATTTGGTTCTATTTGTTATGTTCATATTCCTAAATCTAACCGAACCAAACTTGACCCGAAAGCAAAGAAGTGAATTTTTGTTGGCTATGATTCTTTTAGGAAATGGTGGAAGTGCATAGATCCCGAAACAAAGAAGTATGTCACTTCTAGAGATGTGGTGTTTGATGAAGTGTCAACGTTCTATGATGTTCTAGAAAACCCTGTTCAAGAAGTCTCACTTGGTGATGATTAGGAAAACTTACAAATGCTTCCTGAAGATAACACACAAGATTCCACCCATGATGAAGGATCAAATTCCTCAAATTCAACAGATGGTGAACTACCAACTAGATCTGTGAGGGAGAAAAGACAGCCAAACTATCTTAAAGAGTATGAAGTGCAAATTAATCCTTGTACTGTCACTTCATGTCTTTTCGCAGGAGCTTTAGATAAAGCAGAACTAGAAAGTTATGAAGAAGCCAAAGGTGTCCCAAGTTGGGAAGCAACTATGGAAGAAGAAATTTCAGCCTTGAATAAAAATCAGACCTGGGAGTTGGTACCAAAACCAGAAAATTGTGAACCCATCACTTGCAAATGGGTGTACCAATTGAAGAAAAAATTAGATGGGACTGTTGATCGATACAAGGCTCGGCTTGTTGTACGTGGTTTTTCGCAAAGCTATGGTTTGGACTACGAGGAAACCTTTAGTCCAGTTGCGACTCTGAGAACGATTTTTTCTCTTGCAACCTTCAAAAATTGGAAGTTGTGGCAACTTGACGTAAAGAATGCATTTCTTTATGGTGAGTTATATCGTGAAGTTTTCATGGAACAACCTAAAGGCTATATTTCTAAGCAATTTTCAGATCGTGTTTGTCGGCTGAAAAAGGCGTTGTACGGCCTCAAACAAGCATCGCGAGCCTGGTACGGTAAAGTTGCTCAATACTTTATCTTCTGTGGGTTTAAAGTCTCAGATGCAGATTCTAGTTTATTCATCAAATTAGAATCAAATCAGCATGTGTTGGTTTTATTATATGTGGATGATATGATAATTACTGGAAATAATGAAGCTGAAATTTCTATGCTGAAAAATGATTTATCGGTTCATTTTGAAATGAAGAATTTGGGGGAGGCTTCATGTTTTCTTGGTCTATAAATTGAAAAATCACATCATGGTTATTTTATCTCTCAAGAAGGATATGCAAGGGAACTCTTAAATCGTTTTGGTATGGGAGAGTCTAAAGAAAAGGCCACTCCAATGGAGCAACATCTCAAGTTGATAAAAAAATGAAGGGAAGTTACTGAAGGATGCTAAGCGATTTCGACAACTTGTTGGTAGTTTAATCTATTTAACTATCACAAGACTTGAAATTTCTTATCCGGTTAGTATTGTTTCTCAGTTCATGCAATGTCCAAGAAGTTCTCACCTAGATGCAGCTATAAGAATTCTACGCTATGTGAAGGGCTCTCTTGATCATGGCCTCATGTATAGCAAGTCTGAAAATTTTATTTTAAATGGTTATACTGACGCGGACTGTGCAGGAGACGTAAATGATAGATATTCAACTTTAGGCTACTGTTTTAGTACCGGTTCAGCAGTGATTTCTTGGTGCAGCAAGAAGCAGGCTGTGGTGGCCTTATCAAGCACTGAAGCTGAATATGTGGCAGCAACAATGGTTGCTCAGGAATGCATATGGTTGAGAAGGTTGATAAGTGAGGTGTATTGCAAGATTGAATATGCTGTGGAGATCAAATGTGACAATGAAAGCACTATCAAACTTGCATCAAATCCAATATTTCATAGGCGAACGAAGCATATTGAAGTTCGTCATCACTACATTCGGGAAAAAGTGCTGAATCAAGAAATTGAGTTGAAGGGAATTTCACAAATGACCAAGTTACTGATGTGTTTACAAAAGCACTGGGAAAGCCCAAGTTTGAGAAGTTTAGAGCTGCTCTTGGAGTTATTTGTTGTCAGCATGCACTAAGGGGAGGTGATAAAAATTAGTGCAGCTTATGTTTTTTTTACTCAGTCAAATAAATCAATTCCTATTTAGATGGAACACTAAGTCAATAATAAGTCTATTTCCTATTCTTAAGAGATTTGTTTTTGGGAGGATTCTCCGTTAGTAGCTCATGATCTTTGGGAGATATTTGTTAGTAGAAGTCCTATATAAGTATGTACTGCTTCTTGTACAAATCATCTCAGATCAAGGAAATAAAAATCTTTTGTTTCCAGCAACAAATTTATTTTGTCTTCTCTGGTATCTATCTATTTTGCCTCTTCTTCCTCTGGTCCTGTTTTGTTATATAAATTTGTAGCGGTGGAGGAGGCTAATAATCTGAATTGCATTATCAATTAATTTTAGATTTGATGGATAACTCTCTGAAATATATTTATGCTATTGCATTGGGTACAGAAAACAGATGATCAAACTAGCTGTACGGACTATATATGGAGGAGGAAGAAGAGGAGGAAAGGAGAATTATGGTAGTCCGGTAGTAGTGTGGCAGTTGTTTCTGGAATTGTCTAGTGCAGACACGTGTAAGTTTTCGTTAACGTGGCAGTTGCTTCTAGACAATTCACGTTACCTTACGTGCCATTTCCACAAACGACTAGAAGAAGCATGCACGAGCAGCGGAGCAGATATAAAAAAATAATTGCAACAAAGAAAAGAAAAGAAAAAGGTTTCATATATACAAAACAAAAAAAAAATTGGTATTTATATATTTTTAGAGTGAGTACCTGTACTAATACGGATGCAATTTGGTTGGTTGGGGGTTAAAGATGTTTTACCTCGTACGTATTTTTGCAATTATAATAATTTTTACTACAACTTAGGCCGTAGCAGTAGCTTAACTTAGGTGTGTCAAATATATTATATTATATTATACCTGATTTATGGAGTGAGGCATAAAGCGAAAGGCCAGCTTGCATATATGTAGATGCAAGCTGTTTCAAGCATATTAGAATAAAAGCATGCACCATTCTTTCTATTCTCCCAACATAAAAGTTTAATTAGTCTAAAGCAGAAAGCAATAACAGTAAGTAATGAATGTTCTACTATATATACTATCCAAGTACCATTTCATGCATCAGGAAAAATAATTGTTCAGCTACAAAATGAGCATAACATTCAATCAGCAACTAACTAACAATATTAGCTAGATACATAACTACCTCGATCTTTCTGCTTCCGGTGCTTATTGTAACTAACGACTTAAATTTGACCAATGCGCTAGCTTTGAGTCAAGTCCGTCATATATATATATATAACATATCAACACGCTTACGACTGCCTTAATCTGTGAAGAAATTTATACATGAATGATATATTTGGAGGTTATGTTGAATTGGTCAATGCGGATTCCGCCGAACCGAAATTGCCCTAATTAGCTCATCATGACCTGATCGATGCCTCGCCCTCAACATACTAGATGTGAAACTTTTTTCCTCTCCATTCCAAGACCAAATTCTATGGAATTTCCGGTTCTGTTATTAATGAATATACCAATCGGCTCCACCTCACCCTTTATACTACTAAGCTTAGCTCTTGCAAAACTACACTAAACTGTGTTAGAAAAGGGTTGAAAATATTATAATGCCAATCGGCTCCCTCTAGTGATAAATATCTAGTTGTTAGTATGTCAAGATTAATTCTTACTAAAACTAAACTGTGTTAGATGAAATTCACAATGCATGCATGTAGAAAAATCTCCCGACACTTGGTCAGCTGGTTAGGGTATTTCATCAAGCATGGAAGCCAGTGATCCACAAGAAAGAGCTCACCAATCGATGTGACTGAGACTGTAAATAGAAACAATACCAGATTCTTGTAGCATCCCTGGCGTAACCATGCTAGCTACTTGTAGTAGTAGTATGTATGTATGTATAATGGTCAAAAGAACATAACAGTTGTTGTACTAATACCATCAATCAACATTAACCTCCAGTTGAAACTACTAATCTCAATCATTTACCCGCCATCCGACTTAGTTTGTAGAAAAATTGTGCAAGAAAAGCAAAGAAAGCACCAACACAAGAGAGAAACCAAGACAAGGCCGGAAATATCCAATCTTGAAGTCTTGTTTTTGGGAGGTGGCTCCTGTCAGAGATTACCAATGCCCTGTAAACTGCTTCGGTTAGAGCATAAGCTGTAACCGGGTCGACTTCATCAGCGAGAAATCCATACTCGGATAGGCAGACAATATCATAAGCTCCACTAGTTTCTGATACACCAAGATGTTCACAAATCTTTATGCGGGCGTCAATTCTGTCCTCCGTCCATAATTTGTCACCATGTGTTAATATCAATATAGGGTTCTCGTCTGCAATCACAAATGCAACATTTTCAGAACATGTATAAGCATAGACTATTAACTTCTTGATTGTGACCACCAAAGTCAAAGGAACAACATGTTTGATGTTTGGACAGAATAATGCAAGAAATATACTTGATACATTTTAGAACTAAAATTTCCTATGTCCAAATGTCACACGTAAAAGTGAGATTCTTATTTTTGGACGTACGGTTGGAGTATGATTTATGTAACTTGTCCAAATTAAGAAACAGAAAAAAAAAGTATACAAGGGAAACTTACTGCATTTCCTTAGTGCTGGAGAGGAAAAGAGCTGCCTCAGGGACTCTACTGGCTCCTTATCTGCCGCTTTCAAGGATTTATAGATTTCTGCAACGTTAGCCACCACCATTGCACAATTCACTCTTCTAGTTGCAAACTTTAAAGACGATTTCAAGAAAGGATCAGTTTCATCTCCACTCAGTAAGTTGTCTCCGGGGTGCAAACAAATCTGGTTATGGTGAACTCCATCAGCCATCCATTCTGACAGTTGTTGACCACTCTCATCCATCCGATCATAGTGGAAGCCCCTTGTGTCATAGACACAAAACCCGCTTTGCGCCAACCTTAGGACATTATGCTCCCCCATAAACATAGTTGTGTGATTAGAAGCATTTCCCACTGCTAATAAACAAGACCAAAAGTAACAGAAATTCTTGTTACGACGAGTTGGAATTTGTTATGATATTACTTGGACCACATTTTGGTGTGATAATTATATATAGAACACTGCCTCCCCCAATTTTTATTTTTTTACGAAAAATAACTGCCTCCCCTTCGTTAATACTTCACCAACTCAAATTTTTCTTTCTTTAGTTAATAAACAGCTCAATCTCCCCCCCCCCCCCCCCCCCCCACCCCCACCCCCAAAAAAAAAAAACAATGAATTAGAGAATAGTTTGTAAAAGAAACCTCAGAAATTCATAAATTCAGAGTGATAAAGAAATGAAGTAACTAATTTGAGATACAAATGGGGTTACCTGAAGATGTTTGAGCAAAGGATATAAGTCCAGAACGGCCAAGAACACTGTACAAGAGGTTCACCAGAGAACTTTTGCCAGCATTATGGAAACCCACCAAGAGAATTGTGATTACAGGAGGAATGTCCATGTCTTCCTTCCTAATACCACCAGTGGGTACCCAGAAATCCCCGGACCGGTAGGTGAAAATCCTATGCCGGAGCTCATCAAGACCATCAGGGCCAATTAAAGCCAGCCTCTCCATTTCTCTGAGAAGCCTGAGTTTGGGTGAAATGTTTGACAAATTGGGTATCTCAAACAGCTTTAACTTTGCACATTCTTGAAATTTTGCTGCTGACCTCCACCAACAATACCCCTTTTCTTCCCCGGCCTCATGCTCCTCTTCTTCATTGTTCAAAGATAAATGGTGATTTTGCATTGCTTTCGTTGGAGGAGTTGTCTTTATGTTTTAATTACTACACGAGTAATATTTACTACTAATATGATGGCCTTTTATTTATAGTACTAGACTACTAGTAGGTAGTTAAATGATTGAGTTTGCAGGACAAAATATTCCTACTGTTACACGAAGGTTCGAAGCAGTTTCATATCTTCTAATCATTTAGAGAATGATACGCATAGCGTTACAAACCGGGCCAATTGGAACTAGACGTTTTCATTTTGGAGCACGCAATGTCATAACTTCTTGCAGCAATCAGGACATCCTTCTGCATTTGACAAAATTACATGCTCCTTGTGTGGAACTCCATGAAATTCTAATACCAAAATGTGACCTCTACTTCAATACGTTTGAGGCTCAACTTACTTTTACACAACATTACAAATTTAAATAATTTATGATCTCAAAAAGCATCTAAAAACTTAAATAATTTTAATTTTAATATTTTATATATATTAATTTGAGAAGTTAAAAAGCATCTCTAGTTTTAAAATGGGGGTGAGAACTACATGATTTACTCTACTTTACAATCGCACCACATTCAGTGCAAGAGCTGTTAAATTACAAGGCACGCGTAAGAACTTGAAGAAGCTGTAGAGATATAGGGCTATGCGTCTCTCTCATCATCTACTCCAACAGTTCACTCGTAAAAATCCAAACAAGATTTATCCAATATTTGGAAATTTTAAAGGGCACTAAAGCTGCATGATATTGCAGTTATAGGTCAACTTTTTGCCAAAAAAAAATAACAGACGGAAAAATCTTAGTACATAAAATTTTCACCCCCTAGAATGTCATCAAGTATGGGGCAATTGCACACCCCTTTTCCCAACTCCTCTTATAAACCTGCCCCTGCTGAGCCAAACAAATCCGATTTTGAGTTCACTATGAACTAAATAAATACCTGCAAATTTCAAACACAAACAAGTACTTGTCATATGGTAGTATTTGTCATCATTAAGATTTTCACCAACTTGAATGAATAAATTCTATGAAATATCCCCTCCTAGGTAACACTAATTCAAAACTAAAGGTAAAGGTGACGTTTGCCAGACAGTACTTCACAAGTTCATCCCAGCTAGGCCATCCATGTAAACCCACTTAATACATCTTGTCAGCATTACAACCAATAAGAAAATGGAGATGAAAGCATATACACATCATAATAAAGGCAAATGGGAAACTACAACATACCTTCAACCAAAATTAAATCCACCAGATGGAATTGGAGGTTCATTCCCTCCAAAGTTAAATCCAGATTGAGAAGTATCACCCGGAGGCAACTGCTCATCATCGTCCTCCAACCAATATGTTTCAAGAATCTTCACTGCCTTCTCGTATATTTCGTTGTTGTCATGACTCTGAAGATTTTCAATCTTCTCTAGACCCTCAGCTTCGTCGATCAATCTGGTGTAAACATTTATATTGCCCGTCTTCTCAGCTTCTCCGACCTTCAAAATGTTTTCAAGGCCTTCCAAGCAGACAGTGACAATTCTTGCATCAGGACAAACTAGGAGATCACACAACGGCTTTATACACCCCTGGCTCACAAAGAACCTACACACCATTATAAAGTAGTAAAACACCTCAAACTCATGATGTAAAAAACAGTATGAAGATTTATAAACTTAAGAATTATAATTTACCTGATTTGCACATTTGTTCCACCAGATGTAGCATTTGAAACTGCCCAGGCAGCCTCTTTCTTAATATCAAACTCAGCATTGTCAAGCAATTGGACAAGTGGGGCAATTATACCCGACTCGATCACAGCCTAGATAGATTGGAAATCATATCTTAGCATCATGATAAAATAAGGGTTGCATTTTAACAAAAGATGAAACAGAATGAGGTAGTTACATCTAAGGCATTAGATACACCAGTTGGCCATGAAAATATATTGACAACTCGAGTATGCTTCACAAATTAAGGTCAATAATTAAGTTCTGAGAAATCTCGTAACACAATGCAGCCAACTTTTATATTGACGTGGGTTCTTTTGCCTAGTATATACACACCTGTATCTGATCAATATTACCAGCTGTGATGTTTGAGATGGTCCAACAAGCTTCTTTCTTGATGCTTTTCTTATGATTATTTGTTAACAAGTTAAAAAGGCATAGAAGAGCTTGATGCTGTATGATAACCTGAAAGGGGATAGAAAACAATATATTAATGGCTTTCCAAGCAACTAGAGAATGTCTAATCATGATTATGCCACAACCCAATGCCACCACCAAATTAACTGTTAGTTAGCTTGATCCTGCATTTTTCTTTTCTTTATCTTTTGTTGATAATAGAAGAAATTTTATTAGATGATACTGCCTGGTTAGACTGGTAGACAGGGATGTGTTTGTGCATTTCTACACATCCTATTGTGCTTGTAAGAGAAAAAATATACTAGAAAACTTATGCAACCAGTAACCCAACATGCACTTTGAATATTCAAGTAGATTAAATTGAGAATGAAGAAAAAATAAAAAACTAAAAATCCTTGGTTTCTTGGCTCGAAACACAAAGAAGAAACTTGAATAGAGGATTTGAGCGGAGAGGGAGGCTTAGATCTTTTTGGAAGGACCTAGAAAGTTTTTCAGTAGAATAACATAGAAGTATTTGTAATGTGAGAAATACAATTGAAAAATGGGCGTACTAGTTTAAGTTCCTATTCCCTCTAATACATGTAAATTTTAAATTGCTAACATAATATCCGTATGGAAAAATTACTTACCGGAAGTATAGAGAGACAAATAACTAATCTTTTATTAGCTAAGGAGAATGTCAAAAAGAACAAATCTCAAGAACAGAAATTATCCAATTCCAACAAGTGACAGGGGATCAGCTTTTTCCATGTACATATGCAATGTGTGTGTGTGTGTGTGGTAAAAGATTCAAAAATATATAAATTACCATATAAAATCTGCAGGCTGTTGAAAATGATACGGTAACAATACCTGAGTTTGAATATCATCTCCCGTAACAATATTACCAACAGTCCGCAGAGCAGGAATGAGAACAGAAGGTGATGGATGCCTAGAAACAAAAAAAAAACAAAATCCAGGCTTTACCAGTTAAGCAAGAAAGAGAGGAACCACTATATAATGTCATAAAAATCATCTAAAGTCGGATACTCACAGTAAAAGTTCAACAAGACGTGGGCAAACACCAGCATCAATGACAGCTTGGATTTTATCATTTGTACCATCAGAAAGATATGATAGTGCCCAGCAGGCATCCGTAAGAACTTCTTCGTCATTTGAATGTATAAGACGAGCAAGAGCAGGGAGGGCAGGCTTTGTCTGCTCAATAATTTTCAAAAGCATTAAAACTTAAGACAAAGGCATCAGGAGAAATGATAATGAATAATAATAATAATATGCATCAAAAACAAACATCCATATTGGTCCAACCTGTTCAAACTGAGGCTGTGGCTTGCCCCTACAGAAGTTTGACAAAGTCCACGTTGCGTTCCTTAACATAGAAAGCTTTGCATGCTCATTAAATTGAGCCAGCAATGGTAACAAAGCTCCATGGCAAAGAACAAGATCACGGCATTTGGGTGAGTCGCCAGCCACATTACCTAATGCCCAAACAGCCTAACAAATTTGAGGAATGCAAGAAGTTAGAAGCGATATTCACTATAACTAATACCGACACAGTAAACTACAGCGCATACTTATAATGCTTACTAAAAGCAAAACTATTGAAGAAACTCATAACAAAGTCTTCCACTCATACCTGTTCACGGACATCATCACTTGGAGAAGCAAGAAGTCTCACAAAAATAGGGATAGCACCATGATCAATCACAACCTTCGTATGTTCAGATGTGCCAGAAGCAATATTTGTAAGAGCCCACGCTGCCTCAAACTAAAGGCATTCCACATTAGGAAATAAAAATAGTTGAGCTAGAAACATGTAAAAAACAGAAAAGAAACTCATACAACAGATAATTAAATATTCAATTCAAACCTGAAGCTGTGGGTAGTCATCTCGCCCAAGAAACTCAATAAAGCGAGGAACAACACCAGATTGAATTACTTCCTCAATTGGGGGATTGCGCTCTGTTGATCAATTACTGAAGTCAAAATCAACAAAAGGGACAACTAAAAAAAGTATATTTGGAGGCAAAAAGAACAAAACAAAACCTATTGAAAGTAGCTTCCGAAAATGAGTGGTGGCTTCAAGCCGCAAATTTCCATCATCTGACCAAACACCAGCTACCATTGCCGGAAGAGTTTCCAACTGAAATCATATTTGCACATCAGAACCTGATTTATCAGATAACAAACAAGTACATATAGTCCATAGTCAACATCATGACCCTTAGTTTTTACCTGTTATCAAAGAGTAAAAACCTAGCACAAAGTCGTCGCAGATGTTTCAGTACCAATCATCTGGAATAGTACTGTTGTTCAAATCAGAATCCACTGATCGGTTTACAAACTATCACTATATCGCCTATATTTTAAATCCTTGAATGACTTATTTGATTCTTTTGACATTTTTTTGCCAAATCACATACATTTATGGTTTAAACATTATTTTTCCCCACTCACAAATTTTTGTATTGAAATTTCATACTTCCTCCATTCCAAAATTATAGATACAATTTAATTTTTGAGGTCACGACGGTATATTAAACTTCAAAATTGGTATGACTCGTAAAAGTAAATGAAATAAATTTTGTGATTAATAGTTTTTGTTATATGCTATACAATTATAATAATTAAATCAACTAAAATTAAATAAATTCACATCAATTTGAAATTTAATATGTCGCTCACTTATATCTAAGAGTGGTCGTTAAAAGTTACCATTTAATTGTTAATTGAATTCTATTTAAAATAGGACAAATGGGACTCTCAATTCAGAACGGTCAAATTTATATCCTAAAATCTAATTATCCAGGACTAGGAGAGAACATGAGCAACAGCACAAAAAGAAAACTAACTATTCAACCTTAATAAGTTTACCTAAAATAGCACAAAGTTATTACATATTAAAATAAACTAGCCGTACTACCCGTACGTACAAAGGGAAAAGGAGAAGAGAGATTGTCGGCACTAGACAATAGAGGAGGCAGAGCTCGAGCTCGGGAGGAGTAAGAATGGAGGAGGATCTACGAGAGCAATTTTTTTTTCTTTGAAGTTAAAAGAGGATACAATGGACTCTGAGATTTATCCAAACTTTGGAGGGTCTGTTTATTAGGTGAGCGGAAAATTCAAAATCAGTTGTGTTTTGTTAATTAGATACTTAAATAACTAGCAAAAACACAATAGTGCAGTTACAATGAACCAGTTTACGTGACAATTTGAAGGAAGTTCGACTAGATTCACCTTCTTTTCGAGTTGAGAGGCAGTGGCGGATAAGTTGAGCAATTGCTGAGACTGAAGGCCTTCGCGGCGCTTCTTTAGTAAACTCTCTTCTCTTTTATTCTTTCGGATCTCAACCATGTTGTCCTCCCTCCTTCGCCGACCTTCGTCTGCATCGACGGCGACCTTATACCTACTCCGGCGGACCTCGGTTCTAGCATTCGGTCTAAGAGACATGATTCCTAACTAGATCGAAACAACCTTAAACTGATATTCAATGAAAATATAGCCCTAAATAAATATATATATATATATATATATATATATATATGTGGTCGTTGATTATCAGAAGAGATGCTCACTATAAATGAAACCTAGAAAGAGGAAACGAAGGAGAGGTTCAATCGATTTTCGAAAGGATAAAAAGGACGGGCGAGAGATTATTATACTGGGATGTGTTTGATAAATCTGAAAATTAATATCTGAATAATTATGATGTCTTAATAAATTAGATTATTTGAATAATTATGAGGTCTGAATCTGAAAAATTGTTTAATAATTAAAAAATAAGTTATCTCTTAATGACACTATTTTACCATTTTAAAAGGTAAAATTTTATTTAATAATTTTAAATATTCAATTTAATAAAAATGAGTGAATAATATTGTTGAATATATTTATATAAAAAAAAATTATCAAAAAAATTTCATTAAGAGGTACCTCTTAATTATTAAGATTTCATTTTCTGTCTTACCTATTAAGAAGCATTCAGAGGTAAAAAAAAAACAAACAAACAGCATCATGCCTCTTAACGAATAAGAGACAGTCCATTAAGAAGCAATCAGATGTAAACAAACAGCACTTAGTATTATTTTTGAGCTCAACCACTATCAAATACACATAGGCTAAGCAAGCCCAAATGTTGAATCATTTTATATTTTTAACAAATTATTATTAATAATATACATATTGCATGATTGACAGTGTTTTTTAAGCCCAATGCAACTACAAATAACTGTCTCCCTTAAAGCCGTGTGACATCTAAGTTTGAATGTTTTTTTCCCCACCTTTTATCCTTACCGTCTCTCGTATATTTTCTCACCCATATTTTATAATTTTTATTAAAATTTTATTTATTTGTTTTAATTGCACACAATACATATTTTATGGAGTAATTTTTACTCTTTTTCGATCTTGTACCCACAGTGTGGTACATGATATGATAAAATTATGTACTGCAAGTGCACAGTGTCTATCGTAGATTTAGCAAGTGCAGGTCGAACCACAGAGACTAGATCAATTCTTTAATATATCCTTAATTAATATTTTAGGCAAATTAGAAATAAATATGGTGGTGATGATTAACTAACTAAATTATGTAAACTAATAATTACTAATGAAAACTATTAATGAGAAAAACTACCTAGGAATCCGAATCCACCAAATATTAACATAATAAACAATTTCTTATTCCAAATTAATTACCAAATTATTTTTCCTTTCCTTTAAAAATAATGATTTATATAATTAATATGGGCAAGTATAAGTTATGAAAAATTCACAGATTAACTATAACTTATCAAAACCTCGAAATCAATATAAAAATCATATGCAATTTGTGCGAAGGAAAATATGAAGGAGAAAATAATTAGACACTAATTTCGGAACGGAAAAAAAATATTATTATGAAATACTTAGTTTCATCATCATCCTAGGTATTCAAAATTTAGCTAGCCATGAAATTTAAAATAAAAACAAATACGATTTTACTAGTAATAATCGCAGTCTTCAAATAACTTATTATTACTAATATTATATAAAGCACATGAACCGTCACAGAAAAAAACTAACTTAAGATATATAATATATTAATAGTAAGTACGAAAGGAAACAAGGAAAATATATAACTGATTCAATAGAAGGATTACACCTGTATGTTGAATTGGAATCCCTAAGACAAAGTAATATTACAACTCTAACTTCATGCTCTCCTCCTTGTTTCAGCGGATGAAGGAGAGGATAAAAAATAAATAAAAGTCTCCCCCTCTCTAAAACAAAAGATCTCTTTATAAGGAAAAATAAATTATAACCTAATCTAAGATACATTGAACTTGGTCTTCTTTTTTTTCTTTATCTCTTTCTCTCCAAATTGACTCCAACTTCTTCATGATTATCCTCCAAGAGTCTCATGTAATCTTTTATTTGCTCCACAAGAAAAATAAGATAAATACTATAAAATCAAATAAAATGTATTAGTTAAATAAAATAAACAAACAAAATAATAAATATGGGAATACTAAAATGTATAATTAATGTGTATATCAAATACCCCCATACCTATCTTATGCTCGTCCTCGAGTAAAATAAAAATAAAAACTATACTACCCCATTTTCGTAGGAAACACGATTGAACTTAGCATGTGCAACAAGCCTTTAAACCCCAAGGTTACCCCAAGTGGACGAGTTGTGTCTCGTGAGGGTTTGCAGTGAATATACCCACAAAATTCAAAAAATATTTTTTTTTGAGTTTAACAAGTCATGAAATTGAATTAAAAACTTCTAAATATCCATGGGCATTTATTCAAAAGCAAGATTCAATTCAAAATCACACTTTCACCTTATCAAAAATATTAAATCTTCATTCTAGACACCATCCTTCATAAAATTAATTCCATGTGATGCATGCATGTGTATATGATGTAACTTTTAGTAGGGATTTTACTATGAAAATCAAGCAAACTCATTTTTCTTTTTCTCCTTTCTTTTTTTCCTCTTTTTTTTTCCAATTCTTTTTTCCTTGACTTGTGCAATGTCTCGTTTTCTTAGGCTTTTCAGAGTTACCCATTTAGCGAGCGTTGAACCAATGACTCCCAAACCAGTTGATTTTAGGGCACTAGGTGTAGAGACACCCCTAAGGGCTTACTAACTCGAGTAACAAAGGCCACAAAACTAGAATAGTCAAATTGCTTTTATCCATCACACTTTTCAGCGTGAATATCGATGCTTCTCGAGGCTTGGATACCCAGTTATTTCGTTCAATGGACATTGAAGCAGTTATTTATTTCTTTTCTTTTCTTTTCTTTTCTTTTTTTTCAAATTCTTCAACTTCTCCTTCTTCTTTTTTCCTTCAAATTGTTTGAATCATAGTTTATATCCACAACTAAGAGTTAGTGCGATCATGAAATGCAAAAATAATTTTGAAATCAATTTTAGTCTAGATGGTATTTCAAACTAAGATTTCGTATCTTATCAAAGATTCAAGAGTTCTAAATCTTTCAATCTTACTCATGACTTTTAACTCCACGGGCACTTATTAGAATAAATTCAATCCATAAAAAGTCGCACAAAATTTTTTCGTTCATCATTTTTTTTTTAAAGACATAATTTCCTAAAAAGAAGATAAGAGAAAAAAAATTAAAAAAATAAAATGCAAAACTCCCCCCATACCTAATTCATGCATTGTCCTCAATGTATGCAAATGAATAAAGAGAACAAAGAAACAAAAAAATTGTATCTCGTAGGATGGGGCAGGAACCGGATGACAATATTGTACAAAAAAAATACATACATACTTAAAAAATAAGTGCAGTGCTAGTCATTCTGAATCAGGTGGGTCAACAAGGTACACCACCTCCTCTGGTCCGTTTGGCATTTCTAAAAAGGGTTTGAGTCGTTGGCCATTCACTTTGAAAATTTCTCCACTATTTGGATTTTCGATATCAACTGCTCCATGAGAATAAACTACCTTCACTACAAAAGGTCCATCCCATCTAGAGCGCAATTTGCCAGGAAATAGATGTAGCCTAGAATTATACAAGAGAACTTTTTGACCAGGTGAAAATGATTTTCTTAAAATTGATTTATCATGAAACACTTTCGTTCTTTCTTTGTAAATTTTAGCATTTTCATAAGCATCATTCCTAATCTCATCTAACTCAGCTAATTGCAATTGTCTATGACTCCCACCAGTGGACATATCAAAATTAAATTGTTTTATGGCCCACAAAGCACGATGTTCAAGTTCAACAGGAAAGTGACAGGCTTTCCCAAACACAAGCCTATACGGTGACATTCCTAAGTTAGTCTTAAAAGCAGTACGGTAAGCCCACAAGGCATCTAGCAATTTTAGAGACCAATCTTTTCTATTGGAACTCACCGTTTTTTCCAAGATTTGTTTTATTTGCCTATTCGAGACTTCTACCTGACCACTTGTTTGAGGGTGATATGGTGTTGCAAGCTTGTGGGTGATGGAATACTTTTTCAGCAAGGATGCAAAAGGCTGATTGCGAAAATGTTTTCCTTGATCACTGATTATGGCCCTAGGGGTACCAAAGCGAGAGAAAATGTTCTCTTTCAGAAATTTGACAACAACTTTGTTGTCATTGGTCTTGGTTGGTATAGCTTCTACCCACTTAGACACATAATCCACCGCAAGTAAAATATACAGATTTCCAAAAGAATTTGGAAATGGGCCCATGAAATCTATTCCCCACATATCAAACAATTCAATGACTAAAATGGGTTGCATTGGCATCATATTCCTCCTAGTGATCCTCCCTAATTGTTGACACCTATTGCAATTGGCATAAAATTCTGTGGCATCCTTGAACAGACTAGGCCAATAGAAACCACACTGGAGGACTTTGGCGGCCGTCTTTTTGCCTCCAAAATGTCCTCCACAAGCTTGGTCATGACAAAATGACAAAACACTCCTAAATTCATGGTCGGGGTACACATCTCCTAATGATTTGATCAGGGCAATATTTAAACAAATAGGGGTCGTCCCAATAAAAGTGTCTGACTTGTGAAAGAAATTTTGATCGGTCTTGTTTGGACCAATGGGAAGGAATTTCACTAGTCACTAGGTAGTTCACAATATCAGCAAACCAAGGTGTAGCAGATATGGAGAAAAGTTGCTCATCTGGGAAAGATTCATTTAAGGGTAGGTCAGAGTTGGACTCCACAACTAACCGAGACAAATGATCAGCTACCACATTTTCGGACCCTTTTTTGTATCTCTAGGTCAAATTCTTGGAGCAATAAGACCCAACGAATTAAACGGGCTTTTGAATCTTTTTTGGAAAGAAGATGTCTGAGGGCAGCATGGTCAGTGTAAACAATTATTTTAGACCCAATAAGATAAGCTCGAAATTTTTCTAGGGCAAAAACTACAGCTAAAAGTTCTTTTTCAGTAGTTGAATAGTTCAATTGAGCATCATTCAAAGTCCTACTGGCGTAGTATATGACGTGGGGAATCTTGTTGATTCTTTGCCCTAGAACAGCACCAACTGCATAGTCAGATGCATCACACATTAACTCAAATGGTTGACTCCAATCAGGTGATTTGATGATAGGAGCTGAAGTCAACTCCCTTTTAAGTTGTTCAAAGGATTGAAGACATTTTTCATTAAATTCAAATTTTGTATCTTTTCCTAGAAGATTGGTCAAGGGTCTTGCTTTCTTACTGAAATCTTTAATGAATCGCCTATAAAAGCCTGCATGTCCTAGGAACGAACGAATTTCTTTGACTATCCTAGGTGGTGGAAGATTAGCAATGAGGTCGATTTTGGCTTTGTCTACTTCAATTCCCTTGTCAGATATGATATGACCAAGAACAATTCCTTTTTTAACCATGAAATGACATTTCTCCCAATTTAGGATTAAGTTAGTTACCTTACATCTCCTTAGAACTAAGTCAAGGTGGTGAAGGCACTCCTGAAATGTAGATCCAAATATGGAAAAATCATCGATAAAAATTTCTAGGAATTTCTCTACCATGTCAGAAAAAATGCTCATCATGCATCTTTGAAAGGTGGCAGGGGCACTACATAGCCCAAAGGGTAGACGACGATATGCAAAGGTTCCATAAGGACAAGTGAATGTGGTCTTTTCTTGGTCTTCTGGGGCTATGGGAATTTGGAAGTAGCCCGAGTAACCATCAAGAAAACAGTAGTAAGTATGACCAGCTAACCTCTCTAGAATTTGGTTTATGAAGGGTAAAGGAAAATGATCCTTTCTTGTGGCGGTATTGAGTTTTCTATAGTCTATGCAAACCCTCCAACCAGATTGGACACGAGTGGGAACTAACTCATTAGCTTCATTTTGAACCACAGTTAAGCCAGACTTTTTAGGTACCACTTGAACAGGACTTACCCAAGAGCTATCAGAAATGGGATAGATTATCCCATTATCTAGACACTTAAGAATCTCCTTCTTAACAACCTCTTTTAGAACCGGGTTTAACCGCCTCTGTGGGTCTCTCACTGGTTTAGCATCATCTACTAAGTGGATCCTATGTTGGACAATGGTTGGACTGATCCCCTTAATATCAGCTATGCCCCATCCTATGGCTTCCTTATTTTCTCTCAGAATAGTTAATAACTCTTCTTCCTGTGTGATTGTTAAATCGGAAGCAATGATCACAGGAAAAGTTTTGGAGGGACCTATATAAGCATATTTAAGATTATCCGGAAGGGGTTTAAGCTCTAACTCTGGTGGATTCTTTTCAAGAGGTTCTGAGGATTGCAAGATTGGCTCAGTCACGGGTTCCCATTTGGAGTAAGACATTGGTGTGGATGACTCTAACATTTATTTCACCTCATTTACGTATTCTGTATCATCCCAATTTTGACCAAAATGATTTAGACAAAAATTAAGAATTTCGTCTTCTCCCGTAAGTTCATTTTCAGACATTTCCTGAATCATGTTCACTTCAACGGGTTGGTCAGAAAAATCAATAGGTTGCTTTCCGACATTAAAAACATTTAAATCAATTGTCATGTTCCCAAAAGTCAATTTCATTAGTCCATTTCTACAATTAATTAACGCATTAGAGGTTGCTAGAAATGGTCTACCTAATATGACAGGAATTTGATCCTTGGGATTGGCAACAGGTTGGGTTTCAAGGACAACAAAGTCAACAGGGAAGACAAAATCGCCAACCTTAATGAGTACATCCTCAACTATTCCTTTTGGAACTTTAATAGAACGGTCAGCTAGTTGAAGTGTGACACTTGTCTTTTTTAACTCCCATAAGCCCAATGTTTGGTACACAAAAAATGGTAGCAAGTTCACACTAGCTCCTAAATCAAGCAAAGCTTTTTCAATTAAGATGTCACCTATGATGCATGAAATAGTAGGACAACCGGGGTCCTTATACTTCACAGGAACCTGGCATGATAAAATGGAACTAACATGGGCTGTTAGAAAAGCTTTTTTAGGAACATGAGTGGTTCTTTTGTGTGTGCACAAATCTTTTAGACATTTAGCATATGAGGGAACTTGTTGAATGGCATCTAGAAGAGGAATGTTAATTTTCACTTGTTTGAACACTTCTAGAATTTTGTCTAATTGGGCTGATTGCTTGTTTGAAATAAGTCTTTGAGGGAATGGGGCTTTTGGGTTAAAGACTTTTTCAGTTGACTCCGAAGATGTGGTTTGATCATTTTTTGACACATGCTTAGTGGATGGGCCTACTGACTCAGAGTTTGTGGGTTTTTCAGGCTGGGCTGACTTTGAAGGTGGATTGTTAGATTCAACAGTTAAATTTTTTTCTTCTTCATTATCAATGCAAGCATGATTGTTAAAATAATTTCCAGACCTTAAAGAGATTACAGAATTCACATGATTGACTTTGTTGTTTTCAAGTGAATTAGGGGCTGAAAATTTTGGATTGGTCTCGGGTTGGCTAGGAAGTTTACCCTTCTCTCTTTCACAAACTGTAGTGGCCAATTGACTCATTTGGATCTCTAAACGAGATAAAGCTTGGTTAGTGCTTTGTTGAGTTTTTATTAAAGTTTCCACACTCTAAGTCTCCTCTCACTTTCATTAGAAAAACCTGGTGGATATTGAGGTGATGAATTTGAATTTTGGTACGGACCAGGATTTGGCTTTTGGTAAGGTTGAAAAGATTGATTTAGAGACTGATTGACCTGATTTGAAGAGTTATTTGGATAGGGTCCTTGGTTCCATGCAAAATTAGGATGATTTCTCCAACCTGGGTTATAAGTGGGTGCAAATGGGTCATTCCTAGGTCTTTGAAACATTGCATTGACTTATTCATATTCTTCAGGTTGAGCCATGACTCTAGGACATTCCTCTATCCCGTGACTTTGTGAATTACACCTTAGACACAAAGGTGCTGGTGTTGAGATTTGGTTCACATGTGATGGTCCACAAGTTTCTAAAGCTTTAAGTCTTTTAATCACACCAGCCAACTTAGCTTCAGTGGTAATTGAATTGTCAATTGTATGAACACCCCTAGATGAGCTAGGTTTATCGGTCTCTCGGGTGGTTTCCCATTGCATGGTTTTTTCTGCTAAGTCTTCTAAAAATTCCCAAGCCTTTTCATCATCATTATTCAGAAAATCCCCTTGACACATTGATTCTAACATTGTTTTAGTGGAATAGTCTAAACCTTCGTAAGCAATTTGACACAATCTCCATTTCTCAATTCCATGGTGTGGGCACTGGGATAACAAATTTTTTAATCTATCAAAATATTTCCAAAAGAACTCTTTTTCAAGTTGGCAAAATTGATGAATTGCAGTCCTAATTTTAGCAGTTTTATGATTTGGAAAATACTTTTTTAGAAATGTAACAACAAATCCCTCCCAGGTTGTTATGGAATTATTTGGTAGGCTATATAACCACTTTTTAGCATTATCTTTTAAAGCAAATGTGATAAATCTTAGCCTAATTGAGTCATCAGACAATTGTTGAATTTTTATTAAGGCACAAACTTCCTCAAATTCTTGAATAAATAAATATGCATCTTCTATCCCCGTGAACCTAGGTAACATATTTATAAATTGCGGTTTAAGTTCAAAATTGTTACCAGTTACTTGTGGTAAACTGATACAGGATGGTTGGGCAGAGCGGGAAGGATAACATCGATCCCTTAAAGAAACAGTTTGTGTGCCCTCCATTTTTCTTAGGGTGAGATCTTTTAAAGTGCACTCCGAAAAATCAAGTTTTCTCACTAATCGCGATGTTTCGTCCCTAATCCACACTTTTTGCATACACTACTTAGCAAATAAGCAGATAAGCAAAAAAAAAAAAAACAAATAAAAGGAAAAAAAAATTACTTCTAAGGTCAACCTAAATAAAATTAGACAGCTCCTAACTGTTCCAAGTTACACCGTAAGGTCCACCAAATTCAAAATTAATCACACCACTAGCCAGGTAAGTGTAAGAAAGGTGGGAGTCTCTCCGTAGATACGGTGACTAATTAAATAACCACACAATCTTTAGGCGTTTACCTTTTGAACCACTTGCCTAGACACCAGTAGTTTGATTAATTAAAAATTCAGCCTCCTCTTGGAGTTTCTTGTCTTAATTGAGCTCGAGAGTCCTAGGGGCCAACGTCTACTTGATTTTATTAGGTCAAGGTTATGCAAAAAGTTGGGTTATTTTTGGGCCAAGGAAGGGTGATGAAATTCCCACCTTATCTTGTTGCAGGTTGTGCCCTTAATGTTGGATTAAAGATGGAAATGCACAAATAAAAAAAAATTATAAACAAATAAAATGTCCTAAAACTATGTGAATTACGAAAGAATGAGAATTTTTGACGTACCTCGGTCCTCCAGCAATCACCACAATTTATATTTGACAAAAATAAAAAATAAAAAATAAAAACCTAACAGGATGTGCTCTACGTGAGTGAATGCATGAATGCGGCAAATAAAAAATATATTAATAAAAACTAAACTACTGTTATTTTTTTAATTTTTTTTTAAAAATAAAAATAAAAATAAAATTGAGATACAAAGTACCAAGAAAAGCGCAGCAACAAAATCTTTATCTTTACGTTTTTTTGATCCGCTTCGATAATCCTGGAAAATATATATATATATATATATATATATATATATATATATATATGAGTTAAAAACTAATTCGAATAAATAAAAATTAAGGAAAAAAATAATAATTTAATTCTAGTCCCCGGCAACGGCGCCAAAAACTTGATATGATAAAATTATGTACTGCAAGTGCACAGTGTCTATCGTAGATTTAGCAAGTGCAGGTCGAACCACAGAGACTAGATCAATTCTTTAATATATCCTTAATTAATATTTTAGGCAAATTAGAAATAAATATGGTGGTGATGATTAACTAACTAAATTATGTAAACTAATAATTACTAATGAAAACTATTAATGAGAAAAACTACCTAGGAATCCGAATCCACCAAATATTAACATAATAAACAATTTCTTATTCCAAATTTATTACCAAATTATTTTTCCTTTCCTTTAAAAATAATGATTTATATAATTAATATGGGCAAGTATAAGTTATGAAAAATTCACAGATTAACTATAACTTATCAAAACCTCGAAATCAATATAAAAATCATATGCAATTTGTGCGAAGAAAAATATGAAGGAGAAAATAATTAGGCACTAATTTCGGAACGGAAAAAAAATATTATTATGAAATACTTAGTTTTATCATCATCCTAGGTATTCAAAATTTAGCTAGCCATGAAATTTAAAATAAAAACAAATACGATTTTACTAGTAATAATCGCAGTCTTCAAATAACTTATTATTACTAATATTATATAAAGCACATGAACCGTCACAGAAAAAAACTAACTTAAGATATATAATATATTAATAGTAAGTACGAAAGGAAACAAGAAAAATATATAACTGATTCAATAGAAAGATTACACCTGTATGTTGAATTGGAATCCCTAAGACAAAGTAATATTACAACTCTAACTTCATGCTCTCCTCCTTGTTTCAGCGGATGAAGGAGAGGATAAAAAATAAATAAAAGTCTCCCCCTCTCTAAAACAAAAGATCTCTTTATAAGGAAAAATAAATTATAACCTAATCTAAGATACATTGAACTTGGTCTTCTTTTTTTTCTTTATCTCTTTCTCTCCAAATTGACTCCAACTTCTTCATGATTATCCTCCAAGAGTCCCATGTAATCTTTTATTTGCTCCACAAGAAAAATAAGATAAATCCTATAAAATCAAATAAAATGTATTAGTTAAATAAAATAAACAAACAAAATAATAAATATGGGAATACTAAAATGTATAATTAATGTGTATATCAGTACACTAAATATCAACTCAGAAAAAAAAATTAAAATTTATTTATTTGAATTGCACACTCATAATGTGTGCCACAAATATTAATAATTATAACTATAGTATCTATAAAGTTGTATATGAAGGCAAAAAAAAGGCATCGGGTAACATAAAATGACACAGTAACTTGTAAACTAACTATTTATTATTATTTTATTGGTGTAAGATTTGTAATTAAAGGAATGATGTAGTCCCCTATACTATTAGTATTTGAGTTGAAGTGTTGAGCAGTATCACCTTGTGGTGATTGAAGATCAGGTTCTATATAAGTACGTACTGCTAGCTATTAACTTAACTATGAATACAACTTGCATCTAACTCAATTTCATTCACTTAAATATTAAAGAAGCTTTACGCAACTCAGAATTATAATTCATTAAAAAAAAATTCCAACAACATTTTCATGTGATAGTAATTAAATCTAACTATAAAACTAGTTTTAAAATGTGGTGGTTGAATATATCTAATGGGAATCTCTTTTCGCCATGCACACCACCACGTCCATTCATGGCCTCCGAACTGAACTTTCACAAATAACCAGACTACAAATTAATATGACTTGTGAACCTGTACTCTTAACCCCCCCCCCCCCCAAATATATAGGAGCCATATATATATATATATGTTAACACCACAATCTCGTCACGCGCCCCAATCACGAAAAGCACTCTTTGTCCTGCACAATGAACACGTCAGCACCGGATCTCGACGGTTTTGGGCCGCCGGGGATCGCTCCGGTGTGAGAATAAGTACAGATTTTGAGAGAAAAATGGTCTAACAATGGAGGTCGTGTGCTCTAGTGTTCTCAGAGAAAAATGTACCTCTTGCTTTTTTCTTTCTGGTGTGTAGTACCTTTTTTCCTTTTATTGTCTCATCACCTTTGCATGTTTTCCCCCGATGTCCCTGTCCATTGGCTGCATGCAGGCTTTTTTCTCCTTGCTTTTTTCCCCCCCAGTCAACATTATGTCAACTCCTCATTAATGAAGGTGGCTTAAGACGGCTGGGCCCATCACCTCAATCAGCCGCCTGCTAATCTCACAGATTAGGGGTAATCTTTAGTCTATAAACTGCCACCTGTCATCCACTACCAGCTTCAATCTAGAGTGTATCTAAATGATCTCTTGGATAGTAGCCCAATACTCCAACAGTAAAAATGGGTTTGACTCAGAAAGCCCATAATGAATAAAAATTGACCGGCCCAAAATGTTTACGGCCCAACATTGCCCCCTAGTTTTTCGTTAAACAAAATGTTTAATGAAAAAGTATAAGAACCTGGGTCAATTATCAAGGAGAATCCCCACAGACTCAGCGAAGCCCAATTAATAGAAAGCCCATATTCAAATGCAGACCTCTCGAACCCAAAATCATACACCAATCTTTTTGAATTTCAAAATTAAATGATATTTCCCAATTCCGAGAGGACACGCCGGCGGTTAACCTTCCCCATCATTATCTCTATTAAATGTGCAGCCTTTGGACTTCGTGCATTTCCAGAAAGGCAATTCTATAAGATTTTCAAACCCCCAAATCAGACAATTTTACCTGTTCATTTGGAGTTCGAAATATACCAGATTTCTTCTTAGCTCGTCTGTCAACAATGGCTTCCCAGAACAAAGAAAACGCTGCTTTGACTTCCGAGATTCGTTCATCTTCCATCCCGACTGTGCCAAATCCTAAGTTTGTATCGTCATCCGGCAAAAATCCCATACCTCCTGTTTCTGTACCCCCTCCTTTTAAATTCGAGGACGAGGAGCAACATCCCATCGCCAACAGTCCTTCGAAACTAACAGAAGATGATCTCGAAACCATCCGAGAACGTTATTTTATTCCAGATACACATCATCTGAAGGCGCCTACCCTCTCCGATCGAATGTATCACCGTCCCGACGGTTGGACCGCCATGCCTCTCATTCTTTTAGAAAGAGGAATCCGATTCCCTCTCCATGCTTTCATCGTTACCCTTCTGGGGTTTATGGGTGTGGGATTTGCCCAACTGGTCCCCAATTCCTACATCCACATTCTAGCTTTTATAGCTTTCTGTAGCGAATCAGGGGTTTCTCCCTCTATCGACTTCTTTTTCAATCTGTTCGTTCTGGGCAAATCTCGCGAACAGGGTTTTAAGGTTCTGGGTAAACAAGCCCCAAAACCTAATTCTAAATTCAGTAAACGCCCCCTAATGGATACCCCTTCGAGCAACAAGAAATGGTATGAGAAATGGTTCTTCATCAAAGGACCTGAAATATCGTCCATTCCCGATTGGACTACTTCGGAACATGCCACTTCGGACCTAGGCGACCTTCCAGACGATCGCATAAAGGAGATAGCGAAGCTCATGGGGAAGCTTCCCAGGGAGGAATGGAGCTTCAACCTCCTAGGCGATCATGCTTGGTTATTCGATCATAAACGTAAGTTTCCAACCCAAGTTTTGTATGTTTTTCTCAATTTCTCTTCGATCATTATTTTGAGATATTTTTCTTTGTGTACAGTATCCTTGATCAGGCCTTCATCTTCTGACCGAAGAGGTATAGAGCAAAATCTGTCAGCCCCCTCAGCTCAAGATTTTGTCGAAGCTCAAGAAGCCGAAGCACAAGCCTTCGAGCCTCAACCTACCGACCCACCGATAGCCGAATTGAACCCGGACGAAGGGGTTAGTCGGCCTCGCCGAAAAAAGAGGGCGGTCCGAAAGCCTAAACACACTTCCGCTCCTACCCCCACCGAGAGCCTCCTCGACATGCCCGCTGCTGATCGTGCCAAAATTCTCCTTACCAAGAAGCGAAAGGCTAAAGTCAACATTGTACCTTTCACAACCGAAGAATTGAGAGTGCCTCCTCCCCAATCGAATCTACATCCGTCTTCACCCTCACCCATAAATCCAGACGAATTTGAGGTTGAACCTAGTTCTCCTCTTATCCGAAAGAAGAAATACCCTTCCGACGACCAGCCCTTACCTGAGAATCGGCCAACATCCTCTCCTCAACGAGCAGATCCTCCCTTTTTTGGTTCAACGTCGGGAGCTCCTCGGTCGCCTAGCCTATGGCCTGACCAGAATGAAGACTTCCCCTTCCATCTCTATAATTCTTTCGTTCTGGATACAGACAACCACAGGTTCGGCAACAGTACCATAGCCGATCTGCTGGAAGAAGGCTTGGCTCACCAGGCTAGAGTAAGTTTTCGATCATTTCTGCTCATAAATATATATTCTTCAAGTATTCTATTAATTCAGAATGTCTGCAGGCAAATGGGATTTTCGGGCGTCTTCACCAAAAGCATAAAGAAGCCGGGGTCGAAGAAGAAGATGCCCGAAAAGAAAATGCCATTTTAAAGTCTGCCTTGGCGAAGGAGAGGAGTGAACATGAGAACCTCCGCTTCAACTGTAAAGGTCTTCAAAATGACCTCGCCAAAATGAAAGAGCTGCTGGCCGTGTCTGAAGCTTCTCAAAACGCGATCATGCAACGGAATGAAGAACTTCAGCGGTCCAATAAACAACTGACTGAGAATAACCGGAGTCTGGCTTTAAGCATATCAGATGCTAAAAAATCTGAAGAACGTCATCTGGAACTTCGGGGAAAAGTTGAGAAGGAGCTTCGGAATCTGAAGTTGATGGGTCCTCCTCTCACTGAGGAACTTCGCAAGGAGATCCAGGCTGAATATCGGAAGTCTCCTTCTTTAACTAACGAGATAATTCAGATGTACACGGAGGGTTATGAAGCAGCCCGAAGCAAGGGTAAAGCTAAATTGGCAGCCGTTGCTGTAAATCCGTTGCTCCTTGATTCTTCCGAAGATGAAGATGAGGAGTAATAGTGACAGAAATTTACCCTTTATATGACAATGTACTGACTTCATTAAGCATAATGAGATATATCTTATTCCTTGTTGTTCCTTTCTTAAGTTGAATTTGTATTGTCATTTAAACGATACGTAATTTAAGCTCAATACTTCAAGTAAAATCAAACAACAATGTAAGACGAAACTTACTCACTACCAGAGGATAACATACATCATTGTTGGGATAAACGATCCACCAACTTTTTAGTATGAATATTAGTTCCGAAGATCTTATAATTGTTATTCAGCTTTATAATAATTTGGATAACCGCTTCGCTACGAGGAGTCGAAGGGATCCAACCTTATAACTGGTGACCACGTTCTCTCCGAGAGCCGAACGGGTTGGACCATCAATAGTTCACTTCGCTACGAGGAGTCGAAGGAATCCATCCTTATACCGAGCTGGCAACCTCGTTCTCTCCGAGAGCCGAACAGGTTCAACCCAAAAGATATTCCGCTTCGCTACGAGGAGTCGAAGGGATCCAACCTTATAACTGGTGACCACGTTCTCTCCGAGAGCCGAACGGGTTGGACCATCAATAGTTCACTTCGCTACGAGAAGTCGAAGGAATCCATCCTTATACCGAGCTGGCAACCTCGTTCTCTCCGAGAGCCGAACAGGTTCAACCCAAAAGATATTCCGCTTCGCTACGAGGAGTCGAAGGGATCCAACCTTATAACTGGTGACCACGTTCTCTCCGAGAGCCGAACGGGTTGGACCATCAATAGTTCACTTCGCTACGAGGAGTCGAAGGAATCCATCCTTATACCGAGCTGGCAACCTCGTTCTCTCCGAGAGCCGAACAGGTTCAACCCAAAAGATATTCCGCTTCGCTACGAGGAGTCGAAGGGATCCAACCTTATAACTGGTGACCATGTTCTCTCCGAGAGCCGAACGGGTTGGACCATCAATAGTTCACTTCGCTACGAGGAGTCGAAGGAATCCATCCTTATACCGAGCTGGCAACCTCGTTCTCTCCGAGAGCCGAACAGGTTCAACCCAAAAGATATTCCGCTTCGCTACGAGGAGTCGAAGGGATCCATCCTTATAACTGGTGAATGAAAACCTTTACTGGAGAGATAAAGAGAGCCATTTTTATTAATAACTGTCGTTGTGGTTACAGACTTCCATATTTTAATACTATCCCTACTGAAAATATTTGCGGAGTCTCCCGGCATGCCAAGTATTTTTGATTTTAGATCCATCTAAAGTTCGCAGCCGGTAGGTTCCAGGTTTTGATACACTAATGACTTCATAGGGGCCCTCCCAATTTGGCATGAGTTTACCCATATTCTGAGGGGTAGAAGCTTCTACTTCCCGGAGAACTAAATCCCCAACCTCAAATCTTCGAAGCTTTATACCTTTGTTGTAGTACTTAGCCACACGACGTTGATATGTGGCCAACTTTATCAAAGCTGCCTCTCGGACTTCTTCGATCAGATCTAAGTTAGCTCTGAGTCCCTCATCATTGTATAACTCTTTAAATTGACTGACTCGAAGACTTGTAGATCCAATTTCTACCGGAACTAAAGCATCAGTACCATACGCTAGCCTAAATGGGGAATCTCCCGTCGTAGTCCTTGGTGTAGTTCGGTAAGCCCATAGCACGCTTAGTAATTCTTCGGGCCATCTGCCTTTGGCGTCATCCAGCCTCTTCTTGATTCCATTCAGGAGTATTCTGTTGGTTACCTCAACTTGCCCATTAGATTGCGGATGGGCAACTGAAGTCTTCCGGTGCTGAACCCCTAACTCTTTCAGAAATGCCTCAAACTTTGATCCCACGAACTGGCGCCCATTATCTGAAATTACTACCATAGGGATTCCAAATCGAAACACTACTGACTCTTTAAAAAACTTCAAACATTCCTGTTCTGTTATCAGCCGAAGAGGTCTCGCCTCTACCCATTTAGTCATGTAATCAATTGCTACTATAACAAAACTGACCTGGCCTTTTGCTTTTGGAAGAGGACCCAGTATATCTACCCCCCAGACAGCAAAGGGTATAGGAGATAAAACCGAGTATAACTCCTCTGGTGGCTGATGCGGGATTGCACTATTCAGCTGGCATTTGGGGCATCTTTTCACATAATCAGTAGCCTCTTTGAAGATTGTCGGCCAATAAAAACCTTGGCGAAGTACTTTATAAGCTAACGACTTCGCGGCCATATGATCACCACAGATTCCTTCATGGACCTCCCGAAGAGCATATTCAGCTTCAGACGGGACTAGACACTTCAGTAGTGGAGAGGAATGAGCTCTTCGATACAGATCTCCATCAATCAGTATGAAGTTTGCGCTCTTGTATCTCACCTTTTTAGCCGACATCTGATCCGAAGGTAGTATGCCATTTGATAAATAGTTTATGTATGGAGTCATCCAACAATTTGACTGTTCTACGCACGTTACTTCCTCTTTATGGATGCTGGCTTGTTTCAGGATTTCCAAGTAAACGATCCCTTCGAAAGTGCTTAATTCGGCAGTGGCTAGTTTCGATAATGCATCAGCGTTGAAATTATCAGTTCGACCGACACTTTTAAAAACACATGAGCTAAAGTGTTGAAGTCGATCTTTCAATTCTGCAAGATATCTAACCATTTTGGATCCTCGAGCTTCGTACTCTCCCGAAACTTGCTTGATGACTAGTTGAGAATCGCTGTAAATGACCAGCTTCTGAACTTCTAGACTATGAGCCAGACGTAACCCAGCTAATACCGCCTCGTACTCAGCCTCATTATTTGTTGCTTTGAACTCAAATCTGATGGCCTGCTGTATTTTGAATCCCTCCGGGCTTGTCAGAATTATCCCGGCACCACCGAGATCCGAAGTAGAAGACCCATCTACATATAAAGTCCAAGAATCGTGCTCCTGTTGAAGTATGGCCACTGTTTCCGGAGATTCTACCATTTCGGTCATGCTGCCATCAGCCTCAGGAAATGAGCATTCTATCACAAAATCAGCCAAGGCTTGGCCTTTAATAGCTGTCCGGGGATAGTACTCTATGAAGAACTGAGACAATTCCATCGTCCACGCAGCAAGCCTTCCCGAAACCTCTGGCTTCCCCAGCACCTTCTTCAGTGGTTGGTCCGTATACACCACTATTATCCGACCTTGGAAGTATTGCCGAAGCTTTCTACTAGCAACGACTAAAGCAAAAGCAAATTTCTCAAGGTTGGGATACCTTGTTTCTGCATCTCTAAGGGCATGGTTTACATAGTAAACCGGGTGTTGCCTACCCTCAATTTCCCGCACCAAAACTGCTCCCACGGCCAGTGAACTTGCAGCCAGATACAAATACAAGGGTTCCGTAGGAACCGGCTTCACTAACAGAGGTGCCGAAGACAAGTACCTTTTAATGCCTTGGAAAGCTTCCTCACATTCCGAAGTCCATTGGAAGGTCTTCGCATTCTTCGGCCCTTTCAACGTGTTAAAGAACGGCAGGCACCTTTCTGCTGACTTAGACATGAATCGTCGCAACGATGCTATTCGACCAGTTAAACGTTGTACATCCTTGTATGACTGGGGTGATTTCATGTCTAAGATAGCCTGGATCTTCTCTGGATTGGCTTCGATACCTCTCTTACTGACCAAATATCCCAAGAATTTGCCTGCCCCCAGTCCGAAAGTGCACTTAGTAGGATTCAGCTTCAATTCATAACGGCGCACCGTTTGGAAACATTCTTCTAGATCATCCAGATGACCATGACCCGACATGCTTTTAACAATCATATCATCAACGTAAACCTCCATATTCTTGCCTAGCTGCTTCTCGAAGATATGGTTCATCATCCTTTGATATGTAGCTCCCGCATTGATCAATCCGAAAGTCATTTTTTTGTAGGCGTACACCGACCGATGAGTGATGAAAGCTGTCTTTGGTATATCTTCTTTACACATAGAAATTTGATGATAACCTGAAAAAGCATCCATAAAACTAAGAAAAGCATACCCCGAAGTTGCATCAATGAGTTGGTCGATATGAGGCAGAGGATAGAAATCCTTCGGGCAGGCTTTATTCAGATCGGTGTAATCTATACAAACTCGCCACTTGCCATTATGCTTCCGTACTAGAACCACATTGGCCATCCATTCTGGATAATCGATCTCGAAGATGAAATCTGCATCCAACAACTTAGTGATCTCCTCATCAATTATCTTCTGTCTCTCCAATGCGAAGAGTCTCCTCTTCTGTCTAACTGGCTTCTTGGTTGGATCTACTTGCAATCTGTGCTCCGCTACTCTTCGACTTACTCCCGGCATGTCACTGGGGATCCAAGCAAAGACATCAGCATAGCACTGAAGCAACTTCAGCAGGCTTGTTCGAAAAGGTTCAGGAAGTCCCGAACTGATTTTCACTGTTTTCTTTTTCTTCCCCGGAATCAACTCGATCTCTTCGGTATCCTCAATGGGCACGACTAAAGGTTCGGTGCCGCTTTCTGTAAAGGGTTCCACCTCAATGGCCATTGTATGCTTCAGTTTACTGATCCCTACCCCCGAAGTGATCAGAGCATTCCGATAGCACCTCCTTGCTAAGTCTAGATCTCCAGCCACTTCGCCAACTCCGTGGGATGTAGGAAACTTAATTTTAAAGTGGGGTATTGAAGTAACCGCCTGTAGAGCCGTCAAAGTAGGTCTCCCCAAAATAGCGTTGTAGGCAGAATCAACATGTACAACATAAAATTTACAAAGGATTTGAACCTGTTGGGGAGCTGTCCCGAAGATGACTGGCAGCTCGATGGTCCCTGCTACTTTGACGGGATCGTTGCTGAAACCATACAGAGGGGCCTCCTGCCCGATTTCCATCTTCTGGCCATCCACAGGCATTCGGTGGTAAGCATGAGCATACAATATATCCACTGAAGAGCCGTTGTCAATCATCATCCTTTTCATATCCACAGAACCTACTTGGGCCGTGATTATCAAGGCTCCGTCATGCGGTTCGATAGGTTCTGTAGGGAAGTCCTCATCTGTAAAGGAAATTATGGAACCCGGATATGCCCTTTCGATCTTCGTCGGCTTATCGGCCAAAGACATCACAGAGTCCAGATATCCTCGTCTCTTCCTACCTGCAACTTTTCCTGTGTTCCCCCCAGTTATCACATCCACGACATGCCGAACCACCTGGTTTGGCCCTGGTTGAACGGGCTGGGCAACCTGAACCAACTCCTTATTCTCCGGTTGAACCCTTTGTCGTTCCCGGCCTGTTATATAATGCATCAAGGTACCACTTTGAACTTTCCTCTCAATAAATTCTTTCAAATTCCAGCAGGAATTTGTGTCATGCCCAACCGCCCGGTGGTAATTACAATATAAGGCAGGATCTCCAGACCCCGGTCGAAGGTTGTTTTTGGGCGCTTCGAAGTACGGTTGGTTTTTAATGTGTTCCAAGATGGTGGCCCAATCCGTGTTAAGTTGTGTGTACACCTTGTTCACTCTTTGAGTTGGAATGGGTGGACGATCTCCCCTGGGTACCCAGTTACTATTATACCTTTTTTGATTACCTTCGGATCGATCATTGCCGATATTGTTTCTTCTCCGACTAACGTCCTTCTCCTTTACTTTTTCTGAGGAGCTTTGTTTCAAGCTAGCCATTGCCTCTTCCACCACGATGAAACCTTCGGCCTTTTCAAACGCTTCGGCCAGACTCTTCGGATGTTTGAACATCAGCTTCTTTACTAATTTTTCCGATTTCACCAGATCTAAGCCATTCTGGAACAATCCTACCGCCTGAAGATCGTTAAGATCTGAAACCTGCCCTACAGCTTCTCGGAATCTCTTCACATACTGCCCCAGAGCCTCACTTGGATATTGCCTTACTTGGGCCAACGATCCCGTGGGTCTCCCTCTTCTCTTATTGCTCCCGAAGCGAGCATGGAATTTGTCACACAAATCCGCCCATGACGCAATCGAATCTGAAGCCAGAGCCCCCATCCATTGTCTTGCGTCCTTTCTTAATGTCAATACGAACGTCTGACATTTAGCTGCGTCTGAATAGTCGTAATAATCCATTAATCTGTCAAATGCTTGGCTGTGGTCAAACGGATCTCCAGAACCATCATAACTCTCCATATGAGGCAACTTTTTGCTGGGATCAGCTTTCTCTTTAAGAATTTCAGATGAAAAGGGGGACGCCTTTTTATCCGGAGTTTTCCCCCCTTGTTGATTCTCTGCTAGCTGCTTCCGAAGCTCCTTTATCTCTTTCACTAAGTCTTCCACCAACCCGGGTGAAGAAACAACCTCCTTCCTTGGAGAAATCGTCTCATTGTGTTTCATCCGATCTCTTTCATCCGGGTTAAAAGATGTCGAAGGACTTCGTCTCGTACTTCGGCCAGAGCGAGAACTCCCTGTATTGTGCATCCTCTTCGACCTCCTTGGAGAAGGACTTCTAGATCGGCTTCGTCGCCCATCTCTTCTACTACTTCTATAGTACTCAATACGAGGCGTCCTTCTCGAAATCTCGAGAGAATATTCTGGTGATATACTTCGTTCCTCATCGGGAGAATGACTACAAGTCTCACTATCGTCTCGCTTGGAGTATTCATTCCTCCTTGCTCTTCGGCCATGTGATTTACCCCTCCTTCCCGGTCGAGTGTAACTGAAAGCTTCGTCTTTCTTCTCGGCCGCGAGAACCATCTGTTTAGAAATCTCCTCTCTCTGCTGCAGAAGTGCTTTCAAGGCTGTGTCGGTCTCTTGAGCCTTCTTTGCCAAGACAGAAATCTTGTCTGTATGGCCTTCTCGATGCCGGGTTTTGAGTGGCGTATCCATCATCTTTTTCCGATCGTCATCGGAACCTTTGCTAGCAGTAGAAAATAACTTCCTCTTGGCATCCCCATGGTCTCTGGCTTGAGAACCTCCTAGTATCCTCTGTGACTCAAGTCTGTCATGAATACTTTTTGAGGGTCCTAGTCTGTCTTTCACCGAAATCCTTTGTAGAGAAAAACTAGCATCCGTTGGCTGTCCCTCAGCCGTGATCGTTTTGCTTTTTACCATAGCTTCCGACGTAAGATGCCTAATACGTTGTGATTGAAAATCAGAAACACTAAACCCCTCCTTCTAGCGCCAATGTTAACACCACAATCTCGTCACGCGCCCCAATCACGAAAAGCACTCTTTGTCCTGCACAATGAACACGTCAGCACCGGATCTCGACGGTTTTGGGCCGCCGGGGATCGCTCCGGTGTGAGAATAAGTACAGATTTTGAGAGAAAAATGGTCTAACAATGGAGGTCGTGTGCTCTAGTGTTCTCAGAGAAAAATGTACCTCTTGCTTTTTTCTTTCTGGTGTGTAGTACCTTTTTTCCTTTTATTGTCTCATCACCTTTGCATGTTTTCCCCCGATGTCCCTGTCCATTGGCTGCATGCAGGCTTTTTTCTCCTTGCTTTTTTCCCCCCCAGTCAACATTATGTCAACTCCTCATTAATGAAGGTGGCTTAAGACGGCTGGGCCCATCACCTCAATCAGCCGCCTGCTAATCTCACAGATTAGGGGTAATCTTTAGTCTATAAACTGCCACCTGTCATCCACTACCAGCTTCAATCTAGAGTGTATCTAAATGATCTCTTGGATAGTAGCCCAATACTCCAACAGTAAAAATGGGTTTGACTCAGAAAGCCCATAATGAATAAAAATTGACCGGCCCAAAATGTTTACGGCCCAACAATATATATATATATATATATGGAGATTGATTTATAATCAACATTGTAATGATAATGTTATTCTTATAACAGATTTCAGTCGTGTATCTCCGAATCAAACAGTAAGGAATGGTAAGAAGGATTAAAGGCCTATAACTGATCTTCTAGTTTCAAATCGTTATTTTCAAAATGAGATGAGATCTAAAAGTATTAAACTACGAATTGACGAGAAATATTTTAGACATCATCCAATCTGCAGTATTAAACTGTGGAATCCCTCACATTAAACGGTAAATTGGAGATTCTTTTTGCTGTTGAAATCTGTTGTAAAAGATAATATTATTTTTACAACGTTAATTACGAATCAGTCCACATATATATTTATATATTCGTTAAATTTCAAATGGAGTTGGCGGCCATGAGTTATAGTATACATCCATCTTAGTGGCTTACACGTTGCAGAAAAATACCATAAACTGCTCAAACCTCATTTTCAAATTAAAATAAAAGATACACTTTTCTATAATTTGTTTTAAAATAAGAGAAATATTTTTATTCTCAAATAATAAAGTTAATCAATATGTTATTATTTATATTTCAGATATATTATAAAATCATCACTAACCATTGCAAAGAATAGTCTTTTTTTCTCTAGACAGAAATTTACTTTCCAGAATTAATATTTTATTAGAGAGTAGTTTTCGTATGTGGTACATTATTTTTAAATTACATGCGAGATACGCCTTATCTCTAACATACGATTACTATTTTTTGATAGTTTAATTATTATTTTTGTTTAAATCATCAAAGTTTGCAAAAGATTTCATTTTTAAAAAAAAATTAGTTCCCCTTCAACTCGAGTATATATACATGTTTGGATCTTTCAGATTGAATAAATTTATTTGTATTTTCCTCAGGTTTGTCAAAAAAAGATGTTAGGTATATTATTATAATCACCACCATTAAATTTGGGCTGATATTAAAAAAAAATCACTTTTGTTTTAATTAAAATGTATATGTAATCATAGAACAAAGAATATAAACAACTGAAGAAATAATATAATTACGAAAAGATGGAAAAATTTGATTACTATAAAGTTAATTTTATAATAAGTTGACCAATTAACAATAATAACACATGTTATTTGTCAACACTGTATTGATATCAAATTTAATTTCACGATAACCAGCATCGGAAATGATAGTTCGCACGCAGAGCAGACCACAGATCTATAACGTTTTGGTTGTCATGAAACTTTGTAAAAAATGCATTGAATATTTATTCTTTTTTCCCGAGACTAATGAAAAAGAGAAAAAATAAACAATAACGTCCTCGAGTACAGATACCACCACGCTACCTACACCAACAGTACTGGTAGATACACAGATTAATCACCATAAACAATTTCATTTACAGCTGGCCCACAAATATTTTATCTTACCACTCCACTCCCTATATCTGCCAAACGCCCCTCGTACCATTCCATTAAGTATCTCTACCTTTTTTTCTCCCACTCTACAAACTTTTACCGGCCAGACATGGAGGAGGACCGGCCGAGTTTCCGCAGTTCCAGCGGGGACCGGAGGCTGGAGATCGTGAGTGGGAAAGGGTTTAATGGAAATCAGATGTACTCTTCATCTCGGTCTCGCTCGCCCGATCTGCCACCGATAATTCCGACTCACGTGACTCGGCCGAGTCAGGTGGCGTCGTCGTCAGCGGCGGCGAAGCCGTGGGGGTTGTGCGATCCGGAGATGAAGAGACGGAAGAGAATAGCAAAGTATAAAGTATATACGATTGAAGGGAGATTCAAGGCTTCGTTTCGGAATGGGTTCCGTTGGATCAAGGCCAAATGCTCTGAGTTCATCCATGGCTATAACTAATTTATTTTAACTGCTTCATTTCTCTTTTTCTTTTTCTCCTTTTTTTAAGATTGTGAAAGATGGTCAACACAGGATTGAGAGACTTGGGTTACTGTTCAGGAACGATAAGGGGTATGAATGGATTTGTAAATTGGATTTATTTTCTATATTTATCTCAGGCTACCTCTTCCTTTAATTTTCCTATATAATTAAAAATAAAATGGAAAATGTCATATACTATTTACATAACTTTTTCCTTTAAGAAAACTTGCATTCATAAAAATATAATAATATATAAAAGTAGGAAGCATTGATGTCATTCAGTAAGTTATTCCCTGTACATAAATAATTGCAAGCTGAAACTAATTGTACAAACGCAAGTCTATTTAAATTTGGGAAAATGATATCATCTGATAAAAATGTTATTCCCTGTCTGCGTCTCAAAATGATGATTAAAGTGATAAGAAATTTTATGTTTAGTAAATAAGTTAATTATACTTAACTATACATCACAAAATACAAATGAGCCATTCACAGAGAAATTACTTTTTGTTGTTACAAATTAGATGTTTAAATAAAGGAATTATGCTTGTACTTATACTTATTTATGTGGAGTATATCATTATATCTAAACGCAATAATTTGGATAGTTTGTACTCTTAGTTGTCTCTTTAGCATAAATGGACCCTCAAACGCATGTTTTATGAGCCGTCTTGTTGACAAAAAATATTACTCCATCTGTTCCTAAAAGATTATCGTTTAAGGTTAATACACACAAATTAAATAATATAATTAATACCTAGCGAAAATATTATACTATCCTTATTAATTGTCTTAACCAATTATTCCCTTCCCAATGTTTCTTATTCAATTCAACCAATTACTACTTGGATTATAACATTGAATTGAATAAAAACCATTGGAAAGGAAAGAAAGATTTAAATAAGAGAAAACTTTAAATAAAGGTAAAGTAGAAAAAAAAATAGCTAATGTGTATTGATAAACTCAAAACGACAATCTTTTTGAAACAAAAATTACTTCCTAAAACGACAATCTTTTAGGAACGGAGGGAGTATATAATTGCTTAAAAAATAATTATAAATCACCCTCAAAGGTCAAGATCTTCTCCATGTCAAATAAAATGAAAAATCTCCATTCTTTATATATTCTCCATTATCATCTCTCTTTCCCATCAACATGACATCACATTTAACACATTTTAAATTCGGAACATGAAATAAAGACTCTATTTCAAATGAAATGGAGAGAATCCCAATTCGTGATGAAAACTATTATTATGTAACTCATCAAGAACTCATTGAACTACCTTAAGATATACTCTCTCTGTTCTTAAAAGATTGTCGTTTTAGAAGAAAAAATTTGTTCCAAAATATTTGTCGTTTACAACTTCCTAGAAGAATAAATTATTTACTTTCCTATATTACCCCTATCTTCTCTCATTGTCCCAATAAATTCTCTCCCTTGTATTAGTAGTTTTCAATTTTCCATAAAGAGATAGTGATGGAATTTCAAACAAATTTTATTAGTATTAAATGAATTTCTTAATCTATGTGTCAAAACCTTAAACGACAATCTTTTAAAAACGATGGGAGTACTAGAAAGCTTCAAAATTAGGTAAAATAACTACGTACTTGCTTTAAAAGATCGAACTTATATATAGATGAATCAAAATTGTATATCATCTTTTAAAACTAATCCTTATAAATTTATATAGAGTTAGTTAGGTTAATTAACTTGCTAATACATGCATTCCTTTTAAATTTTAATTGCTTATTTGCTTGTCGAGTAGAAAGCTGATATAATATTCCCTCCGTCCCTTAATATAAGACGTTTTAGAGAAGTTTTTTGTTCCTTAATATATGACGTTTTAGATTTTCAAGTAAGCATTAATTGCTTAGTTTCCAATATTACCCCAAGTACTAAATATAATTTTGGTTCTTTCACCATTTTTTGCCTAATAAATAACCATCTCTTTTTTCAATACAATGACAATATAGACATTTGATATTATATTTAATGCTATATAATTATTTTTTAATACTTATGCACAACTTTAAAAAGTCTTATATTAAGGGACGGACGCGAGGGAGCATATAAGTGGTGAAAGTTTGACATGCATTGCTAAATTCCTAAAATTAAAGCAAACTTGCTTGTAAGAATTGCTATTCAGAAACAGTATTACACAAAAAGATATTATATTAAAAAAGAAAGAAAATGAAGAATTACAATCCACGCATAAAGCATCAAAATTTCTCATTTTGAAAAATTTGACGGTGGGGAATCGGAGAGAAAAGAATATTGAATCGATCATTGGAACTTTAAACTCTTTATTCTATTTTTATTTCCTTTGAGAAAATACTCAGGGTTGATCCTCATGATAAAAAATACTACACAACCTAAAAATTTATAAAATAAATAAAAATATGAATGAAATAAATATATACCACATTTATTCCTCATATTACAAGCTTTTCATATATATATATATATATATATATATATAATTTGTTTTCCCTTACCTCCAAAAAATTTCCCGTCTCTATGCATCTCTAGGACCCGAGCAAAAATGTTGTGTCCATAAATATCAAATAAATAATTAAAAAAGTATTTAGAATGTAATGCAATTGCATGCATGCATGCAGATACGTACATACGTTATTACTGTCAAGGCTTTCCCTTTTGTTGGCGCCTCATTTGTTCGTAAAATTGAGCAATAAATTCCTCCGCCTTGGCATCAATCATCACATCGGCCTCACAATTTTCAAGCAACTTGTCACTCTCATCCTCTTCTTCCACGTCTAAATCATGAAGATTAGTAGCCGATCCATATTGGCTCATGGTGCATGCCCCGCCAGCCAGTTCTTGGAGATAACTAGCCGATGAGCTTTGGCTCATGGTCCCCGTCCCCGCCAGTTCTTGGAGATTATCAGTTGATGCAAATTGGCTCATGGTTCCCCATGATGAAGTGGACGATGGTGATATTGGGAACAACTCGTCGATCTCCGATCGCTTGCCGGTTGGAATTTTGATAGCCCGGGCTACGGCCGGATTCTGAGACGGCGGAGATTGGCTGTCCTGCAAATGCAAGGGGCGCATTGATCCAACCAATTTTGTCCATTTGTCATCTGAATAATTATTAGCCACCTTTATAGCGGTTTTGTTTTTTCATTTCTAGGATTTTGAATCATGACCTCTGCTGCCTTAAATAGGCTGAATCGTTTGTTTTTCTTGTGTTCATTGACTGTTTGATTCTGGTTGTTATCGGCCAGGTTTGCAGCTGCTAGGGCTAGGTTTCCTTCCATTGAGATGTACGTAGAGTAAATTTAGAGAAAAAAAGCAGTAGCTATATAATTAATATTAATTATATGTTAAATTAAAGCTCTCCCTGCTAAATGCAGGGCGAGTGAGGCCGGGGTAGAAAAACCTTGGACGTCGGGGACAATATTTTGGGGCTGTTGAAATATTTATACAGTTTCTAGATTTTGTTTTTGCGGGATTGGTTTTTAAAGCGGATGATTATTTAGGTGGTGTTTGATAAAATTGAGTGTTAAGACTTGAACAATTTAGACGTCTTAATAATATAGAGTATCTGAATGAAAAAATATTGTTTGATAATTACTTTTTTCAAAATGTCTGAATAAAAGTATTTTACCATTTTAACCTTTTAAACAAAACTATAAAAAAAAAAAAAAAAAAAAAAAAAAAGCATTGCTCCTTCTTCATCTACCCCGCCCCCGTCCCCGCCGGCCCTCCTCCCCTCCCCTGCCCCTGCTCCCCCTCCCCTCCCCCACCCTCGTCGGACCCTAATCCCTCCCCCTCCCCCGCAAATCTGCAGATTTGTCTCGAGCCTCGATGTCTCTTCTAATAATCTCGTCGGACTCATTCCTTCCTTTCTTTTCTCTCTACTTTCCATTCAGTATCTCAATCTGGCCAAGAATCAACTTAGTGGGGCACTTTCCACAAATGTCTCCTGCAATCAAAATCTTACATTTGTGGATATTTCTAATAATCTTTTGATTGGAAAGTTGCCTCCTTGCATTGGATCAAATTCCATGAACAGGACAGTGAGTGAAGGAAGGAAGAGACATTTTCCTTGAGGTGAACGTGAGTGAAGGAAGGAAGAGGCAGAGCGAGAGAGTGGAGAAGATGAGGGTATTTTTGTCCAAAAAATAGGAACTCTCGTTCAGACTTGTCTCTTAATTCTTTAGATTTAATTTTCTATCTCAACCATCTAGAGGCGTTAAGAGGTAAAAAAACAAAAAAAACAAACAGCACACCGCCTCTGACCGAATCAGAGGCGGTCCATTCAAAAGCAATAAGTGGTAAACAAACACCACCTTAGTCATGGTAATATTAATATTCTGAGGTTCACTACTCAATTTGGTGAATGACTAGAATACCCGTGGCGTGATATATTCCAATCGGTTAGAAGTGACTTAATGATAATAGAGATATATAATGAGAGTCAACAACTTGTAGCTACTAAGAGGGGTAAAATTGGCAACTGGAATGATATGGAATGAAGTTCACCATTGTTTTACCGGTGTTGGAGGCAAATGAATTGGAAAATTTGTGGTGTTGCTGCTTTTTCATGCGCCGTCGCCATTGAGTTTGATACCAGAAAATTCTCACCTCTAAATTAAATGTACAATTAGAATCACAGATTTTAAACAGATCGAATATATTACTCATTAATTGGAGATAACAAATTCGGCTATATATATATTCCATGCATGGATGCTTGTACGTACGTACGTATATATATTTACTTATTTAGTGGTTATTTTAAATTTTTCAGTACGAATGAGTTTCTTTTCTGAATGCATATGAGAAAGTGGATGTGAGTTTATTACATCTTTCTTGATATGATATATCACATTAACGTAACCAAGGCCCTAGGGATATGTCACGTACGATCAATAAAAATTACTATACTCTTGTCTATGAGAGCTACTTTTTTGGCCCAGGAGCTAGGCACGAACCGATCGAACACATGATATATAGAGACTAGACAACGTACGTAGACACACGCAGTAGGTGAGAATTAATATTGCCAATTTGACGGTCAAGAGGAATGTAGAGATCCAAGTAGCCATTTTATTTTTTTTGCTACATTGACACACACACTTCCTCTTTGCTGTCATCAATGATCGAATCCTCCACCTTATAGATTTATAATTCAATTTGTTGCGGGACGAGCTTGAAATTGAAATGGAGAGAATTAGAATCACATAACATATATGCATTACATAAGTGCTGCTATGTAAGTCCCTTCTAATTAAATAGTTTCGTCTTTGTTGGCTTTATATACCAAGCCCAAAAGCTTAATTGTATATATATAATGAATTGCTTTGATTACGAGTTGTCTAAATTTCACATAAAAGTTGTATCATACAACATATATACATGTAGTTAACCGAGATCATTTTTATATAAATTAATCAAGAACTCATTACTGGTTTTATTTCCTTAATTGTAAAATAGATAGCTGAAATGGGAAGTTTTTATAATTTTCAAGATATAAGTGGTGAATTAATAAGAGTAACAAAACAAGTTTAAAGCAGCAAGATGGAGCCAAACAGAGAGCAACGTACGTAGGCTGAGGGCATTGTTGTTGGACTAGTTAAATTAATTCTGGTGTTTCTTGTAATTTCCATTTAATTAGTTAGTTATCCATAGATAGTTCGAGATACATTTTTTGTCTTGTGACTTGACTTCAAGTCCTAATATGTCATTACTTGTATTTTAGTTAGATTGAATATTTCACAACATCACTACTAATATTAATTAAGGATTAATTTGAAAATATATATTAATCTTAAAAACTTCGTTTTAAATAGTATATCTCTAGCTTTATCACCAAAATAGCAGTTATTACCACTGTAATCACTTTCCAGAAAAAATGATCCGTCTTGTGTCTCTCTTAGCATTGTTCATTAATTATAGTGCTGACCATTTATCCAACATCTTTTTAAAATTTTGGTATATAAATTTAAAATTCGCAAAGTTGCATACATCTCAATTAATACCCTCTGGGCTGTGGCCCTTCGTGCACCAGTTATCATGCAACATGAACACGAAATGAAGTGCAAACAAACTACATAACTCTGGAATGATTTAGATGAACAAATTAAATTAACTGGGAGTGTACATGTGATGATGTGAATACATACATACATATATATCGCTATCGAGACATATCACACGCGTACAACCAGATAATTATTTGAAGAAATTAAATTAAGCATTATCATCCACCCCTAAAGCACCACACAAAAAAAAAAAGTGGGAGGCGGAATGAAGGTACAATCGTATTAATTTGAACTTTTACTCTTTATTCTATTTTTCTCCCCACTAAGCATATACTAAAGGTTGATGATCATATATCAGAAGTACAACTACAAATGTAAAAATTAAAAAAAATGGTTAAATATAATGACATATAAATAGCACATTTATATCTCATATTACAACAATTATTACCCAATCCCTCTTTTTCATCATCCATATATATTATATATATATATTCTTCGATCGTGGTCTCTTTCACGTCTTTATCCATCTGCACCTAGGACCTGGACTAAATTTTAATGCCCATAAATTGTAATAAAGAGTTAAAAAGTTGTTGTTTTTTTATTATTATTTAAAAAAGTTGGGAATTAAAAAGTATTTCGAAGGTAAAACTTATTAGGAAGAAAAAATTAAGAACCACAGCTGCACTCACTCAAAGTCATGCAGATATTTACGTACGTAATTTTGAGTGCTCTCAACGCTTTCCCTTATGTTGGCACCTCATTTGCTCGTAAAATTGAGCAATGAACTCGTCCGCCTTGGAATCAATCATCACATCCGCCGCGTAATTTTCAAGCACCTTATCACTCTCTTCCTCATCCTCCTCCTCCTCCTCATCATCATCGCCATCGAGTAAATCGAGAAGATTAATAGCCGATGCATATTGGCTCATGCAGCTGCCCGACATTTTCTTTAAATTATTCACGGACGCACTTTGACTCATGGTGCCCGTGCCCGTGCCCGTGCCCGTGCCCGCGAGTTCTTGGAGATTACAGGCCGATGAACTTTGGCTCATGCTGCCCGTGCCCGCCAGTTCTTGGAGATTATTAGTTGATGCATATTGGCTCGTAGTGCCCCATGATGAAGAGGGGGAACTTGGGAACAATTCATCGACCTCTGATCGCTCGCCGGTCGGAATTACGACAGCCCGGGCAATGGCCGGATTCCGAGGCGGCGGGGATTGGTTGTCTTGCAAATGCAACGGGCGTATTGATCCCACGAGTTTCTTCCATTTGTCGTCTGATGAATTATTACTATTATCATTAGTCGCCTTTATAATTTTGACCGGCTTAGGTTTTTCATTTCGTAGCATGACCATGGCGGCGTTAAATAGGCTAAATCGTTGCTTCTTTTTCTTGTCCCCATTAATGCTTTGATTCTGGATGGTTGAGGCGGCTACGTTGTTAGTTGATTTCTCTTCCATGAGATATACAGAATAATTAATAATTAAGAAGCAAAATTACGTAGATAAATCAATATATATATATATATATATAGGGTGGTTAGATGGTGCTATTATATATGTTAAAGAAAGCCCGCCCTGCAGAATGCAGGGTGAGAGGTAAAAAATGTTGGAGATGTAATTTGGGGCAATGGAATTATTTATACCGAATTAATTTTGTTTTAGTTGGAGATTATTTTTAGACTGCATGACTATGTAGGCATGAGAATATTCTGATCGAGGTCTGTTACTGTGATTGTTGAATGACTAGAATACCCATGCATGCTATATTTTGATCGACTAAAAGAAATTAACAAACTACAAGGGTTAAGATTGGTAAGGAAATTAAATTAATAATGCTGAATGAAATGAACCATTGTTCTAACCGGTGTTGGAGGCAAAAAAATAGGGAAATTGTGGGGTATTGCTGCGACGTAAACTTTGGAAGGGGTTCGTTCGTAACTGAAATTATTTGTATCAGATAAAAAAAGCAGCGTCTTTATTTCATTTCAAGTATGTTTATAAATTTATAATGAACCCTATTTTCCAGGGTCCAACCGTGTCCCCTACGGCTCCACCCACCGCCCATTGACCTCAACCAGTTTTTTTTCCACATGCAAACACCACCTATACTATACTATCTCTCTGTCTCTCTCTCACACACACACACACACACACAACATACCAGCGCCCGAATTAAGTATATTCTAAATTTTAAACATTTGTTTTTGCATCATTCATATATATATATATATATATATATATATATATATATATATATATATATATAATTGTTAATTACATACTACGTTTGAGTTCATACATAATATTGTATATATAGCCTTAATTTGTCTTCTCCTTTCTCCCCACTACCTAAATCCCCAAACCAAAAACAAAACAAATCTCTCAACCAAGATAACTAGCCGGCCCCAAAAGTATTCTCTCTCCACCACTTCTCCATTTGTCCACTTTTATCAGTCCCTCAATTACTACTAAAAAAAACCACATTTCCAGTTTGCCTTGAAAATGCAGATGAAATCAAATATAGCTCGTAGAGCATGGAACTTTTTACGTCTAGCCGTTTTGTGGGCAAGAAAAGGTGGCGTTTTAAGAAGACGACTCATGCTCAACCTGCCCAAATACATCAAAAGACTCCGTCACACGGCCAACTCCGGTCGCCGTGGTGCTCTCCGGTACGGCGACCGCCAGCTGTCTTTTGACGACAGTCCCGTTATCCACATCAAGATGCATCGCCCGTCTTCCTTGCGATTCAAGTTACCTCACATTCCATGCATTAACCCGGCACAAGTTGATTTCAACGATGATATTAATGATAATGATGATGGGTTTTACTACGATGAGATGGCGAGAAAGAGTTTCTTAAAAAGCGCAAATGAAGAAGAATATAATTATGGTTATGGTGAGGAGGTTTGTGAAGATGTGAATTGCGATGATCAAGGGATTGATGTGAAGGCGGAGGAATTCATAGCTAACTTTTATGAGCAAATGAAGCTGCAAAGACAAATTTCATATCTTCAATACCACGAGAGACACTTATTAACAGTTGATCAAACTGCATAATTACAACAGTGGATCAATTGTTTCTTACAAATCTTAATATATATATATATATATATATATATAGTTTATATTGTTTTTTTTTTATTTGTAAGAGCGGAAGCATTCCCTCAATTTTTGTAGATAATGGCGGCTTCAATTCATTGGAGGTGTGTTCAATTATGGGAATAAAAGGTTTGAGTTTTTCCATTTCCATTTTCATCTTTTAACTTTTATTGTTAATTATGAAAAGAAATCCATGATGAAGCTGCTTAAAATATTTGGAAACCAACAAAGTACTTATACAGTTCACTCCGATCAACTTAATACAGCCGGCCATCAGCGGCAACACCAACAATTCGGCTTCATTTGATTCATTCAAGTTTGAAAGAACCGAAAAACAACGCTGGAGCTGTGATTAAGTTCTCCACTATATATTCTTGAAATGCTACTTTAGTCTCTAAAAAAATCAGCCAAGGTAACAACTACTATTCAAACTTTGTACATGAGCTAGCGCTTGTTCGTGAGGATAATTATTGTAACACTTCAGTCCCACATCAAAAGATATAAAAAAAAATTATTTGTATATAACAAAATAATTTATTAATAATTGTACCTTCAGTAATGACTTTTAAGTAAACTTGTAGTGGGCAAAAGGACTAAAGCTGTAAACGAGCAAACACAGCTTGGGCTCGACTCGACTCGAGCAATAAGCGAGACTCGAATTCGTTAATAATATAATCCAAATTTGAACATTAAAAATAGGAGTTGAATCTGAACAAGATTATTCCTATACATTCTCTTATAATATATACAAATATAAATATAATTAATTATTATTTTGTTTTGTTTTAAATTTTAATTTAATTATGATTTTATATTTGTAAATTATGATAATAAATATATTTTCTCATTTCTAAGTAAAATAACAAATTCAATTGATAATTATATTTATTATAAAACTAATTATTATGTGAAGACTCGAATTCGAGCTTGAATTTGAAACTCGCGAGTAGTTTGAATAAATATTCGAGTCGAGTCGAATCGAATTCGAGTAATAAATATTTGAGTCGAGTCGAGTCGAGTCGAATCTAAGTAGAAATTTTCAAATACAATTCGAGTCGAATTCGAGTACGAATTTATCATTTCGAGTCGAATTCGAGTAGTTCTCTGTTCGCTTCGATTCAACTCGTTTACACCCTTAAAAATGACCCAAGAAAATACTATTGGGTCAGTAGTTTTAAGATTGGATGAAATTTAAGTGTCCCACATCAAAAGATATGAAAAAAATTTGTCTAGTACCAACTTTACGAATTTAAACAGCCAATGCAGCACAGCCAGCTAACAAATTTATTGCTCTCAGAAACTACAGTGCCTTGTTTGCATATTTAGGACTGATGAAACACTTCCATGTTGGTTATAGACTTCCATTCTGTTGTTCACTGAGATGAGCTCCTAACTGCCCTGTCGCTGCCAATATAAGACCTATAATACAACAATATAAATGTCAAGAGAACAATGAGAAGCTGAGTGCCTCAGTCAAGAAAGCTTAATGCACGAACACCGTACAAGTCGACCAAAACCTCTTCAAAAGACAATGCAAGCAAGGAAAATAAATAGTCTAATTATGTAAAGACTGCGCCAAACTGTATTCTGTCACCAAGTTTTAAAAGATATACTTCTCTTTTTATCGCAGTAAGAGATGAGAGTGAAATGCACACAACGATTTAAACTGAGCAGGTACCAGTAGACCCCCTCCGACCATTCTCCCTCTTTTAAAATAAAAGAATATACAAGAAAATTTCTGAAACAGAATAATATGAAATGCACTTGTACGCTGAAGCTCGAAAATATTATTTTTTATTTATTACAAGTCTGAAGCTGGCAGAAAATGATTCTGAACGTGAAGAAGAGAGCAAATGACAATATAAAAGGTAGGAACAAAGATCCCAAAATTGACAACTCATAATACTTGCAGAAGATTGCTAGCACTGCATAAAAATGAACAACAGTATTTTGTCTATAAGTAATTAGCAACACATCATTTTTGCCTATTGCTCTTAACTCAATTGTGCTTATGATTATTGCTGATGGCCTAACACAACAGTTCTCTTTAAATATGAATAGCAAAGTTAACCTTTTGAACCAGCACAGAAAAATTGCAACTATCCCAGTTTTGATATCCCAAAATCACAATAACAGCAGCCAAAAAAAGGCTCAACATAGTTAAGCAAAATATAAACATAATTCACCCACAAGTACCTAAAAATGGAGCTGAAGGCCTCCCAGGCCGGGACTTGAATTCTGGATGAAACTGCACCCCCACATAGAATGGATGATTTGGAAGTTCTAAAATCTACACAAGTGAAGGTGGGAAATAAGAGGATTAAAAAAGTAAGCTTGAAGATAATTATTCAAAAACTCAAAATTATTCTTCTCAAGAAGATTAGACTAACAGCTCAACTAGAAGGAAAAGGAATTATTTTAAGTTTCTGACTTTTTAACCAACTCAGTAATATGCTCAAGCTCAAAGAATCTTATAGCCAACCCATGTAAGAAAACAAACCTCCATTCGCTGTCCGCTTTCATCCTTCCCAACAAATTTTAAGCCAGATTCTTCTAAAATGCCAACCATCTCCGGGTTCACCTGCACCATTCATGTCAGGTGTGAGGATAAAACCAGTATGCGAGATAAAATTATATAAATCACATGTTTCCTTTTAAATCAGCACTGTTTAGGAACCTCGTATCTATGCCGATGCCTCTCATCTACATACTCTAAATTACGGTACCTACCAAGAAATGGAAAGTAGAGAATTAGCTGTACACTCAAATATATAAACATTAGATAAAAGAAGAAAGTTTATGATGTTAAATACTGGGCACACTTCACCATCACAAGCATCAAATAAACTTTATTAGATTTTTTACTTTGAGGGGGAAAAAAACGATGCGAAGCAGAACAAACACAACCTGGTAATATCTTTGTTAGTCTTGATTTACAGTTCACAAGATATGCTGTTACAACTTACAGTTTCACAGGATATGCTATTAAGGCTAAAGCACGTAGCTTCAGTAGTTCTTATATTAGTTTGGATGGATGATGTTGGCATGTTGCTCACTAATGACTAATGAGCAAAGGCCTAACCTAATTAGATGTTTCAACTTTCAAGCCATTTACTTGTATCATCTTTTCATAGACCTTCACATATTTTCTAATATTGGAACTATTTGGATTTAATCCCCACCTTTACTATAGAATGATGAACCAAATCATCAAAACTCTAGAAATCTGACAAGAAAACAATCCTCCCCCCTTTCCCAAAAAAAATAAAAATAGAATCAAATAAGGAACGAAATCCAAAAGGCTAATGTTTACTTATTGCTTTAAAAAGAAGAAGCAACAGGCCCAAAGTGCTTGTGCAAAATTTCGAACCCGAAGTGTTCAAGAAGCTCACAACCACTTGAACTACCCATGGGGGTAACAACATCATTGTATCTCCTTTATGACGAGCTAAATTAATATATTCTCTAATTCAAGCACATCCACAATCTGTGAAGCTCAATTTTGGCTATCAGGCCTCCTAGATCCATGAGATTAGCCATCTAGGTTGTACACACTCTATACAAGCATCATTACAGGCAAGTAGAATAACCTCTTATGGACAGACAGGACCTAGTAAATTTCCACATGGCATCTCCTTGGTCCTTAGTAAAGGGATAATTGCTCTTCCATGGTCCTAGGAATAAGAGCTACAAGCGCGGGCATGTCCACTCCAGAGCAGTGGAATCACAACAAATCCCATCCATATGTGTGACTTGCCACTGCAAACTTGTGTAGGTCAAATTACCTCTGGAGCCATGTGCCTCATTGTAGTTCCACAGTGAAAGAATGATTTCAAGTTACCAATTCATAGAGCGGGAGACAGAGGTATCCTTTGCCAAATTTATTTGCTTGCTTACTCACTCTGTCTCCCGCTCCATGAATTGGTAACTTGAAATCATTCTTTCACTCACTCTGCTCAGCAAATTTGACAGAATAATTTCTACATTCGTAAAAACGCAAATTTAGAGCGGAAGCAAAGGCCTTGTTTGGAGAATTTGCTGACTAAGAGTGATCCTAATCTTCCTCAAGATAAGTTTCAAATCTCATTCAGATTGGATTTTGCATTTTGGGAGTGACAAGCTGGACATGTCCAATATTCATTGCCAGTAATTAATTAAATCTAATGACATACAGCTTTGCAGTGATACAATCAGAGGTTTGGAATAACGTTCTTCGAGCACCAAGTCTCATTGTGCTTCCCATATGTGTTCTTGAACCCTGTATGTGCACGTAAAAGATGATAATTACCAATAGAATTTATAAGGTGTTTGTCATAGCCCATCAAATGTCATTACCAAAAGACAAGTACCTCCGGCATAAAAATTACAACAGGATTGGGTGTCTGAGCATCAAATTCTGAACTGTTTGCCCTTTCCAAACCCAAAACCTATAAGAAGTGTTTGAAGTAATGATAGTCACTATGATTAATACATTTGTAGTGAACTGGTACTTAATATATTGCCGGATAATATTTGAAACTGATAACTTACAGATCGAGCATACTCAATTACAGAAATCTGCATGCCTAAGCAGATCCCAAGATACGGTACTTTATTCTCTCTGGCATACTTTGCGGCCAGCATCATTCCCTTCACCCCACGGTCTCCGAATCCACCAGGAACCAAGACACATGCTGCACTCTGAAAATATTGATTTCATAAATAACAGTTTGGATGTTAAATTTGGTATCGTAAAACCCTCCCCAGCTACCACCAGCACCACCTTCCCCTACCAACTCGACCTTCAGTATCTTGCACCTTAAATTATAACTTATACTAGTACAAAGGACAAAAGTTTAATAGAGTATTTGCTTTGTCATAATGAGCATAATAAAATTAAATATTTAAATTATATTCTATGTTAATGTAAAAAGACAGAGGAAGACTTCCTTCGTCTATGCTTTGAAAGCCTCGGTCTTTAATAAGGTCAGCCACAATGGGCCTAAGACCTCCAAGACCTTTCTAGCTTTCCTTCACCATGTTAGTATCTCATCCCAAGGTATCATTTCTAATACATCGGTGGGGCAGGCTCGGACACATTGAGTACATCCTATACATGTATCATAAATCTTTACTGAATGTGACATTGGATCTATACATTTTTGAACGTCATAAATTTTCGATATAGTAAACTGCAGAGCCAAAATAATAATAGTATTATATTTACGTCTTAGGCGGCAACCACCTGGACGGAGATACACATGTATATATACATATATATGGGACTGAACGGTAATGGCAGCTGTGTGGTGATGGTGTTGCGGCAAGAGAAGAGGACAAGAGAGGTAAGGTTGATTTCTTCTCTTCAACAGTAATTCTGCAAGCATACCGTGTGCTGTATTGCATACTTGCACAGTCCCATTTGATGATGAGAATCCTTAAAAATGTCAAAATTTAGCATTGGAGATTGTGTGATGATGGGGATGCAGCAAGAGGAAAACAGTACGATCGTATGGATGGTGGAGATGGTGGTTATGGAAGTGACAGAGTGAAAAGAAGACAGGGATGAAGAAAGACCGTCTGAACTTTAAAATATAAACTCTCGCTTTTGTAAACCAGGATTGAAGGAATTAAATTTAGAATATAAACAAAACAGAAAAGACAGAAAAAAAATGTGGGGGGGGGGGGCATTTTAATTAGTATTGAGTCCATTAGCTTCCATCAGCCCAACAAGGTTTTAAAACATAAAAATACAGTTCTAATGAACAGTGTTTGGCCAAAACTTAAAGTATGAATTCCTTGGAAATGTTAAATGAATTATTTTTAAAACATTTAAATCAGATGTTTGTAATACTCCTTCCCTTCCACAAAAAGATTCTCATTTGTAAAAAAAACAAAAAACTTGTTCCACAAAAGAATCCTCTTTTCATTGATGATAGTATGAATTAACATAATCTCCTTAAGTATAGGAACACAATTTCACTATCATACAGCCACTACTAAACTAAATAGTAAATACTCATATATTTAGGGATATACATGGACAAAAAAATATGTCCTTAAAATTTGCAAATGGGCCTCTTTTTGAGGAACATAGTAATTAACATCCTTAACACTTGAGTACTTTATTTAAAAATAAATTCACAAAAGCAAAATCTAAAAATACACTAAACATTTAAATTTCATCTAAATACTTTTAAATGATTATTTTAACATTTAAAATGTTTAGGAATAAACACCTCTTTATTTTTAATTTAAATCATTATTAAAATTCCAAAAAACTTAATTTATTCTTAATTATATAAATCTTAACACATAAGTATCAATTAATTATATAAAGAAAAAACCAAGGTTTTACACATAAGTACTTTTTTTTGGGATGTATCCAAATATGAATTATTTAGTTTTTTAATAAATTGGTATATTATACAAGTACTCCAGTTATTGTGGTTTAAATCAAAGTTTGGGCTGTGGGGAGGTGGTGCAGTGCCACTGTTGGCACCGCCTAGGTACTTGACTACTATAAGAATAAGGTCCCTAGTATAAACCCTAAACATTAATAAACATCATAAAAGTTCTTATCAAGTTGAATCAAAGTTACAGACAGCCCTCGATAATTGCAAACGAGAAAAAATAAATTGTTTGACTGATAATTTCGTGGAACTCTGAATAAACAAATAAATAAAAATATCTCTGTATCTTAGAGTAAAATCTCCACAAAAATCCTGACAGTATGCAATAAGAAAACGTGGAGTATACAATGACATGAATCAAGTATCAGACGAAGACATGACATGTACATCACACTTCTATTTATCAACCTGTATTGTCCAAAAGCCCAAACTTGACCAGTGCCATATTCATGTGGTTCAGTCGTCTACCTGATCTAGTAGGCTTAAAAAATGGAATTATTCACATTTTATGAACTCCATGTGATATGAGTGATTACTAATTATAAATTGTCTTTAAAATTAGATCTGATATATTAGAAAGTAGCAGAAAAATATAATTAGAAACAAAAACCAGAGAAAAGCTTACCTTTAGAGTCTTCCATGCTGCAGTGTGAAGCTCTGGTGTCTGAATGAGGATAATAATTGAGTCAAAAGGTTTTCCTCAAAGCACAGACGTAACAGAAAAATATAAATGATTAAAATTTATGCAACTAATAGAATCTCAATACCAATTTGGCGCTATCATCTTCAAGGTCAGAAGCGGCAATCCAATCAACTGATGGCTTTAGTGAACATGCAAGGCAGGCATGGAGAAGTGCCTGTGTGCCAAAGGAAGAGAAACAACAACAGCTGGTTGAAATCAAACAAAACATTGGAATTTGAAGTGAAAATATTCCACAACAGAAATAGAAATGATGATTTCTCAAATAATATTTAAGGCTAACAGGCATACAAGGACTTTCGAGCTTTTGTTAATAAATTAATGCCATATGAAACCTGTCTAAAGTTTTGATCATAGGTTCAAAGCAGTGATAATCCATAAAGCTATAACTGAAACACAAATTAAAGAACACTTGAGATTATTTTTGATTTTGCACTAGCAACTTGAATATCTATTCTATTCTATAAAAAGGGTAGCTCATTGTTGTTTCTTGCAGAATTGGTGAAAGTGAAACACAATTTCTTGATTCACACTCGTCAAATTTGTGAGGAATTTGAAAAGGTGTAGAAAATACTCACCCCAATTTTTAATTTTGTTAAATATCTCCTTGAAAAGAGAAAGAAGAAAACTGCTCGTAATAGTTTTCGGTTACAAGCAAATCAACAAACAAACAACAATGCTAATGATCACACATGTTTAGTTTTCAAATTAATCACGGAGGTAAAAGTTTTGCGTCACCTTCACGACAGACAAATAAGAATCTGTTAGGCCAACATATTTCCCAACCATTGCAATCCTCACCTGCAAAAAACAGCATATTTTTAAATCACCAAGTACAAAATATTTTAAAAGCAATCACTAATTTTGGTTGATACTAACAGAATCAGTGAGGCCATCAAAATTCTCAGCCCTGTTGGTCCACTCTTGTAAATTAGGTGGTGTAGCTACACTGAAACAGAAGTCTCATCATTAGTCAGATACTAAATTCGTAATCTTGTTACCCCCTACATATGCATAATTATTAGAAGAAAAAAAATATTTTTCAGCAAAAAAAAAGGTCCAAGTTAGAACCCCAAGACATGGGAGAAATGGTAGAGGCCTTGAGGAATAACCTCAAGACAACTAGTTCCAATCCCCATACTTGAGGCCAAACTTAAAGGTCCAAGATAAAACCTGACCCAGACTCATTTCAGTAATTAGGAACATAGGATGATCCTCGTGTTCAGTGTTACAAATTTCAAACAAAAGCTTACCTAAACAAGTCTAACTGCTTTAGAATGACATCATGGGCTTTTTGGTTCTGGAACAAGAATATAGAGTAAGAAACCTAATAGAAACTTGAAACAAGATATAAGGAATATAGAAGAACAAACCAGCTATAAAATGAATATTACCCACCTGAAGTAAAAGAGGAACATGCCAAATGTTTGGAACATCATAGACATTGAGGATGTTACCAACCTGTGAAGTTGTGAAGATAAAAATCATGAAAATTTTTATATCTGAGAACACAATTCATTTGAAAGGCTGGAATTTAGACAAAAGTAAAAACTTGGCAAGCAACTTACAGGAACATGGCAAAATTGTGAAAGTTTCTGTTTTGTGCTCTCCAGTAATGGCTGCAATATCATTATAAAGCATAATTTATTCCTAAGAATATTAACCACGGCACTTTTAAAAAATGAATATTTAAATTACAAAGCAACCAAATTATGAAAAGACTCTTAAAATTCATTTTTACAGGTGATGCAACACATTGTTTTCTAATATTTTGCCAAAACAAAAATATAAATTCATTTCCTTCAAATTCATCCTGAAAAAATTTGAAATCAGTTATGCTGTTATAACATGATCAAGTTTCATAACTAGGATGAAGCATGCAAGAAACATTGCATCCACCAAATATGACTTGTATTGAAGTCCTTCGATTACATCAAATCCCTTAAATGCATATAGTAACACATATTATAGATATAAGAACACACCTGAGCAGAACGACATGCTAAAACATGAGGAGTTAAGCCTAGTGCTCTTAATTCTCGCACACTGTGTTGCGTAGGTTTTGTTTTCTGCCAGCCAAAGGCAAAAACAGGTGGAAACTAACTTCAGATAATGTAACAACCTTGGGAAATATAATTAGATCAGAAGACCAAATTTGGGTTAAATTTAAAGTTAAATGCTTCAGAATATTACTTGCTCTCCCACCACACCCAACACAGGTATAAGGCTCACGTGAATGAGGCAGAAATTATCTTGTCCTGAAGAAAAGATTCAAGTGTAACATGAGAAAAGCTTATTTAACATTTGAATAAAAAACCAGCCAAATTTATACACTTGAGAAGAGGCTTCTATTTACATATATAATAGGCACTATTTCTACAGCTATATATCATGCAATACAGAAACATTACAGAACGTAACAGAAATAGACAAGCTCGATGACCATAGGAAGATGTCATAACAACAAAAATCCAATAAACTATCAACTACACATCATTATGCTCAAAAGATATCTCGTCTCTACACCACCCAGCTAAGCTAGTAAATGCTAAAAAAAATGAGCGGGAGCTAGGTCCCTAGTAATAGATCTTTCAGAACATCCCAAAATCTCTGTGGCACTAAATGTTACAGAATAAATTCACGTATCATATGACAGCATAATGAAGATTATAAAACAGTAACAGAATGAGCTAAATCAATATTTCTGAAAAGACAGAAAACAATGCAACCTTACCAACTGAGAAGAATAGTTGTCGCAAAGCCTCTATGAATGGCATTGATTCAATGTCACCTAATAATTAAATAAAAAATATATCACCTCACAAATGGTAATGAAAATGGGTAGTCAAACTTTGAGAGAGCTCATACCAACAGTCCCTCCCAATTCTATCACACAAACATCAGCTGGGCCCTCTTTCCCATCCACAGGAATAATAGAGACCGATTCAATCCAATTCTTAATGGCATCTGTAATGTGTGGAACCACCTGAAAAATCCACCCAAAAATGCATATGTACATGGAGCAGCTCTAATCTTTCCAAAATAGAAATTATATAGTATGTATACACGCAGCGTCACCTGAACAGTCTTCCCAAGATAATCGCCTCGACGTTCCTTATCAAGGACAGACTAATAAAAAACAAAACAAACTGATTACCTTTATGAAAATAATAGAATTCAGGAGGTGATAGATCAAAACAAAAAACACCACTAGCCAAAGGATTCAAGCACCTGGTAAATCTTTCCGGTGGTAATGTTGTTGTCTCTAGTAAGTCTCACGTCCAAAAACCGTTCATAGTTACCCAGATCCAGATCAACCTATCAAAGCAGAAAACTGATATTTAAGAAATAATATTTATAACGCTAGACAAAAATATGAACAATGAAAAAAATACCTACTGTAAAAATGTATTAGAGTTTAACTATAAACTAATGATAGAACTGATGGCACGTGATTGAAATAAGAAATCATATCTACATAGCAGACTTTTTAAGTTTTAGCATTTTCCCTTTTACCACTTATCATCTAAAAAATCCATTAAATAGCTCCCATCATGAAAAGTTCCATAATGCCTGAAAATTATCCACATATCAACATTTTGTACCATCAGTTTAAACTTAGCCCCATCATTAAACTAGTGATTTGATAACATTATAGAAGCCCTTGGTATTTGTCACTTGTAAGGCATATGTAGGAAGAGAATTATAGCCTATCATAAGATCCAGAAAAGAGAGTATTAGATATATGTAGACAAAGATTATAATGCTGTAAACCTTTTCCCTTCTTTCTTGTGGTAACTGAAAGACCTATAGCAATATGGTAAAGAAATATCAATATAAAAGTACAAAGTTTACAAATTTTTTATAGGTAGTTTCCGCCAAGAATCTGGACTGGAATCAGTGAGTTATTCTTCAAGGCTTCTGCTAGCATACAGACTTTTACATGTAAAAATGTATGATTTAAATGTTCATTAAAAAGGATAAATTATTTTACAATTGAAAAATTCCCCAGACCCCAGGAAACACAAATACATTATCGTAGGACTTTGTATGAAAATAATTTGCAAGAGTAATCATCATAATAAAATTCAATTTTGATGAATGACAAGTGCAACTTCCTTCTCAACCGTTGTTCTGTGTGCATAAATTAGTGTATCAAACTAACAAAAGGAAAAGAAAACCTCTCCACCATCATCAAGAACAAAAACCTCCCCATGTTCAAAAGGAGACATGGTACCGGCATCTGTGTTCAAGTACGGATCTGCAATTACAGGAAATCATTACTGCAACTGAGATATAATAAAAGATATAAACAAAATATTGTTGTTACTGTATAACATCAAAGTTGACATACAGAAAGAATGCCATTTACTTGAGGAATACCAAATGAAATAATGAACGAAAAATATGCAAGTATAGAAAATGCTTGGGTTACTTGTTTAATAGTAGTGCATACTGTCAATATGCAATTGCAGATCAGCATGCGATGACCAAACATAATTTGCTAGTTAATAGTCCAGCAATAAAACAAACTAATAAAAGAGTAAATTTTGAATATTCTAAAGGAAACTCACATTCCCCAACTTCAATGGAATACAAAAGCCCAAAATAGTTGCGGGTGTGTGTGTTTGGTTCGGTTTGGATGTATGGGTGTGGGGGTTGAGACTAAGAACAAATAAATTAATATTTGTGTTATAGGAGATGTCCAAACATATATCAACCCCACATTGATATCCCATAAATGTTACTACAATATAAGCTCAAACTCATATTTCCTCCTTAAAAGCTAGCTATCCAAGAGGGAATGTCCAAGTCTATATCAACCCCATGTTGATATCACATACTACCAATGTGGGATTTGTCCTCATATGACAAGCTCACATTGGTATTCATAACATATTACCTACGTCCTACAACCGCTTCACCTAGCGCCACTAACCCGATGTCCAATGTGAGCTTGTCATATGGGGCAGATAGTATGGGATATCAATGTGAGATTGATATAAGTTTGCACGTAACATTTGATATCAAAGCAAACGATCTGTGGAACTATCGGCTAAGCGGAAAGGCATGCATTTAAATACTGTGCAAAGGGCATTGGGTTTAACAGAATGTCTTTTTTGAAATTTGAGTGTCACCAGAAGGATTCAACTAATTACAAAAGCTATTTCCGGTTTTATTGAAATAAATTCATTTAAAAGTAACAACATAACATGGTAGCACTAAAATGTCCACCTTACTGAATAAAAACAAAGAGAATTTGATAAATAATAATAATAATAATAATAATAATTTAAAAACAAAAGAAACAAACCGATTTTAATGGAGGTGACCCGAAGGCCGCAAGCTTTGAGGACGACGCCGATACTACTGGCTGTGACTCCCTTGCCGAGTCCACTCACCACTCCACCGGTCACCAGCACATATTTCATATTGTCTGTCTTCTGTTTGTGTGAAATAGTAGTAACTGAAACTGCCGCTTTAGGTTTTAGAGTTAATCGTCGGGTTTGGGAAAATGTCCGCCAAATGCTTGTTTTAATGGCCGAGCGGGAAAACATGTATGTTTCGTCTTAAGTAACCAGGGTAGTCGGCTGTCAAACCTCTTTCAAATTTATCACAACCTCCTTCACCGAAGAAGGGGCAAGATGGAACTAGTAAGTAAACTTATAAATCCTTTAAGACAATTATAATCGTCACTATATATTTATAACGATATTTTTTATATAAAAATATTAAAAATTATTATGAAAATATTAATTTTCAACTAAAAACCCACAGTGACTTTTTTTTAATAGAAATTGTAATTTTTCATATATATATATCAAAATTAATCCATAACTAATTATAAGAATAGAGATCTTAGTTGTTTATAAATCTACAAAACCCGAATCCGTCCAAGCCCGCTGAAATATTATATATATAGAGAGAGACATATGTACATAAATTAGGTGTATTATTTTTGAAAATTACTTACAGTTTATCAATATACTTTTAGCATCTATTATATTTTCATTGTGTTTTATTTATTTATTACTATTATAAAAAAAGAGGCTATCTTGTCTAACAAACAAATAATAAGAACCCTTTTTTATATATATTTTTTGTTTAAAAAAATAAAAAGAGAGAAATTTAAAATTTGTCTCATCCATTATTATGTTCTTTCTATTTTTTCAAAAGTACTTATTAAATTAGTCTATAAGTTGTCATTTTTTAACAATTTATGATTACCAACTATTATTTTTTGACCAACTAAGTTCATTATAATTTAAAATATATTTTAATTGTTGCTCGTCTAAACCTGTTTGGTCCCAAACATATAAACTTTATCACGTATTAATACTTAGACAAAGAAATATAAGTCTAACTTCTAAGCCCGTCCAACTCATTACCAACAAATTTTGTATGGGCCATAACTGGCATGACCCCTAATTCTTTCAGTTTCTTCCTCACTGTCCCCCCTTTCTTCCGTTGTTGGGGTTTCTTTCAGTTTCTTAGTAATAATGGGTGACGGTATTCTGCCTAAATAGTAGACACAGGTCCAAAAAGTTTTTCTTTCTTTATACACAATACATAGGTCGTCGATTCGGTTTCGGGTACAGGTACCCTTTTGTTGAAGGTCGTTCGAGCTTTTCCTGGGAGTATGGCGTGGGTTACTTCAGCGCTACTCCAATATTCAATTATACAAAACCATGTCGTTTTGAGAGTTAACTCACGTAAGAGTGTGAAGTAGCTCTCACTTCCTGTTTTGCCTATATTAAAATTAAAAAGATTATTAAGAAAAAGTGGAATTTCAAAAATATATATAAGAAGTATACAGTAAAACCTCTATAAATTAATACTCGATAAATTAATAATCTCTCTAAAATAATATTTTTTTTCTAAGTCCCGACTTGGGCTAATGGGATAAATTAACAATTTCGATAAAATAATAAAATAATAATTTTAAAAAAGGCCCTTATATAAATATATGGTCCCATCAAAATCATAGATTAATAATTATTTTAAATTACAAATATATATGGAATAATCTTGTAAAATATGATTATATTCTCGTTTATTTTGTCTTGAAATTCAAATCTATCTTAATTTCATCATTAATTTTTCTTGAAATTCAAATCTAATTGAATTTCATCCTTAATATATGGTCCTATCAAAATAATGTTTTGTATTGAAATTCAAATCTAATTGAATATAATTTTTTTTAAAATAAAATGTGAATGTATAATTTGAAAAATGGATACAATGAATATTATTTAATTATTAAAAATAATTAATATCGCTTACAATGAATTCTATTATTACATTAATTTAATAAGTATGATACATTGCATTAAAAAAAGTATGATATAAACATCAATAAAATACAATAATTTTAATGTAATTAAATTTATGTTAACCGAATAGAAAACACTCTTTAAATTAATAAATTATTAATTTATCGATTAAATAATAACTCTCTATATAAATTAATAAAAAATTTCTGTCCCAACAGTCTTAATTAATAAAAATTCTAGTGTATATCATATTTACAATTACAAGGTTAATTTTTATTTTATTTTTGTTGGCAATGTGATTGGGAACCAAATCAAGATATTAGTACCACGTACGTTTCAAATTATAACATTATTATTAACTTTTAAAAGTTAATTTGATATATTTTTAAACTTAAAATTAAAACAATTCATTAAAGATTATGAAAAAATAGATCTTACAATAAGTAGTGTATTGGAGATAGTTTATAATATTTATCATTGTATTGACTAAAATTAAAAAAAAAATCACGTCTTTTGAATTTAAAAATGTTTTTAGTTAACTTAAAAAAAATTACTACTCAATTAAAAATATGTTTTTAATTTTATAATGGACAAAAAAATGTATTTCTAATTTAAAAGGGAGGGATTACATATCTGTCGGTAAGAATTACAAAAAATGGTGACTATTTTTGCCGATAGATGATGTTATCGAATTTTTTCAGTTGAATGATGTCTGATGTCAAAAAGGACCCTGTTAACGCCAAGATCTGGTCACGCGCTACAATCACGAAAAGCATGCCTAATCCTGCACAATGAACACGTCAGCACCGGATCTCGACGGCTTGGGCCACCGGGGATCGCTCCGGTGTGAGAATAAGTACAGGTCAGAAGAAGGGTTAACAATGGAGGTTGTGTGCTCTAGTGTCTAGAGAGAAAAAATGTTACGTTACCTCTTTTGTGTAGTGCCCTGTACCCATATATTATCTCACCAACTTGCATGTTTTCCCCCGATGCTTACGTCAGTTGACTGCATGCAGGCTTTACCATACCTTGCTCTCCCCCCCGTCAACATTATGTCAACTCCTCATTAATAAAGGAGGATTAAAACAGCTTGACCCATCTAATCAATCAGCCACCTACTAAACATCTTTTTAGCTAACCCTTCTCTAATAAGCTACTCACCCACAAACTGTCACCTGTCTTCCACTACCACCTCCAGCCCAAACTTTATCTGAATAATCATTTAGATAATAGCCCAATGCTCCAAGAGTAAAAATGGGTTTGACCCGAAAAGCCCAAAATAAATAAGACTAGACCGGCCCAAATCTCCACAGCCCAACATTGCCCCCTAGTCTTTTATTAAACAGAGTGTTTGATGAAAGAGTATAAGAGTTCGGTCCAACCATCAAGAAAAATCCAAACAGACTCAGCAAAGCTCACTCAATAGAAGGCCCATGACCGGATACAGATCCACCAAATTAAGAAACACACGCCAACCTTTCAAATTCAAAAAGCAATCGACGGCTTCTTCAATTACAAGAACGGACGCCTGCTCTTTCCATCATTGCCTACATTTAATGTGCATCTTTTGGGTTTCGGGAATTACCGAAAAGACTCCACTATAAAACCCCCCAAACATTTAATGTTAACGCTAAGATCTGGTCACGCGCCTCAATCACGAAAAGCACGCCTAATCCTGTACAATGAACACGTCAGCACCGGATCTCGACGGCTTGGGCAGCCGGGGATCGCTCCGGTGTGAGAATAAGTACAGGCCGAAAGAGTGGTTAACAATGGAGGTTGTGTGTTCTAGTGTATATAGAGAAAAAATGTTCAGTTACCTCTTTTGTGTAGTGCCCTGTACCCATATATCATCTCACCAACTTGCATATTTTTCCCCGATACTTACGTCAGTTGGCTGCATGCAGGCTTTACCATACCTTGCTCTCTCTCCCCGTCAACATTATGTCAACTCCTCATTAATGAAGGAGGCTTAAAATAGCTTGGCCCATCTAATCAATCAGCCGCCTGCTAAACACCTTTTTAGCTAACCCTTCTTTAATAAGCTACTCACCCACAAACTGCCACTTGTCTTCCACTACCACCTCCAGTCCAAACTTTATCTGAATAATCATTTAGATAATAGCCAAATACTCCAAGAGTAAAAATGGGTTTGACCCGGAAAGCCCAAAATAAATAAGACTCAACCGGCCCCAAATATCCACGGCCCAACATTGCCCCATAGTCTTTTATTAAACAGAGTGTTTGATGAAAGAGTATAAGAGTCCGGCCCAACCACCAAAAAGAATTCGAACAGATTCGGCCAAGTCCACTTAGAAAACCCGGAACCGAATACGGACCCCTAACTCCTCAAATCCATTGTCAAACGCCAACTCTTCAATTTCAAAAAGGAACCACCAGCTGTTAATTCTTCGAGTTCAAATCCAGGCACCAAATCTGTATCTCTATCATTACCTTTATTGAATGTGCAGCCTTTGGGTTTCGTGAATTACCAAAAAGACTCCTCTATAAAATCCCCGAATCTCCAACTTAGATAGTTTTGCCTGCCCATTTGAAATTCAAAGACTCTCTAGTTTTCTTCTTCTTCCGGCTTTCTCTTTCAATCAATCTGTCAACAATGGCTTCCCAAAACACAAAAAACCCTAACCTAACATCTAAGATTCCTCCTTCTTCCAACCCGACCTCTCCAAACCCAAGGTCTATTCTATCTTCTAGCAAAAATCCTACACCCCTCATCCCTGTACCCCCTCTGTGACGCCCCCAAATTCCAGGACCGCCACTTGGTCTCTCGAATTCGGTTCATCACGTGCTCATGGTAATATATCACAATAATAATAATTAAATATCATATGATCACAGCGGAAAATCTATTATAGAATAATTTACAATGATTTATTATAATTATTCCCCCAAGTCTCGCAACCTACAATACTTAATAGATTACATAATAATATCAGTTAACGACTTATTACATAATCTAACTTAAGCTTAAACATAATCAAATCCAGTCTTACTACATCATCTTCATACAATATTAATATATTTAAAACATAACAGACATAAGCTAGTTGGTAGCTTTTCCCTTGCCCTTATCAACGCCCGAAGGTTCACCATGCTCTGCCTTAACTGAAATAGTTTTAGGAAAGCAAGAATGAGCACAAATTGCCCAGCAAGTAATATACAATAAGGGTGAGTAATAAGATTCTCAATTCTCGAAAGGGTATAACAAGATTTGATAGTTCAAGAATAACAAGAATATCAACAGTTCTCAATATCAGTCGCTAAGGACAGGATAATATCAATATGATTCAATAATAAGTCAATTCAAGATTTCAAATAATTGAATACTGAGTAGTCACTACGGACTATGAACTTCTACTAGAATTGACATTAATAAACTGAAAATCCAACAAAAATAGGTACAACAGGTGATCAGCCTAAAGTACCCTTGTTATGCATAACAATCAACCATACTCAAGTGTGCACGTCGGTTCTCCGACAATTATATATTCCCTTCAAAGAAGGTTGTTCTTCTCAGTCAAATACAAGATCCCGCACCAATCAATTAGTTTGGGTTGCTTTTCAATAACATAAGTCCAGCCGAATCAAATGGCATAGACACTTTCACAATATTCAAGAACAATACTAAGTTCAACATGAATAATAGCTTTAATGAAATAAGAGTTCAAGTATGCTAATTCGATTCAACCGATTAAATAGGAAACTAGTTCGCAATACACAAGATAGGATACTTGCATAGTAAAAGAGTATAAGTTAGGAAACTTTCACAATCATAGATTTCCTTGCATGAGTGTAAGTAAGAGAACTTGCCTTTAGCGTAGTTTATCCACGAAAAGCAATCAACACTTTCGAATTCCTATCGTAATACAGTTACGTATATATATGATATTCATTAGTCATATAATTTAACTTCACATTTTCTCTTTGAATATACGATCAACACATAAGCTAAGTTTTACCTAGCTACACAGTTATATAGAATATAATTTCTATCCTTAACGTTCCTTCTTTAGAGTTTAAATGCATTCTCATATTATATAAGATCTCAACAATTAGCAAACATGCTTGCATATTATTAATATCACATAAGACCACAATCAATACTAAATATATTTCATTTTAGCAAGTTACGGCATCTCCTTAAGTTAACCGTCAAAATCGGGTTCAAGTAACATCATATAATATCGCGTAGCATGTATTCATATTTAAAGGATACTTTCATGCTTGTATAACTTTTCCAAATCCAATCGTACATGGTATAGGTTCTTAAGTTAATACTTAAAGCCATTCAAGGACACGAACTCATATGGTCTAACATGATTGCTTTTAAACACATAAGATATTCATATAACTTGTATTAGTCATGCTCATGAGTACTCGTATTGCATATATGTAGCTAGCATTGTTATTATATTGAAAACATGCTTTGTTCATGCTAAACTTTAATCACGGCAACTAATCACGGTATATATACATGCATGACACATGAATGAGTCTAAGAGTACTATCACATGTGTCCATAAATGTCAAATTCTAATTCTCGTCATAACATACCAACGTTCACGTTCAAAGCTTATACTTTGTTAGTATAGTTCATTAATAAGGTCTATCATGTTCATGCTTCCTTATGAAACCTACATATGTAAGTTAACATGCTTTTCATGTATTTCAAGGCCCTATAAACATGCTCGAAAAGTCAGAATGTATACATGCTTCATATATGTTAACGTCGTTTATGAAACTTTAAATTCGTTTCCAAACTATGTGTCGTTTGGTTAACCATGCATGCTACTATACTAAAACATGCTTACATTGCCTCATTAGGTTTATATATATGTATTAATCATGCTCCCATGCTTGTTTAAACAAAAATCAAACAATTGGTACATAACAGTTTTGTTGCAGAATGCAGAAAACTGAACACAGAGGCTGGCGCTGCGGCGCGGCAACAGTAGCTTAATACTGGCGCTGCGGCGCGAGTGGCGCTGCGGCGCGGGCTGCGGCGTCGAGGCAGTTTTCTGCGGTTCAGACTGCAGCGAAAATCGACCCAAAACCTCCCATTTCATCGATTTCAACATACCCAGACTTGTTTAACTTACTAACACATACATATATGCTGATATAACAGTCAATAGCAATTATCAATTCCCAATTTCATGAACTCTAACTAATTTACGAATTTCATGTATTTACAGAAATTGAAGAGGAACAATGGAAATGAAAGACTATTCAGTGGTTCCATCATGTGTGTATGTTCATATAACAACAATATAAGGGTTCTACAAACCAATCATGAACCAATTTGGCATAATCAAGAATTTCAACAAAACTCAGAGAACAACAATGGAGTTCTTTTGACAGAAAATGAAAATGAAGACACGAAGAGGATTTATACCTCTGTTATGGAGTAAGCTTGCTGATATCTCACAATGCTATTATACTGATATATGTATATGCTCTCAACTTATCAACTCAAACAAAATCTCAGCAATGTGAAATGGGAAGAAAGGAAGCCATATTTATAGAGAAAACAAGATACAGACAATGCAATTGCCTACCATTTCAAACTAACAGAAATTTGAATTGCATGCTAGATAAGAGGAAGTTGGTAGATAGTTGTTGAAAGCCATCATTAGAGCCACTCCTCATATAATTATTGCTAGCTAAGCTTGGGAGAAGAATGGGAGAATAGGCCTTAGCCTTTTTGCCATACACGTGAAGGAGAAGGAGAGTGACTATTATATTGGAACAAGGCCATATATCAGCATTCTATAATTTGTATATATACACAACACTTATGCCAAAATATGTTACATGTATATATACTATATAATTAGGCCACAATTATAGTTACAATGTAATTCTAATGATACTAACATGGATTCACATAATGTAATAAGTGTGAATTGTGCACATATAATTCATGTACATTTTTATCATACTGGTATAATTTAATCGGATGTTATCACATTACATTATCTCATGTATTATTAAATTGTTCACTATATATTCATGATGTCTCACTTTATTAAAATTAATAGTTTACAATATGTTCATGATATATTATACAGTGTATTCTCACATATTTATTGTCACATCAGTATTATCATGCATTCATAACATATAGTTTTAACATAATCACATTATGCTTCATGTAATATATGGTTTCTATGTGTAATATATTCGCATTGCATTATATAACATAGTTTACGTATATACATGCATGGTCACACTTAAGTGTCTCTCTACACTATATAATATAGTTGTATTCCATATACTTTATATATTCAAATATTGCACATTTGCACATATCAATTGATATAATCTTATTATATTTATAAACACGTTGCTCATTATTATTATGTTTCTTGCAATAATAATCACATATTATTAATCAATCCTCATTAGTATTTTATAACAGTTAATTAATATTCTTCGATTAACAATTAATATAGATTAATTGTTCGCTTAAATTAATATAATCATTCTTATATTACGTCACTGTGCCACACAAGGCAATCAACGAGTTTATCACAAACTCCACCAATTTCTCAATTATTATAATTATTCAATTATATATAATTAAATTAATTCATCTCATAACACAAAATCATTTATATTCAAATAAATTCTCATTTCCATTAATATATTTATTTAATAATATATGGAAATTCTCGGGTATTACACCCTCCTTTCAACTTTGAGGATGAGGAACAACACCCCATCGCCAACAGCCCTTCTAAACTGACAGAGGATGACCTCAAACTCATCCGAGAACGCTATCTGATTCCAGACACCCACCATTTGAAGGCACCTGCCCTCTCCGACCGAATGTATCATAGTCCCGACGGCTAGACCGCCATGCCTCTCATTTTTCTAGAAAGAGGAATCCGATTTCCTCTTCATACTTTCATTATTACCCTTCTAGGGTTTATGGGCGTGGGATTTGCCCAACTGGTCCCCAATTCCTACATCCACATCCTAACCTTCATTGCTTTCTGCAGTGAGGTAGGGGTCTCCCCCTCCGTTGACTTTTTCTTCACCCTTTTCGTCTTTGGCAAATCTCGCGAACAGGGCTTCAAGGTGCTGGGTAAACAAGCCCCAAAACCTAATTCCAAGTTCGGGAAACGTCCTTTGATGGACACACCTTCGAGTAACAAGAAATGGTATGAAAAATGGTTCTTCGTCAAAGGACCCGAAATCTCTTCGATTCCCGATTGGACCACCTCTGCGCACGCCACTGCAGATCTTGGCGATCTTCCCGAAGATCGCATAAGGGAGATAGCGAAGCTTATGGAGAAGCTTCCCCTGAAGGAATGGAGCTTCACCCTTCTAAGTAAGAACGCCTGGCTATTTAATCACAAATGTAAGTTCCGAACCCAATTCTTATATAATTTTTCAATTTTTCTTCGATCACTATTCTGAAATATTTTTCTTTGTGTACAGTGTCCTTGATCAGGCCTTCTTCTCCTGACCGAAGGGATTTAGAACAGTTCCTTTCTGTCCAACCAGCCCAAGATTCTCCCGAAAATCAAGAAACTGAAGCACAAGCTTCCGAAGCCCAGCATACCGAACCCCCAACGACCGAATTAAACCCTGCCGAAGGGTTTAGCCAACCTCACCGAAAGAAGAGAGCCGCTAGAAGGCCCAGACATACTCCAGCCCCTGTCCTCACCGAGAGCCTCCTTGATATGCCTATCGCTGATCGTACTAAGGTCCTCCTCACTAAGAAGCGGAAGGCTAAAGTCAACATTATACCTCTCACAACCGAAGAATTGAGAGTACCTCCTTCTGAATCGAATCAACATCCACCTCCACCTTCGCCCACTGAACTTGATGAATTCAAGGTTGAACCCAGTTCTCCTCTTATTCGAAAGAAAAAGCATCCTTCAAATGACCAATCATTAGCTGAGGACCAGCCAATACCCTCTCCATAACGATCAAACCCTCCTTTCTTTGGGTCAACGTATGGTGATTCTCGATCGCCTAGTTTATGGCCTGATCAGAACGAAGACTTCCCTCTACATCTCTATAATTCTTTCGTTCTGGACATAGACAACCATCGGTTCGGCAACAGCTCCATCGCTGACCTGATGGAAGAAGGCCTAGCTAACCAGGCTAGAGTAAGTACTTAACCATTTCCGCTTACAAATATCTTCTTTAGGCATTGTATTAACTCAGGATAACTGTAAGCAAATGGAATCTTCGGGCGTCTCTATCAAAGGTATAAAGAGACCGAAGCCGAAGAAGAGGCGGCCCGAAGAGAAAATGCTATTTTAAGGTCTGCGCTGGCAAAGGAGAGGAGTGAACACGAAAATATCCGCTTCAACTGTAAAGGTCTCCAAAAAGATCTTGCCAAGATGAAGGAATAACTAGCAGCAGCCGAAGCCCTTCAACAAAGGACTGCTGAACAAAATGAAGGTTTGCGACGGGCCAACAAGCAACTAACTCAGAATAATCAAAATTTGACCCAAGCGTTCGTCGAGGCCAAGAAATCCGAGGAACAACAATTTGACCTGCGGGGCAAAGCTGAGAAGGAACTTCGCGACCTTAAATTGGCCGGCCCCCTCTTACCGAGGAGCTTCGAAAAGAAATTCAAAATGAATATCGTAAATCCGCCGAGTTAATAAATGAAATAGTTCAGATGTATTCCGAGGGCTATGAACAGCCCGAAGCAAAGGCAAAGCAAAACTAGCTGCTGTCTCTCTGAATCTATTACTCCTTGACTCTTCCGATGACGAAGACGAAGGGTGGTGGCGAAGATAATCTATCCCTTATAAACTTGTGCAAATTTCAACGATAATGTAATTTCTTTATTATGTTTAATGAAATATATCTTATCCCTTTTTACTCTTTTTTAGTTTAAATTATACTGTTATTTAAACAATATACAATCTGAGCTTAACACTTCAAATAAAATCAAGTAATAATGTAAGATGAGACTTACTCGTTATCGAAGAGTATTATATGTCATTGTTGGAATGAATAATTCACCGATCTTTTAATAGGAACATTAGTTCCGAAGAACTTATAATGTTATTAAGCCTCATAACAATTTGGTAATCCCATTCTCTCCAAGAGCCGAAGGGGTTAGACAAAAAATATTCACTTCGTCATCCTATTCAGCCAAAAATATATTTTACTTCGCTACGAGGAGACGAAGGGATCCAACCTTGTAATTTGGCGAACTCGTTCTCTCCGGGAGCCGAACGGGTTCAACCAACAATAATTCGCTTCGCTACGAGAAGACGAAGGAATCCAACCTTATACCAAGATGGCAACCGCATTCTCTCCTAGAGCCGAACTGGTTGGACCATCAATAGTTCGCTTCGCTACGAGGAGACTGATGAGTAGGTGTCATACCTACGAATTAGATATTGTTTGAGTTTACTTATTGTTATCTTTAAGTGTTTTTAGGATCTATTTATTTGTTTTTGTGTTTATTTCTTGTAGGTGGAGTTGGAAGGGCAAATATGTCATTTTGGAAGAGAAAAGAATTAAAAAGAAGTCAAAAATAGGTGTAATGGCATTTTTGTAATTACTTGGTCCTGGTCAAGAGCCTAGGCGCTTGGATTTGCCCTTGGACAAGCGCCTAGGCGCTCATGCACGATTTTGGATGCTAATTTATGCGGCTGAGTAGAATGGAGGCCAATTAGACAGGATATTAGGGTTTTAAAAAGTAAGGGACAGAGAGAGATACAACGGAAGAAGGATTTGAAGGAGAACACGAAGGAGATTTACAAAAGGTTGAAGATCAAGCTAGAGATTTGGAGCGGCTTAATAGTTTCTTCTATCCCTTTCTTCTATCTTTAATTTTGTAATCTTTGGGATGTTTGGATTCTTAATTTGGATGATGTTTTTCTCTATCATTATGAACTAACTTTTTATTAAGATCGCAACGGAACTTAGTATGTAATTTGAATTTGATGCTCCTTATTTGATTTAAGTTAATTACTCTTGAATCGTTTATCATATCTTGTGTTCATTGATTAATTGTCTGATCAACAATTATTGGGATAATTTATACGAAATTGGAAAATAGAGTATAAGTTAGATCTAGATATGATATCATCTGTTCATATAAACTGAAAAAGGTTAATATGTTTAGCATATAGGATAGGAATATATCTATATGTCTTTTGCAACCATTAAAGAATCTGTACTTGCAAACCCCAATTATCTTAATTCACATAGGAATATAGTGGATTAATTATTTAGGGTGTTCCTTGTAAATCTGTTGCGTAACTGCTGGATGTATAAGGATTCGTTTACGTGTCTTCGGAAGAAGTACTTGAATATTATAAAGAATTCTTGGTTGGCGATTCATAGTGATTGAATAATTAAATGAGTATATTGGTTTAAATGAAATACTAAGGGAAGTTGTGATCTTAACCTATTCCATCTGCATTCATTCTTGTGACGATATACTTTAGTTGTTAAGTAGAATTCTCAAAATCATAATCATTATTCGTAGTTTAATTTAAGATTAATTGAATTGAAATTTATATTTGATAATATTAATCTATTTCCTCGTGGGAACGATATCCTTGCTTGCTAGATGTTATAAACGAACACGTATACTTGCGTGTTTAATTGCTGTTAATAAAATAGGCAACAAGTTTTTGGCGCCGTTGCCGGGGAAGTTAGTTTAATATTTCGTTATTATTAATTTTGATAAAGTTAATCTTAATTTAGACTTTTATTTTTATTTTCTTCTCAGGTTATCTTCTCTCGTGTATGCAAACGCGATCGAAACAGCCGGAGCTTGAACCATACGAAGACGATATCGACAAACGGTTCAGACAGTTGCATAAGTGGGTTAAAGAAACACGAGAGGCACTTGAGAAGAGAGATACAATGGCAGAAGAGCAACAGAAATCCCTTCAGGATTATGCTATGCCAAAAATGGATGGGATCAGGTCAAGCATTCAACGACCGGCAATTAATGCTGCAACTTTCGAGATTAAGCCGGGAACCATCCAAATGATTCAAAATCTGGTACAGTTTGGGGGCTTGTCGAATGATGATCCGAATGAGCACTTGGTGAGTTTTCTAGAGGTTTGTGACACATTCAAATACAACCAAGTCTCAGACGACGCAGTTAGACTTCGTTTGTTTCTGTTCACTCTCCGAGACAAAGCAAGAGGATGGCTACATTCACTGCCACCTGGATCCATTACCACGTGGGATGATCTGGCACAGAAGTTCCTAGCAAAGTTTTTTCCTCCTGCCAAAACAGCAAAGTTGAGGAATGAGATAACCAATTTCACTCAATTTGATTCTGAGTCATTATATGACGCATGGGAGAGATTTAAAGAGTATATGAGAAAATGTCCACACCATGGATTGCCCGATTGGCTACTAGTACAATCATTCTATAATGGGCTCATGGGTGGTATACGGGCTAGTGTTGACGCGGCATCTGGAGGAGCCTTCATGACAAAAAATTTTAATGAAGCGTACAGTTTACTAGAGGTGATGTCAGCTAACAACTACCAATGGCCAACTGCTAGAATGACACAACCAAAAGTTGCTGGGATAATAGAGGTAGATGCAGTTACAGCATTGTCAGCCCAAATTGCAGCTCTAACACAGAAAATTGAACAGATGGGGAATCCGAATAGACAAACTGTGGCCATGGTATGTGAATTGTGCGCGGGGAACCATTCAAGTGATCAATGTGCAATAAGTCCTGAATCAGTGCAGTTTGTGTCTAATTATAATCGACAACAAGGTAATAATGCAAATAGTTATAACCCAGGATGGAGGAACCACCCAAATCTATCTTGGAGCAATAATCAGTCACAAGCACAAGCTCAAGCTCCAAGACAGTCATATCCACCTGGATTTCAGCCTCAACACCCACAATCTCAACAACATCAGCAACCTCAACAACCTGACAAGTTATCTCAAATGGAGGAATTACTTGCAAGAATGGCAACTCAGTTTGAAGCAACAACAAAGAACCAATCAGCAGCAATAAGGAATCTTGAAAATCAGATTGGGCAGATAGCAAGTGCTTTAAACAACCGACCTCAAGGTTCGCTACCAAGTGATACTGAGAAGAATCCGAGGAAGGATGGGAATGAACAATGTAAAGCAGTTACACTCAGAAGTGGGAAAGAGTTGGCTACAGACTCTGGTGAGCATAAGAAAGAGAGTAATGAGAAGGTAGATGGAAAAGAATCTGAAAATTCAGAAAGTAAGTCTGAGGGAAAAGTGGTGGAAAAGCAGAAAGAAGAAAAGCAGATGTCAGTTACACCACCTTTACCATTTCCACAGAGATTTCAGAAACAGAAGTTAGACAGACAATTTTCAAAGTTTCTAGAAGTGTTTAAAAAGCTACAGATTAATATTCCATTCGCAGATGCTCTAGAACAAATGCCTAGCTATGTAAAATTCATGAAGGATATTCTATCGAGGAAGAGAAAGCTAGGAGAGTTCGAGACAGTAGCATTGACGGAGGAATGCAGTGCTATTCTACAGAGAAAGCTACCACCGAAGTTGAAGGATCCGGGTAGCTTCACCATTCCGTGCACAATAGGAACTCAGTTTTTCAGTAGATGTCTGTGTGATTTGGGAGCAAGCATCAACCTTATGCCATTATCAGTCTATCAACAGCTTGGGTTGAAGGAAGCTACACCAACGAATGTTACTTTGCAGCTTGCTGATAGATCTCTCACCTACCCCAAGGGAATAGTGGAAGACGTACTAGTAAAGGTAGATAAATTTATATTCCCTGTGGACTTCATAGTTCTTGACTTTGAGGAGGATAGCAATATACCAATTATTCTTGGGCGGCCGTTTTTAGCTACGGGTAGAACATTGATTGATGTGCAAAAAGGAGAGCTAACAATGAGGGTCCAAGATGAAGAGGTGACTTTTAATGTATTCAAAGCTATGAAGTTCCCAAAGGAAGAAGAAGAATGCTTTAGGGTTGATCTGGTTGAGGGAGCAATTAGGGAAACAAGTATCGAATCAGTAAATGAAGACCCTCTAGAAGCGGCATTGGTAAGTGAGAACATGTCTGATGACTCAACTGTATTAGAATTGGCTAAAATGTTAGATTCAACTCCGAAGTTCACACGATGTATGCAAAAATTTGAACCTTTGGATTATTGGGGAAAGCCAGTTGAAAAGGTGAAATCATCCTTAGAAGAACCGCCCACCTTAGAACTTAAGCCATTGCCTAACCATCTACGGTATGCCTACCTTGGTTCTTCTTCTACTCTACCAGTCATAATTTCTGCTTCACTTAATGAGGTTCAAGAGGAAAAGTTGCTAAGGGTACTTAGGCAGTATAAGACAGCTCTAGGGTGGACTCTTGCGGATATCAAGGGGATAAGCCCATCAATTTGCATGCATAAGATTTTGTTGGAAGATGAAGCGAAACCGACTATTGAACAACAACGAAGACTCAATCCCATCATGAAGGAAGTTGTCAAAAAGGAAATTATTAAATGGTTGGATGCGGGAATTATTTACCCTATCTCAGATAGCTCATGGGTAAGTCCGGTTCAATGTGTGCCAAAGAAAGGGGGAATGACAGTAGTTGCAAATGAACATAATGAATTAATCCCGACTCGAACAGTTACGGGTTGGCGGGTGTGTATGGATTACAGAAAGTTGAACAAGGCCACTCGTAAGGACCATTTTCCTCTACCATTCATAGATCAGATGTTGGACAGGCTTGCAGGGCATGAATATTATTGCCTCTTGGATGGATACTCAGGTTACAACCAGATTGCCATTGCACCCGAGGATCAGGAGAAGACGACATTCACATGCCCATATGGTACTTTCGCTTTTCGCAGAATGTCTTTTGGGTTATGTAATGCGCCGGCGACATTTCAACGGTGTATGATGGCTATTTTCTCCGATATGGTCGAACAAAATCTCGAGGAATTTATGGATGATTTTTCAGTTTTTGGGGATTCGTTCGATTATTGTTTGGAAAATCTCACTCTTGTGCTTAAACGGTGTATGGAAACGAGTTTGGTTTTAAACTGGGAGAAATGTCATTTTATGGTGCAAGAGGGGGTAATCTTGGGTCATCGAGTGTCATCAAATGGAATTGAGGTTGATAGAGCGAAGATCGAAACAATAGAGAACCTCCCGCCACCAGTTTCAGTAAAGGGAATTCGAAGTTTTTTGGGACACGCTGGTTTCTATAGAAGATTTATAAAAGACTTCTCCAAAATCACGAAACCACTTTGTAGTCTTTTGGAGAAGGATGTCCCATTCAACTTTGATCAAACATGCTTGGAAGCTTTTGATGTGTTGAAGAAGAAACTAGTTACCGCACCTGTAATTATAGCGCCAGATTGGAGTATCCCGTTCGAGTTAATGTGTGATGCTAGTGACTTTGCGATTGGCGCAGTCCTTGGCCAACGAAAGGGTAACATTTTTCATGCTATATACTATGCTAGTAAGACATTAACGGATGCCCAACTGAATTATACTACTACCGAGAAGGAACTATTAGCAGTTGTCTATGCATTTGATAAATTTCGCTCATATTTGATTGGGACAAAGGTGATTGTGTTTACAGACCATTCAGCAATTAAGTACTTGATAGCAAAAAAGGACGCGAAGCCGAGATTAATTCGATGGGTATTATTGCTACAAGAGTTTGACTTGGAGATCCGGGATCGAAAAGGAACAGAAAATCAGGTTGCTGATCATTTATCACGGTTAGAGAATGAAAAACTAAAAAAAAATGACACAACAGTGATCAACGAATTTTTTCCGGATGAACAACTGTTTGCGGTAAGGATGGATACACCATGGTATGCAGATTATGTAAATTTCATTGTGAGTAAGGTGTTTCCGCCAGATTTGACGAGTCAGCAGAAGAAGAAATTTCTTCATGATGTGAAGCAATATCTTTGGGATGAGCCGTTCCTATTTAAACAATGTGCAGATCAAATAATAAGAAGGTGCATTCCGGAAGTCGAAATGGAAAACATTTTACACCAATGTCATGCATCGGAATATGGTGGACATTTCGGGGGAGAAAGGACTGCAGCCAAAGTACTACAATGTGGATTTTATTGGCCAACGCTCTTTAAGGATGCTCATGTGTTCGTGTTGAAATGTGACAGATGCCAAAGAGTTGGCAATATATCGAAGAGACACGAGATGCCACTCAACACGATCCTAGAGGTTGAATTATTTGATGTTTGGGGCATCGACTTCATGGGACCTTTCCCCTCGTCTTTCAGCAACTCCTATATACTTCTAGCGGTGGATTACGTTTCGAAGTGGGTTGAAGCTATCGCAACACCCACCAATGATGCCAAAGTTGTGGTTAAGTTCATTCGTAAGAACATCTTCTCTAGATTCGGCACTCCTCGTGCGATAATTAGTGATGAAGGCACACACTTCTGCAACAAGCAGTTTTCAGCTACTCTTGCTAAATATGGAATCACTCACAAGATAGCAACTGCTTACCATCCGCAGACGAGTGGTCAAGCCGAAGTTTCTAACCGAGAAGTGAAACGAATTCTCGAGAAGGTAGTGAACCCGAGTAGGAAGGATTGGGCAAGTAAGTTGGATGATGCTCTGTGGGCATACCGTACAGCTTACAAGACACCGATAGGGATGTCACCATACAGGTTGGTTTATGGGAAAGCATGCCATCTTCCGGTAGAATTAGAACACAGTGCTTATTGGGCTATCCGGAAGTTGAACTTTGATATATCCGCTGCGGGAGAAAAACGCCTTCTAGAATTGAATCAAATGGATGAATTCAGACTCCACTCGTACGAGAATGCTAAACTGTATAAGGAAAAAGTTAAGAGGTGGCATGATGAGAAAATTATAGCAAGGAAGTTTGAACCGGGGCAAACAGTGTTGTTATACAACTCCAGAATAAAACTCTTTCCAGGAAAGTTGAAATCACGTTGGTCAGGTCCATTCAGTATTACTAAGGTATTCCCTCATGGAGCTGTGGAAGTTGAGGAGCCAGATTCAAAACGAATATTCAAAGTCAACGGTCAGAGGTTGAAACATTACTATGGGGGTCACATCGATCGTGAGAAAACATCTATCAGTCTTGCTGATTAGAACAGAGAAGAAAGTCAGGCTGAAGACTATAAACCAAGCGCTAACTGGGAGGCAACCCAAGATTTTATTTTATTTTATTTTATTTTGTTATTTTATTTTACTTGCTTTATTGTTAGTTTATTTAGTGGTGAAACTTTTATAGCTTAGGATTTTATAGAACTACGTCAGTAGTTACGCCCCTTATGTTCTCTAACACGGTCTTCATTTGATTTCAGGATAGGAAATAAAATTTCATAATTTACGGGTTCGACTAATGGCCACTACGACTACCCATTCGGGGGTCTCGCTCCCCGGAGAGCGAGCGGCTGCCCAGCTCGCCGGTGAGCTGGCGGGGGTTGCAAGGGGGCAGCGCCCCCTGGAAGCCAAGCACTTATGAGCTCAAATGCAGAATGTCCATTTGTCAAATTCTCAGATTTCTAATTATTTTCCTCCATTTTTAGTGTTATTGAATTGCTTAGTAGTATAGACCATTTAGGTATTTAGTATTTATGTCATCTTAGTCTAGTATGCAAATGGTGGCAATTACTCATTGATAGTGGTTGACTTGATTGCAGGTCCTAGCAGGACAGAAGTGGAAAACAAAAATTGCCAAGTCTAGTCCAAGCGCCTAGGCTCTCAGGTTAAGTCTCCAGCAAGCGCCTAGGCGCCACCAACCAGTAACTCCCCAATGACCCAAGCGCCTAGGCTCTCCAAACAAAGCCAAACCAAGCGCCTAGGCGCTGACCACAACTCCAATTCGCTGCCACCAAGCGCCTAGGCGCTCCAACATGCACAATTCCAAGCGCCTAGGCGCTACCTGCATATAAACAAAAAAAATTAATAGATTGTAAGCCCTATTCGGGCAACACACTTCAACCAAATCAATTTCTCTCTCTCCTATTTCACTTCAACTTCATTTTCTTCACCTACTAGCACCCAAATTCGTCATATGCTCTCTCTTTCTCCAATTCCAAGCCACTAACATCGTATGCTCCTACCAACATCCATCCTGACAAGCAAACTCGTGAGTTCATCTTCTACATAGCAACAAGGAAAATTTTGGATTTCAAGCCTCAATCCTTCAAGCTAACCCTTCCAAATGGTATGAACTTCAAATCTAGCCCTAATTTCAAGTAAGTATTGTATAAGCTTAACCATTCATAACTTGGAATTGCTTGAAAGAAGGAGGGATGTCTGAAGTATTGAAGTTGTTATTTTGTTTTGCTTGTGGACCCAATTGAGTTTCTGCTGGCTCAATTGGGGTTGGGTTAGTTTAATTCATTATTGCATTGGTGAAGCATTATGCATTGTTAAGTTTGCAGATTTGGCTTAAAACAAGTTTGGGGGAAACTCATATAAAGAGCTTTTCAAAGGTGCACACCACCTGCTCGATATATTGCCTCGGAAAGATTTTCCACCTATTGGGCTACTGTTTATTGATTCTTGGGGCAACAACTTGGCCGAGTTAGTTTATATATGGCCCCCAAAAGGCACAGGGGGGAAAGTTCAGGTTCGTCGGGAAAGTTTGATAAGAAGAGATTTGTAAGCGTTCAGGCTGCTGATAGATATCAAAATAAGGCATTAGGCAAATCTATAATTCCAGAACGTGGTTTACTACCTGATGACCACGATGGGGAAGTTGCCCAAATGATTCGACACCGGAAGTGGAGTAACTTTACTTCTCAGCCTGGACCAGCAGCGATAAAAATTGTCAAGGAGTTCTATTCAAATGTTAAAGAGGCCAACCGTAGTTTAGTGATGGTTCGTGGAAAATCAGTTAATGTTGGTCGAAAGGCAATCAACGCTTATTATGGATTGAAGAAGATTCGTGATAGTGATTATCGTATGTACATGAAGCGAGAATTGGATTACAGTGAAGTGATTGAAGCCCTTTGTGTGCCAGGAACTGAATGGAAACTGACAGATCAACAAGAAGCTGTTCACTTTCCATCTTCAAAGTTGAGCCGATATGGAAAAGCTTGGCATGCATTCATCTGCGCTAAGTTGATTCCATGCAGGCATATGAGTGATGTTATTAATCAGCGGGCTGCCTTGTTGTTTTGCATTGCTAAGGGAAAATCTGTGGATGTTGGGGAAGTCATCCATGAATCGATTATGCGAGGGCTTGACGGAGGCACTTCAGGTGGGTTGCCTCACCCATCTCTGATTACAGAATTGTGCCGACAAGCTGGAGTTCAGTGGGATGACGAAGAAGCATTACAGGCACCTTTAGCCCCAATTAACCACTCTGTGATGACACTTTACAAGATATGGGATGGGGCTGAGTCACACCCACGGGGATTGGGATTTATTATCGTTCCCCCAGTACATGTTGAGCAGCCTATTGAGCAGCCTCCTGAGTCCCCAAGTTCAATGCCACCACCTGATTGGGTTGAGAATATACGGAGAGACCTACAACATCATACGAGACGGATTGACTTGGTGGCAACCCAGATACACCAAGGGTTTGACCGTATGGATCGGCAGCAGTCTTGTCTTGCCCAACGCCAAGCAGAAATTTATTCTCATTGTACCACGTCGTTGGCAGATATGTTTCACCGAATGAATCCAGCCGGGACTCCGTACCAGTTCACACTCCCTCCACCTCTGTCAGTGTATCCACCTCCAGACTTACCTCCTCCTAATGCCGAAGATGAAGATGCCGGAGAGGAGTAAGCTTTGATCAGGGAAGTCCTCAATTCTTAATTTAATTACACTTACACAATGAGGACACTGTGTCATTTAAGTTTGGGGGTGGCATTATGTTTTGTAGTTAATAGTTTGTGTATATAGAGTAGGAGCATGTTGCTTAGTTTACTCATGTTAGTAGTACTTATGCATGTTTCATTAGAGTTATGTTGCATGTGTCGCATCTAGTTGCATGAATCAAGCAGGATATGATGTAGTAACCTAGTTTTGGCCAATGATAAGACTGAATGGATAGTTTGAAACTCAAATAGGATTGAATACTAATGTGGAGTAATGACTCAAATTGTGAAGTCAATTATGCTTGTCTGTAATTCATAATTAGCAAGGAAAGCACATAACTGACTGTTTGGTCAATTTGATTCAAATCGTTACATAATCTACTTCTGGTAAGAAAATTTGGGATAATATTTGATGAATTCAGTGAAACATTCATGAAGGCGGAAGTTAAGCAAGAAACTAAGTTTGGGGGAATCTTGGGGTGAATCATAAATAAATAAAAAAAAAAAAAAAAAATCAGAAAAACAGGAATAAATAATCAAACTTGACTAGTTTAGTTTCGTGGTCATTACTACTTGGGTTATTAGATCCGTTGGGGTGTCTTAACACCTAGTGCCCTAAAGCCAACTGGTTTCGGAGTCACTGGTCGAAAGCTCGATACATGGGTAGTTTTGAAAGCCTAAGGAAACTAGACATTGCACAAGTCGTTTATAATAAAAAAAAAAAAAAAAAAAAAAAAAAAGGCGAGATGGAGCGTAAAACGCACTCGTACAATAATAAATTATGTGTATGATAACCCTTGGTGATACCCCTGTGCTTAGTAATTGCTTACTTTAGTCGGATTGGTTGTGTTAACTGGTTGAGTTTAATAAAAACTGGAGTTTCTTTCTAAGAAGTTGCGTATGTGAGTGATTTGAGCTGTGATTGATTAAAATAGTTGGTTTACACACACACACATAACATGAATGATGACAGGCATAATTTGACTAAGTGATTTGAGTTGGAAACTTTATGTTGGTTGGATGTTCTAGATTGAGTATTATATGTTATTTTTGAGGCCTGTTATTGGATGCTATGTTATTTTGTTGTTTGATTCGTAGGCATATAGTTAGGTTGCATTTCATCATTGCATTGCTTGAGGACAAACAATGGGTTAAGTTTGGGGGTATTTGATGAGTAGGTGTCATACCTACGAATTAGATATTGTTTGAGTTTACTTATTGTTATCTTTAAGTGTTTTTAGGATCTATTTATTTGTTTTTGTGTTTATTTCTTGTAGGTGGAGTTGGAAGGGCAAATATGTCATTTTGGAAGAGAAAAGAATTAAAAAGAAGTCAAAAATAGGTGTAATGGCATTTTTGTAATTACTTGGTCCTGGTCAAGAGCCTAGGCGCTTGGATTTGCCCTTGGACAAGCGCCTAGGCGCTCATGCACGATTTTGGATGCTAATTTATGCGGCTGAGTAGAATGGAGGCCAATTAGACAGGATATTAGGGTTTTAAAAAGTAAGGGACAGAGAGAGATACAACGGAAGAAGGATTTGAAGGAGAACACGAAGGAGATTTACAAAAGGTTGAAGATCAAGCTAGAGATTTGGAGCGGCTTAATAGTTTCTTCTATCCCTTTCTTCTATCTTTAATTTTGTAATCTTTGGGATGTTTGGATTCTTAATTTGGATGATGTTTTTCTCTATCATTATGAACTAACTTTTTATTAAGATCGCAACGGAACTTAGTATGTAATTTGAATTTGATGCTCCTTATTTGATTTAAGTTAATTACTCTTGAATCGTTTATCATATCTTGTGTTCATTGATTAATTGTCTGATCAACAATTATTGGGATAATTTATACGAAATTGGAAAATAGAGTATAAGTTAGATCTAGATATGATATCATCTGTTCATATAAACTGAAAAAGGTTAATATGTTTAGCATATAGGATAGGAATATATCTATATGTCTTTTGCAACCATTAAAGAATCTGTACTTGCAAACCCCAATTATCTTAATTCACATAGGAATATAGTGGATTAATTATTTAGGGTGTTCCTTGTAAATCTGTTGCGTAACTGCTGGATGTATAAGGATTCGTTTACGTGTCTTCGGAAGAAGTACTTGAATATTATAAAGAATTCTTGGTTGGCGATTCATAGTGATTGAATAATTAAATGAGTATATTGGTTTAAATGAAATACTAAGGGAAGTTGTGATCTTAACCTATTCCATCTGCATTCATTCTTGTGACGATATACTTTAGTTGTTAAGTAGAATTCTCAAAATCATAATCATTATTCGTAGTTTAATTTAAGATTAATTGAATTGAAATTTATATTTGATAATATTAATCTATTTCCTCGTGGGAACGATATCCTTGCTTGCTAGATGTTATAAACGAACACGTATACTTGCGTGTTTAATTGCTGTTAATAAAATAGGCAACAGAGACGAAGGAATCCAACCTTATACCAAGCTGGCTACCTCGTTCTCTCCGAGAGCCGAACAGGTTCAACCCAAAAAATATTCCTCTTCGATTGTCAAAAAAGTCGAAGGAATCTAACCTTATAACTGGTGACCACGTTCTCTCCGAGAGCTGAAAGGGTTGGACCATCAATAGTTCGCTTCGCTTCGCTACGAGGAGATGAAGGAATCCAACCTTATATCAAGCTGGCAACCTCGTTCTCTCCGAGAGCCGAACAGGTTCAACCCAAAAAATATTCCTCTCCGCTTGTCAAAAAAGTCGAAGGGATCCAACTTTATAACTGGTGACCACGTTTTCTCCGAGAGCCGAACGGGTTGGACCATCAATAGTTCGTTTCGCTACGAGGAGACGAAGGAATCCAACCTTATACCAAGCTGACAACCTTGTTCTCTCTGAGAGCCGAACAGGTTCAACCCAAAAAATATTCTCTTCGCTTGTCAAAAAAGTCGAAGGGATCCAACCTTATAACTGGTAACCATGTTCTCTCCGAGAGCCGAACGGGTTGGACCATCAATAGTTCGCTTCGCTACGAGGAGACGAAAGAATCCAACCTTATACCAAGCTGGCAACCTCGTTCTCTCCGAGAGCCGAACAGGTTCAACCCAAAAAATATTCCTCTTCGCTTGTCAAAAAAGTCGAAGGGATTCAACCTTATAACTATCAAGAAGAAAAGCCATCATTGGAGAAAAAAGCCACTTTTATTGATAATTGTCGTAGTAGTTACAGACTTCCGGGCTTTGACACTGGCTCTGATGAAAATATTTGCGGAGCCTTCCAGCATGCCAAGTATTCTTAATTTCAGACCCATCTAAGGCTCGCAACCAGTAAGTTTCGGGCTTCGGTACGCTAACGACTTCATAAGGGCCCTCCCAATTTGGCATGAGTTTACCCATATTCAGAGGTGTAGAAGCCTCTACCTCCCAAAGAACAAAATTCCCAACTTCGAATTTTCAAAACTTTACCCCTTTGTTGTAGTATTTAGCCACACGGCGTTGATATGCAGCCAATTTTATCAAGGCTGCCTCTCGGACTTCTTCGAGCAGATCTAGGTTGGCTTTGAGTCCCTCATCATTATACAATTTTTTAAACTGACTGACCCGAAGACTTGTAGACCCAATTTCCACCGAAACTAGAGCATCAGAATCGTATGCCAGTCTAAATGGGAAATCTCCCGTTGTAGTCCTTGGCGTAGTTCGGTAAGCCCATAGCACGCTAAGTAATTCTTCCGGCCATCTTCATTTGGCGTCATCCAGCCTTCTCTTGATCCCATCAGGAGTATTCTGTTAGTCACCTCAACTTGCCCATTAGATTGTGGATAAGCAACCGAAGTCTTCCGATGCTAAATCCCTAACTCCTTCAAGAATGCCTCAAATTTTGATTCCACGAACTGGCGTCCATTATCTGAAATTACCACCATAGGAATACCAAATCGGAATACTACTGACTCCTTCAGAAACTTCAAGCATTCTTGCTCCGTTATCAGCCGAAGCGGCTTCGCCTCTACCCACTTAGTCATATAATCAATTTCCACTATAACAAAACTGACCTGACCTTTCGCTTTCGGGAGTGGACCCAGTATATCTACCCCCCAGACAACAAAAGGTATAGGAGATAAAATCGAGTATAGCTCTTCTAGTGGCTGATGTGGGATCGGACTATTCAACTGGCATTTCGGGTATTTCTTCACATAATCGGTAGCCTCTTTGAAAATTGTTGGCCAATAAAAACCTTGACGAAGCACTTTATACGCTAACGACTTCGCGACCATGTGATCACCACAGATACCTTCATGAACCTCTCGAAGGGTATATTCAGTTTCAGACGGAACCAAGCACTTCAGCATGGAGAGGAATAAGCCATTCGATACAGATCTCCCTCAATAAGTATGAAGTTTGCACTTTTGTATTTCACCTTTTTAGCCAACATCTGATCTGAAGGTAGTACGCCATCTGCTAGATAGTTTATGTATGGGGTCATCCAACAATTAGATCGCTCCACGCACATTACTTCCCCATGCTGGATGCTAGCTTGTTTCAGGATTTCCAAGTAAACTGTCCCGTCAAAAGCGCTTGATTCAGTAGTAGTCAGCTTCGATAATGTATCGGCGTTTGAATTATCAGTTCGACCAACACCTTGAAATTCACACGAGCCGAAGTATTGAAGTCGATCTTTCAATTCAGTAAGATACTTAACTATTTTAGAGCCTCGAGCTTCATATTCCCCCGAAACTTGTTTGATGACCAGCTGAGAATCACTGTAAATAATCAACTTCTGAACTTTTAAACTTTTGGCCATACACAACCCTGCTAGCACCGTCTCATATTCAACTTCGTTATTCGTTGCCCTGAATTCGAATCTGATAGCCTGCTGCACTTTGAATCCCTCCGGACTCGTCAGAATGATTCTAGCACCACTAAGGTCCGAAGAAGAAGATCCATCGACATATAAGGTCCAAGAATCGTGCGCCTGCTGAAGTGTAGCCACCGTTTTCGTAGATCCCTCCACTTTGTTTAGACTCCCATCAGCTTCGGAAAACGAGCATTCTACCACAAAATCGGCCAAGGCTTGACCTTTAATAGCTGTCCATGGATAGTACTCTATGAAGAACTGAGATAATTCCATCATCCACGCAGCAAGTCTCCCCGAAATCTCTGGCTTCCCCAGCACCTTCTTCAGCGGCTGATCCGTGTATACCACTATTACCCGACCTTGGAAGTACTGCCGAAGCTTTCTACTAGCAATGATCAAAGTAAAGGCAAACTTCTCAACGTTTGGATACCTTGTTTCTGCGTCCCTAAGGGCATGATTCACATAGTAAATCGGGTGCTGCTTACCCCCAACCTCACGCACCAAAACTGCTCCTACTGCCAATGAACTTGTAGCCAGATACAAATACAAAGGTTCAGTAGGAACTGGCTTCACCAACAGAGGTGCCGAAGACAAGTACCTCTTGATTTCTTGGAAAGCTTCCTCGCACTCCGAAGTCCATTGAAACGTCTTCGCATTCTTCGGCCCATTTAATATGTTAAAGAAAGGCAAACACCTTTCTGCCGATTTAGACATGAACCTCCGCAACGATGCTATCCTACCAGTTAAATACTGGACATCCTTGTATGACTGTGGGGATTTCATGTCCATGATAGCCTGGATTTTCTCTGGATTGGTTTCGATACCCCTCTTGCTGACCAAATATCCCAAAAACTTGTCTGCTCCCAGCTTGAAAGTGCATTTAGTCGGATTCAGCTTCAAATCATAATGACGAACTGTCTGGAAGCACTCCTCCAGATCGTCCAGATGACCCCGAACAGACATACTTTTCACAATCATGTCATCAACATAGACTTCCATATTCTTTCCCAGCTGTTTCGTGAAGACGTGGTTCATCATCCTCTGAGCAATAGCTCCCGCATTAATCAAACTGAACGTCATTTTCTTGTAGGCATACACCGACCGATGAGTAATGAAAACTGTCTTCGGTATATCCTCCTTGCACATAGAAATTTGATGATATCCCGAAAAAGCATCCATGAAGCTAAGCAAGGCATACCCCGAAGTTGCATCAATAAGTTGGTCAATATGAGGCAGAGGATAGAAGTCCTTAGGACACGCCTTATTCAGATCAGTGTAGTCTATACAAACTCGCCATTTTCCATTATGCTTCTGCACCAGAACCACGTTTGCCATCCACTCCAGGTAGTCAATTTCGAAGATAAAGTCTGTAGCCAGTAACTTGGCGACCTCCTCGTCAATTATTTTTTGTCTCTCTGGCGCGAAAATCCTTCTCTTCTGTCAAACTGGCTTCTTAGCTGGATCCACTTGCAATCTGTGCTCAGCCACTTTCCGACTCACCCCAGACATGTCACTAGGAACCCAAGTAAAGACATCGGCATAACACCGAAGCAACTCCATCAGATTTGTTCGGAAAGGCTTTGGCAATCCCGAACCGATTTTCACAGTTTTCTCTTTCTTTCCCAGAATTAATTCGATCTCTTCGGTCTCCTCCACTGGCATGACTAATGGTTCCGTTCCACTTTCTATAAATGGTTCCATTTCAATGGCCATGGTATGTTTCTGCTTGCTGACTCCTACTCCCGAAGTGATCAGAGCATTTCGATAACATCTCCTCGCCAAGTCTAGATCTCCTGCAACTTCGCCAACTCCATGGGGCGTAGAAAACTTAATTTTGAAGTGGGGAATTAAAGTAACTGCCTGCAAAGCTGTTAAAGTATGTCTCCCCAGAATGGCATTATATGCAGAATCCACATGTACGACGTAAAACTTACACATAATTTAAACCTGTTGAGGAGCCGTTCCGAAGACGACCGACAGCTCAATGGTTCCTGCCACTTTGACAGGATCATTGCTGAAGCCGTATAAAGGGGTCTCCTGCCCAATTTCCATCTTCTGACCATCCACAGGCATCCGGTGATAAGTATGAGCATATAAAATATCTACCGAAGAACCATTGTCGATCATCATCCTCTTCATATCCACCGAACTGACTTGTGCAGTGATCACCAAGGCTCCTTCGTGTGGTTTGATAGGTTCCAAAGGAAAATCTTTTTCTGTGAAAGAGATTACAGAACCAAGGTACGCCTTTTCAGCCTTCAGAGGCTTGTTTGCCAGAGTCATCACCGAGTCCAGATATCCTCGTCTTTTCTTCCCTGCAACCTTGCCCATGTTACCCCCAGAGATCATATCTACAACATGCCTTGCCGCCGGGTTCGACATCGGTTGAACCGGCTGGGCGACTTGCACTAACTCCCTATTCCTCGGCGTTCCCTCTGCTGCTCTCGCCCTACTACATACTGTACCAGAATACCATTTTGAACTTTTCTCTCAATGAACTCCTTCAGATTTCAGTAAGAATTGGTGTCATGCCCAACTGCCTGATGATAATCACAATACCTAGCAGGGTCTCCTGATCCTGGCCTAGGATTATTTAGGGGTCGTTCAAAGTACGGCTGGTTCTTTATCTGCTCCAGAATAGTAGCCCGATCTGTATTGAGCTGCGTATACACCTTATTCACCTTCTGAGTCGGAACGGGCGGACGATCTCCCCTAGGTGTCCAGTTATTGTTATACTTTTTTTGATTTCCGTCAGATCGGTCATTATTGCTGCCAGTCTTCCTCTGACTACCATCAGTTGATTCATTCCCCTTTTCCTTTGCTCTCTCCGAAGAACCCTGTTTCAAACTAGCCATGGCCTCTTCTACCACGATGAAGCCTTCGGCTTTCTCAAACGCTTCAGCCAAGCTCTTAAGGTGCTTGAACATCAATTTCTTCACCAACTTCTCAGACTTCACCAGGTCCAGACCATTCTGAAACAACCCTACAACTTGAAGGTCATTAAGATCCGATACTTGTCCCACCGCCTCTCTGAACCTTTTCACATATTGGCCCAGGATTTCGCTGGGATACTGCCTAACCTGCGCCAGTGACCCTGTGGGTTTTCCCCTTCTTTTGTTGCTTCCGAACCGGGCGTGAAATTTGTCACACAATTCAACCCAAGATGAAATCGAGTCTGAAGCCAAAGTTCTCATCCACTGCCTTGCATCCTTTCTCAACGTCATTCCAAAGGTCTGACATTTGGCTGCGTCTGAGTAGTCGTAATAATCCATCAAACTTTCAAACGCCTGACTATGATCGTATGGGCCTCCTAAACCATCATAACTTTCCATGTGGGGAAGCTTCTTACTGGGATCTGTCTTCTCCTTTAGAATTTTCAGAAGAGAAACGAGAAGTTTTCTTACCCGGAGTCTCCTTTTCCTGTTGGACTCCCGCCAACTATTTCCGAAGCTCCTTCATCTCTGCGGCCAAGGGCTCGAGTCTTTCTGGCTTCGGCTTCGGCTTCGGCGAAACTTCCCTCTTCGGAGAACATTTCTTCTTCTGCTCAGTCCGTTCGTGGCGAGAATCCACAGGGTGGTGTGCCTTCTTTATATTCTTTGGGGAATGACCACCTGATATGCTTCGGCTACTATACTCTTCACTGTACTGAGAATAATATTCAATACGAGGTACCTTCATTGCGGGTTCGGGAGAGCGGCTTCTTGGTCTGCTTCGTCTTTTGTCGTTACCCTCGTCTCGAGAACCCTTATGGTGAGTGGCTCTCTTCGGATCTTCAGGAACATGACGTCTTCTTCTGCTTCGGACAGGAGAATGGCTCTGCAGCCGATTTTTAGAATGCCTGGAATCTTCATCACCCTTCGTCTGCCTACCCATAGATCTACCCGGCTCTTCAGGTTGAGTATAACTGGATGCCCCACCTTCCATCTCAGCCATAAGAACCATCTGTTTGGCAATCTCCTCCTTTTGTTGCAAAAGTGCTTTCAAAGCCATGTCAGTTTTCTGTGCCATTTTAGCCAGAATAGACGCCTTGTCTAACTGTCCCTCTTGGTGTTGGGTTATAGGCGGTGTACCTTCTACCCTTTTTCGATCATTACCAGGTTCTTTATCGGGAATAGTGAACAACTTCCTTTTAACACCACCATGATCTTTTGCCCGCGACTTCTCTGGAACATCCTGCGACCCAAGCCTTTCATGAACACTTCTTGAAGGACCTAGCCTATCTTTCACGGAAACCCTCGGATGGGAAGAACTTGCTGTCGTCGGTTATCCTTCGGCTGTAATCGTTTTACTTTTCATCATGACTTCCAATGTAAGACGTTCAATAAGTTGTGATTGAAAACCAGAAACACTAAAGAGCCCTCCTTCTAGTGCCAATGTTAACGCCAAGATCTGGTCACGTGCCTCAATCACGAAAAGCACGCTTAATCCTGCACAATGAACACGTCAGCACCGGATCTCGACGGCTTGGGCCGCCGAGGATCGCTCCAGTGTGAAAATAAGTACAGGCCAGAAGAAGGGTTAACAATGGAGGTTATGTGCTCTAGTGTCTAGAGAGAAAAAATGTTCAGTTACCTCTTTTGTGTAGTGCCCTGTACCCATATATCATCTCACCAACTTGCATGTTTTCCCCCGATACTTACGTCAGTTGGCTGCATGCAGGCTTTACCATACCTTGCTCTTCCCCCCGTCAACATTATGTCAACTCCTCATTAATGAAGGAGGCTTAAAACAGCTTGGCCCATCTAATCAATCAGCCACCTGCTAGACACCTTTTTAGCTAACCCTTCTCTAATAAGCTACTCACCCACAAACTGCCACCTGTCTTCCACTACCACCTCCAGCCCAAACTTTATCTGAATAATCATTTAAATAATAGCCCAATGCTCCAAGAGTAAAAATGAGTTTGACCCGAAAAGCCCAAAATAAATAAGACTCAACCGGCCCCAACTATCCACGGCCCAACAGACCCAATTAATTCCATAATCCTAAGCTTACGTATAGGCAATTGCAGCTTGTGTGTAGGGGGACTTGGTTGAGGATTAGGATCCTCTCCATTTTAAATGAAATGGAGAGTCTCTATTTAAATATTCAGATTTAAAATTTTTGGATCTAAGGCTTAGAAGCTGTCACCTCATTTAAGTGTCCATTATTATTATTATTATTATTATTATTATTATTATTATTAGTGCTATATTATTAAATTAATGGCTAGAGTTAGGTTAATGACTTTTAAATGAGGTGGTTAGAGTTAGGTTAGTGACTTTTAAATGAGCTGGCACCTTCTAGATCTTAGGTCCAATAATTTTAAATCTGAACATTTAAATGAAGACTCTACATTTCATAATGAAGTAGAGAGGATCCGGATCCAAGTCTTTGGGGGGATAATCTGTTTGTTTGTGTGATATATGAGCTAGCTTCACTTTCAACTTATGTACATTTTGAGTAGCATGGCAACAACTTTTATTTTAATTTGGTACCATTAAAATTAAGTACATTTTAAGTTTGAGAGGGGATTTAAACTCAGGATCGACCCTGCTAGAGGCGTTATGCCTGGTGATATTCATTGCAACAATTAATAAAAAAGGATGTGGTCTCTCTGGATTTCGAGATATAATTAAGGGTTTAGAAGACGCATGCATGGGAAAAAAATAAATATAAATTATTGAATCAAAATTTTACGGTCCAGCATACAATATATATATATAACAAGATACTCCATCCAATATTGTTACATAACCTAACAATTAAATATTAATACATTATTTCCACAGAGAAAAAATTAAGAAAGAAGGCATGCAATCATAGCATTTTGCTTCTCAGAGTCGATCTCATGACTCTCTAGTAGTATATATATAACTACTAGTAGCGCAATCTCCCTCATCAATATCCTCCCACAGCCAGGACAACATCTTGTCTCCTTGATCAGTGCTGTCCCGCAAGTCCTGCTCTTCAACAGTACTAACACAATTCCAATCCCAATAATTATCCAAGTTATCCCAATCCCAACTCCTCATTTGTTCTTCATTAATGTATGAATTTGATGAAGAAAAAAAGTAGCCATTATTATCAGAAGTCGTCTCTGGAATTTCAGAAATTTCTACATCTTCCTCACTTAATGCTCTCAATTCATTGGGATCCATGGGGGTCCCATTTTCCGTCTCCTCGGTTTGGCCTCCTAAACTTTGTAACAGTACTCCTCCATTTGGATTTGGACCAACATCTACGCCATCAATCACCATATCATTAAAACATGAGTCCGAGAAATGCATGCTAGTACTTTTAGCAACAATATTATTAATATTAGCAGTCTCTTCCTCCAAGCAGGTAATTGGAGTTGGTGGAAGGGGGAATAATAATATTCCTCCGACGTTTTCAAACTCATCATGACCAGTACTAGTACTTGTTTCCAACAACTTGGGAGGAGGAGGAGGATAATGTTTTTTGGTAGGAAAATAGTAGAATTTGCTCTTTTTCATGGCAGATCGACTCGTCCTGCCGCCTCTTCGCTTGGGGGAAATATCAATATTATTGCCTACGCCTACGGGCTTTGGCAAATCCGTAATAGTTGGTAATGGTGGTTGTTGAATAGAGTTGGAGATGGGCCTCCTAAAGGTGTGAATTTGTCTGCTCAAATGGGAATTCCAGTAATTTTTTATCTCGTTGTCTGTTCTACCGGGTAAACTACCAGCAATGATGGACCACCTACAAATTTAGACACAAAAATATCATTAATTTTCTCATAAAAATTAACCAAGCACTACTTATACTCCGATCCCTCCATTATACGGACTACAAAAGAGTGCGTCATTTATAAAAATTACAAATATATATATATATATATATAACTACGTCGGATGTATATTTGTTATATATTTATCCTTAAACTTGGTAGGTTAGTAATAACATATAATATATAAATAATATAATGATAAACTTAAACACGTTGCATGTATTATTTTTACTATCATCGTTAAAATTAAGAAGGGAATTCTTTAATTTGTAGAACAAAATTTATCAATTTTTAACAGGGAAGAGAAGTAGTAACGTTTGTCCGCTCAACTTAATACATCTCTTCAAATCCATGTAACAGACACAGCATATATATGGGACAAAATTAAAATACTCCAAAGAGAGTAAAGAAAAAGTACTCTTGAAAGAAAATTAAACTACGTACTTGAGTTCAGTTCGGTAGCTACGTACTAGACACATGATTAAGATGGCTGCTAGCTTAATTATAGCCTTCAACTAACTTTTTAACCAGAACACAAAGAATAGGAAAGAGAGAGTGAGCACCTATTGCCCAACGATGCATGCAGCCTAATAATGACGTCATCCTCTGTTGAAGAAAATTTGTCTCTCTTCAAGTCAGATTTCAAGTAGTTAACCCACCTCAGTCTGCAACTCTTTCCACACCTCAATAATCCTTCAAAAACGTAAATTCATGATGAATTAATATAGATAAACATATAAGTACGTACGGATATATACCACATGAAATATATATATATATACATACACACTATATATATATATAAATATAATTTTTATGGAGTAAGTTTAATTTCATTAATCACCAGCATTCTTGGGTAATGATCTCCAGGAACCTTCACCATGAGATTGAATGTATTTAGTCAAAATGTCATCTTCTTCAGCTGTCCATCTCCCCCTGTTCAAACCAACTTTCTCACAACAAGGTGCTCTCCCCATAATTTCCAGATCGATCTCTCTCTAGATCTCTAGCTACTTAATTGGCCAGACGTACGTCTAAAGTCTTGTGTGTGTGTGTATATATATATATATATATATTCGCATTTATGGAATAGATATTTATTATACTTCCTATTTATATACTGCACAGCTAGAGACAAAAAGCTAGGTACTGATCAGATGCATGTGTTCTCTCTATAATGAGCAATTAGCTACACACAAATCGACTTCACTTACGCTAAACGGCTTGCCTGCATTAATTATACATATCTCAACTCGGTGAAGTTGGGACATGGGGAATTAATTCGGTAAAATTCAATATAATAGGTTATTAAATTTGTCCAAGCTTAGAACCTGTACGTGCCGGCTATCTTTCTATATATTTCTTGTTTTTCTCTTTTCTTTCCTTGGATTCACAATTATATCTATTAATTTAATAATTAATTAAATTGCAGGTTCCTCTTTTAGATTATTATTATTATTATTCACACACATATATGATATTATTATCATCTTTTTATTTTTATTATTTTATTTTATTTTATTTGTTTAGTTTATTTCATTAATTGATCTCATGATAAAATTAATAGATGAATTATGAATATGACAAAAACTAAAAATATAAATATCATTAATTATAGTCATTCCGTCTCACAATAAGTATCATAATATTATATATATGTGCTTTTTTGATAATCAATAAACTCTAAATTGAAGTGTTTTTGCAATATATATGAGTTCACAATATAAAAAGAAAAATGATTTTTGACAATTATCTATGATAACAAAAATTACATTGTGAAAAGTTTTTCACTTATTTATACTATTTTTTCACAAGACGTTCTTAGTTATTGTACGTAGATTGTGAATAAAACTATTTGACTTTAGCCCTTCGTTGTCTTTGTTTGTTTTTTAATCCAAATTGGGGGGTGGTACAGTGATTTTGTTACTATTATCACATTTTAATATTATTGATTGATAAGGTAGCAGAATTCAAGAAGATGAAAATGTAATATAATTGAAGATAGTATAATTGATACATTGTTGAAGAGAATTAATTATAATTATATTCATTGTATTTGGATATGTATTATTATTATTATTATTATTATTATTATTATTATTATTATTATTATTATGTAATTTGTATTTAAAAATTATAAGTTGATTATCATATTACCCTTGGATAAACAACTAAATTATTTTTTATTTTCTTGGCTTGTAATATATATACTTGAATTGATAACAAAAAAGTAAGCATATTTATGTTTATATTCAAACTCATAGGTGGTAATAAATTCGATATAGTTTTTTATGTTTATAGATTTTCACTTATATTTACAAGAAACTAGTATAATTTTTAATTACAAAAACGATCAATTTGACGGAACAAGTCAAACTAAGTCAGTTTTTTAGAGACATAGGAGTAGTACAATTTTAATATTAATTATTTTGTTCCACAAACAATTTCCCATCTCCCAATTATTTTATAATTAAACTTTGAAGATATTTTTTTATATTATTAATTTATTTAGTATTAAGTTTATTATTGAATACATAATATTGAAATTGTAATAATAAATTTGAGAATATTGTGTTAGTTTATACAACTATTAAAAAATATTTTATTTTAAATATATCTTTTTTAATAAATGAGGCCCTTATTGTAGAACTAAAATAGTATAAATAATGCCAAGAAAAAGGTTACTGTCCCTTAGCCCCATAAAACAATAATTAAAGTATAAAAAAATCTCATATGAAAGATGCTTAAATTAGACAATTCAAATTCAAAATGTTAATATAAAATCAATTTTTATCCTCAAAAGTATTTAAGTACGGCTCATTATATATGTTTAAGAAAAAGAAAGAACTATTGGTGTACTTACCTGAAATCCATTTTTCAAGATAGAAGGAGGAAATACACAATGGAACTTTATACATACAGGCACACATACATATATATAAAATTATATTATTACGGTAAAATTGGCACCAATTTCACTCTAATAAATTATATAACTATATTAATAAAGAATTGCATTGATCCAACTTCACTCTATCAGAATTTAATATTACCTATATTAATCACACTGATGTTGTACGGATGCCATTTATAATTTATACATTCATAATAGGGTGTCAATTGTGCGAATAATCCGTGTCTTGTCGAAATTGGTGTATACACATATTTATAGTACGAACCTAGTTTATTAATCGTATTCGTGTCAAAAATTAATGTGTTTAAAATAGTGTTTATAATACGAATCCATTTATAACACGTATTTGTATTTATGACACAAATCCATTCATAAATTATGTCGTTGCAACTTGCAGTGAGGAGTTGAGAAAGTTAAAGTTTGTAGCATTGATGAGTTAATAATGCCCTTTTATCGTTGCAACTTGTATTGAGGAGCTGATAAAGTAAGTTAATTTGTAGCAGCATCGAGGAGTCAATGAGAAAGTTCAAGTTTGCAATAATTGTGACGTGAGTGAAATGATGTACGTACAAGTGTGGGTGGCCATGGATGGCGCCACGGCTACTAAAAAAAGAGAGGCCATTGTCGTGGCTTCTCCACCGTCGAGAGCCTCGTGACGGGACCTCCATTTCCCACGTACGTTGCGTTGATCATTCCACGTAAAACATCTTTTCAGACAAAATCTGTCACCGGATGAAGGTTCTAGGTTCTAGTCAAGTGTGGGCTATAGCCTATAGCTAGTTTTAATAAATGATTGACTTCATTATAGCCTTAATTAGAGTGTGATCACCAATAAAGGCTTAACAGCTGCAGGTTTCTAGAGACTTTCTTTCTTTCTATACTCAAATCAGCCAAAAATATATACATATAAAAGTCACGAAAATTCAGCCTCTTAATAACAATATGCAACGAAGCTAGCTAGTATATTAAATCGGCTTACGGACTTGATATCTGCTAGTAATTGATTTGGCTCGTTAGAGGTTTGGAATATCAGATTGAAAATCCAGCCACATATATATATATATATATATATATATATATTTATATTGACTTGATCAAAATTCAAGTCAAAGTTGAAATATATCTATAAAATATATATATAGTCAACATAAGAACAACTCTAGTTTGGCTTGATTCGACTTTAAAGATCAAACACAACTAGTAATGTTGTACCACCTTCCTTCCCCAGCTGGGAACTAGAGTTTGGAAGTATTATGTATCAAATATATTTTACAAAAATAATGATGTTACGGATAAGCCCATACCCGATGCCCAAACGTATAGGCCATGTTGAGGCCTAAACATGTGGAAGCCCAAGGGCCCTGTCTTGCAACTTCAATCGTTTAGAATCTAGGGAGATTAGATAATAAATGACCTTCGGCCTTTAGCTATATCGTGGGTTGTGGACCCGAGGCCCAGAAAGAAGGAAAATCTTAGAGAAACCTCCAAAGGCCCACTAAGGGGGACAAGAGCACTCAGGTGACGACCGAACGTTGGAACCACTGCGTAACGGTCTAAGAACATCTCCAGTAAGATGCATTATACTATGGACTATTAATATTTTCACTTGTAAAAATAACAATCCCCTACTTTTATATGAAAATATGACATTTTTATACTACTATAATTTTACAAAAACTCCATGGGGACATGAAAATTGGACCCAAGAATATTTGAATTTCATCTATTTGTATTTTGACCCCCAATGAGAAATAAAAATAAAAATATATAAAATTCAAATACACTCGGATTCAATTTTCATGTCCGCATAAAAAAGCTCATAATTTTAAAATGACCTGTGGACACGTGGTCGTAGTTTTACGGGGTGTGTCATAAGATTTGGGTAGACAGGATCACAGGAGAGTCTGGTTAATTGAAAAGGCAAACGTGGAAAGATTAAAAAGAGTCTTTAGTCGACACGTCACGACACCTTTTATAGTTAATCTGTACGATCATGACGTGGCATTCAAACAATATCCCCTCGAAAACTAGAGCCCAACAATCTTCTAATTGTTGTGGGACCCAATTCTCACCCCCCACTCGCTTTATCTTTCCCGTGAAATGCTGCATTCCCCCGACACAAAGGAAGTCTGTACCAAGTGCCCACGTGAGCCAAGTCCAAGCAACTACACCACGACGTGTAGATTGTCCTTCTTAACGACGTCGTTGGATCAAACATTTGTTTATATGAGCGTTTGATTTCGTCCTAGATTTGAATTTCGGTAGTTGGGGAAAAAATTATAGAGAGAAAAAATCCTGAAAACAGAGAAACGAAGGGGACGAGTGTGGAAAGTTGCTTGGATTTCAAAGGTTGCGGAGAACGTTAGTTCTGACGCTTCTACAATAGGTTTAATATTCAATTCATTTTGAGTCGTCAAATACATGGTACAGGATTCAAAAATAATCTTTTATATCAAACAATCGTGCAAAATACGTCCACACAACTGTGAGTGTCAATACAAACATGTAAAAAATATAAACACTCAAACTAAGTCCTCATTACATTTATTATCACATTATTTTACAAAAAAAATAATGAGTACTTTTACAGCTCTAACTCGGACCATCACTCCATTCTCCGACTAGTACCCGCGATATTCTCATTTTCTGAAGAGAACAATGGAAGAAAAGGGTAAGCTCAACTAGCTCAGTAAAAAATATTATAACTAAGATAATGAAAAATAATTTATTGTTAGTCTTCAACAAATCAGATAAAATATTATGGACAACAAATTTTAGATCAACAAATGCAGCGGAATTAATAATTCATTAGAAGAGTTACGTAAAGAATGATGTCTACTATCTTCTATGATTTAAAAGTTCATCATCAATATTTTATCCCTGTAACATCAATCAATATATATCTCAAATCAAATATTCATCTTTACACTACGGGCTAAAGATATTCATTTGTATCACCAGCGATCATGTTCATCTCAACATCTGTCCAACTTTACACTACGGGCCAAAGATATTCATCAGATAATCATTCATTTTTGCACTACAGGCCAAATATATTAATCAAGTAATCATTAATCTTTGCACTACAGGCCAAATATATTCATTTGTATCATCATTTAAGACTGAAGATGATAAAAAATATTTTAAAGAACGAATTCAGTGATATAAATGACAAAGATTAAGAATTCGTAATTTAGTTTATCCAAGTTCAAGAATACTCCATAATAATCAATTGTGGAGCAAAATTCAAGAATGAAGATCAAAGCATTGATACAATCAAATATAATTTGGACAAAAATAAAATAAAATTTATCGTGAATAGTAACTCTTCATGAAAAGATAAAAAATTCATAAAAAGTTCAGACCAATATTTCAGTGAAATGATATTAGATGAAGCGCAAAACTCAAAGAAATTTTGAACATTTTAAGAATTATAGAAGCAATAATTTTCGTAGTAAGTTCAAAATTAGGAGTATGAAATTAAATATTATCACTTTCATAATATGAAATATGAAAGAAAATAATATTCTTTATGAGTATTGAAAAGAAATAACATCATTTATGAGAAAAATATTATCCTTTACCTCAGTATAATACTTAATCTGACTGAAATATCGAATATTATGATAAAAAAAATTTGCACCGTTATCAACACTCAAAGTATCTAAATACTCACAAGAAATACGCTCAATATTATAGAGAGAATTTTTTTTGATTCTGGTGAGATTTTCATTTCTAACTAAGCACCCTAATTATAGAAAAATGCCAGAACACCAATGTTGACATTTTATACCCACGGATGAATTTTTCAAACATCCACCTTTGAAAATAAAGACTAAACACACCAAATATGATTTCAACAAAGCCTCCACCAAATTCAATTCTCACTTGTTTGTATAATATATATTAAAATATTTATAATTATTAAAAGAATTTTATTTTTATTTTTTTTTCTCTTTCACCTCATTTTATTTTTATACTATAAAAATAATGTCATCATTTAAATTATAAAATTATATTATTATATTATCACATTATACTATTATAATATAATATTATAATAATATATTTGAATAAATATTTTATCGGAGAATATAAAATGCCAACTTTCAACAAATGTCTCATATTAAAATTTATTTTCTTTATATCAAAATTGAATAAATATTTACTTATCATTTTATCAATAATTAATTACTATTCACAAATAATATTACAGAATCACAATAATGACAACCAAGTCGTTCCCAGAAAAGAGGAGGCTTTTCGATAAGAATTTCTTCTTACTGATGCGCAATTAGATTAACTAGCCCCTTTCCTAGGCAGAAATTCATAGACATTATTATTCAAATAATATGAATTATTGATTTAATAATGTGAAATACTGTGCAGTGATTAATGTGATAATTATTGAATTAATAATATAAAATATCAACGTAACAAATATTGATATAAAATATCAACGTACCAATTATTGAATCAATAAAATATTATATAATTGTAGCAATTATTAATCAATAATATAAAATATTGAACAGTAATTACTGTAACAATTATTGAGTAAGTGCCTTCTTACGTAAGAATTAATAATTCAAAATACTGTGCAATACCGTGTGCTACTGTGCAAACGTGTATTACTGTATTTTTATCACCGGATATTTTAACAGTTTAACTGATAATAGTTTCACTGTTATTTTATAAAATATTTATTTCTGTCGTTTTCTATATCCCACAGTTCTATATCCGACAATTTTTTCGTTGTGGAATCTATCAATGACTGCGCCGTCGTACGACCGACAATAAGAATATTCCATGACCTAAACGAATATTTTCCGACAACAATGAATATTTTATAACCACTCACTTATTTTATAAACTTTGCGCATATTACTCATAACTTATCACATTAATCAAATCAACAACTTACTATTTCAAAATAATATATAAAGTTATTCATAAAAGTTGGGTCTTACATTATTTCTCCGCACCGGAGTTTCAATTTATCCGGAACCCTCTTCCCAATTTGTATATATAAATAATTTAGCAATTTATAAATTACATAAAGAAGGAGAAGAGTAAAATGGATGGATTCTGTCTGAAGGCAGGGGCTGATGATGTCACCGATCACAGCCGCCGTGGGGATGTCGGCGGCGGCTGTGAATGCGATATTGTTGGAGAAACCGTCAGCTTCGGGGGCGGCGACTGCACCTCAGAAGACGTCGTTGTGGGGGTTTTCTCTTTTAAATACCCTCTCAGATCTCTGTGGCCTGGAGGTTGGAACAGGTTCGAGGTTATTGTCGTGGACGACGCCGTTTCGGTGGATCATAAGGAAGAGAAAAAATTGAGTCTTGGAGATGGTGAGATCAGGTGTTGGGGAAAATGGTAATTGGGTGTTAAAGATTCTGCATTTAAGATCTTTGAGGAAAGAAGAAAATAGAAATAAAAGTGAGGTTGGACAATTGGAGGAGGAGGAGAAAGAGAGAAAATGACAATGATGTTTATGATGATCAGAGAAGTAATTGTTCTGGTGAAGAGACGTGTAATGTTTGTAATGAAGATGATGATGAAAAAATTGAATTTGACAAGGATTCATTTTTGAAACTGCTTAGAAGGGTTATATTGGCAGAGGCTAGGCTCTATTCTCAAATGTGTTACTTGGGAAACTTGGCCTATTCCATTCCCAGATCAAGGTACAATTTTTATTTGTTCTATGGGTTTATTTTAATAGAATTATGAAAACGCCTTGACCTTTTTATTTATGAAGATGAAGTCATTGATGAATCTTTTGGAGTTTCAATTTAAAGGTGTCCATTGTCTGCAATTTTTGTTCTATTGTAGATTTTGTTAGTCGAATTATATTTTCAGGTGAAGTTTAAAATTAATTAATAGACATTGTTGATTGGATGATTTACCGCTTAGTTAACGATGTAGATATCAATTTGGATGACATCTTTATGTTATCAGAGACTTGTTGTCAACTTGTCATGAGGTGCAATTGTTTCATTTCTCACCGAGTTTCAAGTTAATGATTTGATGCTCTGTTGTGACCTTTTCCTGAATAAGGATACTATATTTGATGCATTTCATGTCTGAATAACGTACTGGGATTTGATTGTTGGCATGTGGAATATTTTAATTATGATGTTGCTTTGTGGATCATGAGCATCATTTAGTGAATATTTCAATGTATAGCTCATTTAAGAAGTTTCCAAAATTTGATCTTATCGGCTCAATTTAACATCCATGAGCATCATTTAATGAATATATGAATGTGATTTAGTTTCATTCTTGGGGTGGTACAGCCAGGAAATCTCCAAAGATATTATGGACTTCGTTTTGTGACTTCGTCATTGGAGAAAAAAGAACAAGCGTTGAAGGCTGAGAAAGAGAAGGTTTTAACTGATGCTCAAGAGGAACATAAGACTTTGGCTGATGTTCAAGAGAAAATTGAGGTTTCACATGATGTTCAAGAAACAGGAGGAAACCCAAAGGAGACAGTCGAAGCCAATGAAGAGAAGACTGATGAGAATCGGACAAGTGCATCTCTGCTGCTTATCGTGTTGCTGCATCTGTTGCTTCTTATCTGCATTCTCGTACAACTAGTTTTCTTACCTTCAAATCATCAAAAGCAGAAGTGAGTGAAGGCTTGCCTGAACGAGGCAGAGGAAGTATTGGCAATGTCGATATGATGAACAATGTTGATGTGATAAACGGAGACATGACCTCTTTTAGTCTTTTATTGTAACCACTGATTCAGTGACATCAGTGGTTGCGGCGAAGGAGGAAGTGAAGCAGGCTGTTGATAATGATCTCAATTCAACAAGTTTTTAACCTTGTCAGTGGTTCATATGTGATGATGATCAAACTGCCACAAGATTCTTTGTCATTTAGGTAAGGCCGAAAATTTATTCAATTATTTAGTATTTACATATTTTAGAGTATATGAGGTAACTTGGCAGTGGTTATTCTTTGTGAAGAATTCTCATCTTGAAAGATGAATAAATTATGTATTCAATTGAATTTATTTTAATTTGCATATTTGATTTATAACAGAGCAAACATTTATCCACTGAGATATTCAAGTTGCTAGTTGTTGGCATACTTATTTCATTGCTGCAAATTATTTTATTTGCAAGGGTCTGAGTCACTGGCATCACGGCAAGCCAATCTACTCTTTAAACCCATCTAGTTTGAGGTAGTACACTTTTCCAAAATCATTTAGACACCCTATTGGGTTTTCAGCTTAGAGTTGGTTTTTTAATGTTAAGAAACTCCGGATTGATGTGTTGCATGTTCCTTATCTTTTGTCTAGGGACTGGATGTGCTTGTTCATAGAGGTATATATGAGGCTGCAAAGGGGATTTATGAGAAGATGTTGCCTGAAGTCCGCGATCATGTAAAAAATCATGGTGATTATGCGATGCTTCGTTTTACTGGGCACTCTCTTGGAGGAAGTTTGTCTCTGTTGGTGAACCTTCTGTTGCTGATCAGGGGTGAAGTCCCGCCTTCTTCGTTACTCCCTATGATCACTTTTGGGGCACCATCAATTATGTGTGGAGGAGATCGTTTGATTCGCAAGCTTGGATTGCCTAAGAGTCATGTCCAGTTTATCGCAATGCATCGAGACATTGTAGCCCGAGCCTTCTTTTGCCATTATCCCAACCATGTGGCAGAGCTTCTTAAGGCTGTCAATGGAAACTTTCGGAATCACCCATGTCTTAAAAATGAGGTAATGTTTAAGAGTTTTCAGGAATAATTATAAACTAAAGTTTTCATTAATGTTATCATCTGAATGTTACTTTCGAAATTTACCAATTAGTGTTCTTATGTAACAGGGTCTGTTGTATGCTCTCCAATGGGAGAGTTTCTGATTCTACAGCTAGACGAGAAATTTTCTCCACACCATGACCTCCTTCCTTCAGGCAGTGGTCTATATGTATTAAGCTGCCCAATTTCAGATGCCAGAGAGGCAGAGAAGCATATCCGAGCTGCACAATCTGTGTTTATAAACTCACCACACCCACTTGAGATCTGGAGTGAGCGCTCGACATATGGTTCTGAAAGAACCATTCTAAGAGATCACGACATGAACTCGTACTTGAAATCCGTTCGAAATGTTATCCGCCACGAGCTCAACCATGTGAGGAAAGCCATGAGAGAACACCGACGCAAGGTTTGGTGGCCCCTTGTTGCACCACGTGGCGTCAATGTCGATATAGTTGTGGCTAGGCCTGTTGTATCAAGTAACATGGAGCAAGGCCAGATCAACTTTGCTGGTGTTTTACATACTGAGAGAGAGTCTTTGAAACGGTTCAGCAGGCTCGTGGACATGCATTTGCTGGTTGTGTTCTTGTTTCCTACACGTATGTTAATCTTGGGGGCCTACAACATCATCAGTTTTCATTAACCTGTTTCAATGAAGTTGGCATCTTAACACCATACTTAACACACAAGGAAAGAAACTGGAAAGTTGGAAATTTACAATTTATGGGACCATATGTAACATATGCCCGGAGTTATGAATATTGCAAAAAGAAAGGCGAAGCACACCGCACATAATTGCATAAACTAAAATGTAAAAACAAATCATTGGATTCTGATAAACATTGCTCACGGAACTCAGTTACCTATATGTATTAAAACAAATCATTTATTGAAACAACCGACTTATTATTCTAAGTATGTTTTTCATTTTACATAAATCTGAATGGTACATTGACATCAAGTAATGAAACAGAAACAAGCTAAGACAATTTAGTGTCAACATCAAACCGTAGCTAGATACGTCATTCTCCATGACATTCAAATGAAGTTTAATCTAAAGATCAATTTTTCCTGCCAAGTACCATGAATGCATCGCGAGACTATCAAAAGACATGATATTAGCAAGAGAGGATAATCTATGGATCATCCCAAACTTCTTGTTCATGGCAACAAACTTGGGATTCGTCTTTGCAACTTCTTGGTTCTTAGTCCATCCAACTTCCTCTCCAATGTTTGATTCTCTCTCTACCTTGTGCCTTTGCTTCATCATCTACACCCACAAAATAAAAAATAAAAGTACTCAGATTAAGCCAAAACCCAATAAAGATAACAGAAGACACAATAGGACTTGGAATGAAGAAGAAAATAATATTGTGTTTTCAGTGGCCCTGCTTCAAAAAATCATCTTTGCTATTGTGTCTCGAAATTGGAGTTAAACACTAGAAATTCTAGCAAATGGAAACCCTTCTTCATACTTGGATTTCTATTACTACAAGTATAATAAATAGAATAAATTCCATAGTTAGATCAAATGACTAGAAAGTGGAAAACCAAATCCTGGTATAAAATTCATAAGTTGTAAATCTAAACAAGCAACCAAATCCTAAAATGAAATTCATAAGTTGTAAAAACCAAAAAAGTTAATCAGTTTCAAATGATGGAATTTGTTTGAACTATTCCAAACTCCAATTTGTATTTCTCATTCTAATCAGAGCCTCATAGTTATAACAGTTCAAAAGAGAGATATGAAAGGAGGGGGGGGGGGGGGTCAGGGTTTAAGATAATCAGAATTTAGTGCATATGCTATTGCTTATCAACAATATGTACTCACACACACATATACATATATAATACTGATAAGTTATCAATATATCTTATCAACTTATACAGATTGAGTTCTTTTAGATAGCCAATATCACAAAAAAATGACAGTAAAGTACCTTCCATCACTTGCGCATTACCCATCACAAGGTTGAGTGAAGTTGAACATATACAGAAGTGCTTGTCTGGATTCTGGGAAAGCTACAGCAAGGGGTATCAGGTGTGATTAGGGAGAATAACTCACTGGATTTTCTAGCAGCTTGAGATACTCTAACAATGTAACACTTGTGTTAAAAGGGTTGGGCAAGGGATGTTGGTTGGTTCCCTGGGGAGCAGGACTTTCATAAAGATTTTTATAAGGTGAATGCAGCTGTTGTCATCATCATGCTTAAGGAAATAAAAGTGGAATTACGCCCCCAAGTCCTGTGGGTGACTTCCGATAGCTGATGGGCAGAAATTAGGAGTTTTAGCTGAGACAAATATATGTGAAGGGTATGCACATAAAGTTGATACTTGCTAAAAAAGGATTTTTCATTTATTTTTTTATGTTCATAACTACCCCTAGCTAGCTATTCAACGTATCATATTTGCTGATAGTGCCGGTGTCAATTCATCTTGGTTCAAGGCTTCTAGGTTGAGGACTTTCCATTGCACCAAAAAAGTGTGGTAAAGTGTTTTCATGCGTCTAAAAGAGAGAACTTTTGGGTCTTGAATTTAAGTATATACCACATCAAAAGAATAGACACCAACAATTGAATACAGAAGGGACCAAAACCTTTTTACACATAAGCAGGAAGTGCCAATGCTATTATTTGTAAATATAAATAAGCTAAACATAAATAAACTATCATTAGTCATTAACCAAATTCGAAAACCAACTAATCATACTAATTACTACCACACACGTAGTAAAACATAAAAAGACTTGGAAATACTTGTAACAGCTAACAAATCTTTCTATGACAACAAAGATATTTGTTTACCTTAATGGTTATAGGAGTAAAGACAAAGAGATTGCTAAGATTGAACGCAAAGGCAGATAGCAAAAACCCCAACTGGCACGTCTCTGCAGTGGAAGATGACTTTCATGGATGTGTGTAACCAAAACAGGCCACTGACGCCGCACAACAAACACCCACCATCGAAAAATACGCCGGGAACATTTTACTCTGCAGATTTCCAAACTGATGCCTAGGAAGATTCCTAAAATTTCTTTAAAAAAATGTTAGCACATTTGCAAAATTGAAAAAGGAAAAAGTAAACAAAACGGTTTAAGGAAATGGGTTATTGGTTTTTACTTAAACATGATGATACCACCGATGAAGGTGACCCAAAGAACAACGCCCCAAGCAGTAGAGAAACTCAAGAGATGGGTAATTTTAACGAAAGTAATAATCTTTGCCGATTTTGATCCAAATGTTTCTGGTGAAAATAATATTCCGATTGCCAGAAACGCAACACCTACCAGAAATCGAGTCATCCAACCCATGTTTCTCTAATGTTTTTTCTCTCTTTGGCAACTCAATTGGTGATAGATCAAAATTTGGGAGTTTAATACTAGTGAACTGGAAAAAGAAGACCACACCTACCAGACTCGTGTCTCGTGCGTGGAAAACAAGTGACAAAAGATTAGTTAAGAAGAATAGGGGATATAATTTTTGTATGGTAAAATCTTTTTTAATTATTTTTTATCAACGTAGTATTATTATTAAAAATGCCATTATATCTTAGAGTTTTTACCTGAATGGGTAGAAAATATTATAATGATAGTGGTTTCATTTTTTATATAGAAAAATTGTCGTTTTTTAATCCTAAACATACTACATTATATTATATTTAATAGTTTTGAATTTAACAACACGATTTTAATATCATGTCACTATTATTAAATTAAACGCTTCTTTATATATTGAGACAAAACTGAAAAGTTAAAATCTTATTACAATATATAAAATTTGCTGATTAAAATATTTTTGTAAGAAATAAGTATAATTTATTTTAATTTCCTCTAAAAATCACAAGATAATAAATTACAATTATTTCCTCCCTTTTCCTTTATCTTCTCGTTCCTAACTCTCAAACCGAGTACAAACATTAAGAAATACTAAATATTTTCTTCATAATTAGAGAACAACACGTGATGCGGGTATAAGTACAATCACAATCGCGATCACAATGTGTAGTTATTAATATTAATAATCATAATTATGCGATTGTAGTTACATGAGGTTACGGTGCATATGCATAACTCTTTTTAAATATATTTACAAAAATTATAATATATAATTACTATTAATTTATATTAAAAAAATTATTTCACTTCAACACGTACTTGTTTAAAAAATTTATGTATAAATTAAATAATATAAAGTTCACTTTAAAAATTACAACTATCTATGAACTATATATGTAAGGAACCTCTATTACTTATGTTAAACTAGAAAAATTAAGTCGTGAGCTTATTTACATTAATTAAAGAGATTTAATGGCTCACCAGATATAAAGTTTTAACTATTTATTTTTATTTCTTGTCATGAATTTTATTGTCTTTTCATATTTATTTACATAAAATTGAAGAGAAATGATGATTTTTAAGAAGGTAAATTAATATACATTAAATATAATATTATACATACAAATGACTAAAATTTATAAAAAAATAAAAATAAAATACATTATTTTAAACATATATATAATTTATTATAAAATGAGGTACATTACAATTTGTAATGCGATTTTAAAAATATATCCACAACCAAAATATACAATTTATCCCGCCGGACGAAAATCAAAAGGAAAAAGAAAGAAAAAAAATCCCTCCTTTAATCCCCACATATATCAGCCTCATTCTTCCTAGAGAAGTTTAATTATGTAGTCGTCATTCTTCCCCGAGAAGTTTAATGATACATAGACAGACAGAGGAACACTCTCAGTTTTTCCACTCAAATCATAAAGTTTATTGACTTTTTGGCAATTCTGTATCTATAATTCTCTTCTATTATTACAGGGTTGGGTTTATCACTTGTCACCGACTCTTCACATAAATTGAGAGCTTCTTCCCCAATTCATTTTCAAAGAGTTTCAGTTGCAGAATCAATTAGGGATTTTATCAATGTTTGAAGGTTTACAATATGACCGCCCGTCCAATGTTTTCAGCGACGTCCGCTTTGTTCTACTTGGATTTGACCCCATTAACAAACCCATGGTATCTTTCTAAATTTACTTCTTTTGCCTTTTTTCCAATGCTAATTTTGTTGGTTTATTGAATGTCTTCTTCATTTGATGCTTCAATTGAATGCAATGGAATTAGTAATTTAATGGCTTGTGATTTTTAGGTTTTGTCTAAGCTTGTTGATGGTGGTGGAGTTGATGTTGGTCAGTATGGTCCTATTTGCACTCATGTCATCGTTGATAAGCTTCTTTATGTAATTTTCTGGGCTTTTACTTGATCATTTTGTTTTGTTTTTTATGGTTTGATTTATTTTTATTTTTTAAAGTTTTTGTCATCATTTTATGTGAATAATTAGTGCCATTCTTGGTTATCTAACAGGATGATCCTATATGTGTTGCTGCTCGAAGTGATGGAAAGACACTGGTCAATGGCTTATGGGTTGCTCACAGTTTTGATGTGGGAATGCCTGTTGATCCCAACTCTGTAAGTTACTCTATCCAAATCACCTCTCGATACGTTATTCTTAGACCGAAAGAGAGGTTTTTCTATTGTACTTAAATTCCCAGCTGAAGTTTCCCATCCCATCCAACAATAAATCCTACGATTAATATTTTTTTATTATTTAGTATTTTTTCCACATGGATACTTTCAAGAACCCAACTTTCTGTCTTAGTGAAGAGTTTTGCAGACCACAGAGCCAAATAAATGTTTTAATTGGTTGTACAGCTTATGCTAGTATATTAATTATTAAGTTGGCAAGCTTGTGATCACCCATTTTTTTAAAATAGTTATTTTAAAAATGAATGGTATTGACAAAAAGAAATAGAAAATAGGAAAAAAAATCTGATGAACACTTGCATGTTGCTTTTGATAGTTTATTTAGCCTTTTTATAATTTTCGTTTCTTGTTAGTGACACCTCATATATCCTTGTTTCATTTAACATGGACAAATGATGATTATGTTATTTTTAAAATAGTTCAGATTAGACATCAATACATCATCATACATTATATTAGCAAGCAGTAACCACAACTTTGGCCCTTGCATGAATGTATTTCTTTTTTGTGTGATTACCTTATTTGCTTAAAGAATTCTACTAAGCTACTTTATGAAACTAGTGGTAATTATGATTTCTAACTTTTTTGTTGGCAACCTAGACATTAGGAGTGAAGTATGCTTGGAGGTATTGTTTTTGTTTTTTTTTTGTTGCTAATTCCTCTCTCTCTCTCTCTCTCTCTCTCTCTCTCTGTGTAGTGTTATAAAAATCTCTGTCTTGGTCCGATTAATCCCCTCCTAGACGCTAGGCGATTCTCTACCGCCTTGATTTGGCTAGGCGCCTAGGCACTCGCTTAAGCAGAATCAGACCTCTACTTATAAACTTTACAATACTTAAATGAATTTGTTAAGCCTTAATATTGTTTTTGTAAGTTTGTTTTTAGGGAAAGGGAATGGAATGGAATGGAAAATAATTAAAATCCTTCGAATCTCATGTTTGTGAGTTTTTTTAGGAAGGAAGGGAATGGATTTGGATGTAAAGTTGATTTCATTTTTGGCTCAAAACTTTCTACCCAAAAGTGGGAGGATTTGGAGGGATGGGAAATGATGAAAAAGTTAGATATTTTATATTACCTAAAGTAACATTTCAAAATAAATCATGTCGTTTATTACATTAATATGTAAGGATAATATAGTAATAGTGTAGTTTAAAAATAAAAATATTTTCCATTCCTTCCTTCTAAACTCACAAACAAGGGAAAATATAATTAAAATCTCATCCCTTCCATTCCTTTATAAAACTCACAAACATGACAAGGGAAAATTATAATCCCTTCCCATCATATACTTTTGCTTACCATCCCATCCCTCCAAACTCACAAACGCAACTTAAAAGATTGTTTTTTTGGGTAATGTTTCATGTAAATTTTTTAAAAATTACATATACTATATGTTTTGTATAGTATAACAAGTATATACAATAAAAAAATAAATGAATGAGATTGCCTAAGAAAACGCCTAATCCGCCTACGAAAACGCCTAAGCGTCCTAGTTGCTAGGCACCCCTCCACCGCCTAGGTCTGCCTAACGATTTTTTGAACTTGTGTTTTTATTTCTTATTTTACCTTCTGGGCTTCTTTTTAGATTATGTACAGACCTCTAAGAGATTTGAAAGGAATTTCTGGTGCCAAATCTCTAGTTGTATGCTTGACTGGATACCAATGCCAAGATCGAGAAGACATTATGGTTTGCAGCTACCCATTATCTTCTTAATTTTATTATAATCAAACATTGTAATTCATCTCTGACCTTTGAAAGTTATGATATTGTGGCATCTTACCTTTAGTTGCGTTTTCTATCCAGACAATGGTTAGTTTGATGGGAGCAAACTTTTCAAAGCCGTTGGTAGCAAACAAAGTTACTCATCTTATATGCTACAAATTTGAAGGTATGCTATCATTTTATTGTTTGTCCAGATAGATTATTGGATAGTTACGGGTGATATGCATTTGTAATTAGGCATGTAATTTACGTTTTCCATAATGTTACTTTAATTTTTTACAAATTTTCCCTCAGCAATAAAGCATTCCTTTTACATATGTATATTTGTAAAAGTAGTATAGTGCTTTTTCCTCCTATCTAATCTGTTACATAAGTTGTATCTTTTGTTAAAAACTTCCTATTGGCTTGTTAGAGAACCGGAAATTTTGGTTAATGAATCCCTGGGAGTGCAACAGGAATAATTGTTGCAGTTGCACCTCTAGCTGCGTTATGTGATGCTACACATCTTCCCTTGGAGTTATATTAGTCTATTAGATTTGCACACAGTATCTGGTTTATGATCTGTTATCCTGTATTGTGTTTGCTATTGTGAAGATAAATTTGGGTTATGCAAAAGTTGCCTATAGGTTACCGCAGAAGGTTCTATATCAATAATTAATTTTATAATGGTCCATTATGTGAGTACCCTTTATGACCTCTCTTGTCTAAAAATCCTAGATTAACATGATTTTATGGCCTACACATGATTGTATAATTCACTCAGGTATTTAAGCTATATCCACTATATTTTAATCGGAAGACTTTCACTGTGATAGGTGAGAAGTATGAGCTTGCCAAGAAAATGAAGAAGATAAAGCTTGTTAACCATCTGTGGTTGGAAGATTGGTACGGCTTAGCTTCTCTGAGTTCTCTCTCTTTTATGTGTTTTTGTTTGCATGAGGAACATGTGTTACTTGCTCGTTCACATCCTACTGGAAATTGCTATGAACTGACCTATCTTTCTGTTGCAGTTTGAAGGCTTGGGAAATTCTTCCAGAAGCGGATTATGATAAAAGGTGATAATATACATGTATTGTGAAGTTGTTAAGATATGTATATTAATATTTAATACCCTCTATCTTGCATTTCCCCCTTTGCTTTAAAAGAGTACCTTCACAAACGATCTCTCTCTATTTATGTGTACATCTGCTTATAGTGGATATGAGCTGGAGGTGCTGGAGGCAGAAGCTAAAGATTCTGAGGAAGAAACAGACATCGCTTCAAAGCATTACGAACTTCTGAATCCCAATCAGGAGTTGAGAAGAAACCAGCTTCATTCAAGTGCATCTAAAGGTTTGTCAAATGTAATCGATACTAATGACATGGTGTCTACCACTGGATACGAGAGAATATCTGATCAAGACCTGTGCCACCCTGAAGTGCTTGATTCTCGTGATGGCGAGCCAGTTAAAACATATGAAAGAACAGCTGTTCCTGTAACAGTTGGAATTGACTTGGCTAGTACTTCTAGAAATGAGAGGTCTCCCCATCCCGATGCAAGAAAATTAAGCCCCAAAAGTTACTCTAGGAAGACGATGCACTTGGGGGGAATGGCAGGCAACTTGGGCACTACTCCAACAGTAAGCACAGGTAATTACAATGTGAGTTATGGTTTTGACATCTCCATGACGAAGAAATTGAAGGATGGAACTGATATTAATTGTTTTAGAACTCCCAAAGGAACTGTGTTACGTCCTGAAGAGCAAAGTACTATATTAGATGAAAAGAGGAAGATGAATGTTTCTTGTGGTAACTCCAAATCACAAAAGTCAGGCCACAATTCAGAAGCACACATATCAGCAGGCTCAGTGGAGATGACTAGAAGTGAACTAGTGGAACCTGCATCTTTGATAAGTGGTCCGGTTGAGACAAATAATCGTCTTTTCTCTAACAATGATGCCCATTATTCAAGTCTGGCTGCTGCTTTGAATACCCCACAGAGATCCTCTGCTACGATATCTTCAATTGTTGGCAGGAAATCACTAACATCTGGTACGCCCTTCTCAAAAACTGTCAACTCAGAGATTAGGCATGATGGAAAATTGGAGGAGGCACTTCAAATTAATTCAGCGGGATCGAATAAGGACAGCTTGGGATGCAAGTCTGTGGGCAAAGATGTAGCCACTGGTGAAGCTCCAAAGCTTTCATCTCCCAGAAGTAAAAGATTACAGATTGAGAAATCCAGCGATACTCCTAACCAGAGCTTGCATGCTGATGCATATCTGAAACCACCTACGAGGAAGATGTTTGGTAGAAAGTCTTGGAGTAATGGTAATACAACAAATCTGAAAGGTTCTATTTACTTGGATAAAAGTGTCTCAGAAGATGATCCTGCAATTAATTCAATTGCAGGGCATGAGAAGCTTGTGATGGTCCCTCCAACAGTTAATCTTACAGTCTTGGTGGCACCAACAAATGGTGTTTCACAATCTAGAAACAAAATTCAGCAGCACTCTATGTCAACGGATGATGAAACTGAGGCTCCAGAAGACAATGAGCAAAATGTAATTAGGGAAGCAGTTAGTGAAGAGAAGTATGGAGAAGATGAACCTCACATTCTAGGGGAAGATGATAAATCAGAGGACCTGCAGACTAATGAAACTGATGGTAACGCATTGGGAGTGCATAGTCATAACACAACAGTTGGCAAAGATAAAGATGGAACTAAGCAGCAAAAGGACACTTGTGGTGAGGCAAAGCTGGGTGAATCAACCCATATGCAGAAAGTGGCGAAGGAGAACATAAGTGGAGGGAAAAAGCGCCCTCCAAGTAAAATCAATAAAACTACTGTACCTTCTAAAGTTCCAGAGACCAAGGCGGTTCCTGAGGTAGTTAGTGAAGAGAACTATAGCGTAGTTGAAGAAGAAATTATTGGTGTAGAAAATGCATTGGGAGTACATAGTCATAAAAAAGCGTCTGCTGAAGAAAAAGATGGCAGTAAACAGAAAAAGTCCACTTGTGGTAAGAGAAAGCTGGGGGAATCACCCCATATGGAGAAAGTGGTGAAGGAGAACATGAGTAGGGGGGGAAAACACCCTCCAAGTAAAATTAATAAAACAACTATTCCTTCTGAGGTTCTAGTGGGCAAGGAGGAAAATGAGGTTCCAGGGGCACTTTGTGAAGAGAAGTATGGAGAAGTTGAACCAGATATTGTAGGAAATGTAGGAGCAGAAGACAAATCAGAAGAAGTGCAAACATACAAAACTGACTGTAATGCATTGGGCGTGCTTACTCATAAAACATCTGTTGCAGACAAAGATGGCACTAAACAGAAAAAGACTACTTGCGGTAAGAGAAAGCTGGGACAGTCTACGCGTATGGAGGATGTGGTAAAAGAGAAGAAAAATGCAGGGGCGAAACGCCCATTAAATAAATTCAGGAAAGGAACGGGTCTTTCTGTTACTAAGATAGCTGCCATTGAGGAGGCTGAAAGTGAGAAGAATGAGGGTAGCGCTCCACATCCGGCAGGTAAAACAAAGAGGACTCGATCTTTAAATAACTTAACCCAATCTGTGGAAGTGGAGAAGGAAAATATGGCAATATGTGCTGTAGATCAAAATGTGAGTCATGGTAAAAAGCGGGTGGGAAAATTGGCTTCTAAAGCATCTAGAAAAATTGATACAGAGGCCAGCAAGTCAAATCTGGATAAAGTGCAAGTGTCCCCAAAACCTGAACCTGTATGGTTTATACTGAGTGGGCTTAAGCTGCAGAGAAAAGAATTTCAGCAGGTAATAAGGCGGTTGAAAGGGAAAGTATGCAATGTTTCTCACCAGTGGTCATATCAGGCAACACATTTTATTGTCCCTGATCCAGTTCGCAGAATAGAGAAGTTTTTTGCTGCTGCTGCATCTGGAAGGTATATTTCTCATCTGATTGACTATTTTGGCTTTCTCATTTTGATTGTTTATCCAATGTGGCAAGGATATTTTTTTAACTTCAAACTATATAACCGGTTTCACTTCATTGCATTGAGTAATACATATTTGCTTCATTGCATTGATTAGTGCATATTAAACAAACGTTAGCCGTCTTTTATTCTCATAAGGTTTAAATTAATTTTCCTCTTACAGGTGGATTCTGAAGACTAGTTATCTAAGTGATAGCAATCGGGAAGGAAAATTCTTGGCAGAGGAGCCTTATGAATGGTACAAGAGTGGCCTAAGCGAAGATGGTGCTATTAACTTAGAGGCTCCTAGAAAGTGGCGCCTTCAGAGGGAAAGAACTGGTCATGGTGCCTTTTACAAAATGAGCATTATCATATATGGGGAATGCATTTCCCCTTCTTTGGTATGCTCTTCAGTTTGATATTCCTCAAGTCTTTTCATTCTTATGCTTGTTCTGGGACATATATATTACTTTATAAATAGAAACCTTAAAGAAATTTCTTCAGTGGCATGCTATTGATTTTCTGGCTGGAATGTTGAAGGCCATCTAATCTAGTTGCCTTATAGTGGTAACAGTATATATTTTTGTCATACAGGATACTCTTAAGCGTGTTGTAAAGGCTGGAGATGGAATGATATTAGCTACTTCTCCCCCGTATACTAGGTTCTTAGATTCGGGAGTTGTTGATTTTGCAGTTGTCAGTCCTGGTATGCCACATGTTGACATGTGGGTCCAAGAGTTTTTAAGGCATGAGATACCCTGTGTCGTAGCCGATTACTTGGTTGAGTTTATCTGCAAACCTGGATACTCACTTGAGAGACATGTTCAATATAACACTCATGTTTGGGCAGAAAAAGCATTTAAGAAGCTAGTGAAGCAATCTGAAGAGGATGTTGGACTAATGACACCACCGAATGATGATGATGATAGTGGTAGTGATTTACCACCATGTCATCAGTTAGTGACGTCACCAAATGATTGTAGTGATAGTGATGATCTACCATGTCAAGTCTGCGGGTCATATGATAGAGGAGAGGAAATGCTAATATGCGGTGATGAAAGTGGTTCTATTGGTTGTGGCATTGGCATGCATATTGATTGCTGTGATCCTCCTTTGGCAGATGTACCCGAGGAAGACTGGTTTTGCCCCAAGTGTAGTGAAAATAGACGTAGCAAGAAGCCCCCAAAGAGCACCAAGTAAGGTACTCCTGTATCAAAGAGGAAATGATCTCTCTTCTAATTTTATATATATATATATATATATATATATATATATATATATATATATATTGTTAGGTAAAGATTGATTTCATTAAATTTTGTACATGTTAGTGCATATATATTTATATATGTTGTTAATATATATTGTTTGATTAATTAACATATGTTGTTTTATTTAGAATAAACCTTTCATTTTCTCCATAATTTTTTCCTCCATTTCCACATAATGAAAGCTACATGAGATGATCCGTGCCACATAAGATTTTTTTTACACGTCTGTAGCTGATGTGGTTATTTCCGTTTGAAGTCAAAAGATTTAACGGATTTTTTAACGTTTTGTAAATTTTTTTTTTTGTTTAGTTGGGATTGTAGTAAGAAAAGTACTTAAAAAGTAAAAATTCTAAGAATTGTAGTGCAGGCAGAGTTATATGAGAATTTTTTTTACTTTTGTCTTATGGGTCATTTTGTTTATTATGCATAGGATAAGTCTCTGGAACGAATAGTTCGTTTAGGAACATATTTAGGGTCCTGTGTTGAAGGTTGTTGATTGGATGAGAATATTTAACACTAATTACGAATATATGATGGTACATAATTGGGTCAATCAACAATCTTCAACACTGGACCCTACATATGTTCGTAAACGAACTGTTCGTTAGTCTTATCCATTATGCTTATATAGTAAAGCATGAATAAAGGTTCAGTGTTTTTCATCTATATTTAATAAAGGTTCAGTGTTTTTCATCTATATTTAATGAAGTGGGTAAATTTATTTAGCGATATTTTTATGTATGCTTTAATGATATTTTAAATTTTTAACAACACTTAATGTTTTTTTAGTATAATTATTGACGTTTTTCTTTTTATATTTTTACTTGCGTCGAAATCCTTTCTTAATGTAGTTTTAAGGCAAAATAGTGGATGTTTAGAAGTTAAAAGCTTTAGGCTTAGGATTTTTGGGATATATATATATATATATATATATATATATATATATATTTGATGCTCTTATCTTGTTCTCAATCCGACTGTAAAAAAAATCTTAATTTTTCTTTAAATTACTTGTATATAAAACAAACATACATATTGTTTTTTTTTGTTGAAGATTTGAACTTATTATAAAGAAGAAAAATAATAAAATAATAATGTTTTAGTGTGCTTGTCTGCAAATTTTGATATTAAAAGAAAAGTAAAATTCTTAATATTTTATTTTATAGGGCTTTGATAGAGAATATAGCTTAAGAAATAGAATGTCTAATCAGAACAATAAATATTTAGCGATTATGTTATGCTCTCTATTTTAGTTCTAAATAAATGCCAAAAAGTAAAACACGATTAAACACAAATGATGATGAAATAATAACTAAAACTAACGGAACCAAGTATTTTCAGGCATCCACAAACTCCATTACACGAGAAAGCCCATGATCGACGGGCCGAGTATGACCTGATGTGCAAAATATAAGCCCAAGACTTTGAGAGCCGCCTGTTTGGTCCAAATCTCTTCTTCGACTGTTAGAATTGGATTGAAAAGTGAAGAAAGAGCAGTGTTTATTAAACTGTATCCCAACAATTTTATTTCTTTTGCATTTCCCTTTATCAAACTCTTTTTTTTTAATTTAATAAAATAATTTACCACACTATTGATAATTTAAATTTTTAAAAACTTTTTTTTATAAATCATTTTACATTTATATGATATATATTTTTCGGTAATTTCTTTTAGTTTGTCATATTTAATTGTTGTATTTGACAGAAATTATTATTTTTTATATATCATTTTACATTTAATTTTTATTTACAAGTATTATTTATTACAAATCATTTTATTATTTCTACTTTAAGATTTTCAAATTTTAGTTTTGCTACATTTTTGTAATAATTTTACTTTTGAAAATTTAATAAAATTTTCAACTTTTGCCACTAGGTTACATTTTAAAAATTTTGACCTATTTTTGTGCGTGACCAATTATCAGTTTTGGAATGTCTTGGTAAACAGATAACACTGGCAGAGGAAGCCACTGGCGGATCTACATATTGAGCATAGGCAATGAATGGCCTATGCTCAATTTTTTTTTATAGGTATTGTGAGGAGCAAAAATAAAATTTAATAAATTTAAAAGGACAAGTTTATAAAAAAAATTAAACTTAGAAAGGTAAAAAAAACTTGAACTACTACTATAAAAAAATTAAACACACATAATGTATTCAAATTTTTGCTCTCTACTTCGTTAAATTTTAGCTAAAAAAAATTTTGCCCTCTGCTGAGAATAGATCATGAATCCGCCCCCTGGAGGAAGCACAAGGGTTCCAAGGAGGCAAGGATATATACACGCTACATGTGGAATTATAATCATACCATTCTTCATCAAGCACTTATTTCTGGATTTAATGCACCTATGTACATACATCATTTGTAATAAGGAGTATATATTATTTGAATTGATATTTTTATAAGTAAATTTAATAATTATACAAGTTTTTTTTTACGTGATCAATAGTTAGTAGAGTCCGTCTCATATGAGAGATGATCTAGTAAAAATATCAAATTCTCTATTTCTATTGCACATAAAATAAGATCAAGCTCTTATTTATAATTAAGTAAGTCTATTATACTATTTTATGTATTGAATACATATATAAGAAAATGATATATATGTTTACGTCGAATTTTTGATTGTCAGTTATGTAGATAAGTATTAGTGGTAATTTTTTAAGGAGATGTGTAATAAGTGAGGTTATTTTTATAATTAATATCAATTTTATATATTAATAAATTTTATAATTATAATTAAATATAAATTTATCTTCATATATATATATATATATATATATATATATATATATATATATATAATTCCACCGTGTGACGTATGATGATGTATAGAAGAAGGATCAAAATTCTAAAAATTGTGGAGACCATTGCATGACATCACAATCTAATAAGTCAAAATTGCCAGATCAAGAAAATAATTTTTTTCAACAAAATCCGACCCAACTTATTAATATTATAATAATAATAATAATAATAATAATAAAATACTGGTGAGCATTTCATTGTCTTGGGAATGTTGTTGGCACGTGCTAACATGATCTCAAAAATTCTAAATTTATGAAGGGGAGACAAATATTACGTCATACTGATCAAATAATATCTTTATAGAGTGGTTAATATGAAATTAACTTTGATCAATTTGACAAATATAATGAGGGAATCTCTGTATGTGACAATATTGTATTGATCAATTGATCAATTTATTATAAAATTAACTTTATAATAACCGAATTCATATCTTCAATAGCTCCATCTCAATCTTGCTACGGTGTCTTACTAGCCAGTAGTATTATTGTACTGCTACGTTTTTGCGTTATGTGTCTCATTTAATTTGCAGAGTACAGCATGTCTCAAAAATTAACATTTTAGTTTCACTTACAACTATATACGTGCCAATTTTTCGCATGATCAGCAGCAAAATATATAGAAACCCAATTAACTAGTCTTTAAGTGACAAAAATTGTGAATATCAAGCCCCACACACACACACACACACACACACACATATATATATATATATATATATATATATATATATGATGATGATGAGTTGAGTTGAGTTGGGTGGTAAATAAGAGATGCCATTATACCAACACTGTGTTAGGAATCATGTGCGTTCGCTCTCTCGTCTGATCATTACGTCACAAATTTTTTAACATGTGTTCAAAGGGCACGTACTAAGCACACAGTTCAAGAAAATATTCTTTTAAATTGTGTGTTTATTCTATTGAACTTGGTGCAAATACAGAAATGAAGAGAATATACACACGGTTCAAAAGAATATTTTTTGAACTGTGTGCTTAACATGTAGTGGTTAGAAAGGACACATGTTAAGAGAACCCATATATGGCCACGGCTACTTATCCTCTTTCCTTTATATGTTCCCAACGTGTTATTTAATCCCTTCCTCCCTAGCTAGCTATTCTTTACCCTAAATCCACTCAACCCCCGGTCCTCAATTCTCTTCTTCCTTATCCTACGTGTCTTTTTCTCAAAGTAATAACTAACTAGCTAGCTAGGTTCAAAACCATACCAAAAAGGGTGCTTGGAATTAATTTTAACTTGAATTTCAAAAATATTGCTTAGGTTTTTCTCGAATTTTCATTACTCAAATTCAATTATGCTCGAGTCAAATTATATATATAGTAATTAAGAGTATTCAAGTTTAATTTGTATTCGAGTCATGCACATGATACTTAGTTTTGTAGTACAACTTTATAAGTATATATAGAGAGAGTTACAATTATATATAAATAATTAATGAAAATATATCAAATATTTATTGGACAATGACTGAAAATTGAAGTAACTCCAAACGACTCTAGCTAGTATAACGTTGGTTGATTGATTTTTTAAGGGAGCCAAACCGTTTGAATAGTTAATTTTCATCTCTAGCTGGAAGCAGCTTAAGTTGTCTTTGTTCATCTTAAGAGCTATTAAAGGTCATGCTGCGTACGTACGTAGGGATTCAAAAATTAACAGTACCACAGTCTAAAAAAGACGCGAACTAGAGAATAATTGGCCCTTTTCTTTTCTTTTCTTTCTTCACAAGGAATTAAAAAATGCTATCAAAAGTTGATGTATCTATTACGATATATACTAGTAGTAATAAATAAAATACTTTAATATAATAAATTATAGGATCTATGTGCCATATATATAATAATAATAATAATAATAATAATAATAAAAGTAAAGGATTCAATATTCATCGATCAGAATGGGCAGTTGAGAATTACCAAAAAGATATAACTCACTTTTGTTCATATTTTTATCTGTTATTCTGTCATATATATATATATATATATATATATAGATACATATACATACATACCTAAAAGAATATCAGTATTTATAAAATCGAGCAAGAGACTGAGATGTGAAGGCATGTTTCCTTTCCACTTGCCCCCCAGTAACACTCTTCCGCAGTTCACACCTTTGGATTTTTATTTTTATTTTTATTTTTATTATATATGTATTTTCTCTTCTCAAAGTTGCTTTTTATTTATTAATATTACCTCCGTCTCATAATAAGTGCTTTTTTAATTTAAATCACACAAATCAATACACAAGCTAAAATAACAAAAATACCTTAATATACTTTCTTTGTTTTGTTTGAGACTTTTTTATTACCTTTTGGTCTCTCTTTCTCTTTCTTCAACTTTTTAACTTTCCAATAAATATGCAATAAATACTATTGGTTGCATAAGGGCACATATGGAAAAATATTATAAAAATTGTATTGAAATTCTAACACATCACTTATTTTGAAAAAAAATATTAAACCTAAAAAAATACTTATTGTGGGACGGAGGTAGTATACAATTACATTTGACAGTTCATTTCCATGCTTGTATGGAGTCTATAGTAGCCATGTGTAGGGATCTGGCTAGCTAGGTTATACAACAGATCCAGCTAATCCTATAACATCAGGGAAATTAAATATATGCAAAAAGTCATGCCATTTATTTCATTCATCATATATACTATTTATTCTTCTTCTTTTAAATTTAAATTTTGACAAAAATAAATTTTATACTTAGTAGTATAATATTATATAATTTATATATTTACTAATATTCGTACGTATAGATTGATTAATATAAACTGAATTTAAATCAATTTTGAATTCAAAAACTACTTTAAATAGTGAGAATTAATCTTATATTTTAAAATATATAGAAGGACTAATTAAGAATTATATATATTAATTGTTGGATGACCGACCATATATATGAAATGCTTGTTATTTGTGTAACTCAAACTGATCATAAATGCGCTCCAAATTAAAATGCTTGTTGGTTGTTATATACTATATAGTTCCTGTATTATATGCAACTGATAAAAATAAGTACTGTATTTATAAAATTTTCAAGAAAACAAAAATATCCTCCCATTATTATTGAGTCAGTCCCCATCCGATCCCTCTGGATAAACATGGCCGTCCAAAGTAGTTTTATATTTTATACTTATATTATTTTTTGTTGGGGCTTGAATATTTGAAGACCAAAGATCCGGATTGGACTTGACTTCGGTTGGGCCATGGTGGGGTCCGAAAGGTCCATCTTGAGTTATAACTCTTAATTATATAAAGATTCTATTTATGGGACGAAGATTCATGCATTGATTGGATTTCCTATATATTAGGAGATTTGATATTATCCTATTATGAAAAGATACACGGGAGAACTCTAATCCTATGTGGAAGTGGATTCGAGCATGGATATGAGGTACTATAAATATAAGGCTTACTATTCACAAGATACACTTACACCTTATTATTTTCAACAATAGAGTATTATACCTCCATTGTTAAATCTTGTCAGCCTGTACTTACTCTCATACCGGAACTATCCCCCGGCGGCCCAAGCCGTCAAGCTTTGGTGTTTACCCGTTTTGTGCAGGATTGGACGCGCTTGGTGATTGGAACGCGTGGACGAATCTTGGCGTTAGATCCTCCCGGAGATGGGTTCGAGGCGGTGTGCCTTCCACCCTCTTTCGGTCTTTTCTTTCCTGGCCGGTTGTGTGGAACAGCTTTCGTTGGGCTCCGGGCAGGCCTCCTCCTTGGGAACCGGCGGAGTTGTTTTGAGGGCCAAGTCGGGTGTGGATGCTGGATGGCCCCAACCTGTCTTTCACCGACCCCTTCGGCTGTGTACGCTGCCGCCGACGACTGTCCTCTGCTAGAAACTGTTTTGCTATTCACCATGTTTTTCGATGTGGTGGTCTGATGGTTGTGATTGTAATAAGCCCTCCTTCTAGCGCCCGTGGCTCGAAAGATGAAAGAAATAGAGGACACGGAGTAGGCTCTAAAGGTCCTTATGATGCAAAAAGAAGAGCTCACCAGACAGGTGGTGTACATGGTCGAAGACGAGGCCTCTAGCCACCCTAACCACACTAGACGGGGGAGGTCTCCACCTAGAGAATCCAGAGGAAAGCACGACGACACAAAGAAAATCGAGGGTAGGCTTCGGAGCCGTTCTCGAAAAAGAAGTAGATCCAGAGATCGCTGAACAGAGGGGCGTTCGGGAGCACACCGCTCCAACAGCCCTCGACGCAATGAAAATAGGTCACAACTGGATCGCCACAAAGATCGAAGACAAGACAGCCCCCATGGGAAGCGGTCTCGTCAGGAGGCCCAGCCATCATTCCAAAAGCCGAAGAATAATCGTCAGGATAGCCCTCGGCGGAATCGAGACAGAGACTACAGAAGCCCCCCCAGAACCGCCGGGAGAATGAGAGAAACTACAGAAGCCCCCTCCGGTCTCACCAGGAGGATGAGAGAAACTGCAGGAGCCATCGGGATCGGAAAGACCCGAAAGAAAGATTATCCCAGAAGAATTTCGACCCGGCTCTTGCAGGGATTGAGTTGCTGATAAAGAAGCTAGAAGACATGCAGAAACAGTTGACAGAGGCTGAGCAGGGGAAAGTGAGTTCGGGGAAGAAGGCCTCCTCGTTCTCGGAAAATATCCTTCGGGAAAACGGTGACCTCGCCAAGAGGCTGCCCTACATGGAAAGTTACGATGGGTCGAGCGATCCTTACGAGCACAGTCAAACATATGACAGATTGATTGGACTTCCTATATCTTGGGAGATTTGATACTATCCTATTATGAAAAGAATACACGGGGGAACCCTAATCCTATGTGAAAGTGAATTCTAGCATGGATATGAGGTACTATAAATATAAGGCTTGACTATTCACAAGGTACACTTACACTTTATTATTTTCAGCAATAGAGTATCATACTTCTATTGTTAAACTTTGTCAGCCTGTATTTACTCTCACACCGGAGTTATCCCCCGGCGGCCGAAGCCGTCAAACTTTGGTGTTTATCCGTTTTGTACAGAATTGAACGCGCTTGATAATTGGGGCGCATGAATGAATCTTGGCGTTAACATTTCTATTGCTAATTTGATATTTTTGAAACATCAAAATCATGCAAAAATATTAAAAATTTTTTACGGAAATTTCTTCGGGTGCACGTGAATAAGAAGGATAGGACCACTGGACCAGCCCAGGCTTAAAAGTGAGCAGTTACCATGATTCATAAGATCATTTTGTGGTTCATATTTGTACTAGAATCAAATACGGAATCGCATGGATTAATTAAATAATTATTGATAAATTCTTCTAGCCACCAAACACTTGACAAATAACCAAACTAAACGTCAAAAATTTACTAATTGTTAATTGAACACACACACACACACACACACACACACACACATATATATATATATATATCAAAAATTGATATTTTTACATTATTTTTTTGATATTTTTATATATAGGACCCATATATTAACTGATGCGACGAATTTTTATTAGTTAATATGTAGGTTATACGTGTAAAACTATTAAAAAAAAAATGATGTAAAAATATTAATTTTATATATATATATATAGTGTTATAAAATTATAACATATATGGATGTCTAGGTTCATTCCTCCCTTCTTTATTACCATGTCCTTTAATCTTTGTAACTCCTATGTCCTTTAATATTTGAAACCCCCATGTCTTTTAAGTGTTGATTATGATCTTTTAAGTTTTGTAACCTCCAAGTGTTTATGTGCATGTGTCTATATATAGGAGCATGAGATACACACAAAGTGGTACAACTTATATATGAAATAAGAATATTTTCTCTCTTCTTCTAATCATCATTGTTCTTTATAATAATAATATTTTACAACACGTTATCAGCACGAATTGCTACTCACTTTTGTCTTGAAGATAATCACATTTTGTTTGAAGCAGAAGAAGGTATAATTTTCTCTCTTTATATATACAATATAACATATAAAGAACTGACATGTTCCTGTATACTTCACTTAGTAACTATATCCAGGAAACTTTAGTGAATGTTCACATTATTATTTGTTCTTATAATAGTCTGCAATGCTATCTCAACATCATTTTTATTATTTCATAAGAATGCATTATCGTCATGGTATTGACATAAAGTTTATCGAATTGCCACAAGCTTACAAAATTTATTACTATAAGAGCATCTAGGTATCTAGAACTTATTTGTTTCATTGTCTAATGTTGGATGATTTATAATTGATATAGTATTGCCATTAGGTCTCTCTGAATGTTTTAGGAACTTGCCATGCACACTCATTATTTAGCAGGTTGAATATATTATATATTGCATGAAACAACATATTGATTATCTTTTATCTTCATGTAAAGTAACTATCTTATATGTATACATGAAGATAACTAGGCACATATTGAAAATCTTCTACTACGTGACATTTTTTTTCTTACTGGTTGTGTATATGTTTGGGATGGGCCCTATCTCTTATCACATTTGATTATTGGTCGAGTATATATGTTATGAAAAAAAAAAAAAATCATTAGCCAAAATCTCTTCATATTGATAGCAGTAAATGTTTTACGTTACAATTACGTTTTATGTAATGAATTTTAACGAATGTTTATTCAATATTTATTATAATAAACTAAATTTCTAATAACTTTTGATATTTTTTTATATGAAGTTACAATGACAAATCTTGCCAAACTTGAGTTCGTGGCACTTGATATTACGGGTAAGAATTATTTGTCATGGATCCTTGATGCCGAAATTCATTTGGATGCAATGGGTCTTGGAGACACCATTAAAGATGGTAATGAAACACCTAGTCAAAACAAGGCAAAGGCCATGATTTTCTTACGCCATCATCTCCATGAGGAGTTGAAATTAGAGTATCTCACAATAAAAGATCCTCTTATTCTTTGGAAAAATTTGAAAGAAAGATATGACCATCAAAAGACAGTTATTCTCCCAAAAGCTCGTTATGATTGGATACATTTACGATTGCAGGATTTTAAATCAGTAAGTGAATATAATTCTGCAATGTTTAAAATCAGTTCTAAATTGAAATTGTGTGGAGATAATATCACTGATGGAGATATGTTAGAAAAAACATTTTCTACTTTTCATGCCTCGAATGTGCTCCTGCAGCAGCAATATAGAGAACGAGGTTTTAAGAAATATTCTGAATTGATTTCATGTCTACTTGTGGCTGAACAAAATAATGAGCTTTTGATGAAAAATCATGAATCACGACCGACTGGTTCAGCTCCATTCCCTGAAGTGAATGTTACACGATATAATAATTATTATGGTCGCGGTCGTGGTCGTGGTCGTGGTCGTGATCGTAATAGAGGTCGTGGTCGTGGCCACGGGCGAGGAAGGTTTAATTACCACAACCATGATATCAAACATTCAAAGAATGAGGAAAAACATGGGAAGAATATAAATAACAGAGATACCAAGAAGGAAGAAAATATTTGTTATCGGTGTGGAATGAAAGGACATTGGTCTCGTACCTGTCGTACAGCCAAACATATTGTTGATTTATATCAGTCCTCATTGAAAGGAAAGGAGAAGAACATAGAAATAAATTTTTCTCATCCACATCAAGATAACGATGATATCTATTTTGATCCTATGGATATGACACACCTTGACGTTGCAGATTTCTTTGAGCAAAATAATGAGCAAGTTAATATTTCTTGTAATGAAAATAATTAGTTCAGAATTATGTTAGTCCTTTTAAGTGTGCTTTCTTTATTCCTTTCATGTTAGCTTATTGTATTTTGTTTTCTTTATTTCGTAAAGAATTGTGTTATTAAATATATATAATATTATGTCTTATTATAAACTTATTATATATTTATTCCTTTTTATGAAGAAAATATGGATTTGCGCCATGCTATAAATGAGCCTAATATCAATGGTGGAGATATATGCTTAGCAGACAGTGCAACGACACATACCATTCTCAGATATAAGCAATATTTTTCAAATCTAAGAATGATGAAAGCAAAAGTAAATACAATATCAGGTTCAGCAGACTTGATTGAAGGCTCTGGAAGAGCCAATATAATGCTTCCTAGTGGAACAAAATTTTTATTGATAATGCTTTATTTTCCACTAAATCAAGGAGGAACCTGCTAAGTTTTAAAGATATACGACTTAACGGGTACCATATTGAGACAGCCAATGAAAATGGTATAGAATATCTTTACATCATATCAAATGTCTCTACTGAAAAACAAATATTGGAAAAATTACCCGTTTTATCTTCAGGCTTGTACTATACAAGTATTAGTACAATTGAAGTAAATGCAATAATGAACCAGAAGTTCAATGAACCAAATAATTTTATTACTTGGCATGACCGGTTGGGTCATCCTGGATCAATAATGATGCGAAGAATTATTGAGAATTCACATGGTCATCCATTAAAGAACCAGAAGATTCTTCAATTTAAGGAATTTTCGTGTGCTGCTTGTTATCAAGGTAAATTGGTCATTAGACCATCACCGGCTAAAATTGGGACTGAATCCCCAAGATTTCTAGAACGTATTCAAGGAGATATTTGTGGGCCTATTCACCCACCAAGTGGGCCATTTAGATATTTTATGGTTTTAATAGATGCATCTACAAGATGGTCACATGTGTGCTTATTATCAACTCGCAACCTGGCGTTTGCGAGATTACTTGCTCAAATTATTAGATTACGAGCACAATTTTCGGATCACACAATCAAGACTATTCGTCTTGACAATGCTGGTGAATTTACATCCCAAACATTTAATGATTATTGCATATCACTTGGGATAAATAATGAACATCCTGTTGCCCATGTTCATACTCAGAATGGTCTTGCTGAATCATTTATTAAACGCCTCCAGTTAATTGCAAGACCATTGCTCATGAGAACAAAACTTCCTGTCTCTGTTTGGGGGCACGCTATTTTACATGCAGCAGCACTTATTCGCATTAGGCCAACATCATATCATAAATTCTCCCCATTACAATTGGTTTTTGGTTATGAGCCAGATATTTCCCATCTAAGAATATTTGGTTGTGCGGTATATGTTCCAATTTATCCTCCACAACGTACAAAGATGGGTCCTCAAAGGAGGCTGGGAATATATATTGGGTTTGAATCCCCATCAATAATTAAATATCTTGAACCCTTGACAGGTGATTTATTTACGGCACGATTTGCCGACTGTCATTTTGATGAGACTATGTTCCCAGCATTAGAGGGAGAAATTAAACAGCTGGATAAAGATATTACATGGAATGCATTGTCATTATTGAATTTTGATCCTCGTACAAAACAATGTGAACAAGAAGTTCAAAAGATACTTAGTTTGCAAGATATAGCAAATCAGCTACCGAATGCATTCACTGACTCAAAAGGAGTAACCAAATCTCATATACCAGCTGTAAATGCTCCAGCTCGGATTGAAGTCCCTATAGGACAATCCGAAAAAATTATAGCAAATGAGTCTAAGGCACGCCAGAAGCGTGGTAGACCAATCGGTTCGAAAGACAAAAATCCTCGGAAAAGAAAAGAAGTAAATAAACAAGTTGGCATTATTGAGGAGGAAAATATTCACGAAGATATAGACATAGCTAATCATAAAACCCCAGAAGAGGTTCAGGTACCTGAAAACAATAAAAATGATGAGATCTCGATAAGTTATGTCTCTACAAAGAAAAGATGAAACCGAAGTGAGATAGTTGTTGACAACATTTTTTCATATAATATATCGCTTGATATCATTAATGAAAATGAGGATTTTGAGCCTAATTCTGTGGAAGAATGTAGACACAGAAATGATTGGCCAAAATGGAAAGAAGCAATCCAGGCAGAATTAAATTCAGTTGCAAAACGTGAAGTTTTTGGACCTGTAGTCCAAACACCCGAAGATGTAAAGCCAGTTGGATACAAATAAATCTTTGTGCGAAAAAGAAATGAGAAAAATGAAATCGTAAGATATAAGGCACGACTTGTGGCACAAGGGTTTTCACAAAGACCTGGCATTGATTACGATGAAACATATTCTCCTGTGGTAGATGCAATTACATTGCGGTATCTTATTAGCCTAACAACTCATGAAAAATTAGATATGTGTCTAATGGATGTTGTTACAGCCTATTTATATGGGTCAATTGATAATGATGTTTATATGAAAATCCCTGAAGGATTTAAAATGCCTGAAGCATATAAGTTAAATCCTCTGGAAATTTACTCAATAAAGTTGCAGAGGTCCCTATATGGGTTAAAGCAATCAGGACGCATGTGGTACAATTGTCTTAGTGAATATTTATTGAAAGAAGGGTATAATAATAACCCTATATGTCCATGTGTTTTTTATAAAGAAGTCAGAATCTGGTTTTGTTATCATTGCTGTGTATGTTGATGATTTAAATATTATTGGAAATCATGTAGAGATACCAAAGACAATGAATTATTTAAAGAAAGAATTTGAGATGAAAGATTTAGGAAAAACAAAATTTTGTCTCGGCCTGCAGATCGAGCATTTAGAAGATGGAATTCTCATTCATCAGTCAACTTACACAGAGAAGGTTCTTAAAAGATTTTATATGAATAAAGCACATCCATTGAGTACCCCAATGGTTGTTAGATCACTTGATGTGAAAAAGGACCCTTTTAGACCCCGTGAGGATAATGAAGAAATACTTGGTCCTGAAGTACCAAAACTCAGTGCAATTGGTGCATTAATGTATCTTGCTAATAATACACGACCTGATATATCATTCTCTGTAAATTTGTTAGCAAGATATAGCTCTTCTCCTACCCGGAGACATTGGAATGGGGTTAAACATATTTTTCGTTACCTACGAGGAACTATAGATATGGGCTTATTTTATTCAAATAATGATAATCATAAATTAGTTGGATATGCTGATGCAGGATATTTATCTGATCCACATAAAGGTCGATCTCAAACAGGTTATCTCTTTATGTGTGGTGATACGGCTATATCATGGAGATCTACAAAGCAAACTCTAGTTGCCACTTCATCTAATCATGCTGAAATACTTGCAATCCATGAAGCAAGTCGAGAATGTGTATGGTTAAGATCAATGACTCAACATATTCGTGAAACATGTGGTTTATCTTCTAGCAAAGGAACTCCAACCATTTTGTATGAAGACAATGTTGCATGTATAGCTCAATTAAAAGGAGGATACATCAAAGGAGATAGAACAAAGCACATCTCACCGAAATTCTTTTTCACACATGACCTTGATAAGTGTGGTGACATTGATGTTCAACAAATTCGATCAAAAGACAATCTAGCAGATTTGTTCACCAAAGCATTACCAACTACAACGTTTGAAGGATTGCGTCGCAATATTGGAATGCGACAGCTGAAGGACTTAAGGATACATTCATGAGGGGGAGCAAATACGCGCTGCACTCTTTTTTCCTTAACCAAGGTTTTTTCCCATTGGGTTTTTCCTGGTAAGGTTTTTAATGAGGCAGCTTTCAATGCGTATTGTTGTACAATAGACATCCAAGGGGGAGTGTTATAAAATTATAACATATATGGATGTCTAGGTTCATTCCTCCCTTCTTTATTACCATGTCCTTTAATCTTTGTAACTCCTATGTCCTTTAATATTTGAAACCCCCATGTCTTTTAAGTGTTGATTATGATCTTTTAAGTTTTGTAACCTCCAAGTGTTTATGTGCATGTGTCTATATATAGGAGCATGAGATACACACAAAGTGGTACAACTTATATATGAAATAAGAATATTTTCTCTCTTCTTCTAATCATCATTGTTCTTTATAATAATAATATTTTACAACATATAGTAATATATATTGCATCATTTTTTGTTATAAAATATTTATAGCTAAAGTATATATATATATATATGGGGCCTAATCCATAGCAACCGGTTGCTAGGGAGTACTATTCAGCAACCATAATCTCCATCATTGATCAATAAAATTAAGTGCTGAGATTGAAAATAAAAAGGCCCAGCCGCTACTCCTTCTACCGGCTGTTACATCAACTTTTTCAGCATAGTAATTTACCAAAATGTCCCTCATTATTAAGATTATATTCATTATTTTCAACCGGCCGCTACTCTTAGTAGCGGCTGACTCTAACTCTCTCTCCTCTTTATATAAGATGTAATACACTCTCTCTCCTCTTTATATATTATATATAATATATAATATATATAATATATCAACCGACCGCTACTCTTAGTAGCGGCTGACTCTCACTCTCTCTCCTCTTGCACTCTCTCTCCTCTTTATATATTATATATTATATTTTATAATTATTATAATATTCTTTTGACATTATTATATTATCATATAAGAAAAATGATTTTATCAAAATATTAAGTGTCATTTAAAATATTAAGATATAATAATTTAAATATATTAATAAATATTTTGGTATGAGAATATTATTATTATAACAATATTAATAGTCTTTTTTTAATGTATGTAGTACAAAATTATAAATTTTAAGACATATTAAAATTATAAAAATATGAAGATGTCTTAAAATTAATTTAATTTTTACAAAATTAAAAAAATATAATAATTAACATTATTATAAGTCTTTTTTTAATATAATATTTAAATATAAAACGTATTAACAATAATATTTAATTTTAATATGTCTTAAAATTTATAATTTCGTACTACATACATTAAAAAAAGACTATTAATATTGTTGTAATAAAAATATTCTCATACCAAAATATTTATTAATATTTTTAAATTATTACATCTTAATATTTTAAATGACACTTAATATTTTGATAAAATTATTTTTCTTATATAATAATATAATAATGTCAAAAAAATATTATAATAATTATGGAATATAATATATAATATATAAAGAGGAGAGAGAGTGCAAGAGGAGAGAGAGTGAGAGTCAACCGCTACTGCCGATTGATATATTATATATTATATATTATATTATATAATATATATTATATATAATATATAAAGAGGGGAGAGAGTGTATTATATCTTATATAAAGAGGAGAGAGAGTTAGAGTCAGCCGCTACTAAGAGTAGCGGCCGGTTGAAAATAATGAATATAATATTAATAATGAGGGATATTTTGGTAAATTATTATGCTGAAAAAGTTGATGTAACAGTCGAAAGAAAGAGTAGCGGCTGGACCTTTTTATTTTTAATCTCAGCATTTAATTTTATTGATCAATGATAAAAATTATGGTTGCTAAATAATATTCCTTAAAAATTAATTGTTATGAATTAGGCCCCTATATATACAGGGACATGCATGGTAATTAAAGACAGTCCAGTTTGATTTTCATCCAGACCCAGTATAGAGCTACAAAAGTCGAGGAGTAGAGTAGGGGAATCAAAAGTTTGTTGATTAGAGAGGAAGGAAAGAGCACAGTTTGCTATAATTCAAAGATACTACTACCTTAATAAAAAGGTTTTAAGTCACTTGCAAGGGAGGTTGGCACTTGGCACATAATAATAAAATAATAATATACTTCACGCACTACCTACTAGCTACTAGATAGAAGTATATTTTTTGCTTTTATTATATTGTGCGTAATTTACACAAGTAATATTTTATTCCATTCAGTTATCGATTTTATATATGAAACCACTAAAATCAAAAAGTAAATATAGAAATTATGTGGTCACCTCGAGTAAAAAGTAAAAATATATATATATATATGATGGACTATATATGCCATCAAAGTTTGCCCCTCCTTTCTACAAGAAAGCCTTTGTCCCACTCTTAGTTATTTTAAAGAATATGTATTCCACAAGAAGCCAAAATATTAGCAAAGAATATTTGTACTTGCATTGGTTTTGAGGATCATAACCCAATATTCTCTCTCATATGATATCATGCAAGTGTTTTGACAAATTTGCTGTGTCGGGGGTAACAAAATTCAACAGTAATTTTTTAGTACATATGTTACTAGTATATTGTGGATTTGATTAACATCAAATAAATTTTATGATAAGTTTATTTCATATTTAATATAATACTGACGTATAAATAAAAAGATAATCTCTTCACCTGCATATAAATATTATATCGGTCTCTCCGCCTACATATGAGCGTTATAAAGCTCACACCATGCTGAACACTCCCGTTACATTGTGATATTTGGCATGGCAACATCATTTCTGCAGCAATAGCATAATGATGCTACTTTTTCATCATTTTCCTCGAGTTGCAGAGAGCCCATGCTCAAACAAAGAAATACTAGCATTTAAAGGTTCTGAATCATACTTTTTGATTCCCTCACCAAACCACTGCCAGAGAACTTCTGCTGCTAATGCAAAAAATAGAATTACCAGTCATCAAAACAACACGGTCATTTTTCTTGAATTAAATGAACATGAACCCCTGTATAATCTTCAAGCCATTTGTATTAACTTAAGATTAAATCCCATTCTTGGATTCTTCATCCGGAAGCACAGAGAAAACAGACAAACCCCTCCCACATCCATCCTATTCATTTGGGTAGGGTAGATGCCAAACCAATTAATGCTCTACTATATAGTGTCCTATACGATTCATACACGCGATAAACTGAGGAATGAGACAAGTACAAAAGAGCATTTGAAGCAGATATTTTGCAGAAAATAGCAAAAGTGAATATGAATCTTGTGGAATACAAGACTTGGACGTATAAACCTGTAAAATTGAACAGTAGTGGAGCTGTAATAGTAATTTCAAATACCTACTGCAGCAGATAAGTCGTGAGGGAGAGAGTTCCAGCCTTGCTTTTTAAATGAATGCATTTATTTACCTTCTCTCCCTCCTACCTTTCCAAGGACTGGAAAAAGCTGACAGGTTAAAAGTTAAAAAGATGAAATACCCAATTTTTAGTAGTCTAACAAAATCCAAATATGAAAAGTCTGGTACTGAAATTAACTATGTACATGTAGATAGAAAAAGGGACAAGGAAAAAGTAGTAGCAAATGGGTGACAAAATTTTCGCCGGCAAGCAGTAGTAGTGTAATATTACCATTTATACAAACAAGACAATACTATTAGATTCCCCTGCCGGTAACATCTGATTATTATCTTCAGTCGATCCACAATTAACAGCTCAATGCCTCGTATTTCACCGCGATTGGAAGATTAAACCCGGTCTGTGACAACAAATTCCCAACTGCTGCAATGTCTCTACAGAACACTCCTTGAAACACTGATGATGCAGCTGCTGCTGCAGCAGCAGCAGCAGATGTAGTGGTTTTGTTATCAACCGGATTGAGATTCGACACCTTGGAAGTAACCATCTTCATTGAATTTGTATTGCTCGATTCTGCTTCAAATTTTGCTCGGTCTTGTGCCTGCTGAACTAGCTGCATTGCTGCGGCAGCTTGCAATGCAACAGAAGCCTTTTTCCTTTGTTTATCCGCGGCTTCCTCATCCATGATCGTACCCATTACACTTGTATAACCCTTCTGAATCAATCTATACAACAACAATGAGGACATCTTTGCCCTGTCCCTAATGGAATCAACATCCCGATCATCCGCAAACTCGCACCTATCAATGAAAGTATTAGACTTATCCGGCTTATGTCGCAAAGTAAGCAACAAATGGGCTCTTTCTAATTCAGACCTCGAACATCCCCTTCTCAAACCAATCAATGCATAGTAATCCACATTCCCAGTTTCTCCCGAAGCAACCCTTTGCTTTAAAGCTTGAATCTTTGTGGCTAATGTACACAACCTTCCCGGGATTTCTCTGTAATGTACATACTGACGCTTCCAGGCTGGACCAGGTAGTTTTCGATCACGTAAGATTGTATTGTACAAGAGCTTCAAGTGTTCAAGATCATGAAGAGAATCAGGCAAACATCTAATAGTCTCAAAAAGGGCAGCTCTAGTACTAAGGGCATCAATGCAAGATGGGTTTAGGGCCAAAGTTCGATTACAATCTGCCAAGGACTCGGCAATTCTACCAGCAGATCTATAAGCCGAAGCACGGTGCACGTAGCATTCGGCCAGGAAGCCTTGTGGTGCCCCACGTCGGCCATCTACAATCTTGGAAAAGTGTCTTATGGCTTCGGCATATAGTCCAGCATCAAGGGCGGCAATAGCTGAGGTCTTGCGGCGGAGGAGGAGCTTAATGTGGCTGAGGAGTTGGGTGATTGTTTCAAAGTCAGTTTTTGGTGGAGTTGGTAGTTGATTATTAATTACATTTTCCCCCGAGATTGGGAATTTAGAGAAGGAGAAGCTGTCATCTGACCAGCAAATGCTTTCTCGGCGGAATGCTGCAGAGGCCAGGCGCTTTCCAGTCTGAAGGAGTACCATGGCATCTTCCATTAATCCTAGGTGGCAACATACTTGTCCCAAAACCAAGTACCTGAAATTGAAAAATCATTAGCATCGACGAAAAAAAAGTATCTGAAATTGAAAAATCATTAGCATTGACGAGACTGAGTTGTACAAATCAAAGCTAGTTAGTTAACTACTTATCACTCAAATACCTTCTAATAAATTTTGTCGAAACTTTTTAACATCAAACTTATGTCAAAACCATGATCCGTAAATTCATAAATTGTTGGTCCTTCACTCCTTTGGAATATATATATATATATATATATAATAAGGCTTTTCCTACTTATCCTACATAATTGAGATAGTACATAATTAGGCCCACTTATTCAATTTAAAAGTGTACGCAAAAGAATTGTTAACAGTCCGTTTAAGAGCCTTATCATATATATATATATATATATATATATATATATATATATAATAATGTATGTCACTTATGTGCAATTGTGTCCAAATAACCGTCAACCAGAATCTACTTGACTCTTACCATATTCAATTGAACATTTAGATGGAGCGTATATAAATACAAACTAATCCAAGTCTAAACCAGCTAAGAATTACAGATTTGACTTTTTGAATTTCTATTTTAAAGCGTGACTAGTAGTGATTACATCATTCATTCATTAATAGCTGGCGGTGGTTCGCGTAATCTACAAGCCAATGTTCTGTATCTGACTTAATAAACAAATAAAATAATTAAATTACACAAATGGAAGAAAGGAAAATTACCTCCATTGACCTTCTTTTTCGCAGTTTTTACAGAGTCCGGCCATGAATTTCTTCTTCAAATCGGAGACTGAAAAGCACTTGAAACTGGGTTCATCGCGACTCGGTGAGTCACCGGAGGAGAGAAGCTTGACTCGCTCTCTGGAGAACTGTAGAGACGAAATGTCGGAGGAGAGAGAAGACGAGGAGAATGAATCGTCCAAAGACGACATTTTCAGGCTCGGAATGTAATCCTGTAACATATCGGCTACGTCCTTAAATCGCCGGAGATAAAGCAAAGATCGAGCCTTTAACTCGAGTGCCGGCTCAAACCTCGGGGAAAGCGTTAGAGCCGCGTCGAGAATGTTGAGAGCCGAAGTGACTTCACTCTGTTCTTGGGTCGCAAAGAGAAATCTTGCATCTTTCACATATTTCTCTACAATCTGTAGATCCAAAAATCAATGGGTAGTCAAGAAATTGATCAACAATGAAAATATAACAGAAAGACCGAATTTTCATACATTCAAAATCAATGGGTCGCCCTGAAATGTGTCAAATAATTAATGAAAACATAACAAGAAAGTTAAGATCTTGATACAATCAAAATCAATGGATGGTAAAGAATAGTGATATATAGAGAGAAAATATTACACAAAGTCGAGATTTTGATGGAGGTTTATGGGTTAATGAATTACCTTTCTGTTGCTAAGCCACCATGGCTTCTTTTCTCCACAGGAGAGAGATGAAGATGGAGATGAAGGCATAGTTGATGTGCAAAGATCAACCATCAATCTCACTCACTCTCTCACTAAATTCTGTAATTGATTTGTATATATATATATATATATATATACCTAAAGAGAAGATGGAAGAAATATGAGAGAGAAATGGAAGGGGGGGAATAAGATTATAAATCCTGGTAATGGTAATGGTGGAGAGAGAGAAGCTAGCCCAAAAACTAGTGCCAGCTTTGAGCTGGAGAAAGCTTTGATCCTTCTATTTCATCGCTGGCACTACAGATTCTCTCTCTCTCTCTCTCTCTCTCTCTGTAGTACTAATTTTCATCATTTATTAAGCTCCGACCTTCCCACATTAAAATCTAAGGGACCGGTAAAATGAGAGAGAATTACGCAGTAAATTTCTACATTTGTTACCGGTTATGGCCGTTTACCCACTCACGGGTCCTCGGGTTCAACTACCGGGGAAAAATGATAAGGCGCCAACAAATTGCCCATTAGATAGAAAACATCATTACTACTAATCTACTCCATTTGATCTTTAAATTTACTGCTTTTTTGGAGTTTGGATTCAAGTGGGTTGCCATTAATTTCACAGTCTAACTTGCAGTCAATTCATTAAAAGTGAAAACGAATTTAAGATCAAAATTTTCATTATCTCAACATTGGACGGCTTTTAGAAATGAGGATGGTGGTGATATTAGCTATGGATCTTTAAAATGGTGTAATGAGTTGAAAATGTTACTAATAAAGAGATTAGAGTTTGTATCATTCATATTTTCATTAAGAGAATGACTTAGCTTAAATAATTAACCTTTTAAAATGGGTTAATTAATCTAAAATTTTTATATAAAAAATCATAATTTAACCTTGAATATCGAGAAACAGAAATACTTCATTTACAGATGAACCAAGCACGACAGCAATAATGACATGAGTTAAAAAGGGTGTGAAAAGTGAGCACCAGAGAGGAAGGAAGGGGGGGAAAATGGACATTGAAAAACGGATCGATTAGTATGAAGTGTATTTTTTAGTTCATTCTTTAAAAAGAATTTTATTTACAAACTTTATTAATACTAAAAATATATTAAATGTTTAGTTAAATAATAATGTCGTATTATCGTGATAATATATTAGAATAATAAATTTTAAAAATATATAATATAATTTTATATTATTATAAAGATTTAAATATAAATAACAACCTCATAATATATATTTTTAATCCAATGAGATATTTTTTGTGAAATAATGTTACTATCACACAAATAATCTCACATAATGTTCATATACATATACATATATACTGCGGATTCTACATGTCAAGCGTAAATTTATAATATACATATATATGTGTATATAAATATTATATGAAATTTTTTATATGATAAAATCATTGTTATTTTTTGTGTGGGAGGGAGAAGTATTATTTAGGGAGGGAGGAGACAGTGACCCTTGACCTCGTAAACCACAAGAATCATGCTTTTTTTCTTTTCCTTTTGGGTTGAGATGAGATGGGAGGTTCCCTTTGCATTGCATTGCATTTCACCCACAAACTAATTATTACTCCTTCCATTCTATGATAAAAAAATAAAGAAGAAAAAGTAGTCGATTTTTTACGCATTTTAAGAAAGAAAATAAAATAAAATAAATTTTTTTTTATATTTAATTTTTATCTAATTGTATAATTTTTTATACATAACTAAAATTACTCTATACAGAATATACATATAAAAATTAATATTAAATTTACTATAGATAAATTATTATGAGGGGAGGATACATCCATCCACATTTTGGTTAATGAATGAATGAATGCACATGAATTATGGATGGATGGATATATGTCCATATCGTTTTGAATAATATTAGAGACATAATTATTATAATTATTTATAATTTATTGACTGTAGCATACTTTATTCTAGCTTTTATGTGGATTTAAAAATTATATTAAAATAATTTATTCATTAATATACTGAGATAAAATATATCACATCAATAAATTATATCTCTAAAATTATTCTATAATTTTTGTCTTAAAGTTCCTCTCCTTTCTCTCTCCTCCTTTTACCCAATTAAAACACTCCCCTTGGCCCTTTAATAAAGGCACACTTCCTACAATCTCGTGCATGGTCCCACCTCTCCAGCCACATCACTTAATGCGTCTTAGCCTGTTTCCACGTGTCACTCACCATCTAGGGTCCCCACCTTACATGGATTCTACTTCTATGTACAGGTCAGCCAGCCCTTTGGAGAATTGATTATTTAGGGCATCTTTTGTAAATTTACTTCTTTACCCCCACCTTTTTTTTTCTTCATCCATTTTCCCATTTCATGTGTTGTTGTGGCATGTTAATAATATAATACTACCTCCCGTTCTTTCTAAAATTAGAGATATAATTTAATTTTTAAAATTAAAAGATAATATTAAATTTTATATTAATATAAATTTATTTAATTTTAACTGATACAAATACTATAATTATATAATATATATAAAAAATACTAATTATAAAATTTAATTTATTCTAAATCGTTATGAGTCATATCAATTTTAAAATTTATTATATTGTTATTTGACCTCAAAAGTCATCTCTCTTTCTTATCCCTCATATTATTATTCATTATTCCAACAAACATACATATGGTTATCATTATATAGGGCCGGGTTCAATTAATAATTTAAAAATGGCATATGATTAACTAGTTAGGTATGTTATACATCCACTGTCCGTCCCACCCTTGGATCCATCATCAATTCATCATGTGTTTCAGACATACTGTAATTTGGTGCACTTAAAATCATTATTGCAAATGAAAATCCAAAAGAATATTCAACATTTCAACAACCATGCAGGTATTGCTTAATTAAATTATGGGCACCAGACAAAAATTGATTGCGATCTAGTCTAGTAATTAGTAATATATTATTTTAAATGAGTCGTTCAATACCTTAATTCTGCATTTTGTACGTGTGGAGTCCATGCTCAATTGTATTTGTAGCCATCGATCGACAACAACTATATAAGGTACTCAATGTTGCAGCAGCCATATAAGCTACGTACGTACTACCCGTATACTAACAGCTAAGAAGGTTCCCGGTAGGCCCATTTTGTAAATTGTAGTTACAAATTTTTTTGTAGCTATCTTGTGGGCTTATGGTCCATTCATATTTTTATCTGATTTACTCGTTTTGTTTTCTTCTTTCAGTTCAAATGTAATTTTTAGGTGGTGGCCCCACGGTGAACAAGCTTGAACAAAGTTCAAATTGTAGCTATATTATTTGCATTTGATTCACATAAATTTGATTCACTATACAATCTTACTTGACTTCCTGTTCAATCATCTTCATACATACATATATAATAAATTGTGAATGGTAATACCGTAATAGTAATGCTGAAGCTAGTCTGGTCAAGTGTTCGATTTGACTTTTTTTCTAATAGGAGGTATTTGAGCAGTCACTATATATCAATATATCATGCAAGGCTGGTTATCATGTCATGTCCTAATAGATAGATAGATAGATATACTCCACTATATATATATATATATATATTATTGCATGGAAATATAATGGCCTAACCTAATTAAAGTTAGGTCAAGAACTAGAGTAATAAACAGGTGATTTTCAAGTTTTGGATCAGAAACCAAACATAACGCATACAACTACCGAGTACGTACAACGTACCTTGTTAATTTCTTGCGGGGTTAGTGCCCTAATAAGCTCTACTTATACTACGTACAGTTACGTTTATTGCATGGAAATTGCCCAAGTAATTAGGTCAAGGACTAATTAATACTCCACTCCATAGCTAGGTAATTAGGTTGATGCATGCATGCATGCATGTTACTTAACGCTTTGGAGAAACCAAACATATATAACGCATGGAAATGATGCACTTACCTGTGTTAGGCACAAAACATATGGCGTGTTTGGGTTTCTATGTATGTTCTATATATAATTGGTACTCCTATTATATATGCATTTTTTGTAGTACATTCTTTTGTTTCTATATTCAATTAGTTGTACAGCCACGGTGAAATTCATATAAAAATATCATTTCTGTTGTGTATTTATCAGTTTCTTTCACCTATTACACCAATTGTAGACCTATATATATGTAAGTAAGACCCCGAATTTTATGAAATAAAAGTATTCAATTTTTTTATAATTTTTATTCTATTCAGTAAATGGTTAAATTGATAAACGATTAAAGTTAAGGGTGATATGTGTAAATTTTATAAAGTAAACAAGTTGGAATAAAATATTCGTTGTGTCGGGGAATATTCGTTTAGTCGGAGAATATTCTTTTTAAGGGCGCAGTCATTGGTGGACCCCACAACGGAATAACTGTCGGACATAGAAAGCGAAAGAAATAACATTTTTAAAAATAACGACAAAATTTTTTCGGTTAAACTGTTGAAATACCTGGTGGTTAAAAATACAATAATACGCGTTGTTGCACAGTAGCACATGGTATTGCACAGTAATTTTTAATTATTGATTATTACGTAAAAAGTCACTCATTCAATAATTGTTACAGTAATTACTGTTCAGTATTTTATATTATTGATTCAATAATTGCTACATTGATAATTGCATATTATTTTATATTATTGATTCAATAATTATCACAGTAACCACTGTACAATATTTCACATTATTAAATCAATAATTGTCACACATATTATTGAAATGATATTATTAGATAACATTATTGATAATGTCTAGGAAGTTCTGTCGAGGAAAGAGGTTAGGTTATATAATTGCGCGCTAATGAGGAGAAATTTCTATCGGAAAGTCCCCTCTTTCCTAGGAACAACTTGGTTGTCAATATTATAATTCTATAATATTAATTGTGAATAATAATTGATTGTTGACAAATATGAGAAGTAAATATTTATTCAATTATGATATAAAGGGAATAATTTTTAGTAAGAGACATTTGTTGAAAGTTAACATTTTATCTTCTCTGATAAAATAATTCATTCAAATATATTATTATAATATTATATTATAATATTATAATGTGATAATATAATAGTATGATTTATAATTTTAAGTGGTAATATTATTATAATAATTTTGTGGCATAAAAATAAAATGAGGTGGAAGCGAGAAAATAGAATTAAAAATTCTTTTTAATAATTATAAATATTTTAATATATATTATATATATAAACATTTGGTTGGTGGAGGTATTTGAAATGTCATTTTAGGTGGCTGAGAGTTTTTAAAACATGTGTGCTGAAGAAGGGAATTTTCAAGGATGGAATGCTGCAAGATTTCATCCGTATGTAAATTTGGGTCATTTTTCGTTAGGAATTTAAAAAATATTTCTTCAACAAAGTTGTAGAGAATTAAATTTCATATGGAATAGACATAAGGTTCGTATTTTTCTGATAAATGTGTTATTTATTATGAATTATTGAAGTTTCTGAATATTGTTTAAATTTAAAACATTTTGGGTGGGCCACAGTGTCCTTTTGTGTTATTTTTTTTGCTGGAGGATTTTTTTTCAACATGATGGTGCTGATTTCCTTTATCTGCTTTTGTCAAAAATGGAAGGCAACGAATATTTATTTAGTTAATATTGGTGTTCTGGCATTTTTCTATAAATAGGGTGCTTAGTTAGAAATGAAAATCACACTAGAATCAAAAAAAATTCTCTCTCTAATATCGAGCGTATTTCTTGTGAGTATTTAGATACTTTGAATGTTGATAACAGTACAAATTTTTTTCATCATAATATCTGATATTCTAGTCAGATCGAGTATTATTTTGAGGTAATGGATATTATTTTTCTCATAAAGGATGTTGTTTCTATTCAATATTCGTAAGAAATATTATTTTCTTCCATACTCTATAGTATGCAAGTAATAATATTTCATTTTAGATTCTTAAATTTAAACTTACTATGATAAGTATTGCTTCTATAATTCCTGAAATGATTAGAAATTCCTTGAGTTTTGCGCTTTATCTAATATCATTTCACCGGAATATTGGTCTGAACTTTATTATGAAAGTTTTACCTTTTTATGTCGGAATACTATTTATTTGAGTACTATTCACGAGTTACTATTCATGAGTTACTATTCACGAGTTACTATTCATGAGTTATTATTCACGAGTTGCTATTCATTCGAATACTAATCACGAGTTACTATTTACGAGTTACAATTCATGGGTTACTATTCATGGGGTACTATTCACGATAAAAATTGGTTTATTTTTCTGTCTAAATTATCTTGAATTTATGAATCTTATTCTTGAAATTGGATCCATGTTTTGATATTCATTATTGAACTCTGGATAAGTTGAATTATAAATCTCTAATATTTATTTTTGATCTCATTGGATTCATTATTTATATCATTTTCATAATCATGAGACTTAAATCATGGTAAAAGTTATCTTTGGCCCGTAGTGCAAAGATTAACTGGTGATTGATATTTTTGGCCTGTAATGCAAAGATGAACTGTTGATTGATATCTTTGACCTGTAGTGCAAAGATGAACTGTTGATTGATGAATATCTTTGGCCCGTAGTGTAAAGATGAACTGTTGATTGATATCTTTGGCCTGTAGTACAAAGATGAACTGTTGATTGATGAATATCTTTGGCCGTAGTGCAAAGATGAACTGTTGATTAATGAATATTTTTGGCCCGTAGTGCAAAGATGGACAGGTATTTGGCATGATCATGACCATTGATAGTTATTTTTGAATATCTGTGGCCCGTAGTGCAAAGATGAATTGACTAACATGATTATGACTAAAGACTGTAGACTAGTATAATCATGATTATTGTTATTACAAATGAATATCTTTGGCCTGAGTACAAAGATGAATTTATTAGCATGATTATGTAAAGGAACTGTGATTTGATATAACCATGATCTTTGGTGTTTCAGGTAAAGACAGGTGATAAAAATTATCTTCGTCCCGGGTGCGAAGAGGAATTTATTAAATTAATTATGATCAAAAAATATTTACATGATTGTGGACAGAAACTGTTGATTGATGTTACAGGGATAAAATATTGTTGGTGGACTTTTACATGGAGAAGATAGTAGACTTTATGTTCTACTTGACTCTTCTAATGGATTTCTTGTTCCGCTGTAGTTGTTGATCTAAAACTTGTTGTCTATTGTATTCTATCAAATTTTTTCTTGTTGAGGGCTAAGGTTCTAAAGATCTGATTTATTACTGATGAAGGCTATTGATAAATTAATTATCTTTAGTCCTAATATTCTTTACTGGGGTATTTGTGCTCATCCTTTTGCTTCACAATTCTTTTTAGACAATAAGAGTGTAGCTGGGTCGAGCGGGGATAATAGGGGAATAGAACGATGGTCTATAACTATTCAAGTTTTTCATAAAACAGTATGAAAATAATTATATTGAGAACTTTAAATATGTGTGTCGTATTTTGTATTTTATACGTCATTTAACAGTTAATTTTGGTCACCCAACTTAGATAAGGTGAACCCGACTTTGAAAGGGTGTGTTTCTATTATTATACAAGATGTCTAATCTAAGATGTCAAGGTTAAAAGGATTAAATTACATTGAAACATTGGTCACGAAAAGGTTGTATCGAATCACCGATCTTATTATTATTTGGGTAGCAGTGATGCATTACTAGATGCTGCTCACTGTTTATAATTTTATAATATGATTTTAAAATTATTGCCAACATAATAATAACCTATAGGGTCACACACTTAGAACGTAATTAAAAGGAAATTAATTTAAATTGTATGGATTTAAATATATCAATATGATTGATAGTATTTAAATTACGAATTTAAATTAATAGGATAATTTATATATATATATATGTATATTAATTAAGTAAGACTTAATTAAGATATAATATATATATATATATATATAAATTCGAATTTTATTTTTCTAATTGGATTAAGTTTTGGTTAATTCCTTTAACTGCTATATATATGATATATCAGCCGTTTAGGGGATTGTCGATATCAAAACCCTAGCCGCTCTTAGAGAGAGACTAGAGAGAAAAATTTTCGAAAATCCAGATTCTTGGCGGCTAGTACCGCAGGTTTTCTTGCTGCAGATCGTGTGACGATTCACAGGACGTTCGTGTGGATACTGTAGAGGCGCAATTCTGTTGGATTGCGTTGAGGGTTCGAAGCAGTTTCAGAATCTCCATCGTCTCCGTTCAGGCTTGAATAATCGATAAAACAAATCTCAACATCTGAATTAATATGTTTTTCGCATGGATCCTGTTTTAGGGTTTCGAAAAATTTTAATTTTCGCTCCGTTTATGTGCCGAAAACCCTATAGTGTTGCCATTATTATACAAGATGTTTAACCACATACAACTTCATGTTATTATAAGACATAATTGTACGCATCCACTTGCTGATTATATCTATGAGCACTACCTATATAATCTTAGAGCATGGTTGGAATAAAATTATCAGTTTGAGACAATTGAAATAATTATATAGCAAGAGAATACCCACTATTGGAATGAATAAGATAGTAATCTTCTCGTTCTTCTTTGGGGTCTATTGGGTCAAACAAGGTTAATTCTTAAGTCCTATGATATCTATTATAACTTAGAAATATGGTCTCCCATGTACGAAGGTTTTCTTGAGCATTTTTTAAATATTTTAATTCCTAAAATAGTTATTGACTGTACCTTTATGTAACATATCATTGATAAGTAGTGTGGGTACTGTATTCGTATTAAAACTCATACTTTATGTGTGATCGTATTTTGTACGACAATTGGATATAAAAAATTTGTATTTGAATTCTGTACCATATATTTTTTGACGACTCAAAATAGGTGAGTTGTGTATTGAACCTATTTTGGGGGCGTCACAATGTATGTATGTATATATATGTGGCACATATACAATAATTCATTTTATTAATTATTCTTATGAATATTATATATGAGGAGAAAGAAGGGAAAAAGAAGGCTATTCATAGGTGAGTTCGGGTGAGTTTTTTGAAGGTGAGTTAGATATCCTGATTATATATATATATATATATATTTACTTACTTACTTGTTACTTTCATTATACCATAGATATGAATTCCATAATTCGTTAAGTAAAATAATCATTTTGAAATTTATTAAAAAATAAGTTAAAAGTCTTAAATTTAGTAATATTACAAGTAAAAAGTCTGTCATACCTATGTTATAGAGCGGGTCTCCTGAGCCACTGAAATTGGAAACCAAAAAATATATAAAAGGAAACCAAAAAAAAGAGCCACAGAAATTAACGGCGTAATCGGGTTATTATTATTATTTTTATTATTATCTTTTACCATTACAATTTTAATTATATTATTAATTTTTTTATCTTTCTATTTACTTCTTCAAATTTCCATCGGATCCTGGTACTAATTATGCTTATAGTAGACATCAAACTCTTACTAGTTATATAAATATATGTTGATTTACAGTGGATACCATTCATATATAATTAGTTGGAAGTTATGATCTGTAAATCCATAATAATAATAATAATAATAATAAAAATGAGAGCAATTTGAATATATTTATTCTAGATTAACCAATTAATGAAGAAATGATAGTATATATTATGGACTGAATTATAATAACATCTGCCGATGCCGATGTGACTAACTAAGTTGTTAATTAAGATCGATCATCCAGTCTGCGGGGGGCACGTGAGCAGGGGATGAAATTTCACATGGTGAGGGCGGGAGTTAAGTTGGGGGGTTATCAAAGATATATGTATAGATATGCCGGCCAAACCTGCAATATTGCCAGCCTAAATTAGTCGCTCTCGTCTTTTGCTGCTTTCCCACTAATTAATTAAAAGGTCTCTAGCTCCTATATATTGACATCCTAAACTAAAAGAAAAACATACACTATCAACTTCTCTTTTTTCCTTTATATATATATATATATACTCCATTTGTTTCCAATTATTTGATTAATATTGACTTTTTTAAAATTAATTTTAATCTTAAAATTGACATGAATTCATGTAGTTTATGTGAATACAATTATTAATATCATAAACCACTTAAAAATTATTGATAGTTATAAGATTTATTGTTAGTAAAATTTAAATGATCCAGTGTAGGGTGGGGGTGGGGGTGGGGTGGGGGTGGGGGTGGGGGGCACATGCCCCCACTGGATTTTGGGAAGTCAGCTGGGGTCATTCTTAATTATTACAATTACTTGTTTTGGTACCATGCATGTGGAGAAAAAAGAGAGAGTGCTGTTTGGTAACTCAAAGATCCATGCACAAAATAAGTACTCCCTTGGTTCCATTTTATTTGTCGCTATTACATAAAACACATATATTAAGGATATCATTAATATAGGTCTCTATTTCCATATTTGCCCGTTATATGTTGGTAGTCTCTCTCCTCCAATTAAGCTGCAAACTAACATGTATCTCTCCCTCCTTTTATTTCATTTTCTCTCTCTCTTCTCTATCATGAAGTCATTAATTAAAATCACTCCATATTTCACTTTCTCTCTCTTCGAATGTAAGTGGAGTACTATTTTTATGAGAATAAATTTTCTTGAAAAATGGAGAGGAATTAGGTACTACTCCCTCCGTTCCACTTTAATTGACGTTTTAGCCCATTTGATTTATTCCAAAATATTTGACGTTTAAGGGAACCAAAGCACAATTAATATTTTTTCTTTCAAATTTACCCTTATCCCTATTTTTCAATAAATGTTTAATTAATGCACACAATAATTAACTTTTCATTGCATTAAATTAGGTGTAGGCTACATGCCTTTCATATTCATTTCCTTCCCAATACATATTCAATACCAGTGGCAATCTTAATATGCAATATATATGGGAGAGGGGAGAGAGAGAATACTTTTTAAATAAGAGTATTTTAGTCATAATAATAATTTTTTACTCATATTAATTACTTTCTTAATCTATGTACAAAAATCTTAAACGACACTTATTTAGGAATGGGAGAGTAGTGTTTTTATGGGAATAAATTTCCTTAGAAAGTGGAGAGGAATTAGAGAACGACTATTAAATTGGAATGAAAAAAAATTCCTATAACGACTAATAAAATGGAATCGAGGGAGTAATATGTATTGATCTCTCTCTCTCTCTATATATATATATATAATGAGAGTTTTATTCCAATTTGTGACTCTCTATTAACAAATAGTTTGACATAACATAATTTTTTAAATAAATTTATTCTATTAAAATTTGTTATTAATATGTACTTGGAAAATATATATATAGGGAAATGATCCATAGAATACGTTAGCTATTAGTACTGTTTCAAGCTAACGCTTATCCAGCCGTCCAAAATTAGAGTTAATGGTTGAGATGAGGGCCCAGCCTCTACTCCCTCTAGCGGCTAGCAATAAATTTTAAATTCGTATCTGCTGCCCGCTAGAGGTAGTAGCGGCCAGCCAAAACGTGGTCGTTTTGGAAGGCCGCTACTCCCTCTAGCGGGCAGCAGAGACGAATTTAAAATTTATTGCTGGCCGCTAGAGGGAGTAGCGGTCAAAAGAGACGAATTTAAAAATCGTGGGTTGTAAGGGAATTTGGTCCAGCCGCTAGATGGAGTAACGACCAAATTTAACTTATATCCAATCTAACATTTTACTCCATTCCCATCCCAATAATAAACAGCTGCAGAAATATAGCTTCGGAAAGAACCTGCTAGTTCTGAAATCACTTGTTTGTGCGATAAATTTTTGGTAAGTCTTCACCAATGGCTTTCATGGCTGCTACAAATATATTTTTATCTAGCTCTTCTGAATCTTTTGCTAGTTTAGAATGTAGAAATGAATCGGAGTATGTTAATGATGGTGAAAGTAGTAGTACAATGGTAATGGTTCCTTATGTTGGTCAATTATTTTATAAATTAGAAGAAGCTGAAAATTTTTATAGATCCTATGCCCAAAAAAGTGGATTTGAGATTAGGATTGCTACGAGTCGTAAACATGCTCACACTAATGATTTGAAGTCAAGGTTATATGTATGTAAAAAAGCTGGTAGACCAACTGTGCTAAAGAATTCATTAGATGATGAATGTGATAACGATAAGAAAACAAGACAAAGAGACACAATTGGTCGAACACTGTGCAAAGCTAGAATGTATGTTGTCCACAGTAAGAAAGAAGATAACTGGCGTATTTCGGTTATTGAGTTGGATCACAATCATCAGTTAGTGACACCTGCCAAAGTAGATTTGATTGAGACACATAGAAATATTACGCCGGTAGCAAGAAAATTAATTGACACATTAAATCAGGTGGGTATTGGACCAAGTAGGATGATGAATGTTTTGAGCATAATGGGTGGAGGAATGCAAAATGTAGGTTTTAGTGACAAAGATGTTCGTAATGTAGTTAGGGATTTAAGGCGTGACTCGGAGGATGAAAATGATGCACAAGCAGCAGTTAATTATCTGAAAAAATTTGATTCTAGCAGTGCGAGTAAATTTTTCTTTCGTGTCAAATCAGGTGAAGACAATCGCATAGCTTGTATCTTGTGGGTAGACGCCCGATCAAGATTTATGTATCAACGTTTTGGAGACGTGGTTACATTTGACACTACGTATAGGACAAATAGGTATAATATGCCATTTGTTCCATTTAACGGGGTCAACCACCATTATCACTCTGTTTTATTTGGATTTGCATTGTTAAGGGACGAGACAGAAGACACTTTCAGTTGGGTCTTAGAGACGTGGCTTGAAGCCATGGATTACAAAGCTCCTGTAACCATCATCACTGACCAAGATAAAGCCATGAGCAATGCTATTGGTAGGGTACTCCCATCCACTCATCATTTATTGTGTTATTGGCATATTTGCAATAAATTTCCAGAAAAATTACATCATATTTATACGGAACACCCATCGTTCAAAGATGATTTTAACAACTGTGTGTATAATTCATATTCCATTGGCGAGTTTGAAGAGCGTTGGGAAATACTTATGAGAAAATATGATTTGTCTCAAAATGAATGGCTCATAAGTTTGTATGATGTGAAGGAGAAATGAATAAGTGCATACACAAAGAGATATTTTGCTGCAGGAATGACAACCACCGGAAGAAGCGAAGGTATGAACCATTTTTTTGATTCTGATGTGAATGCTTCAACAGGCATGAAAGATTTTGTCGTCAAGACTCAGAAGGCTATTGAAAAAAAATTCAACAGAGAGAGAAAGGCTGATTATGTAACAAAGCATCGAAAACGTAGTTTGGTTTTAGGAACATCGTTGGAAGTACATGCTTCTGAATGTTATACAAAAGAGATGTTTAGACGTTTTCAAAAAGAGCTCGTGGATTCTTTTAAGTATAACATCAAAAAAGTTAGTGAGCTGTGCATTATTGATGCAAAGGTCTATGCAGTGTACAGGGAAGATGCAATTGAAAATAGTCGGAGATATCGGCAAGTTGTCAATAATTGTCAGGGGGGGTTGATAACATGTACTTGTCAAATGTTCTCACATTCTGGTCAGATTTGCAGACACATACTGAGATTCTTAAGCTTCAAGAGTATTGCACGAATACCTGCTTACATGATCGTTCCTCGATGGACAAGAGATGCTAATAGGAGTAATGGTGAAGAGGAAATGGTTTCTCCAATGAGTGCAGACTTTGAAAAAAACCAATCAATGCGCTACAATCATTTGATGAGTGATTTTCAAGAGTTAGCTAGTAAAGCTGCTTGCTCAGTTAGAGGCTACAAGGCAATACTACAACAAAATGCACGGGGAAAAGCCCTTATTGATCAATACGACCCGGATGAGACAGACATACTAGACGATGGTAATGACCGCGCAGAATTACATGCAGCTCAGGATATGGGAAAAATAAAATGAACATCCTCCAATGTTATTGTTATTTCACCACATTTCATATGATATGTATTTGTCTCTGGCCGCCATCTCTCAATCAAAGCAGATATAAGACTGACATCTGTTCTAGTTACTACTGCCGGATAACTAAACCCCTTAAACCCCCACGCCTCTAATAATTTTTTTTGTAGGCTGGTAAGTTCCCATTTATCATATATAATTGAAGTAGATTGGCTTGACATCAGTGTACCCCTTTCAATCCCATTCCACACATCCTCCGATACATGCTTTTCTTGAGCATAAAGGACATTGCGATCAATGGGTCCAGGCAGCCAATTGTCCATATTTACCTAAAAATATCAATAACAATAAAACTTTCATTCAATGTCTAAATAAATAATTGACCAAAAATAATACAAAACAACAACGATAATATTTCATACATGCAAGTGTATTTACATTTTATAACAAAATGACAATTTTTGCGAGAAATAACCAACAACAATAAAACATTTAACACAATTTATGCATATATAATACTCAAAATTATATATACTAATATTTTATATATAGAAAATACCCAATTTATACACATAATTTGTATACATAGATGCATACCTACCACCCAATTTGTATATATACATATAATAATACTAAATCTTTCACTTATATACTATGCTTTAATATAGCAATAATTTTTAAGATATTTAGCAAAATACTATCGTTCAATGTCTTTTTTGTTTCTAAAGATATTTACAAAAGCATATTAGGTTGAAAGACACTTACTTTACCGGTTGAAGTTGAGATTGATGGGCCAAATTCGAAGCTAGCAGCAAACCCTTCTCCTTCTCTTTGTGCAACGCCGTCTCTCTATAGCAGCAAACTGCAAACGCAAGCAGTGTACAAAACTTGGTGTAATTAAGGGAAATGCTTGGTGCAATTTCAAGCAATGAAACCTCAAAAAATATTATTATAAACAATATTTAAGGATTATTTAATTTTGTGATTCATTTTATGCTATTATTATTGTTAAGGATTTATTTTTTTTAAATTTGACCCCACTGGACTTTCAAGCTGAATATCCGCGCCCTGCAGTGAAGGAGTTCATCATTCATGTCTACATTGTAAATGTTAGGTAATTAATTGGGCTTAAATTAAGGCATGCATGCATGCATGAGCCACCATGCCATTTTGTTTAATTTCAGTTTTTAGTTGGGATATATACTGTACTACTACTACATGCTAATGCTACCAAAATTAAAGTCCATCAAATATATTTATCATGAGATCCAATCCATTGACAAATTGTGGAATGATTTTATGCTTCTGGAGGATTCAGCCCGTACGTACGTTGCTCATGTATTATTATTAGTCAAACCTTGCGGTTGCGGATACACGGGTACGACTTTTTCGTTTAATATGTTGCCAACTGGAGTAGTATATATATCAGAGTCAGACCTGAACTACGTACATTATAAAATTTGACTCTCAAAACTTCCACTCTGCACGTTACATGCCATGCACGTTATTTCAAATTTTCACATGTATTAGCATTTAGCTTTAGGTAGGCAAGTTCGAGATCAAACTCACAACAAGACCAAAATATTTAAAATAATCGTTGCCTCAGTTACCTAATATAATACTCCGGGTCAAGGCCTCAGAAACTTTGTAAAGGCCCAAAATTTTAGGAGTACACACACACACACATATATATTTATATAATTGTTCTTATTGTATTTTGTACTTTCAGCTCTAATTGGTAACAACAATTTTTATGTATTTATCAAGTTTAGAAAAGCCCATGGTCAGCTAGTAAATCTGGCCCAATACAAGGTCCAATTAATTAGAAATTTAAGTAATTAAAACCAACCCATAGGGTACCACCAATTCTTGTTCTTCGATATCCACAGGCCCACTAGACTTGACGAACAATACAGTTAGGCACTTATATAATTAAGCACCCTTGGATTCAGTCGTCTCATGTTGGAGGCAGAAGAAGGTCCAGGTCCATATATCGCCAGATCTGTTAAAGAGTTCTTTACATAACTATACAACAATTAGAAAATAATTACACTATTAGTGCATCCACAAAATGATTATAAAAAAAGTGCAACAAATTCAAACCATTCAATTTCACATTAATAAGGAACCTAAAATCAAGGAGAATTAATAATTCAAATTCAAATCTTTTGGATCTAACAACAATTTCAAATCTATAATTCAAAATTCTAATCAAAATTAGAAAATTAAAAATAAAAAATTATGAAGGTGCTACTGTTCATCATCCTCCTCCGCTGAGAATATTTAGAAGTCCTTGGTTGCGCCGCCGCTATATCGTCGGAGTTGCTGTTCTGATTTTTTTTTGACAATTTGGTTACCCACAAAAACTAAAATGGTTACCTTTATACGAAGTTTGGCTACCAACTGCATCACATTCAAAATAAAATTGGTAATCAAATAAAATTGAATTGGTTACCTTATCGGAAAGTTTGGCAACCAACTGCATGAAGTTTGGTTACCAACTGCATCACATTAAAAATAAATTGGTAACCTAATAAAACTGAATAGGTTACCTTCATACCAAGGTAACCAAACCTTCATACCAAGGTAACCGAACCTTCATATTAAGGTTCGGTTACCTTGGTATGAAAGTTTGGTTACCTTGGTATGAATGTTTGGTTACCTTTGTATAAATATTTGGTTACTTTGGTATGACTGTTTGGTTATCAATGTATGAAGGTTTGGTTACCTGTGGAGGTGGAGAATGGACCGGTGGTGGAGGGGAGGCAACGGGTGGTGGAGAGGACTGAACTGGTGGTGGTGCAGATTTAACCGGAGGCGGTGGTGATTGAACTGGTGACGGAGGGAGGGGATTGAACTGGTGTAGATTTATCCCGTTCGTCGAGGAGGAGGAGAAAGGGGGGGCGGGAGGAGGGGGAGGCGGAGGGAGGGTTGGGGAGGGGAGGGGAGGGGGTGGGGCCGGGGCGGGGGCGGGAGGCGGAGAAAGGGGAGGCGGGAGGAGGGGGAGGGCGGAGGGAGAGGGAGGGGGTGGGGGGTGTGGGCGGGAGGAGCGGGACAGGGAGGCGAGGGGAGGGGGAGGGGAGGGGTGGGGCTAGGGCTTGGGCGGGGGCTGGAGGAGGAGAAATGGGGGGCGGGAGGAGGGGTAGGGCGGTGGGAGGCGGAGGGATGGGGATGGGGTGGGGGTGGGGGTGGGGTGGGGGGTGGGGGTTGGGGCGTGGGCTGGGAGAGGAGAAGGGAGGCGGTGGTGATTGAACTGGTGACGGGGGAGGGGATTGCAGTGGCATTGAAATGGAGTGGGAGAGAATCGTGGGAGAGATAATAAAATAATAATTAACAGGAATAGATAAAGGAGAGAATCGTGGGACATAATTAAAGGGATAAGAATGCACTATTTTTGTAAATTAAATATTGCATATGCACTAATTTTGTAAATATTTTATTTATGCACTTTTTTTGTAATATTTTATTAAAAGGTACTATACTATGTAATTAATCCACTGTTAAATTGTAATTAGACATGGTCGGTCTAACGTTTTTGATTACAACTAGTAATGGAGTAATATATTTTGTCTTCAGGTAATAAGCAAGATTGATCAAGCATCATGTTTCCATGATATTGATTAACTAACCTAACTTGAAAATATTTTACATCACCATTTGATCAATTGGCATCCCCCAAATTGAAATCTCCCACAACCTATATCCATATCTATATTCTTTTTTATCTTTCTTGTTATACTCCTACAACAGTTGTAGATATATTATAATTTTGTCTTTTTTAATTCAAATATTTTATATCTTTATATTTAGCCATCCAAATTTTATAAAAATTTTATTTTATCCCCGTGTAATTTATGTGTGCCAATGGGTGTTAGTTTCTATAATAAATGTAATTACATATCGATCTTGAAATTATTTCACATCCTTACTATAAAAAAAAAAGAGTACACTTTTTTCACATAAAATACAAATCCATGCATGCTTTTTATTAAGAGTAATGCTAGATACACAAATTATTCTACAAACATTTTACAAACTGTTGATGTGATATACTCTACATCAGCATATTGATCAACAAATTGTTTCAATGTAGTCTTCGACCCCACAGAAAAAGCTGATGTGAAACATGCCATATCAACAGTTTGTAAAATATTTGTAGAATAGTTTATGTCTCTAGTATTATTCTTTTATTAATTAGAATTCATCTCTCTCCAAGAAAAGTTGTGTGTTTGCACTCAGTAATCAAATTTTATGCCACGACACTGGCTTTCATTCATAAGGTTTGGTTAATGGGACTACTAGCTTAATTGTTTAAGTTTAACCAATTCAATTCATGATAATGATCGAGGAATTAATTATTAGTCTCCACTTAAATGAATGAATTATGAATTATGTATCGATCATGAATATATAATTTCATGACAAATTTATGTAGCACAAAATAATTAAACTGTGAGTTGGTTGGGTATTGGAGGGCTCCCAATTAAGTCTATGAAAGGAAATTATTAAACACAAATGGCTTGGGGAAAGATTCAACAGTCACCCACTTTGACCAGACCAAACCTTCCATTATTGAGAAAATCATACCTTGAAAACTACGTGTATATGTGTGTGTGAAAGAAGTTAAATGGTTAATTAAGAATCTTAGTTTTAGCCAAATGGAATATATATGCATTTCCATTGATGTTAATTTTGGTTTCTATTAAAATGGTAAATTTTATTTAAAAAAATTATAAAATTTCAATTTTATTCCCAAAACAAGCAATGTTTGGATAAAATATCACAAAAGTAACTTGAATATTAACGAGTCTTGCACATGTAGTAGGATCTTCACTATTTCTCACTTTAAACTCTCTCTCTCTCTCTCTCTCTCTCTCTCTCTCTCTCTCTATATATATATATATATATATATATATATATATATATATATAGGATAGGGCTCTAGAACGAACAGTTCGTTTACGAACATATGTAGGGCCAAGTGTTGAATATTGTTGATTGACCTCAATTATTTACCATCATATATTCCTAATTAGTGTTAAATATTTTCATCCAATCAACAACGTTCAACACTTGGCCCTATATATGTTTGTAAACGAACTGTTCGTTCCAGAGCCCTATCCTATATATATATATATATATATTCCTTCTATTGTTGGCAACACTCTCGTATTTGTAAGCTAATTAATAAATCTTCCCAAGCAAAATTTGTTCGGAAAAATGCATTTAAAATAATCTCAATTTCAAGAATTACTTTTCTCTTTTTATACAGTTTAATAAAAAAAAATTAATAAACTCAATTATGAGAATGAAAATAACGAATAACTATTCATAAGAAAGACACAATATTTAACGTTGAAAATTCTAAAAAGAAAAAACCTTTGAATATCCACTTTATCATTAATAATGAACTTACAATAATCCTCTCAAGTTTTACGCCATAAAACTTGAGGTTACGTAATAAATAGAGAGTGCAAATTTACCTTTAATTAGATTGAGAAACCTAGTTAACTTCATTACTCAAAGCAAGAGGCAAGAGGCAAGAGGCAAGAGGCAAGAGGTAGGGTACCCACAAAACAAAACTGTACTTCAAGCTTTTAATTAAACGAAGATAACGGCGGATACCCACGTGCAACAAAGTATAATCCTCTCAATTTATTCTTTCGGTACCTTCTTGCTACCGAACTTCTCTCATGTAAAAAATAAACCTTATTTATAGTACTCCTCCTAATTTATTCCTAGCTATATATTACCCAATAAAATTGTGGTTAAGTTACCAATTTGCTATATAAGGTGTCGGGACACGATTATCTTACATGGATCCAATGGATGAAATAAAGTGTTAAATAACAATCAGTTATTCTAATATTTATGCAAAATGTTAAGAAGTAACCGAAACATTAATTCGAAAAATATTATAATATCCGTTTTCAATACATTAGAAAGGACGAAACTAAACGAAATTGGGATGCATGGATTAACATTTCCATCAAACATTAATTAATTAGTTTGACATACATACATACCTACCTGCTGCTGCATATATGCCCTGCCCTGCCCTGATCAAGTCGTACGTACGTACGTTTAAAATAACCAATGGCGGACCTTGGGCTTCATACACTTCTCCCTAATAGTATCCAAACTGGGCTTCCATCCTTTACCCGACACTTGCCTGTTAAAATAATCCGGCCTCTCCTCCAAAGTCTCACTGAACAAATCTTCTTTTATCTCCTCCTCCGACTTCTCCTCCAATTTCTCTCTCTTCCTCAGTACCACGCATTCATTCCCCTCCAAATTTCCCGCCGGACATATTTTCGCCAAAAACGGCAGAAACCCGGCCGTCGAAGAAAATAAGGTCGGAGACTTTAACACCGTATTAGCACGTAATAGCAGCTGCCGAGATTCTTCCGACGATAATGAAGCTGGTTTCCCTCTCTTGATCGGCAGCATGACATAGAGTTTATCCATCTCTAGCTTCTTGTCGGCCGGCAGCGGACACGGCCGTTTTGAAGTTGTAACGGACTGGAATTCAACCACAACTTGTTGCGGATACTCAAGCATAAGCTCTGCCACCGTAAGTGGTTGATCGTACTCATGCACGCTGCCGTCTGATAGTATCACTTTCCCGTTCCTACCCGCCGGCCGCCGGTTCGATATCTGGTTGCCCATGTTTGATTTGGAGAGAGAAAATTCGAAGGAGTTTGATCTGAACTGAGTAAAAAAATCACGCGCTAGCTTTTGTGTCTATATACTACTATGTTTTATTACGAGGGAATTAGAGAGGGTTTGTTAAACGGCTCCAACTTGTTTTGTGTTATAGGTGTACGTACGTAGTCTATATAGTGGTGGTGGTGGAATTGGTAAATTACGCGAGGCTATGTATGTTCACGTTCACGTAGCTAAGCTACAATTGGATTGGGTCGTTGGATGGGTATTTGACTTTGCTCTTTTCATTTTTCTAATCCAATCCAATGGCCGGGGTGGATTAGTGAAGGGAGGTGGAAGGTAATTGAAGCTAACTAATATATATTTTGGTCAGTTTTACAAAGATGAGTTATATATAAATTATGAAGATTATAATAAGTTTCTTCATTTTTGTGTATTATACAGACCCCCGAAATTTTTGTGATGGTCCAATGGGTTTAATACTTCAAAGTTGGACTTCTGAGTTAAAAAAAATAAAAATATTTGATATAAATTGCGTTTAGATTTACAAATGCGTTTGAATTTTAAAAATTCGAAACTAAACATACCCATAATCATATATTGTTTATTTATATTCAATTCATTTGTATTTAAACTATTTAAATAAATTACTATAAGCTTGGGGTCAGAATTTACGTGGAGTGTAGAATGTTGAAGTTGTACCTAATACTAACAAACACAAGTCAACTAGGAAGAGGGAACCGTTCAACTAATGCCCGAGTATAATCTACTTCTGAATTAATGAAGCCTTATTAATTGTAATACCGATCAGTTGAATTTATACTACTCCTACTGTCCTACATTACCGATCTATAAATGCATACCTGTATATAACCATTAATTAGAGCTAGCCCTTGTTAATTGCTATACCGGCCGATTTGAGAGGTTTTTGTTACAATGTTATACTCACTCCGTCCCGTTTTTCTTTTTAAAATGTTTCTAAATAAATGTCTTATTTCTATATTAATAATTATTTTTTTCTTATTTTTTCACTTATACCCTCATAATCTTTTTAGTTCATTTTTATTAGAAACTTAAAAAATGATAAAAGATTTATATTAAAAAAATAATATATTATTATACCACTCTCACTCGTATACTTATTGGAATGCGATTTAATTGCATTTTATTTGGCCGCGGGCTATATATATAGAGAAAGCATTTTAATATATGATCCAATCAAACGTTCATGTGTAAATAACTTTGAAATGAGGCTAGAGAAATAAAACGAGAAGAAGTCATGTAAAAGGTTTAAAATTTCCAACTACGTGAGTTATCTCCATAAAAATTACATACTTATTAGCTTTCATATATATGTATACACACTGGAGAATGATTTATAGTCAATGTAGATAACATTATTCTTACAACAGATCTAAGTCGTCTATTTACGAATCGAACATTATAAAGGAATTACAATCTACGATTTAATATGGGGGCGTCCACTAATTAGTTCCGCGGATAAGAAAAATGACTAAAAATATCATCCTTTTAAAAACACATCACCGTCCGCACAATTAATGTGAGGACGAAGATTTTTTTTTTGTGCGTAAGAAGCTACTGCCCATTTTTTTCATTTTTTTGTTACCAAGAACGGTGCTTGTTGGCTCGGGTTCATCCATGAAATTCATGGCAACTTAATTCTCAGTAAGAGCCCAATCAAACATGTTCCATACTAGTGAAAGCAGCACGGTTGTCGCGATCATCGACAATAATTTTTCCATGATTGTGTTGTCAAGCTTTACTTGTTACAAATCAATTCCAATTCCAAATCAACTCTGATTTTCAGCCTTCATCTTCTTCTCCAAAATCAATAGTAACAACAAATTCTTAAAGAAACAAAAATTAAAATTGATTTATTAGCAGTCCCCGACAACAATTTAGTTTGGATGCATCCTTTTACCGGCGACAATTTTTTGGAGCCATGGGTTTAATGGTATTCAATATGTAACTTGTAGTCGGTGAGTTTTCGGAGACTTGGCTTTTGGTGGAGAGGGTCAAGGATGACTTGAGTTATTTTTCTTCTTCTTTTTCTCATAGCAAAGGCAGCGACAAAGGAAATTTTCTAAGTTTCCAGTAGCTGACGAAACGTAATTTTGTACCTCAACATGTATGCAAAAAAGAATTGAAGGAAGTTTGAAGAATTGAAAAATATAGTGCATGGGGTTGATGGCTTCTTCTGCGTAAATAAAAAAAGAGAAGACAATTTCTTCGTATGCACTTTAATTGTGTGGACGGTGATTTTTTTAAAAATGGAGTATTTTTGGTCATTTTTTTTATTCACAGAACAAAAATGCGAACCCCCCATATTAAATCGTGGATTGTAGTTCTCCTCGATACGCAAATGAACGTTTCAGATCTGTTGTTGTAAGGATAATATTATTCTTATAATGTTGGTTATATATCAATACCGGATAAGAAAAGTAAACTGTGAAAAATCTTTTATTCTCAATATATTGCTTTTAAAGTTACAATAGAGTATTAATAGTCCTCCTTTCTAATCTATAGATACAACAAATATGTATTGACTTGAATATAAAAATATCTACTGTATTACAATAACTAAGCTAATTGTACTACAACTGTTTTTGCTAGCTATGCTAAGTTCCTCTGTATTTGATGCTTGAGTTCAGTCACTTGTGGCTCGTTAGCTTGTAATGCTACAGCAACAGTATTCGTAGCATTATAAACCTCATTTGTGTATCAGCACTATTACTCCCCCCCACAAATTGGAGGTCCACAAGGATTGCGGAGTCCCAATTTGGAAATAATAAACTAGTGAGCAACATGCCCCAACGGTTTGGTAAAAATGTCAGCCAGTTGTTGAGAACTAGGAATAAAAACAGGTTTAATGAACTGAGCTTGAACTTTGTCACAAACAAAATGACAATCCGCTTCTATATGTTTCGTCCGAGCATGAAGAACAGGATTGGAGGCTAAAGAGATAGTAGACAAATTGTCAACATGTAGAGTAATGGGAGTAGAAACATGAAGACTCAAATCTGATAAAAGACTGTGTAACCAAACTAGTTCACATATAACATCAGCAACCGAGCGATATTCTGCTTCAGCAGATGATTGACTGACCACAGATTGCTTTTTAGCACCCCATGAAATCAATGAATTGCCAAGAAACATACAATAGCCAGATATAGATCGTCTCCCCCCATTCTGGCCTGCCCAATCACTATCAGAATATGCTGTCAAGGCCAAATTACTAGAGGCAGGAGAAAAATAAACCCATGCCAATGGAACCCTTTAAGTACCTCAACACTCGTAAAGCAGCTTTCATGTGATCTTGGCAAGGAGCTTGCAAAAACTGACTGAGATGATTAACTGTGTAGCAAATATCTGGGCGAGACATAGTAAGATATTGTAGTTTGCCAATCAAGCAGCGATATGAAGTGACATCCAGAAAACAGTCACTAGTAGAAGTATGAAGATTGAGATGTTGTTCCATAGGAAAAGAGAAAGGCTTGGAATTAGCAATACCAAAGTCATGAAGTAGATCTAGTATATATTTCCTTTGATGAACAAAAATACCTTGAGAAGATCTACTAACTTCTAAGCCCAGATAATACCCAAATCTTTGATAGTAAAAGCTGTATGTAACATGCTGTTTCAACTGAAGTATCACTACAAGAAAAAGACCTATTTTCGACATAATATTCCCTCGAAAATAAGCATATTTCGTCGAAATTAGACTATTTTGGAGGGAATATTCCGTCGGACATGTCGTCGTAACTAACCTCGTCAGAGATAAGTTCCGTCGTCCATTCCGCCGAGATTTGCTATCTTCGACGCACGTATCTTAGACGTAAATTCCATCGGAGATAACCTAACTTTGACGGATATATGTACGACGGACTAATTCCGTTGGGGATAACTTCCTTATGTTCGACAGAAATAATCCCTCGGAGTTAACGAACGTTCGACGAAAATTTTAATAATAAAGAAAAAATTAAAAAAATAGATGCTATAAATACTACATATTTTCGACGGAATATTCCCTCAGAAATAATCCAATTCCGACGGAAAAAATAAAAAATAAAAAATAAATCAGAAATTAGATTACCCTATAATTCCGACGAAAATTCAGTCGAAATACCTTATTCCTGTCGAAGTTAAGGTATTTTATTTTTTAATAATTTTTTTAAAATGCAAAATCTAGATATTTAAACCCATATATGTACCTGTAACCTGTTTTATCCCAATACAGCCAGACAACAATATATTTCACATTCAACAACAAATGTAATTCAAAAAACCTATACCAATTCACAACAACAAACGTAATTCTAAAAACCTGTACCAATTCGCAACAATGTAATCAACTAACTGATTATCATCAATATCACAAACTAACAATAACAAATATAAGCTAATGTATCATCAGAGGCCCAACTAAATATATACAAATGTTCTACAAATGAATGAATACAACGTAATCTCATTATACAAACACAACTATATAAACTATACGTACAAATGAACTAGAATGAATAACATATAAAAATGAACTATAATCTAGTAGTATCATCATCGGGCGGAGGTGGATGACGCCTGTCTGGTGTATGAAAATCTCTGTCGTCCTCCTCGTCGTCGTCGTCAAACCGCTTGTCATCACCACCAGCCCGCTTTCCATTGCCACCCTGTTGAAAAAATTATAAATAAAAATCATTAGTCCGTATATATGTGAGAATCAACAAGCTAGCTTTAAATAAAAATAACATAAACAATATGAATACCTGAGTAGGCGAGGGAGGACGAAAAGCCTCCTCCAAGAGAGTAATCACCATCCGGAGCATCTCGCTGCTGAAAGCAGTCAAACTGTTCTCGTGGTAATCCCGTACTCTCTGCGGAGGCCCTTGCTATAACCTTCTGAGAAACCTGGTGAAGACGAGAACCAAAAGGCAACTGCTGACGACGAAAGACCGGATCGGTACGGAACCTATCCGACACGGCCCCTATCAGCCTCTGGAAGATCTCGTCATCCAAGCCAGCGCCTGTATCAGATGGTCCGACATGTGCTCTCGGACGCTGGCGCTGGCTGGAGCCTACAAGAAGAGACAAATTCTATTACTAATAATAATTTGTGTAATATGATAAATTCTTATAATTTCGTGAAACATAAAAAATATTATTACCTCCAGGGAGTGTATATGCGGTTATCCTCGGCAGACCCAACACTCGATATCTGCCGGTACTGCTAGTAGGGGGATCCTGAGACGCGACCCATAGTCTCAGCTCCTCATCCCGATCTAATACAATATCGGGAAGGGGAGTGGTGGAGTCTAACGGCTCAGAACCCCTTCTAATAGCATCCAGCTCAGCCATACGATCGTCCCGAAGCCTCTGAAATTGGTCCTGTAATTTATTTTTTATAAGTTTGTTAATTATATCATTTTATTTACTGATTGAATATTACTAAAAGCTAAATAGTAAGATGAGTTTTACCCGTATAGCCACAGCTGCCTGAGACAAAACACGCTCGCCCCTGGGCGTGTGGGCTCTATCCCAAAACTCTAGAATGGTGGGATCTCGGCCCAAGGACCTACTCAGGGCCTAATAAAAACATTCATAAAACAGGTATTAAGTATTTGTGTAAGAACTTGATAACTAAACAACAAAATACAGCGCACTTACCGTTTTCGCCTCCTCGAACGACTGAGAACTTGTGGTGTGTACTATGCGGAGCTGACCACGGTTCTTCTTCGCCTACTCAGACTTCTTCTTGAAGTCATCAGCATCCCAGTGCGCACACATAGCCTCCCAGGCTAAATCGGACACGTCATCAGACTTTAACATCGACTTGATATCTATAGTTGTGATTTTATTACGATCAACTTTAATCCCCTTTTCAGTATCAAACCATCTACACTTAAATGTAACTACCTTTTTACCCCCGTGATAATTAAGCACAACCACATCCTATAAACGTCATAGTAATTGGACTCAGAATCTTGGTAGCAACTTCCCAACACCACAACCCCAGAATTGACGGATGTGAGTTCATTCAAGTTATCGACCCTAAATCTGTACCCATTCACGATGCATCCGGAAAAAGAACTAACAACTTTGTATGGTCCTCGGATGACATCTATAAAACGCTCAGAATTGTTCTCTTCTTCAACCCGTTGCTTAAACCACTGTTAGAAATTAACATTAGTGAATGTTTTTAACTATGCTGCAGTAAAAGCTGGGTTTGAAGCATACGCGTCCTCTTCGAATGAACTGCGTAAATAGTAAAATATCTTTAACATATAGATGACTACACTTATAAATTGCACTAAATACCGCAAATAATTATTCATACCTGATGTATCTAGATACTTCGGGCATATTTAGAAGCACGTATGTAGATACAATCTTCAACTCTTTGTCGCTTAAGAAAGTCTGCGTCTCATGGCCAAAAGGCTTAGCCGGATATGTGAATACAGCTAACTCATCATCAGTATGAGACAATGGACCAACGACCTCATTTCTACTTAAACGATTGTGCTTCGTTGAGACAACATCGTCAAAATACAATGAACAGAAGTTGACAAGCTCTTCCTCCGTATAGCGTTCAGCAATAGAACCCTCTACACGAGCTTTGTTCTTCACCTTTTGTTTTAATCGGCACATATACCTAAGACAAATATTTCGACAAATACGTATGAGTATTATTAATATGATGAGCAACATAAAGCAATTTATAATTTATATTACCTCTCAAAAGGATACATCCACCGATATTGCACCGGTCCTCCAAGTTTGAGTTCATACGGTAGATGAATAGGCAGATGTTCCATCGAGTCAAAGAATCCTGGAGGAAAGATCATTTCGAGCTTGCAAATGGTACTAAACAATATTTTTCTCCATCTGCTCCACATCAGTGTACTTAATTACAGTTGAGCAAAGATTTCGAAAGAAATTTGAAAGTTCGGTCAATGCATCCAAAACTTTTCTGGGTAACATTTCACTAAATGCAATTGGGATCAACTTCTGCATGAATACATAACAATCAGTGACTCTTAAATACATAAATTTTCAATTGCTCGACCTTACAACAACTTTTATGTTCGACGTGTATCCATCTGGAAGCTTTAACCCACTAACCCACTTACACACGTCTTCAACTTGTTGCTTAGTAAGACAATATGGAGCTTTAGGTTTCGTATTGTTAGGGCGGAGCCATAATTCTGGCCTAATGTTCAATGCCTCCAAATCTTTTCGAGCGTTGTCATTGTTTTTGGTTTTACCACTCGCATCTAGCACAGTGTAAAATAAGTTCTCAAAAACATGCTTTTCGGTATACATGACATCTATACAATGACGAACTGAAAGTGTGCCCTAATATGGCAACTCAAACCATATGGGAGAGTGTGTCCAATTATGAGTCTTCTCGTACCCGGCTGCTCTCAATTTACTGTGCTCCTTCCCCGGCAAAGAAAAATCAAGTTGGTTCAACCAGCCTAATACCTCACTGCCCGACAGTCAACCAACAACCCCCTTCTTCTCTGTCTTTCTGTTGAACTGTGCAGACATCTTTCTATAATTATGATCAAGAGGCAAGAATCTACGAGCAGTTCCAAAGAAAGTACATTTCCGCCCATGCTGCAACTGATTGCCTTGCACATCCCCCATACACACTGGACATAACAGCTTCCCGTGGGTTGACCAACCACTAACCATCCCAAGAGCCGAAAAGTCAGTGATAGTCCATAACAGGGCTGCCTTCATCACAAAATTCTCGCTTTTCTATTTATCATAAGTCTGGACCTCTGTCTCGCACAACATCTTTAGTTCCTCTACTAACGGTCAAAGGTACACGTTAATGTCTTTTGTAGGACTTTTATCCCCCGGTATGAGTAAAGTCAAGAACAAGTACGGATCCCTCATGCACATCGACAGTGGAAGATTATAAGCGACCATAATCACTGGCCAAACTGAGTACGGCTGACTAAAATTATTGAAAGGGCAAAAGCCATCAGTAGCCATGCCAAGCCTAACATTCCTGACTTCTTCCGCAAACTCTTAATAATTTGCATCAAATCTCTTCCATTCATCTCCGTCCGCTGGGTGAGTCAGCTGACCAGGCCCGACATCCCTTGTTCGATGCCAACTCATATGTTGAGCCGTGTGAGACGACATAAACAGCCGCTGAAGCCTCGGCGCAAGAGGAAAGTACCGTAAGATCTTCCTGGGAACATGTTTCTCCTTCCCCCCACGTTTTGTCACCTTATAGCGCGAAAAGCTGCATATATCACACTGTCTCTTATCTCTGTCCTCCCCATAGTATAACATACAATCCTGCTCACAAGCATCGATTTTTTGATACCCCATATCTAACCCTTTGACCATCTTCTTCACTTCGTAATAATCTACAGGAAGAGTATGATCTTTGGGTAAGAACTTTCCAACAATGGCAAGCAAATCGTTGAAACCTCTTTCACTACAGTCGTGCTCGATCTTGTAGTGTAAGAGCATTGTCACTGCAGAAAGCTTGGTGTCAGTATCATTTCCCGGATACAACGAGACCCCAGATTCAGATAGCAACTTGTAAAAGGCAGCAGCTGTATCATTTGGCACTTGCTTAGCACTGCTTGAAGAAGGCTCATTTTCAGCCCAGTCAATATTAGTAGGGCCATAAGCATCGACCAACATCTCCACTGGATCATAGTTTTCGGCGTATGACTCCCGTAGAATATCTATCCGCTCAGCTGATTCCCCGTGATGAGTCCATACGAAGTATCCATCCACAAATCCACGGGAAAATAAGTCGAATTTAATCTCGTCAACTTTCTTCCAGATCAGGTTTTTACACTTGACACACGGGCAGCGCATCTTTCCGTTTGAATCATCAACATGATCTATTGCTTTGTTCAAGAAATCTGACACCCCATCACGATAAGCTGATACACCATCACGATAAGCTGATACTAATCCCCTCCCATCACTGCGTATCCTACGGTACATCCAACTCCGGTCGGCTGACATTTTTAACTGCACAGACCACGGATTCAGTGCAGGGATGTTCATGTATGTGGTCCATTCATGAATGAATGTCAAGCGGGTTTCATTACAGGGATGTTCATGCATGTGGTCCATGCATGAATTAGAGTATTTTCTATTACGACAGCTCTATAGGAAAAGGGTAATTCAGACTTCTATCCTGTTCCTGGATGCGCCTCTTCACTAGTGCCAACACGTTATGCACGTTTCTACTGTTTTAAGAAAATTTTGACAGCACCTCCCCATGGTCTCCAAGTACACGAAATAGATTAAGATAACTTAATCTAAGTATGTACTCGAAGAACATGTAGAGATAACCGAAAAGTCCTCAAAACAACAAAAACGTGTCGTTTCATATTGGCACCGGCCTAAGTGAAAGACATAACATCCAGTAACAGTCCCAAACTGGGGACTATTCGACATTCACTCCTACTGAGTGAATGTCAAACGGGTTTCTAATTAAGTTGACACCTCCAAAAGCATGTATGTCTTCATTAAGATACAGATATGTAGGTTATCAATGAATTTTATAGGCAAAGAAGTATGATTTTTTTGTAAAATTCATTGATAGCCTACGTAAACGGAAATGGATGAAGACATCCAAAGCTCCACATATATGTTTTCTTTGTGATGAAGAATATTATGGGAACTCTCATATCGTTAAAACATATGAGCTGATGTCTATTGGTGTCCATATGAAGTTCGAGGGGAAAAGGAAATTGGATATCTTTGGTGTCCATATGCAACCTTAACACTCAAAGTCAACGTGAATAAGTCATATTGAATTTATTGAATATTGCGGCAAACTAAGCAAATGCTACTTATTTTATTTTGCCAATAAAAAACTAAGTGCTACTTAGTTATTAATTGTATTTAATTTTATCGTATTTAGATGTATTTTATTGAATATTGTGGCAAATTAAGCAAATGTTACTTAATTTATTTTGTCAATGAAAACTATGTAAGTGCTACTTAGTTTATTGAATATTGCAACCTGAACTAAGCAAACTCTACTTAGTTATTAATTGTATTTAATTTATTATTTATTTTATTATCTATTATCTATTATTTATTATATTTTATTTATTATTTATTATTTACTATTTGTTATTTACTATTTATTATTTATCTCTTTTAAATAATTTTTAATTATTAATTATTTCTTATTTATTTTATAATCTATTATTTTTTATTTATTGAATATTGCATCCCAACTAAGCAAATGCTACTCAGTTATTAATTGTATTTAATTATATTTTAATTAATTAATAATAATTATTATTATTATTTATTATTCACTCCTATTTATTATTATTTATCTCTTTTAATTAATTATTAATTATTTGTTTTATTATTTAATTATTTATTTATTAATTATTATATATTATATATTATCTATTATTTTGTTATTTATTAATTTATTATTATTATTTATTATTTATTATTTATTATTTTATTATATATTATATATTATTTATATATTTTAATTAATTATTAATTATTTATTTATTATTTGTTAATTTTTTTTAATTATATGTTATCTATTATCTATTATAATATTATTTATTATTATTATTATTTATTAGTTATTAGTTATTATTTATTATTTATTTATTTATTATTTAATTATATATTATCTATTATCTATTATCTATTATAATATTATTTATTATTTATTATTTATTTTTAGTTATTAGTTATTATTTGTTATTTATTATTTATTATTTATTATCTATTATCTATTATTTTATTATTTATCTTTTTTAATTATTATTAATTTCTTTTAATTGAGCATTTATTATTTATTAGTAAGAAACTAAATAAATACTACTTAGTTTATTTTAATATTGGGAAACTAATTAAATAATAAATAAATATACTTGCAGGGCCCACAAATTTTGCAATTAAAAATTTTGACAGAAATTTCATCGAAAATTTCATGGAAAATATCAAATATCACATTCCAAACAGTATATAAACCCAATTTCAGCATAATCCCAAACATTTCATCAGCTAATTATACAACAATTTGAAGAAATAAACCCAATTTCAGCATAATCCCAATTTGCATAATCTCAATTTGCAAAACAGAAATAAACCCAATTTGCATAAGAAAAATAAACTCAATTTGCATAAACCAATTGACAGTATGCATAATCCCAATTCTAGCAATATCAGAAATAAACCCAATTAATTTCAACAGCAGCAAAAACAACAAACAACAATATTCAGTAATCTCAAAGAATCAAGGAAGTCATAATTTCATCAACAACAAAATATCCAAATTTTTGTTTATATTCTCATGTAAAAACCCATATATATAAACCCTAAAAATTAAAAAACCCTCAAATTTCAGTACTCGAATGAAAAATTTAGAGTTTCATACCTTGAATTAAAGGAGGAGAAACAAGGAGGAGAAAGGAGAAAGAGAGAGTCGCGCCGCCGTGACCAAAAATGGTGGCAGTGGCCGGAGGGAAGGACCTGTCGGATCGGAGGGAGAAATGGTGGCAGTGGCAGTGGCCAGAGCAGGGCCGGTGGTGGGCAGTGGCCGAAGAACTGGGGGGCGAGATGAGAGCTGAGAGAGATTAAAGAGAAAGAGAGTACTGAGAGAGAGTGAGTCAGGAGAGAGGAAGAGAAATGATAAATGTGTCGGCTGAAGGAGAAGACGAACTGATTATGTTTTATATGTTATTTTAGACAGAACTTCCGTCGGGTTTACGTCCCTCGGAATTATGTTATTTTCGACGCTATTTTCCTCGAACATATCCATAGTCCGTCGAATTTATGTTTCACTAGCGGGAAACTTTGGCGCTAGTGGGGTGAATTATACTTCCGACGGAATTCCGTCGAACATGAGTGTAATTTCGAGGGACTTATATTCGACAAAATATTACGTCGTAAATAACCTTATTTCGACTGATTTAATTTCGTCGAAAATAATTCCGTCGAACTTAAGGGTTTTTCTTGTAGTGTATGGCTTACTCATTAGAACCAGTAACTAATATATCATCTACATAGACAATGACCAAAGTGTAGGCTGAAGAAGTATTAGAGATGAACAAAGAATAATCAGCTCTAGACTGAGTGTATCCAGCAGATAATAAGGCACTTGTTAGTTTGGCAAACCATTGGCGAGAAGCTTGTTTTAAACCATAAAGAGATTTGGTAAGTTTACAGACTTGTTTAGATTTGTTCAAGATAGAATAACCAGGTGGAGGTATCATGTATACCTCTTTGAGTAAATCACCATGGAGGAAAGCATTGTTGACATCAAGTTGATGAATGGGCCACCCTCTAACAGAAGAAATTGCTAACAAGGCTCGAACAGTTACCATTTTTGCCACAGGAGCAAAAGTTTCAGTGTAATCAATCCCTTCAGTTTAGGTATACCCTTTAGCCACCAAACGAGCTCTATATCGTCCCACACTACCATCAGCATTATATTTCACCTTAATAACCCATTTATAACCTATAGGATTATGACCAGATGGAAGAGATGTAACAGTCCAGGTGTTGTTAGCTTCTAAAGCAGCTGACTCCTTTTTCAATGCATCTACCCACTTAGGATCAGTGATAGCTTGTGTATAACTTGTGGGTTCTTTGATAACAGCCAAATTACTAATAAAATGCAAGTGAGATGGAGCAAAAACACCATATGATAGGTAATTTGTGAGTGGATATTTAGAATGAGCATAAGACATATTTGAATGTGGAACCAAAGAAAAATGATATTGAGAATGCCAAACTGGTTTACTTTTAATTCGAGTAGAAATTCTAGGAGCAATAAGTGAAATGTGAGGTAGAGAAACTGAAACAGAAATAGAGTATGGAACAGAAGTAGATTGAATAGGACTAGTTAAAGAAGAAGATGTAATAGGAGATAAAATAGTAGAAGGAGTTGTAGAAAGATTAGATATAATGTAGATTGGGATGAACCAGGAGAAATAGGAACAGTGTTAAAATGAGTAATATCATGTAGCTGTGTAAATGATTAAACTGGAAGATTAGAAACTGTACTCAAAAAAGGAAAATTATGTTCATGAAAAGTGACATGACGAGAAACAAAGATTTGTTTGGTTTCTAAATTGTAGAGCTTGTACCCTTTCTGTGTAAGTGGATATCCCAGCAAGATAGGTTTAATAGCTCTAAAGTCAAATTTATCTAGATTATGTTGAGAAGCAAAACAAAGACAACAAATAGTCTTAAGATGAGAGTAAGAAGGAGGCTTGTGAAATAAGATCTCATAAGGAGTCTTAAATTGAAGAACAGAACTAGGCACCCTGTTGATAAGATAAGTAGATGCAAGAAGACAATCACCCCAGAAAATTTTGGGTAAACCACTTTGAAACCTTAAGGCCCTAAACATATTTAAAAGGGTTCTGTGTTTGCGTTCCACAACACCATTTTGTTATGGTGTTTGTGGACAAGAAGTATGGCGTAACACTCCCAGTTTGGTGAGAATAGTAGACATGAAATGATTGCAAAATTCAGTCCCATTATCACTGCAGAAAGTCTTAATAGATTTACCAAACTGGGTATGAACTGAAGTAAAAAAATCTTTCAAGATTTTAAAAACATGTTGCTTAGTTGACAAAAGGAAAGTCCATACAGCACGAGAAAAATCATCCACAATAGTCACAAAATATTTAGAACTATTTCTAGTAGTAATCTTATAAGGACCCCATAGGTCACAATGAAGTAATTCAAACAAGTCATGAGTATAATTGGAACTAGAAGGAAAAGGTAAACAAGTTTGCTTTGCTAATGGACATACACAACATTTATCATAACTGTCTTCCTTTAGAGAAGAAGAAATTGCTGGAATTTTATTTAAAAGAAAAACAGGTACATGACCAAGTCTTTGATGCCAGAGACTTGTAGAAGGTGATGTAGTAACATGTGCAGCAGCAGGAGAAGGAAAATGCAGAATGTATAGGCCATTAGACAAGTCACCAGTTGTAATTGTGTGCATCTGATGTTGGTCCTGTACCATACATGAAGAAGCAGTGAATTGAACATGTAAATGTGAATCAATAGTTAGTTTGCTTACTGACAGCAAATTACTTGTAAAAGAAGGTATAAACAGAACTTTATGTAAAGTGATGTCAGTAGTTAAGTGAACATCACCAATATGAGTAACGGGAACAACACCTCCATCTGGCAAACTAACCAGAATGGGAGTATGTAGAGTAGTTAAGGAGTGTAAAATTTCTTTAGAACCTGCCATATGATCAGTTGCTCCAGTGTCTACTATCCAAGCATTTTTATTAGAGTTAGCAAAGAAAGAAAAAGAAGAAACCATACTGGCTACATGATCATCAGGACTATCATGAATTTTTCCAAACATGGAGAACAATTGATCCATTTGTGCCTGAAGATGTTGAATATGATCTGATCCAGATTCAGAATTATCACCTGTGACAGTGGATACTTGCATTGCCTTGCCTACATGAGGATTAGATTATGACTGTGTTTTATATCTAGATAGAGTAGAATTCTTCTTAGTGGAGAAATAATTTGCACCCTGGAATCTTGATGCATTAGTACCAGATGAATAATTTGCATTTGTGTTTGATGAATATCTGGGTTTGTTCCACTTGGCAGCTGGATGGCTAGGAGGATATCCATTCAGCTTATAACAATCCTCTCTTATGTGTCCATCTTTGTGACAGTAAGTACACCAACCATCCCTAATGTTTTTGTGGAAATTAGGCTGTGGTTCATAATTTCTTGAAGAGACAGCTTGTGTGGAACTTGGATAGTAAGCACCAGGATTAGTATCCATATTGGTAGAACTTGAAATAGTATGAAAATGCATATCATGACCAGATTTATGTGGCATTTTCTGTTTACTTGAATTGACAGAATTAACAAACATGGCAGTACTACTGTTTGGACCAGGTACATATTCTTGTCGTTGACGTTCATCTTGCCTGATAAGAGCAAACGCTTGAGCTACATTAGGTAATGGTTGTGATGAGCGGGTTTTACACCCGCGAATCGACTACTTTTAGACTTAAGAAGATGCATGTTCTTATTTCTTTCTATTGCTTTTATATTGTTTTGTTATTATTTTATTTAATATATATTTTGCAGGAGTTATTAGGTAAATTCCAGCTTCTCAGGGGCAAACTGGTCATTTCTATAGACCAAATGTTGCAGCGCTGGCAGGACTTCTTATTTTGGCGCCGCAGCGCCAGAGGCCCCTCAAAATCTCTGGCCACCTAGCGCCGCAGCGCCGAGGCTAGGCCTATGGTGGCGCCGTAGCGCCATCCCCTTCCTTCAGCCCTTGGCCCAGCGCCGCAGCGCCAGAACAAAGCTAAAAGCTGGCGCCGCAGCGCCAGCTCCGGTCTGTTAGCAGAAAAGGTTATTAAATGACCTAGCTGAAAGAGGATTTGAGTTGATAAACTTTGGGCAGCCTCCCTTTTGCTCCATAGATGATTTCTAGCTTAGCAAGGAGCTTAACTCCATTTTCTCTTCTCTTCTTCTCTTCTTCTCTTTAGCTTAGCTTAGTTTGTACATATAGATTAGGATATTGACTAGGGATAGATGGGTATTCCTTGGAGCTCAAGAGCGACTTAGCAACACGAATTTGAAGGCGAATCGGAGGAAGTTCTTGGAGATTGAAGAAAGCTTTGACAAAGTTCATTTTTCTCTAGTTTTTCCTTTGATTTTGTATTTGTAGATGTTGTTATTGTTTCTACTTATGTCTAGTTTAAAAGCTATGAACTAAATATTGGCTCTAAGGTTATAATGGAACCCTTTGTTATTTGAATTAATTATCTTATCTCTTTGGTTGGCACCATATGGGTTGGTCCAAATATATGTTTATTGCTCAATTTGCATAAGGAATTAGTGATTGTTTGGTAATCTATGAGGATTGGAAATGAATTGTAGATTGAGACCATTATATGTTGGCATGTGTTTATGAATTGTCTGTATGGACTGCATGATTTGCCTAAAGGATATGAATATACCTGTATGCCATGTGTGACCTATTAAGAATCTTTGCTTAATTCTTTGCTAGGGATAATTTGCATAGGAATGTATGGTTATTCACCTAGCTTGGATGTTCCTTTCCGTCTATTCCCTTTTGGGTGGATTAGAGAGGATATGCTCATACAAACCTCGGAAGAGGAGTATAAGTACTTGTGAGTTCTCGGTCGACAATCCGTCGTGACCATTTAGACCTAGAGAGAGAGGGTTAGGATATTTGATGAAACATAGCACACCAAGTGTTCGACAGAATGCTAGTGTGGGGTGAAGTTATGATCTTAGCTTGAATTGGCTTTGATACCTATCTTTATCCATTTACTTGCTTTTATAATTAGTTTAACTAGTTTAATTCATATCTCCATTTTTATTCCATTCAGACCTGACTTAAGCGATATAAGGTCAATACTTGGTATATTTTAGGATTTAGTTCTTCGTGGGATTGACTTTTTCTTATCACTGTATTACTTGTTAGACCGTGTATAGTTGCACGTGTTTAGTGATCGCGAAAGCGACCAACAGGTTGCATCATTAATATTTGGCCCCTAGCACTAGCATAACTTTCCTCTAATCCCATAAAAAATTGAGTAAGTTTCCTTTTCTGATCTTGTTCAGCTTGAATCTGAGAAGCGCCACAAGTGCACAAAGGAGGCGTCTCTAAAGCTAAATACTCGTCCCAAATGCCTTTCATCTTGTGATAATAAAAATCAACTAGGCAGTGCCTTGCTCCAAAGTATACAAATCTCGTAACAACTGATAAGTTCTATGGCCATCAACTGTAGAAAAACGATCCTTAAGTTCTTTCCAAACTGAAGCAGCAGTGTGTATAAAATTCATGCTATTACTAATTTCTTCAGAAACACAATTGAGGATCCAAGAGGTCACCATGTCATTAATTCTTTCCCATTGTGCAAAAATAGAAGAAGTAACAGCAGGTATTGCATAAGAACCATTCCATTTTATTCTTAACAGATAAAGCAATAGCCATGGATCTTTGCCAAGGATTGTAGTTATCCGAACCAGTTAACTTTTTAGAAATTAGTTGTATTCCAGGTTGATTATTATTGTGCAGATACAGAGGATGTGTATTAGAATCCATGGATACTGTTAGTTGTTTAAAATTGTTACTAGCATTATGTGTACCAGGTTCAGCAGAAGTTCCATTTCCATTGTTAGAAGAAGATCCAGCTCCATTTCCAGAATTAGATCCAGATCCATTATTGGATCCTGCACCACGACCCCAAGCAGTCGGTTGAGAATTGGTGTTAGTATTCACCATTGATGATTTTGCGAAGAAATCACAAAAGATAGAAAAGAAAGGATTAAGATTGATCTAAGAAACCCTAACTAATTAACGAAGAAACTCTAATTGATCGAAGAGATCAATCAAAACGAATGAAATCACAGAACAAGAAATCAATACACCTTTATGAAATGAGATCAAGTAATCCAAAATGAATTTACAAAACAAGAAAACAAATCATTGAATGAAGTAAGATCGGTAATGGCTCTGATACCATGATAAGAAAAATAAACAGTGAAAAATCTTTTATTCTCAATATATTGCTTATGAAGTTACAACAGAGTATTAATAGTCCTCCTTTCTAATCTATAGATACAACAAATATGTATTGACTTGAATATAAAAATATCTACTGTATTACAATAACTAAGCTAATTGTACTACAACTGTTTTTGCCAGCTGTGCTAAGTTCCTCTATATTTGATGCTCGAGTTCAGTCACTTATGGCTCGTCGGCTTGTAATGCTACAGCAACAGTATAAACCTCAGTATTTGTAGTATCATACACTTCATTCTGTGTATCAACTCTATTAATACCATATATATATATATATATATATATATATATATATATATATATATATATATATATATATATATGCGCGTGTGTGTGTACATGTATATCTTGCACAATGTCAATGGTGTTTGTTGGAGATGGATAATGACATTAGACAATCGATATTGTTTACTGATGTTTTAATTATTATGCAATTTCACACAAGTTAATAACGAGTTTGAACTAAATACTAAATTCGATTACTTAATAGTATAAGTTAGTTATAACTTACAAGTTATTAATGAACCTAAGACTTATTTATTGTTACTTAAGTTGTAGTAATAACTTGCAAACTAGTACTCCTTAATTCCATCATCCGGTACATGTCAAAAGAGTACCTAATTAAAATTTAAAAATAAAATATCTATACAAAAGTTTAGAACTAAGTTATGCTTTTTTAAAATTAAGCTCTATAAATAATTTATGATGACCACTTCTTGGTTTCAAGTTTGATATTTTAATAACATTATATATATATATATATATATCCAACTTACTAGTAATTCCTAAGAGACATTGTTCTAGCTGAAAATCGAGAAGCATGTAATTATTGACGTCTTAAATTTTTGACATGTTTTTTTATAAATCTTAAAATTACTCTTAATTTGATATAAATACTATTACTAAATATAAATTTTAATTTTCTTTAGGACATAGAGAAGAAACTAAAATAAGGGTACAAAGAAGTCGCATATTACTAATTAATTGCAAAACTATTAGGATGTGATAAGTAAAAATAGGGTAGTGTATAATTGTAATATATAATATGCAAATTGTATCAAGTTTATTGACGTTTATAATTTGTATCTCCCCAACATTTGACTAACTAATTGCAGTGTGCTATACAAGTTTGCCCTAATCTGAGGTGGCATGCATCATTTCCAAGTAAACCTCCACGTGTGATTTGACTCATAGTAACTATACTAGTTAGTTTCTAAATTAAATTAAAGGTCTTCTTAACATGTGTCCTTTAAGACACATGCTAAGCACACAGTTTAAAAAAATATTTTTTTGAACTGTGTGCATATTCTCTTGATTTCTGTATTTGCACTAAGTTCAAGAAAATATACACATAATAATTTAAAAAATATTCACTTAAACGATGTGCTTAGCATATGTCCTTAGGGCACATGTTAAGAAATTTCTTAAATTAATACTAACTCTTTTAATCAAATCAAATCCCTTCACAAATGGGCTCCAAAGCAGGCCTCCAAAGCCTGTTATAGTTGACCCCCAACCGGCAACCGGGTACCCCGGTATCATTCTCTCCCAAAAGCCCAAACCCACCTTCTCTCTCCTCCTCCTCCTCACAAACTACCTCCCTCGCCGCCGGCAAAACCTTAGCCGACCGTCGCTTGGGCCGCCTTCTCTGGCAAGCGGATTCCAAAACGGCCATCTCCGCCACAGACGCCTTAGAATGAAGCCTACTCGTAGGAACCAACATGTATAACTTTCCGGCCGATAGTTCCTCGTCCGCTTTAATGGCCGAATAACGAAGAGTTCGCCGGAGATCTTCAGCCGGAGAAATAAAGTGACCGGGTTGTTCAAGCATGAGCTCGGCAGCTGTAATTGGCACCTTTACACGCTGAATACTTCCATTAAAGTCGACGAGCTTAGCTGTTTGGAGCTCAATAACACTCGCAGTACTGCAACACGATGTAAAATTTCCCATATTAGAATTGGGGATTTTGGGTTTTAGTGAAAATTAATGATGATTAATAGATCCTTGAGTGAGTAGAAATGGAGTGTTTGGAGGTATTTAAATAATGAAGCCATGATGGTGAGGGGACGGGGGAGAGAGATAATGATGAGTTTGAAGCGTGTTAGGCCCGTCGAAGAAGAAACACACGCAGCCCACATGAAATTAGGATTGGATTGGGCCAAGAACGCGGATAATTTTCCACTTTGTGGGTCCACTTTCTACTGGCGAGCTCGGATTTACTGGATCTTTGATTGAGAACTCCTCTTTGTGGGTCCCCACTCCCCCCAACAGAGAACCTCTTTTTGTTTGGTACATGAACATCTACCTAGCTTCCAATTAATGGAGACCAAACTTGCGTCCATTAGTGAGAGTAATGACTGAAGCATATTCAGATTTTTGTAATTTATTTTGATAATTTGTTTAATGTTAAATGTCAACGTTTTTTTTATGTATTATGAAAAAAGAAAATAGGCCCCGTTTAAGTTTTGAATTAAATCTGTATTTTAGTTTTAGCCAATTGTGTAATACCTATGTATGTATGTATGTAAATATGAAAGATATTACAATTGTGTAATATTTATCTATGTATGTATGTATATAAATATAAAAATTTAAACAGGAACAGGGAGGGAAGTAAATATAATTTCACTCCCCTCCCCCCCCCCCCCCCCAATCAAAAAAACTTCAGAAGTAGTAAGTAAAATAGTAGCAGCAACATTCGGTGGCTCATAATCTCTCATTTCTACTACAAATCGTCATTCTCGCTCTTATCATAACACAAAGAAAGGTAGGTCTACCAACCAATGTAATAGCAATGTAATAGAAAATGATGGGTATGGGGAAATATTGTGCTACGCCTAAACATTGTACAGGGTAATGAATTAAATGCCTTCTTCCACACAGATCAGAAGCACATCCATATAAACCCTCCTCTTACAGACCAAATCAAGCTGAATAATGAATATCAATTTTAATCTTTCTTTGTGAATTTTGTCTTCTCTTCTTCAAGAGAGGGGGAATTACACCAACTTGTGGCCCACCGTTTGACCTACTTGATATATTGGGAAACCCATTTGAATCCATCGCCGTAACCCATTTTGCGTACAATGCTGCACATAAACACCTCCAAGGGACGCACACTTGAATCTGCAAGATTCACCTTCCCCTTTCCAGTGGTGACGCCAGTCAGGCCAAGGTGGAAGCGCAACTCATCCTCTGAGGCAGCATATGGAATGTCAATCTTGTTCCCTAAAATGAGAAATGGGACAGTGCCAAGGGACTCATCAGAAAGGAGAGCATCCAACTCCTTTTTTGATTCTGCAAAACGCTCTTTGTCATAGGCATCCACCAGATAAACTACGGCATCAACCTGTATAATAATAAGTAGATCTAATTATCACACTTGCATCAATTTATTTATCATAACATTTCAATGCTTGAACAATCAGTGCGGAAATTAGCAACTCCACGAGTCCCTACCAGATGAGTCACTACTTTATTTTTATTAATTTTTTAACAATAACTATCAGATAAGCCATTACAACACTTCTTTTTCCATTTTTTGTTTTAAAAAGTAATTACCCATTACAACTCTACAGTGTGCATAGGAGGTAGGGCCGCACAAAAGGAGAAATATCGATATATGTATTATTATTAAATCTTAAGTCAATTCAAAATTAGATACAACGGACCAGTAACACAAGATCAACATCAAGTCACACTTACATATGGGATTCAATTTAAACCTAAACCAACTAGTTTAGGATAAAAAAATTGTTGAGTCTAGGTCAATATGTGCAAGGTAATACATAAAAATGTTAAAAGGAAATTTAATCAAATTTGATCTGGAATAACATTTTGTTTGATAGAAATTTTTAGAAGAAATAAGTAAAATTGGTGAATCAGACAAGAAAAAATGACCAAAGCTGCTATGCTAGAGCAAGAGTTTCAAAGTTTCCGAGTTTGTAAAAATAAAAATAAAAAACACGATGCTTTGGTAAAAAGGTCAGAAATAAATAATGGGTCCAAGCCAAGAACGTCCCTAAGAAACTCACATACTGATTAGATGTCAAGTTTGCAAGAATGAGAAACATGAGCATGCCTTAAGAAACTGCTTTATTTTTGACAGGTACAAGCAGTACATAAATTTAACTTGCTAAGGGAAATGCATTAGACCCAGAGATGATGAAATTGAACACCAAGTGTATGTGGATGAGTATAAAGAAACAAGTAGCATGATCATGTGCTACAGGCTGCAAACTAATATAGACAAATTCGTGAATAATAATGTATATTTAATAGCACATGCATACACATGCCCGAAGAGTAAACAGAGATATTATCCACTGTTTGTTTTATCCTACTTATCCATTAATTAGTTAATTCTTTACCCAATCAAAATTTGGCCCAAATTTATATCAGAAAATTTAAAATTTACAATCCTATGTTATGATTATGGAATAATACAGCTCTCAGACACTCCATAAGTGATTGTTGTCCATTAGCCTTATCAAACTAGACACATTCTATTCAGACTCCTAAAGCCACCTGTCACACCTTCCCCATTTTGCGTTTTTTATTTACTTTCTTTTTGTATGTTACCAACTTTCAAACATCTTAATAGCATATTCCCCAGCAACAAAGAGGTCATACCCAACACATTCTCACAAATTGTAGGGTCTAAGGAAGGTCTGACGTGTGCAGCCATACTAAGTGCATATTAACGAGTACAGAAGAAATTAGAAAGAACACAATAAACAAGCTTACTCTGTGGTGTTCAGGTAGAGCCTATAAGATTTATATACTACTTGGGGGGTATTTGATAAAAACTGAATGAAAAAAGTTGTTTGATAATTGATATGTCTGAAACATTTTAATAAACGATTTTTATTATTTTACCCCTCTAAAAAAATTCAAAATTGTTGTAAATTTATTTAATTTTACTTAATATAATAGTTAATATTGTAAAAAAAAAAAAACTTTATTCAGCCCGTTCAGCCAAAAAAATGACACTAAATCATTCAGCCAAAATCGTCTGAATGGCTGACCGATTCAGTCATTGAGACGATTTTTTTTTCTTCAAAACAAACGCACTGAATGGCTAACCGATTCAACAATTCAGTCCTAAACAAAAAGGACCTTAATATACCCTTTGTCCCAAATTAGTTTCCCCCACTATGCCACCCTAGTTTGTAACTCTTTCGAGCATCACCAATGTACCCTTGTTTTGAACACTACCAATTGACGGTATCCATCAACAAAGGTTAACGAACAAACTTTTGCACTAAAATCGAAAAAGTTTTTAAGTGCGTCAGGGAGTATGTTATTCAAGATAATGAATGTTATGCAACAGAAAAGTGGACATTACTGTGGGTTTTTTTTACTATGAAAATGGACATCTTCTCTATAATTGACATGTTCAATTAATCCTAATACCACATCGACTACTCGATGAAAATGAAGAAGTGCAGGTTTTGCTCTTTTCCCTAAAAACGCTTATTCTATGTTGTATTTATCACAAAAACAAACCATCTCTTATCAGTGCTTTTCGATATCTAAAATACGTCCCGAAAAAGTTGAATTTGAGAATCATCAGATCTGAGAATATAATAAAGCTTGAGAAATATCATAATCAAAAGCTGGTGCTCATACAACTGAATGGATCGATTAACCCAGATCAGAATCAAATAAGATACAATAATAATAATAACAATAATGATAATGAATAAATAAATAACCTTGGCATAGTAATCCTTCCACACCCTGCGAGCGATCTGATGACCTCCCAAGTCGAAAGCTTTAAACTTGATTTTCCCGATACTCAGCTCTTCCGATGTAGGATGCTGTGTCGGTTGATGCTGAACTAATCTCTGAAATCAAAATCAACCCAAAGATGAAAAACATTTTTCACATAATAATACCAAACAAAGAGATCAGAATACGATACGAAAATAAAAACCTCGTCTTTGAGCATGTGAAGCAAAGTGGTTTTGCCGGCATTATCGAGTCCTAGAAACAAAATCTTAGCCTCTTTTTGCCATAATCCAAGAGAGGCTAACACGCCATAGAACCAATCCAGGAGAAACATCTTCTATAATCCGATGAGTGAGAGAAAGGGGAAGGGAAAAAGGAGGGAGAGAGAGAGAGAGAAGGATTCCAAATCCAACAGATCTGGACTGAGTTTGGGAGTGAGAACTGAATTTCTCTCCTCACTGTGGTGAAGTGCACGGGTTAATGAATGAGCCATAGCTCACGTGTTTGGCTAATTTCACGGATACTCTTCCGTATGCTAAAAATGTACTACAAGTAAATAAGTAAATAGATAGAAATAATTATTAAATCACAAGTCACAAAATAAAACTTATTTAAATTACTTTTTCAAAAAGTTTAATTAAAAGAATAAACAAACAAATAATCAACCATATTAATTCTTTAATAGAATAAATAGTAGCAAAGGTTTTCAACTTATAATAAGAAAACAAGGATAGATTTTCAACTTAGATTAACAAAATGATTTTTATTTATAACAAGAAAAGATTCTCAACTTAGAATAAGAATAAAGATTTCGATTCTGGATTGAATCTTATTAAACTAAAATTAGAAAAAAGGTTTTCCATCATAGACAAGGCTCACAGAAATGGAATCAAGAAGCCTAGCTAGGAAGCACAAACATACTTCCACCAAAGGGGTATGCTATGCATTTGCTGTGTACTATGCCTACCCTCTCCGTCCCACAAAAAGAGTCTAATTTGAAGTATAAACAAATTGCAAAATCCTGGCAAGTTTAAGGTGGTTGTGAATTTATTTATTTGGTTTTTGATGAATGCGATAGTTAATACTGTTAACTAGTACAAAAGTAGTATTTAGTAAGTACAAAATTATTATTCCAAAAGTTACAAATTGAATTTAGGACCCTTGTTGTGGAACTGATGGAGTATTTGTATACATATTTGCTCTTTTAATTTTATTTATTTTTTCTGAATTTATGTGAATTATCTTTTTATAGTTTGAATTTTGCTTCTATATAATTGGTGCCAAGTTGTTGAGGAACCAAAGGTATGCAAAGTTTTATGTTTGACAGCTTAATGGCAATTAGGAGCGGTCTAATTTGTGAGTTTGATTGTTTTATTTGATCATGATTGTGTTGTTGTGTTTCTAACAGACTTGTGCTTTTGAGGTTCCAAAGGATCAGTCATACATACGCATGCTGACCTTGTATTGAGGCTGCTGCTTATATATATGGGATTCGATTGATTGATTGATTGATTGATTTGTTATAAGAGAATCTTTGAGGCTGGCTTGTGCTTTGTGTTTATCCAGCTCCCTCAATCACTGATCGCTTTTATTAGAGATGGTTGGTTAATTCAATATCTAATTCAGAATATCTGGACTGTTAAACATATGAAAGAAAACCCAAATTTTGGTATGAATAAGGAGGAGGCACTCGAGCATATTTTTGAATCAGATTTACATATATGCACATCAATCGCTCGGATCACTTGCCTATTTCTTTCCTTCTTCTTTTTTAATTAATGCTGTAAAGGACGATCACTACTTCTTCTTTTTTTGTCTACTGCGGGATTCCATCAATAATCCCGTAACACAATTATATAGTGGCGACACCCATCCTATCTAGCTTTCATGTCCAAAATGTTTTTGGTTCTTTGGTTGCTTCACCACCACTGTGGGGCACTTCACGCGTTTAGAGCAGTAATCGCTCACACTTCCAAGAAGGGCACTGCACTGTGGGGCACTCGATCCTAGCAATAATTAACCAGTTCATTTGTAAATTTAGTACGTGCAGTATATGCACACCTCTTGAGGAAGCCATAGTCATGGCTTCCCATAACTAATATGTCTGCTTCAAGTTTTTTGACAGCTGCACATATCACAACCTTGGCATCTCCACTTCCAACTTTCTTCTCCACTTTGATCTGTAAATTCCCAAAAGTTTGTATTTGTCACCAGGTCATATATATATATGTATGTATGTATGTATATGCACACGCTTACTTTGGTGTTAAAGGTGCTGCAGACTGTTTCAGCTCTGTTCATAACTGAAGTGGCCAATTCCTTGGCATATTTCTCCATGGTTTTGATGACATCCCCAGCAAAAAGGTACCCTGTGACAATGATTTGTTCAATGATTATATATACACCCAACCCATCCAAGAAACGGAGGAAAATTTTGCAGAATAAAATTGTGAGGGTTAGGGGGGTTATATATACCTGTGGCATCTATGGAGGAGTAAACGGGGGGAGGGGGTTTGACATAGAGTAGGAAGAGGGTAGTTTTGTTATTTGGGGGGAAAAGGTTGCTGAGGCACCATGAGAGCGCATGCATGCTCTCTTCACTTTCATCCACTGCTACTAATATCCTCTTCTCATTCATCATCTTTCCTACTTCCATTAGTAACCTCAATGAACCAAAAAAAAAAAAAAAAAAACCAACTTGAGAGAGAATATTGAGGCTTGGATTGAAGAATTGTCGAGAAAATGAATCGGAGCTTTATGTTGGTGGGTCTCTTTATAAATGAAGAATTCTTGTGGAATTTGTATATGGTGGGTGGGTACTGCATGGGTAGTAAGCTGGAACCGTGGAAGTATACATTTATTTATGAGTGTGTCCAGTCTAGCTAGCTATTATAGTTTACAAGCACCCAGTTTCAGTAAATGAAGGAGGAGAATTTCAGTGCTTCAGTTCAGATTCAGATATTTTGTTAGGAAATAATTGTAGAGGGCCCTTCCCTACCTTGTCGAGTAGTTCCAAATTGAAGAACCACGATAGTCAGTCAATCTCAGAGAAGGAAGGAAGGACCACTTACCCGTATGTATGTGGACTGGACTGGACTGGACTATATGAGTTGTTGAGTACATAATTATTCACTTAAATATCTTTCTTTGCATCCAATTGAAAAACACACACTATTATAATTCACTTAAATATAGCTACATAATGGGCCGCCGGCCGCAGCTGATCTTGTCTTTCTTTTTTTCTTCTAATTACTTACTACTTTATTATTATGATGACATGTAGCTGACCATCTAAATGACCTCAGAGGTTGGTTCATCTGCCACACAGCCTTTCATGCCACCTAATCATCTCCAAACCTCAGTCAGAGGTTGGGGGATTATTTATAGCAAGTGTTGAGTTCTATAGAGAGAAAGTAGAGTGGGTTTTGATTTTCAAATTCATTCCAAGAAACCCATTTTGTCATTCATAGACGAATGCCATGATGACTTGGAAGTAATCCAAAAAGATCGTCATACTCGTACCCATCTATCTATAAAAGACCCACAAGAAACTCTAAAGCATGACGAAACTCAACTGGAAAGCCTAGATAAATGATGATAATAATAATAATAATGTTCCTTCTGGATCCGATTACATTTCCTTACTATCCAACAAGCTTTTACATCTTATTCTCTTAAACCTCCCTGAATCTCAACAAATCCCCAATTCTCCGCCGTCTCTGTTCTGCCGCCATATTGGAGCCAATTCCTGCTCTGAGAAACGTTGTTCAAGATGAAAAGTTGATAGAAAATAGAAAAAATGAGTTTACCGATCAAAACCATGGAGATGATTTTTACTGGAAGTTTAGCTACTAGGGTAGCGTAGGGTTGGGTTGGGTTGGGTACTTGGGTTGCGTTGGGTTGGAGTAACTTGTTGGAAGGGTTCTTCTCGGATGGATTGTAGGGATGAATATATTATTGAATAAATCTCATCTCTCCAAAACCCGAATGATTTTTGCTTCTTTAGGCCTAAAGGCTAACCTGGTATTTGATAAAAATTAAATAAATTTGAATATAAATGAACTAGATTTGAATTTGAATAAAATAAATTGTTTGATAATTGACATGTCTGAAATATTTGAATAATAAATTTTTATTATTTTATTCGTCTGAAAAAATTCAAAATTATTTTAAATTTATTTAATATTAATTAATATAATATTAATATTATAAAAAAATTAAAAATAAAATATTTTATTCAGCCATCATTCAGCCCATTCAACCAAAAAAATGCGATTTATGGGGTGTTTTATAAAAAATGAATGAGTTGAATTTGAATTTGAATTTGAATGAAAAAAATTATTTGATAATTGACATGCTGAAACACCTAAATAACATATTTTTATTATTTTATCCCTATGAAATTTTTTTAAAATTATTGTAAATTTATTTAATATTACTTAATATAATAGTTAATATTGTAAAATAAAAAAATTAAATATAAAATATTTCATTCTGCTCATTCAGCAAAAAAATGGGACTTAGTCATTCAGTCCAAATCGTCTGAATTGCTGACCGAATCAATCATTCAGACAATTTTTTTTTCAAATCAAACGCACTGAATGACTGGCTGATCCAGCCATTCAGTCCTAAACAAACAGTCTCTAAATCCACGGCATTCCTTCTATTATGTTTACATTATGAAGCAACTATTCTATGGTATTTCCTACAAATATACAAAACAACTCATCCAATAAGGTACATTAAATTATTTGTACAAGTATTTAGGGTCTTGTATATTTAAAAATATATTTTTTTTTTTCAAAATATATAAGCAAAAAAAAACTCTTCAAAACAACAGAAAATAATCATAGAAAGTAGTTGCGGGACAAATATTATAGGGATAATTACATATCCTAGTATATTTTTAAAAATAATTATAAAAACAGTACATCCATAAAATAATTACAAAACTAACATATTTTTACATATTTATTTACAAAATTAGTGCAATTAGGATTCTTTTAATTTAGGTGGGTCAATCGTCATTCTCCGTCCCTCGCAACGGCCTTATCCTCGATCTCTCTCTCCATTCTCTCTCTCTCTCGCCATTTTCTCTCTCTCGCCATTCTGCTTTTCTTCTGAAAATCGGAGAAAGGTGGGTCTAATTTCCTTGTATGCGAAATAATTTTGTCTATGCCTGCACTTTCTGACACTAATGTTACAAACTGCAGGCTCTGTTGCCAATTCCACTGAGGAATCCTATGTTTCTGGACAAAACCCAAGTGGGGAAAATGGATTGAGAACTCTGAATTAGATACTGTTTGTTATGAAATAGAAATTCGAGAGTGTGGGATTCAAGTGGACTATTTTTCCATAATAATTTATTGCGCAACACGAGTTTGGTTTATGTGCATTTACATTTAGTAGTACAGGGTGGTGATATTTTCCAAAATCTGTTGCTTGATATTGTTTGTTTTCACTCGGAATTTTGTTGCTCGAGCTATTTATTGCTTCCGTACGCAATGAACTGTTTATGCAACCCAAGCCAATTGTATTTGGTTAATATATTAAGTCAAAGATCGGTACTTTCCTTTACTTTTTTCTATTCCTTTTCTCTTTTTTTTAAAAAGTAAAATAAAATTGATTGACACTTCAATTTTCAGGACGCAGAAGGTGATGATGATTCATTGGGATTGGTCAGGGGATCTTGATTCAACTCATCAGTCAAGATATTGATAGTACAGTTGGTAATCAAACAGTCATACCAAGGTAACCAAACCTTCATACCAAAGTAACCAAACATTCATGCCAAGGTAACCAAACCTTCATGCCAAGGTAACCGATCCACCTCCACACCTGCAGTTTTTTCATAATGCAGTTGGTAATCAAACATTCATACCAAGGTAACCAAACCTTCATACCAAGGTAACCAAACCTTCATGCCAAGATAACCAAACCACCTCCACACCCGCAGTTTTTTTATAATGCAGTTGGTAACCAAACATTCATACTAAGGTAACCAATCCACCTTCACACCTGCAGTTTTTTCATAGTGCAGTTGGTAACCAAACCTTCGTACAAAGGTGACCAATTCAGTTTTAGTAGGTTACCAATTTATTTTAAATGTGATACAGCTGGTAACCAAACCTTAATACCAAGGTAACCAATTCAATTTAATTAGGTTACCTTCATAGTGCAGTTGGTAACCAAACTTTCATATCAAGGTAACCAGACCTTTATGCCAAGGTAACCAAACCTTCATACCAAGGTAACCAATCCACATCTATACCTGCAGTTTTTTCATAGTGCAATTGATAGCCAAACCTTCATATAAAGATAACCATTTTAGTTTTTGTGAGTAACCAAATAGTCATAAAAAATTTCAGAACAGTAAGAGTTACATCTATTTGTTTTTAAACTTATGTTTGTAGGACGAATCTTCTCCTTCTTCTCATTGGCGTTAACAGTGATAGAGAATATTACATTTGAGTTAACAGCGAAGCAGTTGATGAGCTTTGATCCATGCGAGTGGACTGAGAATTTAATGAAAGAATATATGATTGTCATTGAAAGATTCTTCTCTATTCCTTTTACTCTCTTCTCTCCCACCTACCGCAAAGCCATTCAAGTTAGTTTTTTGTTTTTTTTTCTCTCTTTAAAATTAACAGTGATATATATTGCATATTTTTGTTGAAGACTAGATGAAAAGTGGCTGAAGCATTGAATTTGGTGGTGAGAGATAGGATGAGAGAGAGTACGGAGGAAAAGTGGCAGCGCCGTTGGCCGAAAAAGGTGGAGGATGAAGATGACGAGGGAGGAAGATGACGAAAAAATAATTTTTTATTTTTCATCCTTTTGATTTGAATTTTGAATTTTACTTTTGTTGTTAGATCTCAAATATTTGAATTTAAATTATTAATTATGACAGTCTTGATTTTAAATTTTTTTATTAATGTGAAATTGAATAATTTAAATTTATTATATTATTTTTATAATTATTTTATGAATTATTTTTTAATTATTATATATTAGTATAAAGGACCCAATATTATATGGGGGGACACAACCGAATGGGAGGCCGGTTGGACCGAACTTCAAAACTTTATCTTATCTCGGAGAACTAAATTAATTAAATCAATTTCTTGGTTGTATTAAATTTTAGGAGGCCTCTTCTCCATTACAACCCTATTTTTTTTCCCTTTAAAATTAAAAGCTGCCAATAAGACTAGGGAAAATGCTTGGTTAGGCCCATGGCCCGTGTAGCTTTTGAATTCACCAACAGATGCACTATCCATCCGCCCAAAAGTTTTTTGAGTACCACAACACAGATTAGGATTAGGGGAGAGAGCGGTGCGGATACAAAGGGTATTCGTATTCACATACACGTATATGTGGTGTAAATGTGGTTATAAATACGGAAATAAAATTTTAAAATTTTTTAAAGTCAAATAATTATTATCATAATAATTTCAAATGGTACGGTTAATACCTTCGTCGACTTTCCTTCCCTTTTCCTTGCACAAGGGAAGAAGCGTTAGCCGCTGGGATCCACTGAATTTGTGTAGGCGGGTGGATTATGATGATTAATCAACATAACAGTAGTAATAATAATGTAATACTCTCAAGTTGTTTTACCAAAACAAAAAGGGTCTAAATAATATTGTCACTAGTAATAATGATATGATAATAAAATGATAATGATTCATTTGAGATGTTTTTATTTTATTTTACATAATTTACACACAAGGTTTGTACGAAAATAGTGATTATAGTAGTATTTAACGCTGCCCATTTATTTTGCTTAATATACCCCCTTCAATTTAAAATTAAAATTGCATTTTCAAAACTATTTTTAAGAAAAGAATTTAAGTTTCCAAACATAACATATAATATTTGTTAGAAAAATAAATGGTATATGAACACATTCGTGTCAATAATTTAAATTAAACGTGTATTTCTTAATTTTACACCAAATATAAAAAATCTATACCTCTAATTTTGAAATAGAATAATAATTGTTAAATATTGTCAGTGTCTCATCTTATCCTTTGAGGAGGCAGGCAGGCTCATCTATATCTATATCTATATCTATATCTATATTATATTATAAAGTTTTCTCGAGAAAGTTTGATGTAATTGGATCACATTTTTTTTTCATTTTACATTTTTATATCTATAAATTTAAATATATTATTATTTTATTCTTTTTAATACTAATCTCCTCTAAATTTTATAATTTTTTTTATTTTATTCCACATCATTTACGCACGTAAGGTTTATACGGGAACGCTGATATAGAATGACGCACTTGTCATTTGTCATTTTATGTGTGGCCTTAATGCTAGTGATTGATTTTGCCACAACTCTCTTATATAAAACAAAACCAAAGCAAATTCATTTCCATTTCCATTTCCATTTCAAGTCAAGTGTAGTCGACCCAACGCAGATAAAGTTGTTTAGAGAGAGAGAGAGACAGGGGGAGGGATAAGCACAAATAAATGAATCACCACCACTTTAAAATAAATATCTCAAAACAGACTCAAGAAGCCTCATCAGTATACATATATATATACCTACATTTTTTCTTTGTTGCAAAATATACCTACATAAATACCTACACATACATATATATATATATATATATAGAGAGAGAGAGAGAGAGAGAGAAAATTTATATTTATTATGAATCAAAAATGAACATACATTTTCTCTATCAGTTTACCGAGATTAAGAATATAAGAATAAAGGTTATTGTTTTTTAGAGTTGGTGGAGCTCAGATCATGATTTAAATTATAATTAAGGGTACGGTATATTAATTAATTGGATTACATCTGTTAAGTTATTACATTGAGAAAACACATTCATTTGAAATTTTAATTGACTTTATGAAATAATCCAAATAATAATGTGACCATATAAAACAAGGAATTCGATAATTGCATAAGTGAAAATGTTCGTTTCACAAGTTCCTCTTTCACACGAGAGTGAATTCCATTTACTATTAATATAAAAGAAAGTTTGTGAAATTAACATTTTTACTTGTGAAAGCCTCTAGAGAAAGTGTTAATCTTGTTACAATTTATATGGCTTTCTTGGCAAGTGTAATTCTTAATATATATATATATATATATATATATATATATATATATATATATCCCTATATGGGGGCGGATCAATGGCACTACGTTTTTTACACAATTTTTTGATTCTTGGATTTGAACACTCTTAATGGCTAAGATTAAATATGATTTTTAATTTATACACTATAACAACCTATATGAATGCATATATTATCATAATATTGATAATAATTAACCAAAACTTTAGTATAATTTTAGACAAATGCTATGGAAGCAAGTATGTATATCTAAAGCAATTTTGGTTAGTTATCACCAATATTATGATAATATATGCATTCATATAAGTTGTTATAGTGTATAAATTAAAAATTAATTTTAATCTTAGCATTAAGAGTGTTCAAATTCAAGAATCAAAAATTGTGTAAAAAACGTAGTGTCATTGATCCGTCCCCTATATATATATATATAAAAATTGGTTTAGGTTAGAGGGAAGGAGTATTTAATCATTTGAACATTTTGTCTGAAAACCCTAAAGTTTTAGCGGCATAAATTGCAAGAGAAGAAATTGATGCAAACTGAATGAAGCAAAGCCTAAATTAATTGGATTATAGACTATAGTAGCATGCATGAATGAATTCTCTTATTTGGGGTCAAAGGAAGGAAGGGAAGCCTTCCTCCAAGTGTCTTGAACCGCGTTTGGACTTTGTCCAACTGAATCACAAAATCTCCAATATAATTATTATTAATTAATAAAATTAAAATTAAGCCTTTGCTCTGAATCATTCCAAATACTCGAGGGTATTTTTGGTATGTCCATTGCTCGTTTTCTTTTCTTTAAAGTCCACAACTCCCACAAGCACAGGGTGGTGAGACAAAAAAAAAAAACCAGAAGCCAACTTAAGGTAAGAGAGAAACAGAGACAGAGAGAGAGAGAGGGGGGGAAAAAGTTTTTAAAAACATCAATTAGAAAAGATGGGAAAACAAGTTATATTATTTGTAGATGAAATAGAATCATCTTCTGAAATTCCCTTGTGTAGAATATGCCATGATGCAGAATTCGAGAGCTGTAAGAGCTTGGAAGCTCCTTGTTCTTGTTCTGGAACTGTCAAGGTTTGTACCAACCAATCAAAGGAAAACAAATTCATTTTCCCTTCTTCTTCTTCTTCTTAATCATTTGGGATTATTATGAGGTTTTACTTTTCCATGTTGTTTTCCTCAGTTTGATTGACTTGCTTGATCATATTTTTTGTTTTCAGTTTGCACACAGAGATTGCATACAGAGATGGTGTGATGAAAAGGGAAATACAATATGTGAAATTTGCTTACAGGTTTGAATCTTTTTTAATGAAAATTTTAGTCTTTATTGTTTATGAAGGAACTAAAGTTACCCTGTTTTGGTGTTTTGGGTTTTCCTGAATCCAAAGCTTCGAATTTTTCTTCTTTTTAAGGACTGAAAACAGAGTATTCGGCCGGGTTTCCTGGGTTTTAAGGTTGTCTCCCAATTTTCATTCCAACCCTGTTTTCAAGTTTGTCTTCTTTTTTAATTTTTCAATAATTTTATATTTTTTTCTTGTGTGTTAGTTTTGTACACTGGGCGTTCAATTTTTGGGAAGAAAAGAAACTATTTTGTCTTTCTTGTACTGGGTTTTCTTTAATTTTATTTTATTTTTTAAAAAGAAAAGAAAAAGAATTACCTGCATTTTATATTGCAAGAAAAGGGCCATACTATGTTCTTCTTATTCGTACGGACCATAATTTAAAGCTACGTAACTCTGTTTTTTAACATTTCTCTTCTAAAATTTTGCTTTTGTTCCAAGTAAGTTTAAATTGACAAGGACTTTGCAATGTTGCAGAATTTTGAACCCGGGTACAGTGCCCCCCCTCCTATCAACAAGGCCCAGTTGCTGGATGCAGCTGTGACCATCAGGTTAGATTCTTCCGTCACTAATTTAATACTAGTACTACAATCATACGCACTCTGTCCCCCAATGTGTGTGACCACATGATTTTCTTGTTAAAAATGGTAGTAAAAATAACTCAATTTTGACATGGTGAATTTTGATCAAAATAGAGGAAGCTTGGAAGTTCAAAGAAGGGAGAGAAGAGAGTTAGGAAAATCAAGAATTGGATGCCACAGTGGAAGAACAGCTGCTGCTCGAATATGAATGCTCGCTGTCTTCCCATAGACGTGCCACCAATTGTTGTAGATTTGTGGCTATTACTGTAAGTACCATTTGTATACACAATTTAGACCAAATTAGTTACATTTGTTAGTTAAGGAAGTTGTGTTTTTTAAACCTAGGAAAATTTTGTTTAAGCTAATCCAGAAATTTTTACACACAAATTTGCAGTTTACGGTTGTTCTGTTGGTGAGACATCTTTTAGCCCTGCTTACTGGTGGAACAGAAGATTACCCATTTACACTCCTTACTGTAAGCACCAAACTTTTTAACTTTCTTCTTGTTGTGACTGATAGTGCTCTCAACCAACTTCCCATGAATCATAATAATAATTACTTAAAGTTTTCGTCCTACTTATAATTTTATTTTATTATAATTTAGTTGCTTATTGCAAAGACAAGTGGGATCGTACTTCCGATGTACCTACTGATTCGAATAATTGCGTCAATCCAAAATAGTATCAGGCGTGGGTATGAGGTTAGTTCTGGCTTTCTCACTGGAATCAATTCTGGTCTTTTGTATACAATTTTAAGTGGAATGCAGATATATTTTATACGCAAATGATTCATTTTCCTTTGTTTCTTCTCAAGGGTGCTGAAGATCAAGAGATGTTGATTTCTGAAAGCGAAGAGGAGGATGAGGAGGAACATCATCAGCTTCATAGAGTTGAAATACAATCCTCATAAACATTACATTTGTAAATTGTTATATTATTATATACACACATGACATCCCCCTTTTAAGGGAGGGACAATTACAATAGTACATAAAAAGTTTTTTCAAGTTATAAAGTGCAAGGAAAAGACTTTCTTCAACAAAGTGGAGTACATAACAATGAGTTTCACCATGTACCAAAAACAAAAACATGGCCACACCAATCAGTTCCACAAATTTACACCGAATTGAAGTTGGCTCCCTAACTTAGAGCATCTCCAAAAGTAATAGCAAAAAAAAATCTTTAAATTAAAGTTTGTTGACCTACGTGACAATTTGAAGAATATTATTTGATATTTTCATATTTTGTGTCTCATCAGTCTCTTCAATTGAATGAGATATACATCAAACCCATCAAGCGTAATAAATGTTTTGAAGCCTTTAATTGTAGATTTGAAGAATGAGAAAGAGGTTGCAGATTTAATGAGTGAGAAGAAGGTTGCAAATTTGATGACTAAGGTTGAATAGACACTGTTGGAGAAGATTTTTCTGATGTGACTCACTTATTTGAATATCTGAAAGTGATGGTTGAAGACACTATGCTCTTACACAAACACCTTCATTTGATCCCTACTCGTATCTATTTCACATTTCGCGCTTCTATCACTCCTAGACGAGGTGTTATATTTTGCTTCTTTTCCCTATTAACAATTTAAGGACAAATTCCTACTTGGGTCAACAAGAGTCCGGATCAACTGTCCCAAACAATCTCTCTCTGTTGTCCCGATAAAAAGAAATGATTAAGAGACGCCGCAAGTCTCAACTCATTGTTGCAAACATATAAGTAATACCTCGTGACAACAAAAAATTCATAGCCAACAATCATTGTTCCGACTGGAGTACCAAGACCTTTGGAAAGAAATTAATAATGGTCATTAAATTTCCACTAAAAATTAATAATGATCTTATATTTACTCTTTTTGGTACAAACAATTAATGGAATAAATGTTAAAATGAGACTCAATATTACACATAAATATTTTTTAGCCACATGTCGTTGTGATATTTTTTAGCCACATGTCGTTGTGGTGTCATCCATTTCTGAGATGTTACTATCAATTATACGTAATCAGAAAAAATTAAGAGTTTAATCTCCTAATTAAAAAAATTGAGAAGATAATCCCCAAAGTGAGGAAAAAAATTAAGATATTTAAAATGAGTCATGTCTCTCTATCATACTTATAACATACACAGTATTTTCCCTCCTGTTCACTAGAATTAGGGTTTAGGGTTTATAGAGTACTGGTCTAAAAGGAACTTGTATGCTTCCATCGATTTCATGGTTTGGAAGATTGTTCAACTTTGTCCATCCTTCATTCATCCATATTGTTTTATCAATAATTTATATTTTTTTTACTAATCGATCTTAAGCAAAATTTCATAATGAATGGTGTCATGTCAATTACCAAGTATGTCTTTCAATATGAGGTGGACAATACAATCTTCAAATTTTTTAGAACTGAAGATATGTATGTATGTATGTATGTGTGCGTATGTATATATATATATATATGTGTATATTTGTTGATATCACAAGATGGAAAGTGAATATATGCATTAAACTCTAGTTGCATATAATTAAGGGAGGATTTTCTCCATATATCATGCACATAACATATAGAATATTTTTGCATATCTCAAAATTTAATTTGTAATGACAGTGCAGAGGGATGCAGTTCAAGCTCAATGAAGATCACCAATTTCATAGCGTTACGACCTATTGGTTTCTTCGTCGTTCTGGTAATTTCTCTACATACAATCTATGATCTTGTCTTATTAACATTTGGAAATTTTTAGCTGTTTGACATCAATATTATTATTGTTGAATATGACTTGGTTTATTTTCTTCAAACCCAACGCATGAATAAAGTTTTTTCCAAAGAGATTTCATGTTACAAGTATTGCTTCTTCTGCTTAAAAGTGAGGTATTATCTTGAGATTAAAGAGCCATAAAAAGAGAGCGCCTTGCGTGGCCTGGCGCGGCCTGGCGCGGCCTCAGATATGGGTTAGTTGTGTTTTTCTTATTAAACAGGGCAGATTTACATGAATGTGGTGGTGTATACAGGCTTTGATAGTGCTGCTGCTGCTCCCCACTGTGGTGCTCCCATTTTGGATCACCAAGGTCAGGAGAACAGAAGATGAATTGAAGTTTATTTCCCAGAGTTTCAACCAAGAAATACTGTCTGGGATCCAAACCAAAGCTAAATTGTTACTTGTACTAAATTCTTCCGCAACCAGTCTAGCAACTATGTTAAGCACATCTTTCAATGATACCCAACTTTCATACCCTAAAATTGAATCCGAGGTACATTTCTAGTGCATCTATGGCCCGTCCGTCCACACGATTTACGTGGACAACTGTGTATTGCACACTATATATATATATATAGAAAATAGTTGTATTTGTTTAGAAAAATTGAGAAACCAACAATGTTAACAAATGCAACTATTCCTATATCTACCCTGCAATGCACAACTATGCACCTCCATCATCCTATATTTAACTATTTCCTATGCAACTATATATATATATATATATAAGCAGAAGTTGACAAACATATGTAATCTATATATTGGCTTCTTTTTGTTTCCTCCTGTGTCTCTCTTCCAAATGCAGGTGGCTCCTTTGTTGTTTCAAGCATTTTCAACAATTCCATACCTCTCACAAGTTTCCTATATTGGATTGGATGGTTTACTATTCTCATATTATTACAACAAAGGGAATCAACAACCTATTGCCGTGTATTCCAACTCCTCAAATTCCATCCACCAAAACACTAGAACAAAATACCCTTGCTACTCTCAGCGAGTGAGCTGCAACACTGGGAAGCCATACGGAGCAGCTGTTACTTCAACTACTACTGTTAATACAAGCTGGATACAATTTACCTTGAAAAGTAAAAACGGATACGCTTTACTAGGAACTGCCTGGAATGATGCTCAGGATCTTCTCTTCCTTAACACTGCTGCTATAGATGGCAGAGGAGCCATCTCTCTAGGGTTTCGAGTGAAATCCCTAATCAATTTCTTATCCAATGGCAGAAGCTTGTATTTTGCTACGAAAGATGGGGTAGTACTCGGTGAAGAGATGATTCCAAATACTCGTATGGTTATTCATGCTAGTTCAGTTTCATTTCAGCTACTGAATTCTAATGGTGAGCAAATAGGCCATGTTGGTAGTGTTCCAATATGTCAGCAGCAGAATGAAGTCGGGTTAAGAGGTTCGATCCTCAAGATTTGGGAAACAAAGTATATGGTATACTGTTCATCTCTAGAAATTGTTGGGGTGGAATTGGTATGTTAGTGTGTTTTTTTTTTCTTCTAATTTATTACCATAGATTTCTTTTCAGATAGAATACTTCAACTACATCATCCCTTTTTACTTGTTTACAGGTTTATGCATTGGCTATACCACTCAAGGGACCAGAGAACTTTGTGCAGAATAACTTTAATGTTGCCTTTCTGCTACTTGTGTTAACGATTGCTGCTATGCTCGTTTCCGTTATTTGTTTTGTGTTTCTAATTGTTCGAGGAGGAAGAAGAGAGATGCACTTATGTGCTGCCTTAATAAAACAAATGGAAGCGACTCAACAAGCTGAAAGGAAGAGCACAAATAAGAGTATCGCCTTTGCCAAGGCAAGCCACGATGTTCGTTCTTCTCTGGCAGGCATCATTGGTTTGATAGAGATATGCCACATCGAAGTTGCTCCTGGATCCGAGTTGGAAATAAACTTGGCACAAATGGAATCTTGCACAAAGGACCTTTTAGGTAAGGTCGTTCATTGACTGGTTACATAAAATGTACTTGTTCATAAGAAATTATATATAATTAAAGTAGAATTAATAACTGAGGTGATGTTTGTGTTTGTAGGGATTTTGAATTCAATTCTTGATACAAGTAAGATTGAAGCCGGGAAGATGCAACTAGAAGAAGAAGAATTTGAGGTAGCACAACTACTTGAAGATGTAGCTGATTTGTTTCACTCTGTTGGCATGAAGAAGGGTGTAGATGTAGTGTTGGATCTCTGTGATGGCTCTGTTGTAAAGTTTTCTCATGTTAAAGGAGATCGAGTGAAGCTTAAACAGATACTATGCAACTTAGTCAGCAATGCTGTCAAATTTACCTCTGAGGGGCATGTTTCTATACGAGCTTGGACTAGGAAGCCGACTTTTGAAAATTCAGTACTTGCTTCCACTCGGAATAACCCACTGACATGGTTATCATGCTTGTTCTTTAAAAAGGATGAAGCATTCAATGACTACGAAGCCATGAATGCTGCAGTCAAACAAGATGAAAATGGCATGGAGTTTGTGTTTGAGGTAGACGATACAGGAAAAGGAATTCCGAAAGAGAAGGCAAAATCAGTTTTTGAGAACTATGTTCAGGTCAAGGAGACGGCTCTTGGACAAGGCACCGGCTTAGGGCTTGGTATTGTTCAATCTCTGGTACGTACTCACTTGAATGGCATATTAAATAGTAATATTATGATTATTAAAAAATCCCATGACAGGCTACTAGATAATCTCATTCTTCAAATTTTCTAATTTCGTTATTTTCTAACATAACAGGTACGTCTGATGGGTGGGGAGATAATAATTGTAGACAAGGAAGTTGGTGAAAAAGGAAGTTGCTTCACGTTCAATACCTACCTCAATATCTGTGAGACTGACAACATGGCTGATAATGTAAGAGAATATGACATCGAATCACATGGCGGTCATGTATCTGGTGAATCCGATCAGTTTTCAGGGCTGAGTACTCTTATGCATAGCCCTAAGGTAGAAGGTTCCCAAGTTGTACTCTTCATTCAGTGTGAAGAAAGGCGCAAGGTTTCTAAAAAATTCATGGAAGGACTTGGGATTAAGGTGTCAGTTGTAAAGCACTATGAGCAGCTTTCTACTACTCTAAATAGTATCAAATCCGGAAGATCTGATGTGAATTCAAGGAGTGACCGTCTAAGCATACCAGCATCCTACTCTTGTAGCATCAAATCAAAGGAAGTACCTCTGAGTGCTAATACTAGAAGTACATCAAACTTCATTTTAATTGTGATTGATACAAATGGCGGACCATTTCGCGAGCTCAGTAGGGTTGTGGCTGAATTCAGAAAAAACCTTGCTAATATTTGCATTAGGGTTGTATGGATAGATAAACCAGCAACTCGTAACATTCATTTTCAAGGCCTCGGCGACCACAAACTCCCCCCAACTGACCTCATCATATCCAAACCTTTCCATGGATCGCGTTTGTATCAAGTGGTAGGGATTTTACCAGAGTTTGGGGGAGCAATGCCAGTTGTTCTACCAGCAACAAAAGGAGAAATAACAGCTGGGGAAGTTCCCTCAGAAACCAGTACTTCCAAGAATCAAATGAGGCCAAACTCAACACAGAACTCTTGTGCTCAAAATCTCCAAACCCTGCATGGAGAAATTGAAGTACTTGGTGGCACAAGTAATGAAAAACCTTTGAATGGGAAGAAAATCTTGGTGGCAGAGGATGATCTAGTCTTGAGGAAAATAGCTACTTGTGTTATTTCTCGGCTTGGTGCAACTGTTGAAATCTGTGGAAACGGCCAAGAGGCTCTAGAAATTGTCCGCAAAGGTCTTAATGATCAAAGGAAACACGGAGCTCCTGATGTTCTACCTTACGATTATGTTTTCATGGATTGCGAGGTAAAGTGTCTCATTCCCATATTGTCTCAAAATATATACTTAGCTCATTTTATTCTACATACTGAAAATTAGCATACATTAACAATTTGAAAGATGCTAACCCAATACCAGCATAAGACCAAATAGGTAGTGATATGTATTATAAAATGATTGATAGATGTATAAGTATACCTTATAATAATTATAAATTGACCTTTCTGTTCAAAGCTTTAAAGAAGTAAACATATAAAAGAAATTTAAAGATACAAGAAGTTATGCATTCGGCAATTCTGTTACCTACCTGCAGTTCATTAGGCAGCTGGGATCCATGTGATCTGTGGCACAAGGATCTTCTGGAAGAGCTGGACCCTGTGGTTTCATGAGACTCTATTATGAAGCTAATATCCAAAAATGTTTAAAGGATCTTATATACTGTCTCTCTCCAGTATCATTAAAGTGTGTAAAAATATATTATTTCATGTTTTTTGATAGATGCCGAATATGAATGGGTTTGAAGCAACGAGACGCATCCGAGAAGAAGAGGAATATTACGGTGTTCACATACCGATCATTGCTGTAAGTGCACACACAAACAGTCGAGAAATAAAGATGATGATCCAAGCTGGAATGGACAGTCATTTACCCAAACCGCTGAATCCAACAAACCTGCTGCAAGTCATCATGGATATTAATCATGGAAGATGAAAATATTTGTTAAAAGTAGTCTCTCCCCCATGGCAGTTTTATATCTCATATTTGTAACACTAGAGAGACAACTTATTTTACAACTATTTTATAATTTGCTGATGTGGCATACTCTACCTCAGCATATTGGTGAACAAATTGCTTCAATGTAGTCTTCGACCCCACATAAAAGTTGAGATGGAGTATACCACATCAGCAAATTATAAAATAATTGTAGAATAAATTGTGTCTCTAGCATTATTCATTTGTAACAACTCAATTGTCGTCGCAAGACACGTGCTCAAAATCCGGTCCGCCAAGACTTATTGATTAGGAAAATTATATATAGTACGTACTCTTCTATTAGAACATATATATAATTTGTGAAAATTTTAATTTAGAATAAAATTAAAACTTTCAAGTACTTTAGAATGGATAGGATCTCAAAAATAATAAAATTTATAGATATGAATACTTTTGAAATAACTTACAATAATTACAATTATAAGTAATTAATTAAGATCAAATGAGTTTATATATATATTTTTAAATATTTTATATAATTAAAATGAGACTTGTTTTTTATGAAATGGATGTTGAATTTGGTATAAAAAAAGTTTATTTTTATACAATATACTCAAGTTTACAATTATAATTTTATAAACATGTCATTATCATTAAATTTTAAAGATAAGAATGAATTGAAAATATGTTCATAAAGTTGGTGTCTTTAAAATTTAAATAGAAAGGACTACATTATAACATGTGCATAAGTTTGAGCTTTTATTGCGTATTACGCAGACGAAAAATAATTTAAATATTGAAAGGAAACTTCCATAGTTCCATTCAAAGCCAGTTGGAAGGTGGCGTTGTCAAAGCAAAGGTGGTCAAAATTGGCCAATCCTTGAGAAAAATATCCAACCACGAAAACAGAGATTATTTCAACTTTGTATAATTAATTTATAAAATTTTAATATCTAAATTAAGAAAATACTCCTTCCGTTTTAAAATTAAATATATAATTTAATTTTTTAGATTAAACGACGACATATTAAATTTTAAAATTGATATGATTCATAAAAATTTTAAAAAATAAATAAATTTTGTGATTAATAATTTTTGTTATATATTATACCATTATAATAACTCGTTTGATCTCAAAAGTCAAATTATATAGTAGTATTTAATTTTAGAACAGAAAGAATATTAAACACCATAGGTTGTATTTTTTTAGGATTTTAAAAAAATATTAATATAAACTGAATTATATAAATATGTATGATTTAAAATTTTATAAATTAAACTTAATAAATTTGAAACTATTTTTATTTTACTTTTTGGAATGGAAGGAGTATATTCTTGGCAGATCCGTCAAACAAGGTGCGGTCATAGCTTACGTCAACAACGTTACATCTATGATCTAACGCGGCACTCCATCATAAATTTAGAATTAAATATTAATAAAATACCATTTGACAGCTTGTAAATGCTCACAAATTTGCCTATAAAACCCCCTTTCCTCCCCTTCATCTACCTTCTTCGGTCCGCGCTTTGTTCGTATCGCCATTTTGTAAGTTTCATTTCTTTCCTCCCGGTTTTTATTTTCAATTTTCATTCTCAGTATTATTATTTTATGCCTAGTTCTGTAGTTCATATGTTATGATTTTAGGTCTAATTTTTCAAATTTTGTTTGCCTGCATCAGATCGATTGAACGATATTCTCCGATCGACTCGGTTATCAGAAAATTGTCTGTTAGTTCCGATCATCTCAAATCGTAATTTAGGTTTCGTGTTCCTGCCTGTAACATTAGATTGTTGTTTATTTTCGGAATTTCTAGTTGTTGATACAATGATTCTGGGGTTTATTAGGTGGAAACCCAACATAATTTTATAGCATTCATGAATTATTACTATTCTGTTCTCATTCGTCGGATCCGTATTCTACACTCATTTTCCGTTGTATTCCTATACTGGTTCTACGTGTTTTCATGAATTAGCCCTCGCATCCAATCCCAATCCCTCATTATAAACCCTATCTTTTTCTGCATTCAACTCTTGAAACCCCCAATTTATTTTGACTTGGCAATTTCATTTTTGCACAAACATCTTGATACAAACATACATTAATTGAAAAAAAGAAAAAAAGAAACACCTTTTTAAGAAAGAGATGGCATCAACACAACAGCAAGTAAATTCAGGCTCCGATGGTGACCAACGATACGTCAAGTTCGATGAAAGGAAGAGAAAGAGGATGATATCGAACCGTGAGTCAGCTAGGAGATCGCGAATGAAGAAGCAGCAGCATGTGGATGAATTGATTAGCCAAGTGAGCCAGCTGCAAAATCAGAACAAGCTTATTATGCAGAAGATCAATGAAGCAACGGATATGTTTGTTGGGATTGCATCCGATAACAATATTTTGAGAGCTCAACTTTCTGAATTGACTGATAGGCTCTACTCTTTGAACTCTGTTCTACACATTGTAGAGGAGGTGAGTGGACTTGCTATGGATATTCCTGAACTACCGGATACTTTGATGGAACCATGGCAGCTTCCTTGTCCAATTCAGCCAATCACGACATCTGCTAATATGTTCCATTGTTGAACTGTCTTCAATGTTGGATTGTTGTTATGTCTTGGTCTTGTAGTTCACTTTTAAGTTTAAAGTTATGCTTCTGGTTTCAATCTATGGGTTGCTGCTATGTGTCTATTGGAGTCTGTTAGATATTAGTTTGGTGTGGTTAGAAGTTATTTTGAATTATGTTATGGTATTTTGAGAATTTATGGATTTCAATTAATTAGTTTCAGTATATTGGATGGCCCAGTTTTGTTGATACGGTATGGTTGATTTGTTATTGAGCTCAATTGGTTAATCCTGCTGCTCTGTTTTGATCTTATTTACTAGCATTTGATCTTATTTACTACTAGTAGCATATAGAGTGTATCATTCAGCAATGTGTTTTGATCTTTTTTGCTTGGTGCCACACCTCGATCACAAAAAACATTTAGAATGGGGAAATGCCTCATCATATGGGAACCAAATTTTTTCCAAGAAATTAGAAACAGACTCGAGTAGCTTCTACAAATTAGGCAAATTTAACTTGTGTTCAAGTTGTGCCCGCAACCTGGTAATTAATTCCTAAATAACATGTTGCTGTTATCCATGTAATAACCCATGTTTAGATGATCATTGACGACTGTCCAAGTTGAATGATGGTCAAGGGTTGCTATGATGATCAGAAGGCACCTGATGTATGATTTTGGAGTTGAAAACTAATCAGTAATGATATATCTGTTTGTGAATCAAACATTAACGATAGATTTACTGATGCGTTAATTTCTGAACTAAACATGCAGAAAGGTGTCTTTTTAGAATCTCTTTTGTACCTAGAAGTAATGGGGGGCCATGGTTGCTATCGGTACGAGTGCATGAAATCTATTATGATAATAATCTCTACTTTATGATGCATGCTTAGTTTTGAAAGAGAACAAATATAAATGAAAATCTATTTTTGGTGGGTGATGGTTATACATGCTTTGAAAGTACAATAACTGTTATTCTTGAGTTTTTTTGGATCAAATTACTAGCTCTCTTTTTTTACCCCCTTTATTTAATTCCCCTTCTTTTTCTTTTCAAGTCAGTCAATTGCTCGTCAATTAACTTGTCTACAATCACCCATCTATCGACGAAATCAACTCACAGAGAGAATCCAAGCTCCCAAAAAAAGAAAAAAAGACTCGTTAACTTCAAATTAGGGAGAAACAAACTCCACCAAAAGATTATGATAACTAAAAGATGTAGGGAAGGGTCTTTAAAAGAGGAGAAATCCTCTAATTTAATTTTGAAATTTTGGAGGCTAGGATTTGTGTTTAGAGAGAATAGAGGAGAGGGAGAGAGCTTTGGTTTAAGTTGTATATACTGACCAATTAATTTAGGCTCAATCTTAACTGAATTTCTGTTGGTATTTACATATTTATTATTTGAAAAATCAGTATTCAATATTTAACCCCACCCGTCACCCACAAAAGAAGAAGAAGAAGAAACGGTAGAAGTTGATAGAAACAAATGTTACATCTACAGAAGATTGTATAAATCCTACAAATCAGAAAGGGCGCTCTACACGTTTCCTTTGATTAATTTAACGGAAACTTAACGATTAAAGTAGTCAAATAATCATCCATCAATAAAAAAAACCATGATATTTATGCTTTCGACTTAAAATTCAAGCAGTAATAGCTTAATAATCCAGGGTATCATACTAGTCAAAATGACCAAACAGCCCTTGAGTATTTTTCATATAAGAAAGAAGAAGACAATCTCTCTTGGACTAACGTGGAAGTCCATGATTGGTAGAAAGATGATAAGAGATCAATGCTCCAAAATCATTACATTACACCCCCAACTATATTACTCTTTTCCCCTTTCCATTATATGATTTGCTCTCAGCATTTTCACCAGAAGAAGAAGAAGTGGTGTCTTCTGCCTGAAAATCAGTCAAAAGAAGAAGTCATGGCCGCAACAATAGCTGGTGTTAGCCTCTCAACCCCAAGAGTCCAAGCCAAGGCCTCATCAGACTCGCCAAATCTCCAGACCCCATGGCTGAACCAACCCTGGAAAAGGCCCACCCAGTTCTTGGCGGGTCGGATGATGGTCGGAACCGTGGCAGCAACACCGGACCTATCGAATAAGGTGGCTGAGAGCATCAAGGAAGCGCAGGAAACCTGTGCCGGTGGTGACCCGGCAAGCGGCGAGTGCAAGGCGGCGTGGGACGAGGTGGAGGAGCTGAGTGCGGCGGTTAGCCATGCAAAGGAGAAGAAGAAAGGGTCGGACCCGTTGGAGGAGTACTGCAAGGATAATATGGAGACGGATGAGTGCCGCACTTATGAAGATTAATTGAATGATGACAAAGATATGGTGTTCTGGATTCATTCTATGAATGTATGTATGTAAACTGTGATTGATTAATTAATGGTTAGATGTATGGTTTATACGACTAATTAAGTTTTTGTTTATGTTGAATTGTTAAGTTACTTTGGTATGAATCGAGTGTCATGAAAACTTGGCCTGTGACTTGTGTTATATACCACAAAACTACTACTACTTTTCATTTAGTTTATTGTTATGTTTTATCAAGTGGAGTGGAGCAATTCCAATTCCAATTCCAATTCCAATTCCAAATTGTTCAACCATATCTCGTTGATATGTTTATATAGTACACGAGGAGTTAGCAATCTTTAAATGAAATTATGTTATTGATGCCTATTTTGATTTCTAACTGTCATTCAAGACCGTAAAGTAAAATGAACAACCAGTTCGGACTCGATTCGTATTCGCTCGACTAAAAGTTCAATTTGAACTCGACTCGAAATATAAATAAGTCAAATATGAATAAATTTTAAAGTTCGATAAATTATTAGACCCTCCTCAAGTTGTAATTTTTTATTGATATTCGAATCATATTCGTTCGAAAATTTTAAATTTCTCGGGCTCGATTCGGGATCGTACTCGACTCAGTAGCTAAATGAACTTCAATCAAACTTTATTTTATACTCGATAAATTTTATGAACCAAATCTGAGTAACTCAATACTCGGCTCGACTCGGTTCATTTACACATTTAATTCCAAGTTTTGATAAATATACTTGGATGGATACAATATTATAATATAAAATCTCATGAAATGTTATTAAGTATAAGTATTTTTCTTGAAAAATAAATATCTAATTTTAAAAATAGAGAATATATCAAACTTCTTTATTAAGCTATTTTTTTTACCTGGGTTTTTTATTTTAAATCAGACAAACAAATTTAAAACTTCAGCTTGGATAAGAGCGTCTTTGGGATTTGATTGTTCCATTCCAATTTATTAGTCGTTGTAAAGACTTTTTTCTTGTTCCAATTTAATAATATAATAGTCCTTCTCTCTTATCTTGGAATACAATTTATCTACATTACTATAATATCTCTAATTTCTCATCTCTAATCTCTATTCTCTTTCTTATCAAACCTTTTCTAATAAAGGGGCAAATATGAAAACTGAGACTTATATTAATTATAAAATTCATCCTTAATATGCGTGTTTTATGTTATAATGACTAATAATTTGGAAAGGAGATAGTAGTTGTTTAATAAAAAAAATATCATGTGTTAACTTATTGCCAACGACTTTTCACATTTTTTGTGAGTTATAAAAACAATCATGCTACTATCACATAAATAATAATTACATAACTCTCACATATTGCTGACGTGATAGTATATAATTTGTTGTTGATATCACCCACTTAACTCAACAACAAATCACATACTGCCACATCAGCAGTATGTGAGAGTTATGTTACCATTTTATGTGATAGTAGCATTATTCTTATAAAAATGAGATAAAAGAAAGAAGAAAAATTTAAGGAATTTTAACAAAATTCCTTAGAGCATTCACAACAGTTTCTCTAATCAACTCTGTATCCCCTATTTTAAAGAATATATCAACAAATCATTATTCAACAGTTTCCTTATCCTTATTTGACTCTCTAATTCCTATTTTAATCCCTATATAGGATTTTACTCCCCAGTATAAGGGAGTCAAAAGATCGTTCTCTATATATACAAAATAACATTTCACACCTTCATTTAAGTGGACGACTCATCAATCATACACATCTTGACATTTTTTTACTATTTCATTTTCAAATTATAAAATTAATATTGACTTATTTTTAAAAAATAAATTTCAAACATATTCCAATTTAAAATTGATATAAATTTATTTAATTTATGTCAATATAATTATAAATATTATAAAAGTACTATTAATTATAAAATTTATTATTTTCAAAATTTAAATTTAAAAATATCACAAATTAACTTTTTAAAAGTTAATATTGATCTTATGTACATTTACATCTACAATACATTCAATACTCACTACATAAATTACTTAAAATTTAAAATAAAATAAAAATTATTTTACACTGAAATATAATTGATAAATTATACTCTCTTTTATAAATTATAAAATTATCATTAATTTGATATTTTGACGGTTGAAACGTTTAACTTTTAAATTTCAAATTTTATTATTTAAAAAATCAACATAAAGAACTTGTTGGGTACATCGTAAAAAAACTAAATCCCTATTTTGCAGAATGACCCAATAGAATAGAGATAAAGATAAGAAAACTGTTGTGAATACTCTAACAGAGGTTTTTAAGGAAAGGAAAGAGATTTTTAAAATATTTATCCCAAACTTGTGAAGATTTGAATGAAAATTTATCAAAAACTTGATGACATATTAAAATACCAAAATTATCCTTTTGATAGTTATCAAATATACTCTCATAAGTTAAAATTTACTTTCAAAACTAAAAAAAAAGTCAATTTTCTTTTTTCACTTTCTCCTCTCGTAAATTTTAGGGGAGAGAATAAAAAGAGGACTGTCTTAGAGTTTTATCTTATAGAGGCAGGAAAATCTAAGACCAACATCCAATTTCATCCAATTAAACATCTTCTGTTGAAAAATTATACTCCCATATTACTAGTTTATTACTTTATTAGGGTTTCAAAAATCACCATCCCAAAACAAAGCATCAACTTCCACTAAAATCAAATTTAACCATCAAACCATGGGAGTTACGATTGGCAAGTTTCCCAAATCCAGGTTTAATTCCTCATAAACCAATTCCAATATTATCTCTTTTCAATTTATGTTTATCAACTCAATTCCAAGTAAATATTGCATCAAATGTTTTTTATATACATGTGTGTATCATTTTTGGTATACATGTAGCTAAAATTAAATATATTCGTATCAATTTTAAATTTGAAATCGTCACAAATTAACATCTAAAAGTCAAAATGACTTGTAAATTCTGAAATAGATGGAGTCTGACATATTTTTTCTGAAAAATGACTCAGTATATATATTTTGAAATGTACGAGTATCAGATCAAATTACTCAGGTGAAATCCCATTCGATGCTAATGTATCTCTATACTATAATGCAAACATTTCACCTCACATGCCAATAAAATCCCATTCAATGCTAATGTATCTCTATACTATAATGCAAATATTAGGCAAATATTTCACCTCACATGCCAATATTTCTATTTAAAATTTTAAATACCTGATAGCCCTCACTAACATGAGGTTTGGAAAGAAAAGATTCCCTCAAGGATAAAAACTCAAACAGAAAAATCCTTGCAATATAAACAGATACATCAAGAAAAATAAAATCAGTAAATCAACAAAGCTCATCAATTTGGTCCATCTTTCAATCATATTAAAGCTAGAGACAATAATGTGCAGAAGAGTAGCAGTAATTATGCAAGAATCAAAGTCATATAAGTCTCAAAGTCATACATGCAGACATTAAGAGGACAAGCAACCCAGAAAGCTTACAGAAAATTTTTATTCAATTCCCCAAGAGAGTATGCTCATGATCAATCAAAAGCCAATGGGAAGCAACACATGTTCTTAGATACCAATGGAGTTGTGTTTAATATCAACTTATTTATTCTTCAACAACCACACTGATCTCACCTTTCTCCAGCAGGTCATAGAATGCTCTTGTTCTCCTCTGCTCATTCCAGTGATGCATCTTCCATAAACCACCTGCCGCACAGCCAAGTATAGTTGCAATAACTAGTTCCTTCACCACACTTGGTCCCTTCAAGGTGACATGCGCAACCCTACCGCCAGCCATTTTACTCCTAGAAGCCTGCAAACCCCGCAAGTAATAACCTTAAATCATTCTGTACATTTCTAGCACTAAAGGAACAATTCAAACAAATCATGCACCAACATTGTTTCACGCAAAACTAAATAGAAATAAAGTGAGCACGAACATTGTTTCACATACAACTACTTAAAAATGATGTGAATCCCACAAATACACTAACTATTTTATTTTGGATGAATCAACATTAGATTATCGCAACCACAAAGACTGTCATCTGATTTCGAGACTAGCGATAAATTGAGACAAACCTGCCTTAAAACTAGTATGAAGAAAATCGAATTCCATGATAATATGGACCACAGAGTAACAAGTTTTCAGGATGGTGTCAACTTGAACATGAATGTGTCCAATTTGCTAATTTTGGGCTCACCAACTACTCCAGGTGTGATAACTTGTTTGGACCTCTATGTAATTGAATCCTAGTATTCAAGTATAATTCTAGCTACTCTTACATTACCGCAATTTTATTTCCATGAGAGAGAGAGAGAGAGAGATAAAGAGAGAAGAGTATAGAATTTCCTAGAAAAAGGATAGTTGCATCCACGAAACAACTCAAAACATCTCAAGGAGTTGCAACTTGCAAGGATGTCACTTATCCATAAAGAAATGAGCAGAAACAGGATGTCAGGGTATCATGCCTTCAACAAACATAACATACTTCCTACTGCAATAGTGTAATGTACACATTAGTTTGCTTCACCCCTCATATGCATAGGAATACCATCAGCAATTCAGCATAAGCTAGTAACGAAAACATTCTAGAGGCATTTTCGACAAGCTCCATCAAGATTAAAACTCCAACTAAGCAGTAAGTGGGAATATTTTATAAATTGAAGCTAATAACAAATCATCTAAAATGCAGAGACTACTGACAGCTTTAGTTCTAAATTTTGTTTTGGGATAAGTGATTAGTAAGACATGCTTATATTAAATTCGCCAATAACCCGGGGTGTGAGTGTGAAACCCACAGCCCTGCTTCAATATATTGATGTCAATGCAAGAAAAGCAAAACAAACAATGGAACACAAGATTCATGAACAGTCTACAAGTTGCATCAAAATTAGCTAGCTAACGTTCCTTACCAAACCCCAATTGTAATGGTCTTATCAACAAAAACTTGATTTGATGAAGTATGTGTACATTCTATAACCAATTAACCACTAACACCTTGACACATCATTATGTAAATACTTTTCGTACCCTTTTTCTGTACTCGTATCACTACTATGAAATAACCCTATTCTCCAATCCGATCTCAGGAAACAAACTATCACAACATATAGACCAACAGACCAGATTTACGGAAAAGAAATAATCACAAATAAAATTACATGTACAAAGATAATAGACAATAATCACAAATAAAATTACATGTACAAAGATAATCGACAACAAAATGAAAATTCTGATCGAAACCTAACAGGCCTTGGTAGTAATAGTAAATCTAAACTGGGACAATACAATAAAGCAAGAGTAAAAATCGGAAACAAACTCAGATCGGAAGATCTAAAACGAAACATAAACCATATTCCATAATCCATAATCCATATTAAACATAATCACAAATAAACTGATTATAAAAACAAAAAACAATATAAATCGAAGTGAACGAGAAGTAAGGGAGCTGACCTGCGAAGATACGTCTGTAACAAAACCCTAATCGCCAGAGGAGACCAAATTTGCTATTTCAAGCAAAGTGGCAAACACCCAAAATATGAATTCCCTGATTTGTTCTCCTCATTTTGCTTTATTTACAATTAAATACAATTTTGTCTGTTCTTCAGCCCAAATTCAACTTCTTATCTTGAGCCCATTTATTTGTCCCTCACTTTTTGGTCTTATTGTCATACCATTTGGTCTTTTATGTAAACCCCGATTTATAATTTTTTTTTTAACTACAATCATGATATTTTTATATTACATTACATATTTAACTACGTATTAGTTTAAAAAGTTAATATTTTGAGCACCGAAAATATCATTTTCATATTATGATATATATAACAGTCATATTGTTTGTCTTGAATTGAAAATAATGATATTTTTAATGCTAAAATTACTATTCTCCATAATTATATATTATGTACTTATTCTTCATTTTTACCTCGATGACATTGGTAGAAATTTATTTCTTAATAGCTCAAAATTTTATTTTCTAAGGTTTTGAGAGAGGTGATGATTTTAAATAGTACTCTCTTCGTTCAAAATATAGATATATAATTTAACTTTTGAGGTCAAATTATAGCATATTAAATTTTAAATTTGGTATGATTCATAAAAGTTTAAAATAAAATAAATTTTGTTATATACTAGTATATAATTATAATAATTGTATCAACTAAAATTACATAAATTTATATCAATTTAAAATTTAATATACCGTGATTTGATCTCAAAAGCCAAATTGTATATCTAATTTAAAAAAAAATGAGTATATGCAATGTATGGTTTTTGAATCTTATAAAAGGTGAAAGACACAAAAAGTAAAACAAACGAAATATAGTCCGGTATTGTATGGGAAAAAAGCGAAGATGTTACTAATATTTTAATAAATTTGAATTATATAAAAAAGTTTATCTTAATAATTATGTTACTATTTGTCCTCTTTAACAAATAAAAAAGGATTTGTGAGCCATGTCTGCCAACGGACATTTTTAAAGTTAAAAACTAGTATAATATTTAATTTTCAATTTTGAAATAAATAAAGAAATTTTGTAATTATTCGTATTGATAATTTATTAATGTCTTTATCCACATTCACCATGTATATTTATTACAATATCTTAAATTATGTAATATTGATTTACTATATTTAAAATATTGTTAAATATGATAATAAATTTATGTGTATATTAAGTAAGGACATATGTACATACATGAAATAAGAGGGGTGTGAAGAAGGGATCGACTCACATATTAATATTTTGTCTTATCATATACAATTCTATGTTATTTACGGTCAATTTAAATTCGATATAAAAACAGTCCACATATAAATAAAAAAATATTATTAACATTTATATATTAAGATTATAATTATTAGATGCCATTACTTCTTGTATTATCGTTCCAAATTTCATGGTGTTACTATATTTTTATGAGTAATGCTAGAGACAACTAATTTTATAATTATTTTATAATTTGTAGATGTGACATACTCCACCTCGGCATATTGATGAACAAATTGCTTCAATGTAGTATTCAGACCCACATAAAAGTTGGGAGAGTATTTCACATCAACAATTATAAAATAATTATAGAATAAGATGTGCATCTAACATTATTCTATTTTTATATCGTAATTAATGTTAGGAAAATGATATTTTTATATAAATGTCTGTTAATGAGAAAAATTATGTAAAAATATTGTTTCCTTATCGTTATTATCTTTATAAAAATCTGTCTGTCAAATTAATTTGAAAGATTATGCAATCTATTTATTTCTAAATTTAGAAAGTCCAAGAGAATAAAACAACTCGGGAGGAGATTCCAAAGCCCCATCCCACTCCCTCCATCTATAAACCCAAAATATTTCCAGATTTCCCTCCTCCTTCCGCCACCTAACTCTCACCTGTGTTAATTGTATCTATGTCTCTCCTCCCCCACCTAACTCGATGAAAACTTTATCGCAGTAGCCATACTTTCTCGCTCTAAATACCCGCTTCCTATTTCTTTCTCTAACCCCATTTCCTGTTTGTTTCTCTGAAGACACATTCTTTGTTTTTTCTCTCTCTGTATATCCATGACTTTCTTTTGCTCTTTCAAGTTTTTTTTACTCATATTACTTCCTCACAGCCGTCCCAATAGGCATCCTCGTATCCCTCGAAACAGCCAAACCAACCTCCCACAGGTTCCAATTTCACAGCACCGGCTGGCTCAGGGAGTGCACCAAATGGGACGACCTCAACAACCGCTTCATCGTCTCTTTCTTCGAGGGCGGTATGGGTATAGTCCCGGTTCCCAAAAATGGCGTCTCTGACCCCACTGCTGTCCTCCAAGAAATTCCGATGGTCAAAGATGCCGACTTGGGCCGGAAACGGGTCCCTCGGTTTTACCATCGACCGGCCGAGAAATCGTGTGGTGGTGGCCATTGCGGACGTCATAGGCAACAAGTACAGTGCAGTCGCGGCCTATGATTTGAACACGTGGAACAGATTGTTCCTCACTCAACTCAGTGGATCAGGTACGTGGACTTTTCATGCTTTGTAGAATTGGGTTGGCCGGTAAGTTTAAAGCTACGTTATCTTGAATAACTCAAAAATGATTGTATCTTGGATAACTCGAAATTATGTACAATTACCATAAAAAAATAAAATTGTAACTTAGCATCATGGTAAGTTCTCACGTCTGTGCGTTAATATTGATCATCCGGATCTGGTGGAAACTTCAACTTTGATTTTCAATTAGTTATCCAAAAATAAAATTTGATAATTTAGTGGTTACCGTGACAGGGTCTCTTGGTTGAAAATGCACTTCTTATTTTGTGCTGATCAAATGTGTTTTTGAATCCTGCTATATCATATATGTATTGTGAAATTTTTAGTCACCACATAATTGCGACCCAGGTGTATCAATATGTATATATGGGATATATAAAATTTAAAAATGATTCTCTTAACTTATTTTATTTTATAAAACATAAATTTTTGTATTGATCGTAATTTAATTTTATCACATATTTATATACATACATACATATATATATATATATATATATATATATATATATATATATTATTTTCCTATGTTTTTCAATTCATAACGTTTCATAGACATTTCAAATTTTCTATTATATTGGCCATGCTATGGATGATAAGATTAGAAAGCATATTCTTAGTAGGAGTTGGAGAAAAAGATACCGTCTGAAAAATTGTCCTATAAGAGCCATTTTCTAACAACAATGTTATTATCACATAAAAAATGGTCACATAAAACTCACATACACACATGCATATTTTTCGGCCCCGCCTAGTACGTGAAGCCCACAATATATATGTGTATGTGTAGTGGTGTAAACAAGTCGAATCTCAGCGAACACCCTAATGCTCAAATTTGGCTCGACTCGAAAAAATTGAGCTCGGATTCGATAAGGAATTTTTATTTTTGTGCCAGATTTCATTCGAATCATTACTCGGACCTACTCGGCTCGTAAGTACTTGGCTCGTTTACAAAACGAGTTACTCATGAACCTTCAAATCGAATTTTGAATATGAACCATTTCACTTAATACTGAACCATGACATACTAAATTGATTATTGAACTAATATTTATATATAAAAGTTTTTTACTTTTATTTGTGTAAAGAAATTACAAAAAAACTAATACAAATTGACAATCAATTCATTAATTTAGTCAAATACAAGTTTACACAATTTAATACTACACTTTATAAATTATAAAGATTGATACAAATATCACATATTTAGTTTGTTAGTATGGATTAGACCATTATTCGAATATGATCCATCGAGCAGGCATCGAGTATGGTTCAAGAAAAAATGAAATACTCGAATCTTAATCTGAGCGAACAGAAGCATACTCGAATTCGACTCGTGTATCATTAAATAGAAAACGAGTATGGATCATATTCGACTCGAATTAACTTCGAATTTGAATTTTGAATTATATTTTCGAATTGATCTAGAGTCGAGTACCGAACTACTCTATTCAGCTTATATTCCTATGTATGTGAATTTTATGTTATTATTTTTTTATGAGATAGCAGTATTATTTATTTTCTAATGTAAAAGTTCCGAGTGCTAAAGTCATCATCAGGCTAAACATTTTAATATGGTCCAGTGGGTTGTAAAAGTTAGCCAGTGGGTTGCCTACTTTCTCGTAAGATGTGGAGCCAATTCTTTATGGGGTCCTTTTTGTTTTGTTTCATGAAAAAGTAGATTCCTCCATGAATTTCGTCGGTTGTTCCCCAAACACACAATTATGCATTCTACTCGCTCCCTTCGTTGATACAAGTGGTTTTAGAATTGTGCATAAATATTAATGAGATAATTATATAATATTAAATATAATATCACTTATTTATATTATTTTTATATTGAAAAAAGATGGTGATATTTATTAGATAGAAAAGAAAATAATGAGAGAATTAATGTTATATTTAATACTTGGGATAATATTAGAAAATACACAATTAATGCTTATTTGAAATTCTTAAATGACAAAAAATACTTGTATTAAGATAAAGATGGAGTATAAGTCAAGTTTGGAGCTTTTTAATTTTGACATAATAATACATGTATATAACTACTAAGTTGAATATAATAGAAATCCGGTGGCTTTACGGCAATTATTGGTAGCTTTATGTTAGTTTGATTTTAACGGAGGTAATCAAATTTACAGCCCTGTAAAGTTTTTTGTGATTTTATATATATATATATATATCTCCAACCAACTTTGAAATGTGTGGAGATAGTGACAAGATAGATATAGAATAATCTTATCATCATGTACTCTACTAATTTGTTGGTTATTGAAATAAGTAACTGGTTGGCGCATCAAAACAAAGGCTCCATTATTTTTTTTAAAACTTAATTTTCTTGATCATGTAGGTGATAAAACTATGGCCGATGATGTAGCAGTCGATGCCCAAGGAAATGCATACATTACGGATGTCAAAAAGAGTACGATATGGAAGGTGGGAGTGAACGGAGAATTTTTATCAAACATAGCAAGTCCATTATTCACTCCGAAAGAGTGGTACAAAAACTTTTTTACCCTAAATGGAATTGCTTATCATCCTAATGGATACTTAATAGTTGGTCACACCATAACTGGCAATCTTTTTAAGATTGACATAAACAACGGCAGCAGCCACGGCGACGCCGTCAAATTAGTGAAAATGATTGGAGATTCACTCTCATTTACCGATGGAATCGAGCTTTTATCTCCCAATAAGCTCATTGTTACGGGCAATCCCAAGATAAGTCTGGTCGGAAGCCACGACGATTGGGAGACGGCGACTATATTGGACAAGGCACCGGTGGTCCGCCACCGTTTGGCCACCGCAACCACGGTGAAGGATGGCAAGGTGTATATTAACCACTTGTTTGGTATGGGATACCCCAAGAAGAAGCATGTCCTTGCCGAGGCAGTTTTCTCTTCTAAAAAATGATCTTTCAATTTTTATTATTTATGTAGAAGAACTAGAATCAGAGCTGCTGTGTTGTAATATTATTGGATTGATAATGGTCTGCTAGTGGAAGATTGCTATATTTTGGATGGAATTTAGATAATACTACTTGCTCGCTCGCTATGTCCTCAAACTGAAATTTCATTTTCTTGCTTCTTCGGAAGAAAAAAGAAGAAGAGAGAAATGCTAGGGACACCGAAAGTTGTACAAATAGAAACAGCAAGCATCTAACATCTAAAGTTAATAGTATTATATATTAATATGAGAGATAGGGACTACATTCTTCTCACTGTACCGGCAGTTTCAACATCTTATTCCTTATATGCATCATTGTCAATGGGCCAGTGGCTCAGTATTTCCTAGCTAGCTAGCTTATTTCTTAAAACATACTAATATGTTTTGAATGCAACAAGTACGTAGGTTCCCATGAAGAAGAATAGATGGTATATTTATTAGTGAGATTGGTGTTTCTTGGCTCGACCTTGAGGAATTGACAGATGATGATCCTCTCCCTTTGAACCCTCAGGTTTGCGAGCCCATTCAGGTGCTTGATCAGGCCCATAACGATAATCATAGAAAAGCTCCTCACTGGCTTCAATATGCTCATTGGCAAAGATGCCAACTCTATGATCGCCTGCCACCAGCATTACCTGTACGTACACTTTATCTAATCAGTTTCATCAACACAACAACTAATTTGACTTGAAAAATTAATTGAACACAAATATATTTACCTTTGCATAACAGTTGGGATTCGATGAGTGGTTTGCGAATTTCAGTTTGTCTCCTTTGCGATAAGCATCAAGGACATACTGTAAACAAGAAGCTACTGAGAGATTTTAAATGCTATATACCAACACTCACTCGAGCATACATTGTTTGCGCCTTTTATTTTCCTGATTTCATTAATTTGATACCTCTAATTAATAACAGAAAAGTAGTGTGATTAGGAAGAACGCAGAATTAGGAAAGTTGAGGCTATGCACTACATTCTTTAAAAACGGTCATGGGTCTACCAAAGCATATACCCAAAAAACATAACAAAATTATTACAGCACATCAATTTAAACATAACAAAAAATACGGTCTGGTATTTTATTATTATTATTTGACACTGGACTAAATTACTTTCTTTAATTAATATGATCTTTGAATATCATATAACAATGGCTATAGTCAAAACTATACTATATATATGCTTGATTCAACTAAGCAAAACTTAATTGACAGTGCTCTATTCTACATCATTCTTTTTTGTTCTTCTTTTTTTGTTGTTAAAAACTCTACATCATTCTTTGTTCAGCAATAGCCATTTTTTTGTCTAGGAGTCTTGGCCACATCCTACTTTGGTTCATCCTATTGTTTATCATGTATTTTCTTTTAAAAATAGTGCAGGGATGAAACAATGCTGCATTTCGGAAAACATTTATTACAACGATCTTTCCCCTTATTTGTGCCGCTCCCACTTCTTCTGACAGCATAATAAATATTGTTCAAACATTTGGTTTCAAGTTACATATTATGCAGGACATGCAACTTTTGGAAAATAATGGTCACTTGCCTGATCATTCAAGTCAAAAAGGAATGATGAGTTTGCACGGTCATAAATTTTGCCACGCTTATCTGCTTCTCGATGCGAAATCAATTCACCAGTATATTCTCCAAGATAATCATTTTTGTTGACAGGGTTCTAGAACCAAATGATTCATTTTAGTAGAAGAAACAACGACCAACAATTGAAACACTACAACACACTTATGGTCTCGTACCTTTAGAAAGGCTCCCCATCCAGCAACATCAGATTTTGCCAAAAGGATCTAAAAGGAAATGAAGACACAAAAAGTCAATTTTTTAGTGCTAATTTGATAATTTAAAAACTCCAGAAACTGGTTACCCTTTGCTGCTGCCTTAGAAGGAGCCTCATGTTCCCACATTGACCATCTCCCCGTCGAGGTGGCTCACCTAATGAGCCGTCCCCACAACTGCAAAATGTAAAAGTATTTAAAAATAATAATAATAATCACATATATAGATTGATCTACCTGCAAGGTAACTAGTCCAGGATCTCTCAAATTAGAAATCAGAAATAGTTTTGGGCCACCGGGAAAGGATTCCCTAAAATAGGTCCTTGTAAACATTAGAACCGTCACAAAAGCATGGGAATTGTGACTTCTAGAACAATCTGGATCAAATTTATTTATGATATTTTGCCGAATATAATTTATTGATATTAATACATTAAAGAAACCTTAAGTTGCAAAATAAAAGGTATATGAACAGAGCACCTGGAGGCTAGAACCAAATGTCACCTATCTGAATTATATGTTCATATCCTGTTCCTGATTTTAAAGAAATGCAAATTAATATATTTCTATTAAATCATATGCTAACGTTGTCATATTTAATTTCTCAATCCATATTCCTCCGTGGGTTCCCAGACTTGGTGCCCTTCTACTAGAAAAACAAAAATCTTCTCCAATTTCATTTTGATTTGCTTACAAGCAATGATAGATTGATAGTATCTTTCGTCAACAATTGATACGGACACTAGTACTCTACTTTCAGAGAATGTTAGGATTCAAAAAAGAAGGCAACCATATACAATATGCAATAAACATAAAATGCAAGTTCTCCTAAAATTAAATAGCTGGCACGAGAATAAGAAAAAGAAGAAGAGAAAAACTACTAGACAGATTGGTAAAATAGATGTATCATTGTATCGTCTACAAAATCTCCGAAGGACATACAATTAACATGATTTATTCTCTAAGTCATTGAACAGATTAGATTAGAGACAAAACTTGTGCATTTAATAACTAGAGTACTTTTTAAAAATAAAATTATCAGGGAACAAAATACTCCATTCAGCTAATAAGATATAATGAAGTATGCGCTTGCCAAGTTAAAACAAGTTAATAGTTCATATACACATGTATACAGATGGAAACTCATTACCTAACCCAGCAATTTCGGCAAACATCTGGGTCACATTCACGTCCAGCAGCAAAGCATGGGCATTGTCGACTTCTGCATTGACTCTTTGCACAGTGGCAGCCTCTGAACCGATTTTTGCAGCTCTTTGAGCACCTGAAGATTTTATTTAGCAGCTAACTGATTAGTCAAACTCCAAATTTTTTACTGGAATAATTGAGTGTAAAACAAGAATTCCAGCTAGCACAAAGGAGTTTACATAAAATTGTATTTTTGTCTATTTTTCTGGAATTACATCCATCTTATGAGATTTTCAGTTAACACAGTTGATTAGCACATTGAAGATTGAACTTGATGTTGCCTCATCCCAGTAACTTGAGATTGGCTGCAAGAATTCTAGTTTATCACCCTAATATTACTCGCACAATCTAACATCCATCTGGGATGTCCTTTAACCAAGATCACCATAAATTTTCTTTGAATAGCTCAATAATTTCACTTAATCAAGCATTTACCTACTTCTTGACTTACCCACAATATTTTTCGCAGCAAGTTCCATTTTGCAGACAGGGGCATTGCTTTCCACAAACAGACTGACATCCACATGGTATATATTGCTTACAAGACTGATTTTTCCCATCTGCAATTCTTCTCCAAAATGATGGATGCCCGGCAGACTTCCAAGAATATTTGAGCTTTCGTGTTCTGCCCCTTCTACGAAATAATCTTGATCTTGCTGGAATTTCTCGCTCCTATAATAAACATATAATTAGAAACAACTATAATAGATACATATAGTAGGGAGAGTAGAATTTTTTTTTTGGAACCATGGAAGGGATTACATTTAGGGGATACTTCTGTGACAAAACAATACTATCAATCTCAAAATTACAATAATTTATTACATTCTTAGATCCATACAGGTTATAAACTACAGAGACGAGTGTATTTGACTTGTTTGCATACAAGCCAACTTCAAGGCCCTGGATTCATGTGAGACTGATAAGTGAAAGGACCCTACAAGCTTAGAATGCGAAGTGGCAAACTCTTGCAGGTTGTCGTTTGACCTGGTCCCATGTTTTCCAGCTGACTGTTTTTTTTGTATTTGTTTTTGGTTTTTGAGGTGCGTATAGAGGGGAGGGAGGGGTTGGGGAGCCAGAAACACATACCGCTTTATCTGCATCAGCTTTTCCATTGTCTTCCAAGAAAGAATTTGATGCAGAATCGGATCTGTGGGACATTGCTTCTACATCGTCACGCATGTAACTTGATACCTCTATGCAAGTCTTCAAGCCAGAAAGTAAGTTCCTTGCTATTAGGCAACTGGAAAGCAGGTGTAAAGCTTAACATTGGAAGCTATGGTATAACATTTTTTATACAAAGACGAGAAATTAATAACAAACTGAAAATGTACATGCATGTATTTCAAAAGTAATGAAATACTATGTGAGAGTGAAACAACAGAGTATTTATTGCATACAATAAAGCACATTTTCAGCAATGTATATGTTCATGAAGTTTTTCGTTCAAAATATTTCAAGAATAGTAACAAATGTATATATGTTCATGCACCATGCCCAAGTTCAGCACATTACTAGTATGGAACATAGTAATTCAATCTGTTCTTTATATGTAAAGAAAAATTAAAAGGCTTCAATGAATTTGGTGTTTGTGCACTTAAAGCATCTTATTTATTCCTTCATATCTCTCCCCTGCTCTTCAATGCCAGCTTATGTTCATATTCTTTCTTTTTGAAAAGAACGTTAATCTGCTAATATCAATCTTAAAGTGGCACAGCATCCTCTCTTACTCTTACAAGGGATTAACTATGGTTCATGTTTCTGCAGAGGCACTATTTGAAAAAATTACTATCATATAGCTAATGTGAAACTTCTAATAATCTTATAGCTGATATGCAGTCCTATTCCCTAGTAAAGTGTGATGTTAGATTCAATGCGCCCCGCCACCCCAATTATGATCTTTTGATATATAAATACTGCTATGTACCATATAAAGTCTTTTATTTTGTGTGTGGAGAAAATTATATAAATTTCAGGTCATTTAACGATTAGTACCACAAGATGAAGTATGAGTTTAGCTAAGTACTCCAAAAGCACTTCTGCCGTTCATATGAATAAAAAAGAATATGTCAAAGGATATAAAAGAATGGACATAATATTCAACATTATGCTTTATATAATATATACAGTGATCTTTTATATGAAACAGAGATCCATGTGATCTTTTATATGAAACTGAGATACATATACCTGTTTCTTCCAAAAATTTCTATTCCCTTTAAGTATAGCTCTTTCTCAAGAGGTTTCCACTCACAGCTGCTTACTACCCCTTTGGCATGAGCTCCTACAAGTTCGGATGCCTGCCATAAATACAGCAACTTCTGTTAAGCAATTTGTTTCACCTTGGATATTGTCCAAATTCTTACTTCAGTAAACAGTAGGGAGACAAACAGACCTTGTCTGAAGCATGTCCAGATGATATACTAGATAAATTGCTGGTGCATAAATTGAGTTCGTTTTTATTGATTTCTATAACTTTTAGGTCCCTACTCTTGGTACTGGAGCTGTCATCATCTAAACTCCCTTTGGCAGCTGTGCTATCTTCTTCAGGAGCTAATAACATTTTCTGTTTCTTACTACAACCTTGAAGATCATTAGAAAACAATGTCAAGTCCTCTAGAAAGGCATTAGTTTGCTCTGAGGCCTTGCGTTTTCCTGCCCGGATTTAGAAAACAGCATTGACTTTTAGACTATCAAAAAGAGAAAGAAAAAAGCAAGCATGTATTTCCAAGGGGAAAAAATATGCATCTATCATCAGAAACAATGTCTGTTCAATTGTCACCTGATTCCCCAGCATTGAGCAAGATTGTATCTCCACATTCCTCTTCTGAACTTTTGCTTTCAATTTTATCCAAGGTGTCAACGGCCGAACTATCTAGCAAGTCCTTGACAACTCTTAACTGAACAATCACGAAGACCATAGGACACAACATAAACCAAGTTTAACAAAATAGAAATATACAAGATGATGATAAAGTTGATGACTGAAGTATAACAACGAATAGATGTATAATGTATTACCATAATGAGAAAGCTAGCTTGTTTTATTTAATGATAATGCTTTTTATGAGAAGATAGAGGCTATAACTTCAAGTATATCTTAGTATTCTGAGCAATTCATCGCTTGTCATGTGTTTCATAGTGAAAATAGATGTCAGGAATCCAATATGTTATTGTACTGAGTTTTAGGCAGGCAACCAGAATAATATATAATTTAGCTGATACTTTATAAGCACAATACCTGAAAGCTTTGATCTTGGGCCAAGTGAATTAAAACAGATGGGTTAAGCAGAATGACAAGTAAGATTTCATGCAGGAGGGCCCCAAAATTTTCAAAGAAGGCAATATGAGTAATGAGTTGAGAATAATCATAATTCATCATGGATCTAGCTATTGATTAACAACGTCAGAAGCCAAAAGTCTTAGGCATCAGCATTCTGCAAGCTGGCAGCAACCAAAGGGGCTCTTGAGGACATTAGTGTTGGTCCATAGCAGCAATAGAATATTATTCTTAGAAATGTATGAAAAAATGAAAGGTCAAGGAACTTAAAGGTAATCTGTCTAATATTTAAAAATATAAACAGGATTCTTTCTAATTAAATGGTCTGTGTGTTGCCGAAAGCACATATGGTGAATTCTTCAGTTATTGCTCTTTCTTGACCCTGGTGTTCATTGAAAGAAGAGTTTACACAAGAAATGTAAATTGAGAGAGTAGTCTAAATCAGTCTGTTAATTCATAATAACAGCTCTATAATTTCATGCATATTTCTTTTTTCTTTTATATATCCATCCATCCTTTTGTAAACATGATATAAACCTACATGCCTTGTTTATGGAAAATTCGTGCAAATAATATCTAGCGGACTCCGCTAAGGTCTAGGGGAAACTCTTTTGCAACCTTTGTATAGGGTTCATCTGAAGAAGCTTACAAACCATTTGTTGCCTCTTCTTGAGCTTTGGTCTAACCCAGCCCGACTGGAGTTCTGGGTTGCCCCAGTGAGACTTACCACCAAGTTTCCTAGCATAATAAAACCTTGAGGGTACTTGATTTAGTGGCTAGAGCTAAGAGCTTAGCTAAGGCACACCCTGCATGTGGACAAGCTAAATTTACCATTTGACTGCATGTGGACAAGCTAAATTTACCATTTGAGAAGTGGAACGCAGGCACTAACTGGTCAGCCACTGACAACATCTACTCAGAATTCAAGTTTTTACGAATATGTCATATCCTTTCATGCTTCAACGTGGTAAACAATTCAATTATGTGAAAGGCCCATGTGCTCCGCTTTACCTTAGATAAATTGTCCACGTGTTAGGCTCAAAATTACGATACACGTGAGGGGGCTCGTTAAGAACATAAAGTTCCACAGATCAGACAAATCAAGCCTTAAGTGAGTTCACTTGAGACTTAATATATTGATTGTAGAGAAATAAAGAATTACAATTTACAATAGAGAGCCTTTATATAGGTTTAGAACTACAGTACATTTGAAAAGTAAATTAATCATCCCTTAACCATGCAATCTCCCTTTAATCATGCCATCCCCCTAATTATGCAATCCCCAAATCATGCTATTAGAATAATATCCTAGAATCCTCTAGATTATCTACTAACACTCCCCTTTAAGCTAAAAGTCTTATATTATGACTTACATCTTGTTACAAAATATAATCCCAAAATTAAAAATTCAAACCAAACTTAAAAGGAAAATATTTTATCTACAACACTCCCACTCAAATTGAGGCCCTCTTCAATTTGCACAAAAATAAAAAAGAAAAAGAAAAAATGATGTTTATGTCCAAAGTTGATTCTCACCATCAATACATAACTTCACATTCACATCCACATCCACATCCACTTTCCAAGGATATTATGTGTAGGTAATAACGGAGAACTCTTATCTCCAACAAAAACGATGAAGGACTCCTTGTCTTTCTCAATAACGGAGAACTCTTAAGCCTCCTAACAAATCGAAGGGCACACGCATTCCTCAAACCATTGCCCTGTGAAAATCTTTGCACTCCAATCAACAGCCCATTTATATATTTCAACTCGAGAAATTAACTACTCTGGACACGTCGCCTTTTTTGAAAATGAGAAAAAAAATTTAAAAAAAATTCAACTCCAACAAAAGAACAAGACCTGAACCCTACTAACCACCTAATTTTTTCTTAAGATGAAATTAAACAATAAAAAGAAACGATACCCGCCGCCGACTATGTGCCGTTGGTGGCGGAAGCAAAACCTTTTGATTTGATTGCCAAGATCAACCAAGCTTTGATACCATGTAGAGAAATAAATAAGGAAATATGTTTTCTATTATATATCTTACAATATACAATAGCAAGCCTTTATATAGGCTTAGAACTGCAGTACATTTGAAAAGTATCATCCCTTAATCATGCAATCCCCCAAATCATGCTATTAGAATAATATCCTATAATCCTCTACATTATCTACAACAAATGATCTTTGGGGACTTCTCCACTTATTGCTAATTCATTTTGAGTTTGATCCATCAACAAAAAGCATAGTTGGCATGCTTCTCCACACATTCAACACCATATAAAAGACAGCAGACCTCATTTTCACAGACCAGTATAAATAGTGGGCAATTCATTTCAGCCGGCACTCTTACTGGACATCACAGATCATCAATATAGCTCATAGAACATCCCAACATTCTCTGAGACCTTACCATAATCAACTGAAATTCTCTAAAGTATCTAGACCTAGGATCTATATCCTACCAAATTTTGGAGCAGCATCCAAAGCTAGCTGAAATCACCACAGATAACAACCCCAATTCTCGGCTTCGCAGTTCTCTGTCTCTCTCTCCTCAGAACTGCTTTGGCCTTGAACTATCCATGGACCCTCTTCTGACACTGTTACATGTCTCACACTCTTATCTCTCTAAACCCTTACTCTTGCGGAATCACCTACATTTCTATGGTAAAGTACATTAAGAAACAGAATTCCTATTTGAAATGCAGCTGACTAGAGTTAGAAAAAATATTTATTGCAAATAAAGATCCAAAAGAAAAGGCATACCTGAATGTAACACTGATCACCGCACGGTTTCCCGTCTTCTTCAGATTCAGATGAATAGGACTGCTTTTCACTCTGTTGAGAAAGCATCTTCAAAAACAACAGATAAAAATAATAACAATAACATGAAACTAACGAAGACAGAGGTAACACTTACAGAGTTAATTAGACCTTGAGAGCAACCATGTAGCCGACAGTCAAATACCTGTTAGAAGGATATACTCAATGAGAATATTATTCAAGCAAATTATTAATATGCTTCATTATATTAGATATGCTTTACATGTAATTGAATGTACGTTAAGGTAAAGTACCAGACAACGACGACAGAACAGATTATCAAAAGAATCTAAAGAAGCGCCAAGACTTTTGTCCAGATATATGCTTCTGTCAGGCCCAGTTTTGTGGCTTAGTTTTTCTTGATGGTTTCCCTTGAGCATACTGTAGCGCTCCTGCATATCAAGAACGTAATACATCTGAGCAATGAAAAGCATTATTGCAACAACACAACCTATAAAGTGAAAAAGCTACATAATACTTCTAATATAAGAGTTATTCTTAGTTTTATTTACAATTTCATTATTGTTCTTGAAGTATACTCAATATTCATTAATACATTGCGCAATCAAACCGACATTACCAGGATTTCAGAATTGGTGCCTCCAATAAATTGTGTCAAGATGTTAAGTACTTCCTCACTTAGTCCATGCTCCTCAGCAATTATCCTACAAGATTAAGCAAAAATACATACAATGTTTCACAGCTTCCTATAAATTTATGAATGATAACTACAGAAAAGTACAGGTACAGTCATAAGAACTGAATTATAGAGGTGTTTTCTGGCCATGTTGTCACCCACTCTGCCAATTCACAATTTAAGCAGTATGGTGAAAAATATCCACGAGTCATACTATAGAGACAACCCCCCCTCCTCCCCTTCTCCCCTTCTCCTGGTTCGCTACATAGGTTATATCGTCACATATTAATGCATGTACTTAAAAATATAACTTTAAAATCACAAAAAAGAAGAAGAAAAAGACAAAATAAAAAATAAAAAAGAACACATAAAGAACTCTCCTCATGTTTATTTTTCTAATATGTAGTTATTTTAATAAAGTATATGCATAGTTCAGCATAGTTCACAGGTTTAGAGGTGGAGAGGCAGCACGGAGTGGATAATTATATAATTGCAGATGTTGAAACACAACTCACAACTGGAATTAAGCTTTTCAATTTGAATATTGTAGCCACAAAATCCATCTATTGGAGCTAATCACGAATTCTGTTTGATATTCTTTCTTCACGATGTGTACAGTAGTTAAACTCACCATAGAATATGATCTTCAGCCTGAGAAAATTCATGTTTTTCTTCCTCTGGCTCTGTAATTTCTTCCTCACTGTCACTGCAGACCAGTGCTTCGCTGCCATGTTGATCATAGTATATACGTCTTCTCCCAACAACTGATTGGTCTTCAGCCATCCTCTGATTCCTGTGCTGTGTAAAGAACACTTGAGAAAAGAGAGGACACCAAAATCTTCATTTTGGAGAAGACGAGGAGATGACTTGAGTGCATGCATTTGTAATTAGGCATCCAGTGCAATTTTCCAACTCAAATAAATATGTAAATGAAGATAGCAAAATAGTATATTAACTAATAATTAACTGAAAAGGTAAATGTAATTCTTTGAGTAAGACGTTTGAACATGAGCTACTTGCATATATTTGACACTTAACTTCATTACGTCAGTTAAATGATAAAATCACCCAGTAATGTGTCCAGCTTGGGAATCAAAACAGTTGACTGCTCAATAAGTTAGATGGTGAAGCATAGATTTGGGTAAGGGTGTCATTGCTCTCCACATATTTATGCATCATGCCTATAGCAGTCCCATCTGATAACCATAGTTATTTCTCTTCAGAGTTTGGCCCTCTAGGTGTCACCCAAGTGCCCATTTGGTAATAAAAAGGGAACAAAGGGAAACAAACTCTTATCCTACCACTATTTACTTATTCAAAATTTCAAGGAAACAAAGAGTCTGGACCAAGCCTTTGCCTCGACTGATAATTAGCTGAAATTATATTTAACCGAAGTAGTCTTTCCCTCTTTTCTTGATTTATACATCTCAATGTGAAATATGCCTTCAGTCATCACTCCCACAGCTTGAGCTTTAAACTTTTAATCTCCCTCAACATAATATGCATCAAAAATACTTGCTCATGTCACTCGTCAAAACATATAGCAAACACGATTTGTGCTTGCCTCTAAAAACATACATACACCAGTCTGATATTTGCACCACAACTTCCCACCAATGTGCACAAATTCTGATTCATTTCTAGCTGTAAACACATTTTTCTTAACTTGTAACATATTTATCACATCCACAATCACATAAATGACCTGAGCACATATGCAATGGCGTGCCATGAAGGATCATCTGAGTCAACACATCAAGGGATGGCCTTTAAACAAGCCTTCCATCAGAAGCCATTCTCCAAGATTGAGGGTGTATTGTTCTTGCCTAATAATGCTTAGCTCATTTCTACATGGTGGCATGCCGTCCATGCCAACATATGTGTGATCCAGAAGGAGTTACCTCTCCAAAGCTTTACTCAACTTAAAGGAGGAAAAATCGACTTTTCCTAAGATGTTGGAATATCCTTGCAAAATGCAGAAACAGCAACCCAAAAGTATGGCGTTGCCATCTTGCATGTCATTGCTACCACTGTAGCCTTTCTGGTTTACCGTATTGCCTATTGAGAGGGCCATCCCCAGGCCATCACATGCCTATGACTTGGGTATACCATTAATTCCCATTACATTGGTTTACTAGGCACCTAAAGACAATCAGTGTCATTTCAAATCAGGTTATTAAAGATATACTCAAACATCACCATATAAAAACTAATGGCACAAAGGAAGGTGGTTATCAACATACCTGTCCAAAAATATCCAAGTAGTATAAGGTGGTATGTTCTCAACAAGTGGAAGCTTGGCATTTGTTGAATAGACAACATCTTGACAGTTGACATAATCTTTGTCTCCGAATCCTTGAACAATTCCACCAAATTTCCAGAGAGGATTTTCGATTCTTGAAGAAAGCATTTTACCTGAACCATTTTTCTCCGATGATGAAGCATCATGGTTGGACCTGGCTGCTGACAAAAGCAGAGAGACATGACTCTCGAGTTTCTTTCTGTTCTTTTGGAGTTTTTCCTGCGCTACAAATAAGGATGCGTAACTCTCCAGCATTGTATACTATGATTGAAACATCAAAACACAAAATCAAACTTACTTTGACTGAAAGAATCCGGTCTGCTTTAATCTGCTTTTCCAGTTGAAGTATCTTCTGTCTTAAAGTTCCTAAAAAATCACTCACCTGTTTCCAAAAGTACAAGTAATAATTTAATGTCATTCATAATGAATCAATGCAGTGCAGAACAACATTCCAGAACAAAACAATCATGGAAATAGAAGAGGAAAGAAACAGTTATAGCAAAAAGTACGAGAGGGAAAAACGGAAAACGAAAACTATAAAACTATTGCAATTACTTAACTCCCAATTGAACTTAATTTCACCATTGCATTTTATATTAAAATATGCATCGTAGACTAGAATTCATTAAGAGTGTTTGATATTTAATTTGTTTCTATTTCTCTTTTCTTTCCTTCATCATTTTTCCAAGTTCCAAATTGAGCATAGCTCTATTAGATTGGTTATAATATACGTAAATGTGTAAGTATGGAAGAAAACAAAAAGTAAAGGAAAATATAAATGAATCAATTTCCACAATTTAATGTCACAAAATTCCATCTGATTGATGGGTAGTACTAAATGTAAAAACTAAGTTTTCAAAACATATAAGATTCAAATTGTCTTTAATCTTTTCCTTTCCTCTGTTTTCTCAGAGCCAAAACTGATGTAAAGCTTCAAGAAAAAAACAAAGCAAAACCCCTTATTTAACAGTGGTACAATTCAAAGTTTAGCTCAGCTGCATAAGTTTTAGTTAAGAAAAGGAATTAGGAAACAGTAAGTTAGCTAAGCAATCGGTCTGATCATCATATTTCTTCAAAATCAAGGTGTTAAACCTATACTCACTACAATTTTTTCCCCTTCCAAATACAAGTAAAGTGAATCGGCCCTAGGGACCCAGAACAGTAATAGTTCATTAACGGAGTAACCATTAAAAAGTATAATTTTAGAGAATTCAAATATTTGGAATTTGAATCTAATAGGGAGATATATAGGAAGAATAGACTGACTTTGGGTTTAGATGCAGAATCACTTGACTTGGACACCATCGCTGCTTTCACCGGGAAATTCAGTCGACCGATCAATCAATCGATCCACAAAGAGTGAGTGAGAATTTTAGTGAAGAAGAGGGAGGGAGGGAGGGAGAGACAGAGAGAGAGAGAGAGAGAGAGAGAGAGAGTAGGGGGATCAGTGAGAGAGTGTCATAAGGGAAATGGGCGAGAGAGAGAGAGGGGGAGGAGGGAGAGAGGGGGGGGGGGGGTAAATATGGAGGGAGGGACGCTAAACTAACGTGACATTAACGCAGCCAGGCGAATATCTGGGTAATAATGAGTCGGACTTCCCATACGAAATACCCGTTAAAATACGCGGGTAAAACGGTTAAAATACCCGTTAGCCCGTTGGATTATTTTTTCCCAACGTTGTTTATAAACTAGTCCATATTGAAATCACTTTTCATTACAGCTTAAAAAGTCCCAAGTTCCCGGTGAAAATCAAAACCTATCATAATCATTTTCGCAAATTTTATAGATATAAGTTGCAAGTAAAAATGTCAATCTAATATTAATAAATACTTTTATTCTTAACCACATTAATTAATAAAGAGATTTTTGCCACCTTGCGCTGGAAGCTGACTGAATAAGTAACTCCCTCTAATTCTAAATATGAATAATTTCAACCTCCGCCATGTTTGCTGAATGCAACCCTCCAGAGTCTTCAATTCCAGATACTGGTACTACTTCTTCCTCATTCTCAACCCCTTTATAGGGCAAGGGCCTATAATTAACCACCTTGATTGAAATTCATTGATAACGCACATGCAAAAGAGAGGGAGGTCATCTGCCATCGATCTCAATGCAGATATATACCTGTTCTCTTAATAAAATGAATAGATGCCTATACCCGGTTTATACAGTTTCTTTTGGATTATAACTATGCCGTGCTGCCATTAATTAAAAGCTGTCTGCAAGCAAACAAACAAATGAATAGTAAATATAATATAATATAATATAGTAAGGAGGATAACAACAGAAGATTACGTCGCTCATCAAATCAGAACTCTTCATGAAAGAATCGTATAAATTTAACCTTTTAATTAAGGCATATGGTGTTTAATCATAGCTAGCTAGGCACACTTGTAAAAAGAATTTCAGTTTTAATTTTAATTTTAAGATTTAATACATATATATCTCGAAAATATGATGTCTGTGTGTTGATAAACAACATTAATTAATGTGCTGAATAATTATCAATGTGGCTTCGCCATCCTCTTAGATAGTAATATATCCACTTACAGAGACTCAAGTTGTGCAGATTCAATTGACATGCTGAGCAAAACACACCGGGTTCAGGCCAATTTCTTCCCCAGTTGACCTATATATATATATATAGGAGCAATCAACTAACAAAGGAATTAAGTCAAGCCTCCGTTTTTGGTGCGCCAGCTGATCATCAGGGTGAAGAACATGCTGTGGAGAAAGATGATAATTATAGCATTGTGATCCGGAGGATGTACACGAGGTCGGTCCATTGGAATGCTAATGCAGGCCCCTAGCCTTGATCTTCTGTTTAAGTGCTCAGATTAGAAGATTTCGACATGTCCATATGATCCCCAATGAAAAGCTTCACGTACGTACAGATGCGGCCTGAACAATTAATGAGGGTGCATGGGTCTTCGATGATATATAGAATTCTCAATTCTGACATATCCTTCCTGCTGTTGGGTTGGCTATTGCTAAAGACGCTTAAATATATGAATCTTTGATATCAAACACTTTGTTAAGGAAATGCATACTTCTTTAATTAATATATTCCCAGGGCCTGAGCTAGGGTGGGAGTAAGGACTAGTTGATACATAAGGATACCCATTATTAATCATAATGCTGCATTGTCGATCTTTGACCAAATGTAATCTGATTTTAGAGAGCCATTTTTTATGGTCACTTTGGTGATCTTTTTCTGCGTATACACTCCTCAACTTTAATAATGTGTATATATTGCAGCTGTGTTATTGGCCTTGAGCCTTTGACATCGTTTGATGCTTGATGTTGTTTACATGGTCATCACTTGATGTATAATTTTGTACGTCATTAAACAGAGGCTTTTAATTTGTCCGTGATTTGGATGAGCATACATTTTCTTAACAAAAGTAAGAGTGCATATATATTATATTTGACATTCTCCGATCTCACTAACTATATATTTGTAGAGTCTTGGGCAGTCAGTACGATCTTTCTTTTACTCACCTTTTCAGATTATAAAATGAATAAAACAATAAAAGTCATACATATCATCAAGAAAAGGTCCAAAACTCAGACTTTTTCATCATTTCCTCTTCCGCAGGATTCACCAGCCTGCTTGTTTTCTACCTTCTTCGAAAGCAATAGTACCATTCCAACCCATACAACACCTTTGACCACCCTAACCAATCCAATAGTAACAGTTAGGTAATACAACCACCACCCCACGAAATCCCCCACACAAATACCGCTCCATAGCTCCCTCTTGACCTCCGCCACAACCACCAGCACCTCAACCTCATCCTTCAATCTCCACCACCACAAAGTACTAAAGCTAGCAGCCATCAACACCCTCTCCACCCACCTTTCCTCCCTCGTAGAACCAAAGACCGTGTCGTCAACCACCGGCTTCACCGCTGTCCTCGACCAATGAAGCATCGTCTCGTGTAATCCGAGAAAAAACATAACTCGAGTCGACAAACTTCTCTCGTAACCAAAGTTAGAACCATCCACTCCAGCCCCAATGCTCCCCTCAATCCCCAAACCCACAAAAACTTGTAATGTGCAAAGTAATACCCAAGCTGTATATATACGGGAACGTTCAATGGGCTCCTGAGACTCCCTTGAAGGCGTGACGGTGGTCTGACCACCGTTACTGCTCAAGCCATGAAAAAGTGATGAAATGCTAACAATAGAAACTAGGCCATGGAGAAGAGTTGGATTTGTGTATAGGAAAATTGAGAATAATTGAGAGAAAGGTTGAGAGAGAGGATTGGAGTTTAAATCTAGGAGATATCGAGCGGTCGTAAGCCTTGCTAGAAGGAGAAATGAGAGTGGAAGGAGAAGGCTGAGGGTGATGGTGGTGAGAATTTGGAAGGGTTCTCTTAAGGTGCCAGAATTCAATACCTTGTTCTTCTCATTTTGTTGCAATATTTTCCAACCCATTTGATCATCAAATGACCAAAAAAACACACAGAGGAAAATAGATAAATTGTTTGCTGATCAGGAACTAATGCGACAGGACTATCTATATATGGTGCACAAATATAACGAGTTAAAGTGGTTTCCACGACTTGGATATATAGTTGACATTGTTTATTTTACTCGTACGACGGCAACAAACTAATAATTTGCATTAATTTAATAATTTGGTAATTTGTTAAATGTGCATGTTGTATATTCTCTTCATATTATAAGGTAAGTTGTTAAATATTAGAATAAGGTCAGGAACGGCTATGGCTCGCTGTTTAAGGTCATAAGGTCGCATGACATGGATTAGGATCCTCTCTATTTTATGGTTCAGATTTAAAATGTGCGCTCTCTCTCTTGTCAGTATGATGTCACATTTCTTACATTTTAAATATGAATCATAAAATGGAGAGTGAAATGAAAAAGGATCCTAGTCCATATGACGTACGGGTCACTGTGCTACAACAATATATACCATGTTACGGTTTGTTATTCAAGCATCTACCTCAAATCAATGCATTATCAAAAATCATATATATTGTAATTTTATATGTTTGATTTTGTTTTGTTTTATGTGCATAATTAATTATAGTCGATAATTTCTTAACCATAGTAGGTCAACCTTACAATCATTAATCATATATACATTCAATCTGGTGTATTGATACACGTCTCAATCATAATTCAGTCAACAACATTTATATAATACTCTCTCTGTTCTTAAAAGATTGTCGTTTAAAGTTAATGCACACATATTAAGGAATGTAATTATTACCTAGCGAAAATACTATACTACCCTTATTAATTGTCTCAACCAATTATTCTCTTTCCAATGTTTCTTATTCAATTCAACCAATTACTACTTGGATTATAGCATTGAATTGAATAAGAATCATTGAGAAGTGAAGAAAATGTTTTAAATAGAAAAAACTTTAAATAAGGGTAAAGTAGGAAAAAAATAGCTAATGTGTATTGAGAAACTCAAAACAACAATCTTTTTGGAACAAAAATTACTTCCTAAAACGACAATCTTTTAGGAACGGAAGGGAGTACACAACACTGCATACTTGTACATTATATGTAAATAGTACCAACAAAAGACAAATGAGGGTAAAAAAATTACACGTTTATGCTAAGAATCGCAAAGTTTAATTGGTTAGATGCATGTAACAAGCCCTTAATGCGTGACATGATATGAACCAAACACAAGATTAATTGCATGCCGGGCTCAATTAAAAATTGCTCTATTTTACCTTCTTTTCTGTTATTTCTTTATATAATCATGGGCTAAACTATTTGTGTTCCTTGCAAATTTTCAACAAATAAAGAAATTACGTTCTAAGTTCCATTTTCCTTGTAATTTAATGAATGAAAGATTAAGGTAACTTCCTAGAAAGGCGTGGTTGAATTTTCATTAATGATAATTGATATACTAGTAGTATAATTTATGAATAAATAAATAAACAAAATTGATACGATGAACAAGTTAGTTGAAATGGAGAATGAAGACTATTTCACAACCTACCCTAAAATAATAAAATTTTACAATTGGTCATTGAATATCACCATCACATAGAGAATATAAATAATGTCCTTGAATAGTAAGCACGTAATACAATTGGCAGGCCAATAATTTAACCAGTGGGTCTAATGGTATCAATTATGCTTATCCGCGGCAATTGACGAGCAACATATTCATTTTAAGATCATGCATGCATGTGTCATTGATAATGACTTGCAGATTAATGAAATATAGAAGATCGATAAATACATCCGTTCTTCTAAAAGGAGTGGTTAGCATGAAGTTAATTTTGATCAATTGATCAATACAGTATCGACACGCAGGCCGGGAGCAGTTCATCTCCCACCAGATTATATTAACTCAGCTTCATCATTTTTATACCTCTATAATCACATCCATCACCACCACTATTCTCACATATTACAATTCTTAAATTTACTATCACGAACAACTAAATCAACCAAATTACAGTCTTTTCAAAATTTAAGAAGATGATTGAGAGGAGAAATTTAAGGAGATGGAGAGGATCTATTCACTCGACCTGAATAATTTTCGCGTACAGTGCAGATCCAACATTTCACATATAATTTAGTTAAATATTCTTTTAATATTTCTTTTATATATTGCGACAAAAATATGTTAATTTTTGTTGCTAGTGAACATAATAGCATATTTTGTAAATTAACACAAATAAATTCATGGGAAGTTGATTAATTTGTCTATTAGGAACAAAAGTTAATATATTTCTATCGCAATATAAATCTTCTTTAGGCCACTCATAATTTCGTATGAGCTTAATTAGTTTATATAATTTTGATATTATACGTACAGATAAAAAAAATGTGTATAAATAAAGATATTGATTCATTCTACAAAGTTGGTTAGCTAATTCCACAAGTTAACAACCCCCTCTTAATTTATTTGGACTTTGGTGGTAAGCCGAAGATCTAAACGTTAAGCTGGCTAGAACTAGATAGACAATGGTACTCACTTAATTGGGCCACCGCCAATGCTCTAGCTGGGTCCACAACTATTGTGGACTGTGGCCCACGCCCGCACGTTGTTGTTAAACTAAAGGGTCATTTAGATTACTATACAACAATTAGAAAGTAATTACAACATCAGTACATTAACAAAATAATTACAAAAATAACGCAATTCACATTAATAAGAAAACCTAAAATCAAGGAAAAATAACTGCCATAATTAATAATCCAAATTCAAATATTTAGGATCTAACAACAAAAACAAATTCAAATATTCAAATTCAAATTTTCATCTCCCTCACAGTAGCCCTCTCCTCCGCTTCTCCGCCACGAATCTCGTTCTTCACAGGTTGCCCTCATCGCCGCTACTCCGCCGCGAATCTCCGTTGTCCAAAACACCAATGAGAAGAAGAAGAAGATTCGCCCTACAAAAAGTTTGAAAATAAATAGATGAACTCTTACTGTTCTGAATTTTTTTATGAATATTTGGTTACCCACAAAAACTAAAATGGTTACCTTTGTATGAAGGGTTGGCTACCAACTGCATCACATTCAAACTAAATTGGTAACTTAATAAAACTGAATTGGTTACCTTAGTCTGAAGGTTTGGCAACGTCATCTTCCTCCTCCGTCGCCGTGAAATCTCCGCCTATTGCAGATCTATCTGAATGTTCTTTTTCTTAGGGAGGTTGACTAAACGTACATGAATTTCACTCGAGACAGCTTCATATACTGCAAAAGTCAAGTACAATAGTAAATTGAGTCAACCTTAAGCTGATAAATAAGTCGACATACTAATGGTAGCTCCAGAAGAATTTACTGCTAATTTAAGAATTGCTAAGAAAGCATATATGCATGGTGGGTATCAATTATATGATTCCTCAAAAGACAAAAAGATCTCCAACTAAATTTCGTCTACAAACTCCATAAAAAAAATATTGGGACCACAAATCCAGAATATATGGTACTAACTATTTAAAAACAGAAAGCAGAGCTTCTCCTTTAAAACGAAAATACAAAAAGGGTGGAGGTAGATTGGTTTCCTTGGTATGAAGGTTTGGTTACCTTGGTATGGAAGTTTGGTTACCAAGTGCACTATGAAAAAACTGCAAGTGTGGAGGTGGATTGATTACCTTATTATGAAGGTTTGGGTACCTTGGTATGAAGGTTTGGTTACCTTAGTATGAAGGTTTGGTTACCAACTGCACTATGAAGGTAACCTAAAAAAACTAAATTGGTTACCTTGGTATAAAGGTTTGACTACCAACTGCATGAAGGTTTGGCTACCAACTGCATCACATTTAAAATAAATTGGTAACCTAATAAAACTGAATTGGTTACCTTTGTACGAAGGCTTGGTTACCAACTACACTATAAAAAAATTGCAGGTGTGGAGGTGGATTGGTTACCTTGGTATGAAGGTTTGGTTACCAACTGCACTATGAAAAAATTACAGGTTTGGAGGTGGATTGGTTACTTTGGTATGAAGGTTTGGTTACCTTGGTATGAAGGTTTAATTACCTTGGTATGAAGGTTTGGCTACCAACTGCATTATGAAAAAACACAATAACCAAAAGACTCAGATGTATAAGAGTAAGAAAAAGAGACCCACAAGTCTCTTCTTACACTTCCTAGTACATTGTTGTCAAACCTTTATGACCCGAGACTTAGCCTTTAAACAACACTTAAAAATCACTAGGAAGTGTAAATCTCCCTTGATATTTTCTACTACAAGAAAGGAGTGGGCTCATCCATAACCTTGGCTTCTGTCAAATCAAACTCATCCATCACCTTGGCTCATCTATAACCTTGGCTACTAAAAGAAATGAGTGGGCTCATCCATCACTATGAAGGCAGTGACGTGTTTGTGCTGAGGCAGTGAGGCATTTCAAGAGACCAGCACTGAAGTCATTTCACCAGATTAGAAATTGTGGGATATATCCAACACTGAAGTTTTCGGTGAGAGTTTTCCAGCGAAGAAGTAAAAGACATAGAAAATGGCGAGAGAGAGTTTTCCAACACTGAAGTTTTCTGGATGCCATCTGGCCGGTGAGAGCTCTGCGAGAGAGAGAAATAGAAAATGGCGAGAGAGAGAGAGATATAATGGCGAGAGAAATTGAGGATAAGTCAGTTGAGAGAGAGAGAAAATGACGATTGACCCACCTAAATTAAAGGAATCCTAATTGCACTAATTTTGTAAATAAATATGTAAAAATATGTTACTTTTATAATTATTTTATCTATGTACTGTTTTTATAATTATTTTTAAAAATGTACTATAATATGTAATTGTTCCTAAACTAAACCATCCACTGATCCACATCTGCATAGTGGTCCAGCTTCTCTTTACGGACTTAAATACATAATCATCTTATAGAAACTATAAATTAATGGAACAATTACATATTCTAGTACATTTTTAGAAATAATTATAACAACAGTGCATCCATAAAATAATTACAAAAGTAATATATTTTTTCATATTTATTTATAAAATTAATGTAATTAGTATTCCTTTAATTTAGGTGGGTCAAAAGTCTTTCTCTATCTCTATCTCTCGCCATTATCTCTCTCTCTCTCTCTCAACTGTCTTATCCTCAATCTCCATTCTTCATCTCATCACCATAATCATCAATTGCAGTTCATGATTTTGACTGTATCCTTTTCTTCCATCATTTTTTCTTTTCCTTGATTCTTTTCCTTTTTTCTTTCCCCAATTTTTAGTTATATGAATCTACTTGCTGTTAATTTTTATTCTTGACTTCCTCTCCTGGTGGCTTGTACAAATAATCATTTACTTATAAAAGAGAAAAGAACTTTTGTTTTAGATCTAAGGTGTGTCTAAAATCTGTGAGGCTTAATGCAAGTCCTTTAAAAGCTTTCTTTTGTAACTGACTTCATTTCTGTTGGTCACAGGTTTTGGGTTCAGAGTTGGCTATCTTGGACGAGATCGACTCTGGGGTAGATGTTGATGCACATGGGTTTTCCTTCATGCCAACATAATTTTTTGTTCCTTACAACGAGGCATTATTCTGTTCCTTACCTTCTTTTTGTTGCACAACAAGGCACTAAACTTATAATGGTGAAAACCCCTCTGCTTTTTGACCACCTGCAACATTTCTCCACAGGCTCAATGCTTCCGACTTCCTTACCTTCTTGAGACAGTACTTTTCTTGTTCAAAGGCAATTGCTTTCTCCCTCAATCACTAAAACCCACGTAACCAAACCTTCATACCAAGGTAACCAAACATCCATACCAACGTAACCAAACCTTCATACCAAGGTAACCAAACCTTCATACCAAGGTAACCAAATCTTCAAACCAAGGTAACCAATCCACCTCCACCCCTGCAGTTTTTTCATAATGCAGTTGGTAACCAAACTTTCATACCAAGGTAACCAAACATTCATGCCAAGGTAGCCAAACCTTCATGCCAAATTAACCAAACCTTCATATCAAGGTAACCAAACCTAATTCATACCAAGGTAATCAATCCACCTCCACACCTGCAGTTTTTTCATAATGCAGTTAGTAACCAAACCTTCATACCAAGGTAACCAAATCTTCAAACCAAGGTAACCAATCCACCTCCACCCCTGCAGTTTTTTCATAATGCAGTTGGTAACCAAACTTTCATACCAAGGTAACCAAACATTCATGCCAAGGTAGCCAAACCTTCATGCCAAATTAACCAAACCTTCATATCAAGGTAACCAAACCTAATTCATACCAAGGTAATCAATCCACCTCCACACCTGCAGTTTTTTCATAATGCAGTTAGTAACCAAACCTTCATATCAAGGAAACCAAACCTTCATACCAAGGTAGCTAAACCGTCATACCAAGGTAACCAAACCTTCATACCAAGGTAACCAATCCACCTACACACCTGTAGTTTTTTCATAGTGCAGTTGGTAGCCAAACCTTCATACCAAGGTAACCAATTCAGTTTTATTAGGTTACTAAATTATTTTGAATGTAATGCAGTTGGTAGCTAAACATTCATGCAGTTGGTTGCCAAACCTTCAGACCAAGGTAACAAATTCAATTTTATTAGGTAACAAATTTATTTTTAATGTGATGCAGTTGGTAACCAAACCTTCATACAAAGGTAACCATTTTAGTTTTTGTGGGTAACCAAATCGTCAAAAAAAAAATTCAGAACAGTAACTCAGGTACTTTCGGAGATTCGCGACGGAGGAGGATGATGAAGGGGAGGAAAGGGCGATGAGGGTGGGGTCGGAGCCGAGGACGGTGGGGTCGGAGCCGAGGACGGTGGAAGAACAGAGGAGCGGAAGATAGGAAGAGGAGCGGAAGATAGGAAGAGGAGAGAAGGGGAGTTGGGTCGCCATGAAAAGAGTAGAAGAGGAAGATGACAACCGACGGCCTATGAATTTTTCTGCTTAGATTCGCGGCAGAGGCGGCGGAGGAAGATGATGATGACGAGAGAGGTGAATATTAAGAAAGAGAAGATAATTTTTTATTTTTCCTCATTTTGATTTGAATTATGGATTTATTTTGGTTGTTAGATCCCATATATTTGAATTTGAATTATTAATTATGACAGTTATTTTCTCCTTGATTTTAGGTGGTTTGAATTTATTGTCTTATTTTTGTAATTATTTTGTGAATGCACTAATGTTATAATTACTTTTAAATTATTGTATATTACTATAAAGACCCTAAATTAATTGTGTAACCCTTCATTTATTTATTCATATGGTATTTACCATAAGGACAAAAAATACGTAGACAGTAGCGAGTCTTAATTATTCTTGTTATTTTTAAATTAGGGCTAAATGTCAAAATAAATTTACTACGTAATTAAAGGGGCTATTATAATTGAATCTAATCGATCTCTACTAATTACTATGCATTGAGAATTAGTGTCGGGAATCCAAATTAAATGATTTGCATGCTATCTAGGCTTTTGATATGAAAATGAGATTAAACGTGTAATTAGTTGGGGAAAAAAAAAAGTACTATAAAATAATCAACGTGTAACACAAGGTAGAATGCTCGCTAATTTCGTGCACCATATTTCGAAAGTGAGAGAATTACTTTATTATTTGTAAAAAAAAATTAAAAACAGTTGGTTTCTTATTTAATTATTTTTTTAATATTAAAACTTATACGAGAGAGTGGGACACATTACTCCACATATCAAAAAAACAAAATGAGAGTTTCATTTCATTAAAAATAATTCTCTTTTGATAAAATGTTTTAGTTTAAACTTAATTTTAACTATTCTAAGGTGAGTTATAGATAGTGAAAAAAGCGAACAGATGAAACGGGACAAATATTTTGGCCAAAAGGAGAGTACATGATTATAAATGTACATTTATTATTTATGAATAATGCTAAGATTTCAAATATAGATATTATCACCACATTGGTATATATAATTGCTTAAGATCCTTCTAATTGTTACATATGTCAAAAATATAATTAGTTGATGATACATAACCAATCACAATTAAACAAATTATTTTGTACATGTTTTTAGTACTCATTGTTCAAACCACCATTATTTTAAAACAAATAAAATAGTAGTAATATATTTGAGACGCATCTTAAATTAAAGTTCTTACTTAGTAGTACAACCTTTTATCTGTGGGTGTGGAAAATGTGTATGCCTTGTGAAGGTGGGAGGCGGTGAAGTGCATAGTTGTGTATAATTAATGAGTGAGAAGGAGGAATGAAAGCAGCTTGTGGGTTTGTCATCTCTCTCCTCTTTCTTTTTTGTTTCTCTCTCATAATCAATCATTTAATGGAGCTCTGATTTTGATCCATCTGCTTCCTTCTTCATTTGCTCCCTTCTGCAACTTCCATATGTCTCCTAAAAGTAATTAAGATACATACAAGAGCGAGCAAGATAATTTTCATGGATAAGTACTGTCCCTCGCCTATATTGAACTCTGCAGAAACCCAGTCTTCCAAAAAACGGTCAGTTAGCATCTGAGCTGTCCTTAATTCTTTATTCTCTCTTTAGAATTTATGGTGAATTTCATGGATTTGTAACATTCATAAGTTTTTTCTTGTATATGTTATGAAATTATTATTATATATATACAGGAAGATGTCTCAGAAGACTGTATTAACAGTGAAGATGGAAGAAAATGAGAATGGGAAACAGAAGAGTGAGGGGCCTCCTCCTTCTGATGGTTGGTCATGGAGGAAATATGGGCAGAAACCCATCAAAGGATCTCCTTATCCCAGGTAATTAATTAATCCATTTTCTCTCTCCTTCCCTTCCACTACTACTTTCTTTCCTTCTTTGATCTGTACCGAATTGACAGCAACTTACTTTATGTATTTATCTGCTGACTGCTGCTAGGCTAGTTAAAAAACACGAACATGGATATTCCCCTTTTTCCACATCCATGTGTCAATTATATATGGATTCATTCCTTTTGTGTCTTTCTTTTTGTTCACCTAAAATTCATGCAGGGGATACTACAAGTGCAGCACATCAAAGGGTTGTTCAGCCAAGAAACAAGTAGAAAGATGCAGAACAGATGCTTCATTGCTCATCATCACTTACACCTCTACTCATAACCATCCAAGTCCCAAAGAGCCAAAACAAGAACCACCCAACATCCAAATCACTGAGGAAGACAACAATCTGATAACCCCAGAAGAAAAAGATCTTAAAGAAGAAGATGGAGCTAGTGAAAATATTAGTGATTTTCACTACTGCCAATCTCCATTCAATAGCTCCGATCGTCAGGGCATCCTCGTTAACATCAGACATGAAGAAGAAAGCACTTTTACAGAAAATCTACAAACTGTCCTGTTTGATGAAAAAGAGAAACCCCTTTGTTATCCTCATCTCATGACCTTCTCAACCCCCAGATCAGAAGAAAATGACTTCTATGATGAGCTTGGAGAACTACCCCCATCTACTTCTTATTTTACAAGCTTCACGAGGGGCAATTTCTTCGAGGATAGGATTCTTGTTCACCAATCTTGACTTTTAACTACTTGTGTGATTGCAGCTTTCAAATGATATATGCATCTTCTTCCCTCTCATTTTCCTTCTGTCGCTGTTTTTTAGTTTTTCTTTCCCCGTGTAGTTTTTCACACTAATTAGTGTGATGGAGGTAGTAAATCATTACTCAGGCGTGCCTTGTAGGGAGTGTCTTTTGGAGATGTGGCACGAATTTTATGTATGACACTTAATTTGAGACTTATGGAGGGTTCTGTCGTATGTGGGAGAGAGAAGAACAGCTTTAGAAACATAGCACGAGGGGTCACAAGCCTAGTGCTCAAAGTTGCTTTGTACGAAGATAATGGGACTAATTTTATTTTTAACTCGCAAGTGGTTTAGTTGGTGGAGTGGAGTGAAGGAGATGCATATATATATATATATAGTTTCTGCTCAGATGCCGGAATCTAAAAGGAATTCAATATACAGCCCCTTGTCTTGCTTCTTGTTTTTTTGGTTGGTTTGTGTTTCGGTTGAAGTTGAGAGATTCTCTTTGCAGAAAATGCCAAAACTTACCAAGTATCCATTTTGTGGACGAGAGAATATTACTTGCTACATTAAATCCCCACAAACTCTGGAATTGGGGCCATCATGTATAAAATAGGGTTTCTATATACTCCTCCAGAATTTACAACCACCTAGCTACCTCATTTTACAAGTCAAAATAGGATAAAACTTCATTACTAAATCTGAAACCTACACCTCATCTGGAAATTATTGGGAATTTAAGATAAGATACTGCTACATTCTCTTTACCAACTCAACAGAATCAACTCCGTCCGTCCCTTTACTAAATCTTCTCTGCTTGCTTAAGAATAGAACCACCCTGTTTGTATGTATGTACCTTTTGGTTTGGTTTGTTTTGGGCCATTTAGCAACCACCTGGCTTTGGACCCTTGAAAAGAAGACCTCTTCCATAGGAGAACATTCCTCCAAACCCAAATAAATGAAGGGTGGCTTAAATCCAATAATAGAATTGACCATCTAATAACTAACATGTATATGTTCAACTATTACAATCAGACCTTCCTCATTATTCCTGCTACTACTTGTAATCAATTATTATGACTTCAACTGATATCACAGTTTCACCAATTATTTTAAGCTGAAACAAACAGGCACAAATGATGACCAGCAGCAGCACAAGCAGGAATGGCGGTGTTTAAACCAAATTACACTAAATAAAACTTTGATTGCTCATCAAACTAAAATTGGGATGAATTACAAAGAAAAACTCATAAAGTTTATCCTGTTGTGCACAGATAGCAACATTCAGAAGTATAGGGCATTTAGCACAATACAAAAATGATTCCTTTAAGCACTACAGAGTAGAAATCCCATTCAATGCAGCAAAACTGTGAAAGGTTTACACGCCAATATGGTCACCGTTACGGACTTGCAGTAGCTGCCAGAGGTTGGAGTGCTTTGAGCGGATTCATGATAACGCCATCTATAAGACCATATTCTTTGGCTTCTTTAGCACTCATAAAGAAGTCACGGTCTGTATCCTGGTTTATCTTCTCCAGGCTTTGACCAGTGTGGTAGGACAGATACCCATTTAGGTTTGCTTTGTGATGCAACATTTCATTGGCCTAAGCATAAAATATGACCACTAACAATCAGGACTTTAAGCAACAAAATAAAAGAACAAAATAAGTTTAATGGTAAACGATGGTCCCGTCTCCTCTCCATAAACATTCCACTCAATTTCCCCCAATACACACATTTAGTGACAAATATTAGATTTAGTCACAGCAAAATATTTGTTGTTGGTGTTGTTGCTAAAAGCAATATTTTTGTCGCTAAATGTGCATAGGGGAAAAAAGTGTAATGGAGGGGATCCTCGTACAGTAAATGACATCCTTATCAACATGGAACGTTTACACACCAAGACTCGAGCAAAGTACCTATATATAGATAACAATAAATTTCCCTAGCCTCTTACAATATCATAAAAAAGAATGCACCGGAGAATATCATTCCTCTCATCTGTTAACTTTTTTATTGCACATTCTTTCAGAAGATCCCATTGAAACACTGCTACATGATCCAATTTCCTAACTTAAATTGTGAAACTGTTTCACACAGATGGTCCATACCAGGTACTTGAGAATGTACTAAGAAGCAAAGCCACAATAAAATAAACTTATTATTTTACAATGGAACTCAAAAATGAGGGCATAACTGATGTAGGATGGAAATTGTTGAACAAATAATTAATTGAAAATAAAAGTAAGAGAACCAGGATAATCCAACCACAGGAGAACCACTACCCCTATGGTTTCCCAACTGCAGGAGGGAGAAAAAAGGTATTGATCGCAACCAATAATTAAAATAATTTCAATATCAAAGTGTGTCCAATAATCTGTCATGACTTACATACTTATAATAAAAATAAACTCTAATAATCCTAAGCCCATTAACAATTGAGCCTCTAAATAAATAACTAAATATTGAAATAAACCCATAAATAACAAGTCCATGAACTAAATAAATAAATAACTAAATAGTGAATTATTCACCACGGCGACGTCTCATGGATCGATCCCTATCAATAACAATCAAACACCACTTTGATATCAAGTAGTGAAGATATAAAGAAATATACCGAGGCTAACTTATTAGAGAATTTCCCAGAAATCCTATACATGAGACACAATGTTAACAGAAAATAAAAAAGAAAGAACTTATTGATGTAATAAACCTCGAAAAGTAAAAACTTTAAAATTGCAGCTCTGAGGCCTCCCTTTCGGAAGTTAACACCCTTCGGTTGCACACTTATACTACATTCCACCTTATATGCTCAAGGCCATTTTCAGCAATTTCAAGACCTCATAGCAAGAGGATTTTAGTGCATTTTATGTGTCAAATATGATCAAGATGTACCTAATTGAAAAACAGACTGCCGAGATATACACACCTGAATATCTATGTCAGTCTGTCCACCTTGTGCTCCACCAAGAGGCTGATGTATCATAATCCTCGAGTTTGGCAGGCTATATCTTTTACCTTTAGTAGTCATTAAGAAGACAGGAAAAACTTTAGAATTGCAAACCAAACAATTGTTACAAAGAGGATCTAAAAGCCAAGGAACTGAAACCCAAACTTTCTACCTTTGGTCCCAGCGCTGAGTAGGAAAGCTCCCATGCTGTCAATTAAGAAGGAATCATATTCATCACTAATAAGAAAGAGTATCTTTTTGAGATGTTAACACAAGAACCAAATGAATTTGGTATAAACTCCCCTCCACACCATACCATATGCTAAAATTATATGCAGTGAACTCTTAAAAATATAATTAACAAATAGGCTAGAGCTAGGCAGCCAAATAAAGTCAATGGGAAGATTTTCTTCTGGTGTTCAACAACTAAGCCTCATTTCTAGAGTGAGATGCGACACTGTAACCAGCCCAGTCTTAGGCAGCAGTTTTACAGCTACAACCCCGTTCAGTGGAACTAAAAGATGTTATCAACAAAGTCTTCACAGCACTTGACATAGAACAAGTACAACAGCATAAAAGTATAAAACTTTATGGCTTTATGCTCATGTTTCACAACATATTGATAGGCCATAAAAACAGCACTCAAAGATTCAGAATTTGTAACAAAATTAGCTACATTGATTTTTAAAACTTGTCATTTCAATCTATAAGTATCATCATGAGTGTGCCATGAAGAAATATAGGTTAGAATAGGAGTGCAAAATTAAAAAAGAGACTGTGTTGAGAATTCATTTACCTAGCTGCTAGACCAACACACACAGTGGAGACATCAGGTCGAATATGCCTCATTGTGTCGAATACGGCCATACCTAGGGTAATAATAAACCAAGAAATAACATATAAATTGTCCACAACACATTATGTAAAAAGAAACAAGAAGCAAAAAATGAAAATAACTGTTATAAAGATAGGAAATATTACCAGCTGTAACAGATCCTCCTGGGGAGTTCACGTACATGACAATATCCTGTTCAATACGCAAGGGCAATTATGACAAATTAATCACTTCCACAGGATTTTCAGCTTTCAATAAAGTTATTTATGTGTGTGCGTGAGCGACAGTGATTATCTTGTTAGGGAGGTCACAAAATCCCATCCTTGCACCCCCCCCCCCCAAAAAAAAAAAAACATAAACTAACTGGTGGTGAACACATGGGTCTTCGGGGGGTTGGGATTAGAGAAGCTGCTTGGCTAGAATGGAATAATATAACAAAAAATATGGAAAATTTTAATTGGATTGGTAATTTTGTGCCCAAGTATGAGGGTTGGAACCATTACAACACTTGAAAATTTATGACAATGGTGCTTGTGACAAAATAAATAAAAATCCTCACAAAGATGCTATATCAGCTATATTAGCATAATCCTTAATCACACCAATATATCGGTCAGAGCAGGGCCAGATTGATATATCACCATAATTGACCACAATAGTTCATTAATCAATCAAATGACTCAATTCAGTTTTCACTCCACTCATGATATAGATGTCATTTTTCATAACAGTCGGTCCAAAAGATTGAAAAGACTTGAATACAAATCACATAAGAAATTTTGTTTCTAAGAAATATTCAGTTAAGAATATACTTTATATACAAGTGAATTGCACACACTAACTATAACAACTCACGCTAAAGTGCAATTCCTCCAACACTATCACTTGTAGCTAGAAATCTTTGTTTTGTTTTTACAAAGATACAATAACACAGAGCTACTAACACAATTTAGTTTGGAGAGAAAAAATGTCAAACCAGTCATCTCTATTATGCATGAAAGGAATTCATGATATAGCAACCTAAAGTGAAATAAAGCATGATAACAGGTCCAAAGCTCACTGAAAATGATGATATGACACACTAAGATGTTTTAAGGAAAGGAAAAACAGAAGAACAAACCTTGTTCGGATCAACAGCATCAAGATAGAGAAGCTGTGCAACAATAATGTTTGCCATATCATCATCAACAGCTCCACCACAACGTATTATTCTCTATAAATCCAATTTAAATACTAATATCAATACTCCTCAAAACTCGAACAATAATGGACTAATCAAATGGAAACAAGATGTAGATAAGTATTTACATGTTGAAAAAGCTGACTAATGACACTCTGGAAACGCTCTTGAACCATCGGAGGCGGCCCTTGTCCTTGTGCATATGCTGGGAAATATGGCGATGATGGAACTTGCAAATCATCCCTACCAACATTCAAATACTAAATAATGGAAAACTGATTAAACAAAACAACAATTCAAGCATTATATACACAAAACCCAACCTTATGGACCAAATCCCTTGCAACGAACTCCTTTCAGGCGCCAAAAATCCACCAGAGAATACAGCCTTCACAGAAACACTATGAAGTTTCTTTTGATTACTTTTTCTGCAAAGATGATCCAAACATCGGAAATGAAAAGGATAAAACTGTAAAAAAATTCAATTTATTCCAGGCAGTCAAAACTTCAAAATTTCAAGTCCGACAGTGTACAACTAAATTAGTTCTCATCTAACTTTGACAAAGTGTTCAGATTATATAAAACTTATGACAATTGGAAGTGTACAGTTCTATTTTTGCCTACAAAATGTAGAAAGCAGATAGATTTGAAAAAAGTACCTGGAACGAAGAGGGTCGAAGGGAATAGATAAAAATTTAGGGTGGGAACTGGAGATGGAGCTAGGGTTTGGGGAAGAGAAGACGAGAGAGTTAAATCTCAGGGATGTGATGCAGGAATGCGCCATTGTCGGTGTTATTGGTAATAACTCGAGAACTCAGCGGTGAATTTCCTCCAAGCTTATCTATCCACTCTAACCGGCGGCGACGGGATGAGTGAGAGAGAGAAAACGTCAAGTCGTTTTTAGCAGTAACGTAGGAAGTTGGTCTTTGGTTTTTGGAATTTTGGATTTTTACGGGTAGAGTGTAAAGTGTGACTAACGTACACTGGCTTGGCCGATCTATAAGATCCAACCCGACGAAACTAACCAATCCGCTCCCGTGAATAATGAAAATCAACTTATAAGTTGGTTTCCGAACATAGCATAAGAGAGAAGAAACAAGTGAAAACCAAGCCACTCTCTCTTGGCTCAATGGTAAAATAACTACTCCTAAGACTTTGGATCCAAGAGGTCTTGAGATTCATTTCTCTCTTGGCTCAATGATAAAACAACTACTCATAAGACTTTGGATCCAAGAGGTCTTGAGATTCATTCCTGCCTAAGGCAGAAATGTTAATATTTCAGCTAAACTTTGCAAAAAAAAAAAAAAAGTGATTTAGAAGTTTTTTAATACTAGAAGAGAAAAGAAAATAAAGTAAAAGAGAGTGGTGTCTTGAAATTTTAATTAGTAAAAATAAGGAAAGTAATTGCATTTTGAGCAACTTTTGAAAAGAAAAAAAAAAGCTAGAAAAAAAACACAAAACCTTCTCTTCTTTTTTTTTTCTTTTCTACAACTAAAAAAGTCCGTACACTATGTTAAATGAATTGGCTAGTTGAACTATTGGAGAATAAGAACATGTTTTTATTTTCAAAATTGAAATATAAGAAAGAATTTAAATGACCAAGTTTTTAAAAAATTACAGATTTCATATTAAAAACACATCTTAACCGTAGAAAAAATAATAAAAATATATAAATTTGAGCAGTTCTTGGACACAAATAATGAAATAACAAATTATCTTAATAACATCACACTCAAATTTAAAAATATCGTTAATAAGCACAATAAAATATAATTTTACAAACAAGAAAAATAAGATAGTGGAGGCTATAATACTTCATCCATTATAAAATTCAAGATTAATTATTTTTGTGAACTACAAAATTAAGTAATTTTATATTTTAGAGTTGAGAAAGTATTAAAATAATTTTTTATTTTAAAAATAGATTAGCAAAAAAACTTTCAAAAGTATGAATATACGAGTTATTTATGTTTCAAGAGAGTAAATCAGTACATTTTTAGTTTTTAATAAATTAATCTTATAAATTTGTAACGGCAATATAGGTCGTTTTAGAGTTGTGCACAAGTATTAAAAAATGATTATAAAGCATTAAATATAATATCAATTGTTTATATTACACTTATATTGAAAAAAGATAGGATTATTTATTCGACTGAGAATAGTGAGAGAATCAAAGTATATTTAATACTTAAGGTAATAATAGAAGATAATCAATTAATGCTTACTTGAAGTTCACAAACGACTTATTAGAGCATCTCCAAGAGTAGTAGCAAAAAAAACTCTTCAAATTGAAGTTTGTTGACCTACGTGAAAATTTGAAGAGCATTATTTGCAACTTTCATATTTTGTGTCTCTTCAATTCAATAAATTTTACATCAAAGCCATCAAACGTAAAATATTTTTAGCTTTTAATTGTAGATTTGAAGTGTGAGAAAGAGATTACATATTTGAAGAGTGAGAAGGATGTTGCAAATTTAATGACTAAAGTTGAAGAGGCTGTTGGAGAAAAATTTTCTGATGTGACTTTGAAAAATCCAAAGTGGTTGAAGAGACGGTTGGAGATGCTCTGAAGAGACAAAAATATTTCTATAAAACGACTTACATTAAAGAACGGAGAAAGTACTATATCTCAATTCTCGAGACCCGCAAAGTTAACAAATAACATCGCCACTGCCGCCACCGTAAAATCCTTACTAGAAGAAACCCTGTGAATCCAAGTCGCTTAGTACTCCCCCTCACCATCTCGCTTCTCTCTCTATAAACACAATCAAAATTAAGTTGAAACCTTGAAAATCTTATCCGCATAATAAATAGGATAAATTACATTTTCTAGTACATTTTTAAAAAAAAAATTACAACAAAAGTGTATCAAGAAAATATTTACAAAATTAATATATTTTTAATAATTTATTTATAAAATTAGTGCATTTGATATCCCTTTTAATCGTGGCTTACAATTCTCTCCTATAATCAAATGAACCATACTGCTGGCCAATTGATAACACTAAATTGACGTAAGCATGTGCAACACATATGTTGTATATAGATAATCAAATGCATTATCACCTCAATCACGTGGTCACCACCCCCATTCATCTGCCACCCACCTCTCTCCCTCCCCTCCCCTCCCCTCTCCTCTTTTCCATATCCCAAATAAAATATCACGTTTCAGTTTGTTTTGTTAATAAAAAAAAAAGAGATCGAAAATGGAGCCGTTAATGGAAGAAGAAGAGTACAATTGGACGAATGTGAAGCTACCGGTGAGACGGCCACCGAAATTGGAGAGAGAAATCGAAGAGCGACGACACGGACAAGATATTCTTATAGTCATAGATCATGGCCCTAGCAGCAAACACGCCTTCGATTGGGCCCTTGTCCACTTCTGTCGCCTCGCCGATACTATTCATCTCGTCATTTTCGTTTTCAGTTCGTTTATATACATGTGCATGCATATCTAATTATGAAAGATGTATGTATATACAGAATTAATACATTTTTTTTCACAATGTATTTGATAACCAAACATTCATATCAAGGTAACCAATTCAGTTTTATTAGGCTATCAATTTATTTTGAATGTGGTTCAGTTGGTAGCCAAACCTTCATGCAATTGGTAGCCAAACCTTCATACCAAGGTAACCAATTCAGTTTTATTAGGTTACCAATATATTTTGAATGTGATGCAGTTGGTAGCCAAATCTTCATACCAAGGTAACCAATTTAGTTTTATTAGGTTACCAATTTATTTTGAATGTGATGCAGTTGGTAGCCAAACCTTCATGTAGTTGGTTGTCAAACCTTCAGACTAAGGTAACCAATTCAGTTTTATTAGGTTACAAATTTATTTTGAATGTGGTGCAGTTGGTAGTCAAACCTTCATACAAATGTAACCATTTTAATTTTTGTGAGTAACCAAATCGTCAAAAAAAAAATCAGAACAGTAACTCAAGTACTTTCGGAGATTCGCGGCAGAGGAGGATGATGAAGGGGAGGCAGATGAAGAGAATGATGAAGGGGAGGTGGCGGCGCAACCAAGGACTTCCGGAGATTCGCGGCGGAGGAGGATGATGAAGAGAATGATGAAGGGGAGGCGGCGGAGGATGATGATGTAGGGGAGGCGGAGATTCGCGGAGAAGGCTGTGATGAAAAAAATGAGACGGCGGAGGAAGATGATGAGGGAGATGAAGATTAAGATAGAGAAGATGATTTTTTGTTTTTCCTCCTTTTGATTTAAATTTTGAATTTTGAATTTATTTTTGTTATTAGATCCGAAAGATTTGAATTTGAATTATTAATTATAACGATTATTTCTCCTTGATTTTAGATTTCCTTATTAATGTGAAATTGAATGGTTTGAATTTGTTGCCCTCTTTTTGTAATTATTTTGTAAATGCACTAATGATATAATTACTTTTTAACTGTTGTATATTTATATAAAGAACACTAATAAATAATACACCCCACTTTTGACCCTGTTTAAACAAAATTCTAACTTTCCTGTATTACCTCAGCTATGACGTACCATTTTCCTGGAGACATGGATTTGATGAATTGCCAATGCAGTTCTTTAAATTCGCAAGGATAAATGAAAATAATTCTAAAATCCAGTTTGAGCAAACAAGTTAAAAGATAAATTTCACCACTTGCAATGGAATCACTGAACTACTTGACAAATTAAAATCTGTATAAGCTTCCAAGTTCCAGTATTTTCACCTATGTACGTAATCGTTAAAGAGCCATACACTACTAACACTAAACAAATTACAAATGTTATTTCGTCACACATTCAAATATATTAACCTAAATGTGCAGGAATACCTGCACCCAATGCCTACTACTAACATTAGCAAGCAGTTCCGGCCTGCATCCTTTCATGAACTGCCTTGTAGCACTGGAGACTGCAAAGAGGAATCATTGACTTGGAATCTCGATACTTGTATGGGTTATTACAAGATGGACCGGCACATTTTTCACGTGGAGGAGGATAACTGCAAATCCATATCACACAATCCCCGAACTATAAGCATTAAGCAAGCTATGACAAAATAATTTTCAATACCAACTAAAAAAGGAAGAAGATGGAATGGTCACAGAAACAGAACAAAACACAGAACAGAAAAGCCCCGAAGACATGCACCAAGAAGATAAAGAATATTACACTTGGTAAAAAATGATGACCGTGTTAAACCCTTCAAAAATTATTTATATTTTAAACAAGAAACCTCACCTGAAAGGTTTAGGGTCAAATATATGAGGCAAACCCATATCCTCTGAGAATGTAACTGTGGTTCCAGTAGTGCCCATGACACATCTAACAGTGTTTGGAGGGAGCGTCTGTGCATTGGCAGCCTTCTCCTGCACAATAGAATAATGATAACAAACTTGTAAAAAAGTAGATAAAAGATAACCAAAAATTAAATAAAAAACTTGAAAAAAAGTAGTACACAGACATTTTGATACTACCTGAGCCAACTCTTCCTGGCGCTTCTTCAACTTATCTTCTCGCTTCTTCCTACTGGAATCTTGACCAAGTATTTTTCTGATTGCCTCAGCCTAAAAGGTAAATGTATGACATCATTGCAAAATCAGAAAATAGTAGAGCATATAACAGTCAAATAAAATGAGCTAAAACCAAAACCAAAGCAGACCTCCGACTCACGAGCCGCCTTCTCATTTTGCATTCGCCGTCTCTCAGCAGCTTCAGCTTTCTTCAACTGCTGCTCCACTTCAGTGAGTTTATCCTTTTGTTCTGGAATGGGTCAAACAACCAGAGGAAAATTGAATGGACAAATCAATCCTACCGTATGAAAATCAATTAATTTTATTTATGTTGTCCTTTGAACAGGTTGATAGAGTATGAAGAGTCTGATTTGATTGGCTTTCTAGAATTTGATTATTGCTATTCAGAATCAAAAAGCAGATTTAGATCTTTGGATTGCCTTATTTGGCCTAAATAATCAGAGTTTAGTAAAATACGGAAAAAGCAAGGGGAGCTGCTTTTTCAGATTTCTAGATCCAGATTATATGATTCTGCTTTTCAAGGCAACAATGTCGAAATAAATTAACTAAAGCAATTTTTCTGCTTGTGTGTATTCTTTCAGCAATATTATACATAAGTTAATCCAAACAATTCATGTTATTCAATAATCTAAATAATCCAAATAAGATAAACAAATATGAAGTGAATCCAAACAGGCTCGAAATATAAAAATACATAGCAACTCACTTCGAGGTGGTGGTGGCGGTAAACCATTTGGGAACTCAATTGGATTTGCTGCAGACACAGAAGAGGCGTCCTTGCCAGATAAAAGGGCTCGTTGGCGCGTTGTGAGAGCAATTTCCCTCTTACTTTCTGTTGGTGAATCAGGAGAATCCTTTCTTGGCTTCTTCTTATTATTATCTTCAGGCTCACCGTCAGACATTAGTTCTTCCTCCTCATAATCTGTGTCCTCAGAAAACCTATCTGATCTGGACTTCTTACCATCTTTACCTGACCTTGAAGGGCCAAAATCTTTCAAATTGTCATATTTCCCACCCATTGAAATCCTAGATAAACTTCGCTGTTTGATGCTAGATTCTTCCTCAACATCTCTGTATCCTGCGGCAACCTTTGAAGTTCTGAGCTTCTCCAAGTATCGGATCTCATCATCTTCATCATCATCATCATCAAAATCTCCATTTAAATCACGCTTCTTTGGCACCCTCTTGCTCTTGTGAATTCGATCTGACTTCTCTCCTTGCTTTCTAGAGGCACTTTTTTCAGGCATCTTACACATAAGAGATTCCTCCTTACCAATACTAAACCCACCGCTTGGGAAATCCTTCCACGGGATTCCCTGCAAGCCAAAGTTTTTATCTGGAGGAGGAGAATTGTCTTCATCGGAATCGTCCTGAAATTTAACCCCAAAGAAATTAAATAATAAGATTCATCAGATTACAAACACTACAATATAGCAATAGTGTTAGGACCAATCAAACTTATTAATGCAAAAGATTCCTGTGACATATAAGGCGTCCAAGAAACCAAGTTTATGTACAAGAAATGAATTCCAAATGCTTCAATCAGAGATATATGCCACAATGTAATCCCAATAATCAAGTATATTACTAAGGACATGGGAACAAATATCTACAAAGTGATTGCATCTTCAAATTTTGTATAATTTATCTTTCATTTGGAGAACAAAAGTTCAAATCTTTATTGACTCATTAAATCTCTAAATGATACATAGGAGTAGAAGATTTGTTTGTGATTTTTCAATTTTCTATTTCATTATATCGATCAAAGCGAGGGGGGGGGGGGGGGGGGGGGAAATCTCAAAACTGAGCCCGAGTGACCCTAATAAACATCAAGTCACTTGAAGTAATTTCATTTGACTTGAACTCGACAATTAGTTTATTAATTTTTTAAAAGAGTCTTTCTTCTCACAAAAACAAAGAGAAAGTAAGTTGGATAATAACTAGATACGATTTCCAAAGTTTGTCGTTCATGCTCCTCATCATAAACATATATTTCTCATCACCAAATGATCACTTGCCAAAAGAATACTACAATTCCCTTTCAGGAAATTGTTATTTTCATAAGGAAAAGTTCATATTTCCACAAGTTCTCACTCACATGAATGTGGAGCCTCATGAAAGTATCAATTCCCTTTCCCAAATTTAAATGCATCAAAAATTCAGATTCAATCACAAAATTTACTATTTCAGACTGTAATAAACCTGGAGAATCAGTTTCGGCCGTGGACGAGGAGCCTCTGCGAGTCGAACACTCGTCATAGAAGATCCACTTCCCAATGTAGCATGAGAAGTAGCCTTCGTTTGAATGGTACGCGTGACACCACCAACCTTAAGCTTCACTTTTTTAAACTTGTTCTCATTCACAACTCCATCTGCAACCACAATTGAGTGCCTACTAGGAGCAATGACACCTTCATTTAACTGTTTGTGATTCAACCCACTCCGTCTCTGCTCAATACCTTCTTCCGGACTTCCATTGCTATATATCATACTTGATTCTCCAACGTCCATCATTTTATGAGAACTTTCACCTTCAATTCTAGTAGCTGAGGAACCACTTGAAGCACACTGATTAAGGTTGAAGACTTTCTGCTCAGAATTATCATCACAGGCAGTATTCTCATCACTGGAGACCTTTACTGTATCATCAGAAGGCGTTGAAGATAAGGGTGGCTGTGATTCAGGTTTAGGTCGACGAGAAGTTTGACTTCTCTTCCTCCTCACCGTCTTTGCAATATCTTCAAACCGGTCACCGCCAAATTCATCCATCGCGTAGAGGTTATTAAGGTCAAAATCCTTGTTAGCTGCTGTCACTTGCCAGTATTAATCAGATGATGAGGGAAGAAACTACAAATTTCATGCAGTGCAGCAAGTTTGAAGAAGCTGCATCAAAAATTTGGGAATTCAAAGCTGAATAAATTCTTGATGATCTACTAGTTCGATGATAACTTACCCAAATTTAATTGATATGTAAAGCAAAAAAAAAAAGGAAATGTAGAAACACAAGATTGACATCCATATATTGCAGATTATTCAATTGATATGAGAATCCAACTGAAAAATGAAAATACCAATATACCCAACTGAGCAGAAATAACCCTTTACCAAGCACCCAAATATCCATGAGGAAAAGTTTCAATTCCAGAATAGATCAGCAATATAAAGTAAATTGTCCTTAAAAACTAAAACATAAATTTTCAAATAGATACAACCAAGTAATCCACAACTTCACAGAAACATCAGTTCAAGAAACAAAATCAAACAAAAAATAACCCAATAAAAATATACCGAATTAACAACGACAAATGCACATTAAAATCAAATTTTTCCATAAAAAAATAACCCGAAAAAAGACTAAGCGTGACTGAACCCAGATCCAACCCATACACACAACCAAAAGGCCAACAAAACAAAACCTAATCTTTATATGATAATTCACACAATCACTAATAGACTATTCACCAATCGCCACAAATAATCAGAAACCCATACAGAGCTTAAATCAATGCAGCCCCATTGAAAACAAAAATCCAGTCGACAGAAACTCAAATTATTCGACACCCCAGATAGAAACTTCAAACAAACACATATATATAGTAAGAGAAGAAAAAAGATACCTGGTTGTAGATTGCAGGAAGGGAATTGAAAAACCAGGGGTAGACAAGTTGCGAGCTATGCGAAGAAAAAGATGGGGAAGAAAACGATAAAGATGATAGAGAATGGCAGAGACGCTATTATGGAGAAGAGACAATACGGGTCGGTTTGTATATATATAGATAGAGAAAGGGGTACAATAATTTGGGTTAGGGTTAGAGTTTTGGAGTTGAGTTATAGTAGTAGGATTTTGAGTATAATGGTAAAGGCGAAGACTAGTTGTAATCTTCTCCATTTTTCCCCTTATTTTCACAAACACGCCCTGTGAATTTGCTTCGTTGGATGTTGGGGCCTGGTCGACTCGGTCGCCCGACTCAGTAAACCCACTTTACTCGCCCTCGATTTTCTTTTCTTTTCCTTTTATTTCCTTCCTCCTCTCTAGTGATAGTCTCTAGCACGGTCCACGGTTATGCTGCAAGTATGCGCACAGGTTAATTTCCTACGCACCCCTGTTCATGTTAGAACGAAGCTTCTTCTTTCTTTGATTTCTTCCTTGACCGGGGTGACGTGGACTGTCACATGTTTTTATTAAAGTAATGATCCTATCACATAAATAATGTCACATAATGCTCACATACACACATATATATTGCGAGTCCTATATATGAGGCGGGGCCTACAATATACATGTGTGTATATGTAAGCATTATGTGAGATTTTTTATGTGATAGTAGTATTGTTATTTTTATTACACCTTTATGCTTTCTCACATTTTATTTTATTAATAGAAAAACTCTTATAAAACTCTTATATTTTGTGAGATGGCATGCATAACAATAATTTTATTCGACTTTTTTTGGTAAAATAATATTAAAACCTGTTTTTTAAGATAAAACTATAACTTAACATTTGAGAATTTTTAAAAAAATTGGATGCAAGTACTAATTTATGATATAGTACTAATTAATAATATTTACTTGTTGTACATAATGAAAATTTATTTTTGATTCTATGAATTTTTTTTGTGAAAGCTCCTTATTAATTTGTTTCTCTAGGATGAAAGTTTGATTTATTTTGATTTTTTTCATAATGTATCTTAATTTCTGACTTAAAACTTATTTTGATGATTAATTTAATCTCTAAATTTTAAAATTCAAACCTCATGTCCTAATAGTGAATATTCTCTGCGTTTTAAAATTAAAGATATAATTTGAGTTTTGAGGTCAAACGACAATATATTAAACTTCAAATTGATATAAATTTATTTAATTTTAGTTGATATAATTGTATGGTATATAATAAAAACTATTAATTATATAATTTATTTTATTCTAAATTTTTATAAGTCATACTAATTTTAAAATTTAACGTCATTGTTTGACCTCAAAATTAAATTATATATCTGATTTCGAACAGAGGGAATATAATATAACTTTTCAAATGGATTATATCGCACATTAATTAATTTGTGTAAATTCCAAGTAGAAGTAGCACTCTAGCTACATAAAACACTTTGCACTACACGTGTAATTGCCTAATTGGACAATACTTATAATATACTCAATTTGTTCTATATTAGTTAATTATTGTTAATTTTTAATTTTAAAATTAAGAAAATTTTAATTTTAAATTTAATATAAATTATTTTTAAAAAAAACTGGAGTAGCGATACTCGCACTTAACAAATGTAGATTGGGGTGGGCATGGTGCGGTTTGAAATTCAAATCATACACGAAATCACTTAGGTGCGGTTTAAAAAATTTTAAATGGCACATGAAACCGCTTGTGATTGGTGTGGTGCGGTTTTGAACAGTGCGGTACGGTTTTGATTTCAAAACCAATTGAAACAACAAAATTTTATACAATTTAAATTAACAATTTAGCATCACACAATATTAAATACCACTTTGATAATACACGCAATTTTATTTATAATATTTTGTCTAAACAAAAGCTAAATAGAACCAAATCCAAACCGTAAACTCGATTTTATATAATGTAGGGTGTGACTAATTAATGTTGAACATAAAATAATAAAATAATTTGATTATTTAATGAGTCTCATGTTTATTATCATATCTCACGTATCTGTTCGTATTTATTTAATATCGATAAATTTTGTTATGATTATTTATGTGACGCTCTCAAAATAGGTTCAATACACAATCCACCTATTCTGAGTCGCCAATAAATACATGGTACAGAATTCAAATTCAAATACAAATCTTTTATATTCAATTGTCGTACACAATACGACCACACATAAAGTGTGAGTTTTAATACGAATACAGTACCCACACTCCTTATCAATGATACGTTACATAAAGGTACAATCAATAACTATTTTAGAAATTAAAATATTTAAAAAATGCTCAAGAAAATCTTCGTACATGGGAGGCAATGCTTTTAAGTTATAATAGATATCATAGGACTTGAGAATTAACCTTGGTTGACCCAATAGACCCCAAAGAAAAACGAGAAGATTACTATCTTGTTCATTCCAATGGTAGATATTCTCTTGTCATATAATTATCTCAATTGCCGCAAACTGAGAATTATATTCCAACCATACTCCAAGATTATATAGGTAGTGCTCATAGATATAATCAGCAAGTGGATGCGCACAACCATGTCTTATAATAACATGAAGTTGTATGTGGTTAGACATCTTGTATAATAGTGGTAACATACCCTTCCAAAGTCTGGTTCACCTCACCTAAATTGGGTCACCAAAATCAACTGTTAAATGAAGTATAAAATACGACACACATATTTAAAGTTCTCAATATAATTATTTCCATATTATTTTATGGAAAACTTCAATAGTTATAGACCATCGTTCTATTCCCCTGTTATCCCCGCTCGATCAAGCTACACTCTTATTGCCTGAAAGGAATTGTGAAGTAAAAGGATGAGCACAAATAGTCCAGTAAAGAATATTATGACTAAGGATAATTAAATTATCAATAGCTTTCATCAGTAATGAATCAGATCTTTAGAACCTTAGCCCTCAACAGGGAAAAATCTGATAGAATACAATAGACAACAAGTTTTAGATCAACAATTGCAGCGGAACAAACAATCCATTAGAAGAGTCAAGTAGAACATAATGTCTACTATCTTCTCCATGTTAAAAGTCCACCAACAATATTTCATCACTGTAACATCAATCAACAGTTCCTGCCCACAATCATGTAAATAGTTCATGATCATAATTATATATGTTGATAAATTCCTCTTCGCACCCAGGACGAAGATACTTTTTATCACCTATCTTTTTCTAAAACACCAAAGATCATGGTTATACCAAATCACAGTTCCTTTACATAATCATGTTAATAAATTCATCTTTGCACTCAGGCTAAATATATTCATTTGTAACATCAATAATCATGATTATACTAGTCTACAGTCTTTAGTCATAATCATGTTAGTCAATTCATCTTTGCACTACGGGCCAAAGATATTCAACAGTAACATCAATGGTCATGATCATGCCAAACACCTGTCTATCTTTGCACTACGGGCCAAAGATATTCAACAGTAATGATCATGATCATGCCAAACACATGTCTATCTTTGCACTACGGGCCAAAGATATTCATTAATCAACAGTTCATCTTTGCACTACGACCAAAGATATTCATCAATCAACAGTTCATCTTTGCATTACAGGCCAAATATATCAATCAAGAGTTCATCTTTGCACTACGGGCCAAAGATATTCATCAATCAACAGTTCATTTTTGCACTACAGGCCAAAGATATCAATCAACAGTTCATCTTTGCACTACAGGCCAAAGATATCAATCACCAGGTCATCTTTGCATTACGGGCCAAAGATAATTTTTACCACAATTTAAGTATCACGATTATGACAATAATATAAATAATGAATCCAGTGAGATCAAAGACAAATATTAGAGATTTATAATTCAATTTATCCAGAGTTCAATAATGAATATCAAAACATGGATCCAATTTCAAGAATAAGATTCATAAATCCAAAATAATTTAGACAGAAAAATAAATCAATTTTTGCCGTGAATAGTATCCCGTGAATAGTAATTCATGAATAGTAACTCGTGATTAGCACTCGAATGAATAGCAACTCATGAATAGTAACTCATGAATAGTAACTCGTGAATATTAACTCGTGAATAGTACTCGAATGAATAGTACCCCGACATAAAAGGTAAAACTTTCATAATAAAGTTCAGACCAATATTCGGTGAAATGATATTAGATGAAGCGTAAAATTTAAAGAATTTCTAATCATTTCAGGAATTATAGAAGCAATACTTATAATAGTAAGTTTAAATTTAGGAATCTAAAATGAAATATTATTAATTGCATACTATAGAGTGTGGAAGAAAATAATATTCCTTACGAATATTGAATGGAAACAACATCCTTTACAAGAAAAATAATATCCTTTACCTCAAAAGAATACTCGATCTGACTGGAATATCGGATATTATAATGAGGAAAACTTGTACTGTTATCAACACTCAAAGTATCTAAATACTTACAAGAAATATGCTCGATATTATAGAGAAATTTTTTTCTGATTCTAGTATGATTTTTATTTCTAACTAAGCACCCTATTTATAGAAAAATACTAGAACACCAATATTGACTACATAAATATTTGTTGCCTTCTATTTTTGACAAAAGCAAATAAAGGATGTTGGGAATTGCATATTCAGATTTGATATTGAAAGTAAATATAAATGCTTAAGTGTACAATCCTTGAGAAAATCATTGTACAAGGACTTAGATGATAGATCAAAACTGTTAGGTTGATCTGAGCTTTAATATTTATCATTTATGTAAATAAATGTATAGAAAAAAAGATCAAACTTGTTAGGTTGATCTATTTGAGTTGTAAAAGTTAAAGCCATGATAGAATCGTAGTCTGTCAAAGGTAGCATGCAGATGACAAGACAGAATCGTGAAGCTTGAAGGAAGATATCAAGAATCGTAATCTGCCAAGAGATTCGAAGTCTGCAGAAGAAAAGGTAGAATCGTGGAGCTTGAACGAAGATATCAAGAATCGTAGTCTGCAAAGAGATTCGAAGTCTGCAGAAGAAAAGGCAGAATCGTGGAGCTTGAACGAAGATATCAAGAATCGTAGTCTGCCAAAGAATTAAGTCTGCAGAAGCCAAGGCAAGATTCGCTGAGCTCAAGTGAAAGCATCAAATAATCGTAGTCTGCCTTGGAAGTCACACTGAGAATCATAAAGTTGAAAAGCATCTGACGAGCCATGTAAGACCCCAGATTTTATGAAATAAAAGTATTCAATTTTTCTATTTAGTAAATGGTTAAATTGATAAAAGTTTAAAGTTAAGGGTGAAATGTGCAAATATTTTAAAATAAGCAAGTGGTTATAAAATATTCTTGTTGTCGGGGAATATTCGTTTGGTCGTGAAATATTCTTGTTGTCGGAGAATATTCGTACGACGGCGCGGCTATTTGTGGGCCCCACAACGGAATAACTGTCGGATATAGAAAGCGACAGAAATAACTTTTTTACAAAATAACGGCGTAGTTGTTACTGTTAGTACTGTTGAAATATCCGGTGGTTAAAATACAGTGATACGCGGTGTTACACAGTAGCACACGGTATTGCACAGTATTTCAAATTATTGAGTCTTACGTGAGAAGACACTTACTCAATTATTGTTACAGTAATTACTGTTCAATATTTTATATTATTGACTCAATAATTGCTACGTTGATATTTTATATTATTGACTCAATAATTTCTATGTTGATATTTTATATCAATAATTGCGACGTTGCTATTTTATATGATTGATTCAATAATGGCTACAGTTGATATTTTGTATTATTGATTCAATGTCACTGCACAGTATTTCACATTATCAACTCAATAATTCATATTATTTGAATAATATTATTAGATAGCATTATTGACAATGTCTAAGGAAGTTCTGTCTAGGAGGGGTTATTTAATTGCGCGCCAGTAAGGAGAAGTCCTTATCGGAAGGCCCCCTCTTTCTTGGGAACGACCTGGTTGTCAATATTGTAGTTCTGTAATATTGTTTGTGAATAATTAATTATTGATTTATATGATAAGGAAATATTTATTTTGTGAATATAAAAGAAGGAATTAGTGCTGATGTATTTTTATCAGTATTTTGGTGTAGAAAATCATCCGTTTATGGATTTCGGATAATTTATGTTTGGAATTTGGAAAAACTTCATTCTACAAAGTTGTAGAGAATTAAATTTCCTATAGAGGAACATAGAATTTGTATTTTTCCGACAAAAGGGCTATTTATTTTGAATTATTAAAGTTTCGGAGAATAAATATTTTTTTAATAAAAAGGTGGGCCCCACTTTTGTTGAAAATTCTGATTTTTGGACAGCAGCCAGGCGGCGGAAGATTAAAAAAAATAATATTATTTTATTAATTTAGTCTACTTTGGCATCCTAAGCTTTTCCTATAAATAGGGTGCTTAGGTTAGAATTGAAAATCACACCAGAATCAGAAGTTTTCTCTCTCTATAATATCGAGCGTATTTTTGTGAGTATTTAGATACTTTGAGTATTACTATTCAGTACAAGCTTCCGTCGGTATTATATCCGATATTCCAGCCAGAAGTACTATTTTTTTGAGGTAAGGGATGTTATTTTCTTTCGTAAATGATATTATTCTTTTCAATATCATTATACCAAAATATTGGCATGGATTTTATTATGAAATTCTTATTTTTTTTCGTCGGGGTTACTATTCACGTATACGGCACTATTCACGAAAAAATTAAATTTTCTTCTATATGTCCAAGTTGCTTGTTAAGGTTCCTATCTTTGATTGGATCCAAGTTTTTATCTTTATTATTGAATTTTGCTCCACAAAGTATTATTATGGAGTATTTTTAAACTTGGAGATCGATATTTTGATCATGTTATTTTTATTATCATATATAACATTTTTATAATCCTGACGATGAAATTTCTCTTTGACTTGAGTGTAAAGATGGGTAGATTATTGGTATGATCATGACTATAGATTCTCTTTGGCCAGTAGTGCAAAGATGGATTGTTGACTGGTATGTTCATGACCATTGAATTTACAATTGAATATCTTTAGCTTAAAGGCAAAGCTGAATTGATCAACATGGTTATAATTATTGTTTATATAAATTCTGGAATGATTAGATATTCTTTGAGATACGAATATCTTTGGCATGTAGTGCAAAGATGACCTGTTGTTGAATATCTTTGGCCCATAGTGCAAATATGAACTATTGATGAATATCTTTGGCCTGTAGTCCAAAGATGAGCGGTTGATTTGTGAATATCTTTGGCCTGTAGTGCAAAGATGAATGATTAATTGTTGAATATCTTTGGCTTATAAAGCAAAAATGAATTGATTAGCATGATTATGAACAGGAACTGTGATTTGGTATAACCATGATCTTTGGTGTTTTAGGTAGGTGATGAGAATTATCTTCGTACTGAGTGCGAAGAAGAATTCATCAAGATAATTATGATCATGAACTTACATGATTGTGGACAGGAATTGTTGATTGATGTTACAGGGATAAAATATTATTGGTGGACTTTTAACATGGAGAAGATAATAGAAATTATAGTCTGTTTGACTCTTCTAATGGATTGCTCGTTCCGCTGCAACTATGGTTGAAAAGTTTTACCATATGTTTAAATATCTGATTTATTACTGATGAAAACTATTGATAATATAATTATTTTTAGTCATGATATTCTTTACTGGGCTATTTGTGCTCACCCTTTTGCTTCACAATTCCTTTCAGGTAATAAGAGTATAACGGGGTCGAGCAGGGATAAAAGGGGAATAGAACGATGGTCTTTAGCTGTTAAGGTTTTCCATAAAATAGTATGAGAAGAATTATATTGAGAATTTAAAATGTTTGTGTCGTATTTTATTCGTCATTTTAACAGTTGATTTTGGTGAACCAAATAGGCTGAGGTTAACCCAACTTTGGAAGGGTGTTTTGCCACTATCATACAAGATGTCTAATCACCTACGACTTCGGGTTATCATAAGACATAGTTGTGCACATCCACTTGCTGATTATATCTATGAGCACTACCTATATAATATTGGAGTCTGGTTGAAATATAATTCTCAATTGGAGACAATAGAGATAATTATATGGCAAGAGAAGACCCACCATTAGAAAGAACATGATAGTAATATTCTCATTTTTCTTTGTGATCTATTGGGTCAACCAAGGATAATTCTCAAGTCATATGATATCTATTATAACTTAGACGCATGGCCTCCCATGTACGAAGGTTTCTTTGAACATTTTCTAAAGATTTTAATTCCTAAAACAGTTATTGACTGTACCTTTCTGTAACGTATTATTGATTTTGAGTATGGGCACTGTATTTGTATTGAAACTCACAGTTTAATTGTGGTCGTATTTTGTACGACAGTTTAAAAGTTGGAATTTGAAGATTTATATTTAGAATTTTTGTTGAGTGTATTGCGTGGCGACCCAGAATGGATTGGGTGGATTGGACCTATTTTGGGGGCGTTACAAGCCAAGTTTAGAATCGCAGAGTGCTATCAGAAGTGTGGAGTCTGCAAGACAAGCAAACAATGAATCGTAGTCTACCAAAAGCTTAAGAGAAATCGTAGTGTTCTCTACGATCAAGTATGAATCAAGCTGTGCAAAGCCAACACACAACGATTATGTCACAATGACCATAATCATAGTGTTCCTTCAGTCAGCATAAAAGATCTTAGTTCTGATGAAGGGAGAAAGAGCAACAAATGAAGAAAGGCTTATGGCCGTTGACACAGTGATAGTCCCAATACTTCCATATTCATCCTTAGTTCAAATCGAAGAAGCGTATTGAAGAAGCTAAGGAAAGGACTAAAGTTGCCTGCAGAAAGTACCTTTTCAGGTGTTAGGTGAAAGATACAGTCTGTTGTGTCAGTGGGCCAGTCTGCAATGCCGCAGAAAAGCAGGACGTCAACATCACTGCACAGAAAACGTCTGGAGCATTAAATGAAACAACGGGAGCATTCAAACGGCTAATTCTGAATGACTCTTTTATAAGGAAATCAGACAAGGATTCAGACTAAGCAAGCACGACGTAAAAAGAAAGAATACATTGATAAAAGCTCAAGAACACTCAACGATCAACACTACGATCCTAAAAAGAGGAAAGCTTGCTTCGCTACTCAGTTCTTTAGAATTGATGCTTAATTGCAACTGAGTAGCACACCTCAAACAACTACTGCAAATCTAAGTGAGGTACCAAGTCAGAGGACTTGAAGAGTTCAAAAGTGAACTAAGAGCAGATCCAAGTCAGAGGACTTGAAGAGTTCAAAAGTGAACTAAGAGCAGATCCAAGTCAAAGGACTTGAAGAGTTCAAAAGTGGACTAAGTGAAGTTCAAGGGCTGCTGGCCTTAAAGGGATTTAAGTGATCCAGTTGTAAGAGACATCCTTAGTGGATTTCCTATTCGTGGAGTAGAAGAGTGGATTAGGAGCCTTGTGTGCTCTGAACCACTTAAAACCTTCTGTCTCATTGTCTCTCATTAACTGCTATAACTGCTATATCTGTTATAACTGCTTATCAAACCATAACTGCAATATCTTGAAGTGGAACAAAACATATATTCCGCTGCTGTCAGTATAATCAATACTAATAAAGTATTTTAAACAAAGAATTTTTAAAATATCTATTCAACCCCCTTCTAGATAACTAACGTGCCTTTGGGAACTAACAATTGGTATCAGAGCAGGTTCTCAAATCTAAGCATACAAGCTTGAGTAGATCCAATGACACAACTGATAAGCGAGACCAAGACAAGTGGAGGAAGCAAACCACCCATGTGCAACAAAGATAAATTTGCAAACTGAAAAGTTTGGATGCAGGCTTACATGAATTCAATAGATGATGATCTATTTGAAACTGTTCTGAATGGGCCCTATATTCCAAGAAGGCTTGCACCAACTCCAGAAGATCCAGACAACATGGTGGTCAAGGTCAAATCTGAATGGACTGAAAATGAGAAGAAAGATGTTCAGCTTGACAAGAAGGCTAAGAACATCTTGTTCCAGTCTTTAGAAGACAGTCTGTTCGAGAATGTGGTTAACTGCAAAACTGCAAAGGAAGTCTGAGAAGCATTGCTCATCAAGCATGAAGGAACTGAAGAAGTCAGAGAAAACAAGCAATCTCTACTGACTCAACAGTATGAGATGTTTGCTCATGTTCTAGGAGAAAATGTCACTTCCACTTATGAAAGATTCACTACACTGCTCAACTCTCTCAGAGCCTATGAAAAGACCTATTCAAACAAAGATCTTATCATCAAGTTCATGTGGTCCTTGCCAAGCAAGTGGGATGCCAAAATCATTGCAATCCGAGAGTCAAAGAACTTGCATGGAATGACTGTTCAACAACTCTATGGTAACCTTCTTACATATGAACTAGAGCTGACTCAACGAGCATAGACTCTATCTAAAGGAAGAAAGAAGGACAAAGGAGTTACTCTCAAGGCTACAGAAGACATCTCCAATGCCTATGATGAAGATGAATCCTCATCTGATGAAGATGATGATGCTGATGCTGACGAAGTTGCAATGCTGGCCAGAAAACTAAGAAGGTTCATGCGCAAAGGAAGAAGCGGCAGACCTAAGAAATTCAAAAACATCAGCAGTCAGGAGCAGATAAATGAGTTATGCTACAACTGCAAAAATCCTGGTCACTTCATTACAAAATGCAACAAGCCCATCAAAGAAGAACTCAAAAGGAGAACAAATCCGAAGAAGGAATTCAGAGGTTACAAGAAGCATCAAAAGAAAGACAAAGGCCTTGTAGCTGGAAGTTTGTGGAGTGACTCTGAAAATGACACAAATACTGAGTCTGGAGGTGATGAAGAACCTCAAAAGGCAAACCTATGTTTAATGGCCAAGGATGCAGACAACATGAAAAACACTGACTATTCTGAGGTAAACACAGAGACTTTGACATTTCTGATGTAAGTATATGTTGCCTAAAAACTACTATTCATGATATAGCATATGATCTTTATCATTATATGAGGAGGTTCAGAATTCTGTCCAAAGATTATTCTAATCTCAAAATAGAGAAAGAGAAGGTTCAGAAAGAGCTGGAAACAGCTCTACTTAGTTGTGCATCTCTCTCTTATAATGAAGCAGAAAATAAAATCTTAAAACAGACAAATGAACTGAGCACATAAAGAGAGTCAAAACTAACCTCTAAATTGAGGAGCTAGAAAAGACCATCTCTATGTGGAATAGATCTTCCTCGTCCATGGATTCTCTAATCTCTAGTCAGAGAAGTACTTCTGACAGGACAGGTTTAGGTTATGGGGAATCTACCTCAGAGTCAAGTGCTGGAAAAGATTAAGGATACAAACTGTATCAGTGCTTCTAATTCAAATAGAAGCATTGCATTTGTGAAATCCACACAGAAGAAAGAAACAGTGCAACCTTGCTTCTCTGATCCTAGATATGTTCCTAAACACTACGGATCTCATGCTGGCTTGGGATTCAGAAAAGAAAAGAGAAACTCAGTCACCAATGTCCAACCTCAACGAATCGTAGAGTCAAGTAAAACAGACTCCACGGATCAACCTGGAAGGAATCGTGGTGTTGAGGCTTTCTCAGCACAAAATGTGAACCCCAAGGCTCTATGGAAAAGAAAGATGAAATACAAGGTAAGACAAACCAGTTCTCACAAAAGTTCAAATGGATAAGTAATCCATACACATACTCCAATATGCATTATACAAAATATTTTGCATATGATCGAAATAACTATAATGCTGCATCATGTTATTATACCACTGTGCATGGAAGGGCCAAAATCAAAAAGATTTGGGTTCCCCAAAGTTACTAACATTACAGGACCCATGCCAGTCTGGGTACCAACATGAAAACTGAATCTATCTGCAGGAAATAAGCCCCACGACTATAACATAGTATCTGGACAGTGGTTGCTTAAGACATATGACCGAAAACAAAGCCCTCCTGTCTAATTACACAGAGAAGGAGGGACCAACAATTATCTTTGGAGATAATAGCTCTGGCAAGACAAGAGGTTATGGATCAGTTGGAAATGGTGCAGTGTCCTTCAGCAAAGTGGCTTATATTGATGGTCTAAAGCACAATCTTCTTAGCATCAGCCAACTCTGCGATAAAGGCCATCAAGTCACATTTCTCAACAATCAGTGTTAAGTCAGAGATCTGGAGACATCCTCTATCAAGCTGACAGGATCAAGAGAAGAAAATGTATACATTGTCAATCTTACTCAGCTCAGTTCTAATGAGACAATATGCTTCCTTGCTAAAGCCACTAAAGAAATAAGTTGGCTTTGGCATAGAAGATTATCTCATCTCAACTTCAAGAGTATGTCTAAACTGGCCTCCAAAGATCCAGTAACATGATTACCCAAGTTCAGCTTCATCAAAGAAAGACCATGCAATGCATGCCAACTTGGAAAGCAAACAAGGAGCTCATTCAAAGGCAAAACGATCAACTCAATTGACAGGCCCCTATAGTTACTACATATGGATCTCTTTGGGCCAATTCCAACTGTGAGTCTAGGAGGAAAGAGATACTCACTGGTCGTAGTGGATGACTACACCAGATACACTCGGGTGTTCTTTCTTAACTCAAAAGATGAGACAAGCTCCCAACTGATAAAGATGTTCAAGCTGGTAATGAATGAAAAATGAGAGACTATCAAGGCAATAAGGAGTAGCTGAAAGGAAGAACAGAACACTTATAGAAGCTGGGAGAACTCTACTAGCAGCAGCTCACCTGCTTGAATACTTTTGGGCAGAAGCCATCAACACTGCATGCTACACACAGAACAGATCTCTTGTACATTCTACGCTGAAGATAAATCCCTACGAGCTGTGGAAAGGAAGAAAGACAAATGTCAGTTACTTCCATGTGTTCGACTATTCATGCTACATTCTCAACAATGGAAAACAATATCTGACTAAGTTCTAACCCAAGTTAGATGAAGGAATTTTCCTTGGTTATGCCACAGACAGCAAAGCCCATAGAGTGTTCAACAAGAAAACATTAAGTGTTGAAGTCTAGATCCATATCATCTTTGATGAAACAGACTTGGACAAGTCTGCACCACAAGACACTACGATTGACGATACCGACACTACGAATGAAGCAGTCGAGCCTAACACTACGACCGTAGTTCCTGAACAAAGAATCGTAGTGTCCGAAGAAGAAATCATAGAGAGAACTGAACTAGACGACGATTCTGAACAACAAGAACCATAAGTCAATCTTGAGGAGTTTAGACAAGAAAGCACCAGAACATATGTTCCAACAGGGAACAGGTGGGCAAGAGATCACACTCAAGATCTAATTATTGGTGATCCAACTGCTAGAATCAGAACAAGATCTACAACTCAGAATGAATGCTTCTATTTGAGTTTTCTATCTCAAATAGAAACCAAGAAGATTGAAGATGCTATACTAGATGCAAGTTGGATTGAAGCCATGCAAGAGGAACTAAATCAATTTGAAAGAAGCAAAGTCTGGAGATTAGTTCAAAGACCAAAGAATCACCCAGTCATCAGCACAAAATGGGTCTTCAGGAACAAGATGGATGAAGATGGGGTGATCACTAGAAACAAAGCAAGACTGGTGGCCAAAGGTTATTCTCAAGAAGAAGGCATAGACTACGATGAGACCTTCACACCAATTGCCAGACTTGAAGCAATCAGAATATTCCTTGTATTTGCTGCTCACATGAAGTTCAAAGTATTCCAGATGGATGTCAAAAGTGTATTCCTAAATGGTGAACTTCAAGAAGAAGTCTATGTGGAACAACCCCCAGGTTTTGTCAATCCAACCCTCTCTGATTATGTCTATAGATTAGATAAAACCTTATATGGACTTAAACAAGCACCTAGAGCATGGTATGAAACACTAACAAACTTTTTTATTGAAAAAGGATTCACTAGAGGTAGAGTAGACACTACACTATTTCTTAGGAAGCACAAAGATAAAGTCTTATTAGTTCAACTATATGTGGATGATATTATTTTTGGTTCTACTGATGAAAATCTGTGCAAGAGATTTGCCAAGCTTATGCAGAGCAAATTTGAAATGAGTATGATGGGTGAGCTGAACTTCTTCCTTGGACTACAAGTGAAGCAAACTGATGAAGGTATCTTCATAAGCCAAGCCAAGTACATCAAAGACTTACTTAAGAAGTATGGCATGGAATCAGCCTCTCCCATGAAAACACCAATTGCTCCAGCAACTAAGCTTGACAAAGATGAGAAAGGTAAAGGTATTGATATTACTCAATACAGAGGTATGATAGGCTCCCTTCTCTACTTAACTGCCAGTAGACCAGACATAATGTTTGCAACATGTATATGTGCTAAATTTCAAGCTAATCCTAAGGAATTACACTTAACTGCTATAAAAAGGATTTTCAGGTATCTTAAAGGTACACCCTACTTGGGTCTATGGTATCACAAGGAGTCCTCATTTGAACTGACAAGTTATTCAGATGCTGACTTTGCAGGATGCAAAATAGATAGAAAAAGTACCAGTGACACTTGTCAACTGCTAGGAAATAGACTAGTGTCCTGGTTCAACAAGAAGCAAAACTCAGTATCAACTTGTACAGCAGAAGCTGAATACATTGCTGCAGGTAGCTGTTGTGCTCAAATCCTATGGATGAAGAACCAGCTAGCAGACTATGGGTTTGATTTCAAATCTATACCCATACACTGTGATAACACAAGTGCCATAGCAATAACAAATAATCCTGTCATGCATTCTAGGACCAAGCATATAGAAATTAGATATCATTTTATTAGGGATCATGTTCAAAATGGAACAATATCTTTGCAATATATCCCTACTGAAAATCAACTTGCTGATGTGTTTACAAAACCCTTAGAAGAATCCAGATTTAATAAACTGATAAATGAGTTAGGTATGTTAAATTTGTAACCATAAATTCTATGCTCTAGATGGTGCTAACCTTGCAGATATAAAGGTTAAGTCAAAATCGTAGAGATGACAAAGAGAAACCACGATCGTGGAGTGATCCAGTCAAGACAGAAAGGCTCACTGTGATAGCAACAACAAGCCAAACAACCCTTTTGATAAGTGTCTCAGGGACAAACCTAATCCTTAGTGTCAAACTAAGAGGTTGGCCCTTCCTGAGCAACCTTAATCCAGAAGGTTTGCCATTTCAGAAGGCATCACAGAAAACCTGAGAGTCAACGGTCAAGAAGCAAGAAAAGGATCGAACTCAACAATCGTGGAGTGGTTTTCGGCATTCGTAGTCTTCTCACAAGGGCACACTAGCTCAGGGGAGCTAAGGGCAGAACGGAGATTTCCACATAGATTAAAATCGTGGAGTTCTGCAGAATCCTACACGTGTCCCATGATGCAGAACATATGGAGGGAAGTTAAATACATTTTGAACTGCTTTCTGACAGTTTACCTCTTAATTTCAAAAGACTATCTCTTTCTCTTACTTTCTCTCTTTCTCTTTCTCTTAAACGAAACCCTAAGTTTCAAAAAGCTAAGCCAAAATCGTTTAATACAGGAAATTCAGTCTACGTTAATGGCTGCTTCTATTGTGGTTTCCGGCTATCAACTATGTTTTGATGAATTTGAGTTTTGATGGATTCGAGAAGGCTGAACCTGATATACACAAAGTCCTTTCACTTCTTAAGAAAGCAGGCCTTAAATATGCTCTAAGTACCAGCACACTGATATATCCAAAGCTGGTAAAGGAGTTCTATTGGAATGGAGTTGTTAATGAAGACCATATTTTCACTAAAGTCAGCAATATGCAAATCCGACTCGACACTGAAAGCATAAACCTAGCCCTAAGTTTTAAAAGGAAAGGTATTTCATCCATGGAGTCTGTTGACTTCCATAGAGGTCTGAATAAAATGGATCACACAAAAACTGAAGGGAAGAATGGTTACAAGAAGAAAGAATTCTCCCAAGAATATGAATTTCTAGCTGACATTGTTAGGAAGTGCATATGTTGCAAGAGCACTGGTCATGATTCGGTTAACGAAAAGCAACTAAAACTCATAACAGCCATCCGCCTCAGAATCAAACTCAACTATGAAGCCTTGCTGATGGATTGGATAGGAAAATGGATGCAAAGTCCAAAGAAGACCAAGAGCACTACCAAAATTCCCTGTGGGAGGTTCATCAGTATCATTATTCAGCATGCTCTGGGTAACAGAATTGAGAACAATGAGGGTATTCCAATCAATCCTAATAGAAAGATGACTCAACAGCTATTTCAGAATTGGAAGAGGAATCCTGCAGATAATGTAAAAATGAAGTCAGCAAATTCATCTGCTGTAAAGGAGGATAGTGAAGAAGAGGAAGCAGTCAACTAAGAAAAAGTTGCAACTCTGTCCAAAAAGAGTAAAGGAAAAAGGAAGATGCATGAAAATGTTCAAGCAACTGAAGAGCCCCAAGAGAAGGTTATGAAAGAAAAGAAGAAGAAGAAGAAGAAGAGGAAAGTGATGAGTGAAGAAAAGGCTGAAGACAGCTCTGAGCATCAACAAAAGAAGAAACACAGCAAAAGAGCAAAGAAGTCTTCACTCTCTACGATTGTGGAGTCAACCCAAATCGTAGAGTCTAGATTAACTGCCACTGAAGAAGGAGAAACTACTCTAGCTCCTCAGCCTAAGCAGATTATCATGGCTGAAGCTGAAAAAGATATGAAGGCTTTGCACAAGAAAAAAAAATGAGGAAGTTGGCTAAGAAATATGCTGTTACAAATGAAGAGAATGACAGGAGAAAGGCTGCTGAACAGGTCATTGAATCTAAAACATCTAGTCCAACTCAACATGAGATCAGAGTCATTGAAGATGTAGTAACTTACATGAGAAATGTAGACAACTCTAATGCACCTGATCAAGCTATGATTCAAGATGATATGGAAGTATCTGATGCTGGTGCTAATGATAATGAATTACCGGAAGAAGATACGGCAAAAAGGGGTATGGCAGAAGTTGACATGATAAACCCAAATGATGGTACTTCAACTGAGGGGGAGTAGTTAGAAGAAATGGAAACAGAGGATGCAGAGGCTGAGGGGGAGCCATCAAAAGAAATTCCTAAAGTTTCTCCAGTAAATGAAGAATTCGTAGAGTCTGCTGATGCAGAGGTGGTGAGAATTGCTGATGGTGATGAGATAAATGATGTGGTGCAAGTCTATGATGAAGAGAGTGACGAAGAAGAAGATGATGATATTGAGATCTTAGCTATAAGCAAGAATGCAGAAAGAGCATCCAACTATACACAGCTGTTCAACTACTTTCCTATGATGCCTTATCATAGAGTTCTGATCGTCGACAACTAGGATCACATATTCTGGATGTTCAAGGCATATCCAGCAGTCTAAGTGCTAGTCCAAGGATTTCCAAAAGAGAGGGAGTTTGCTCAGAAGCTGATTTCAAATAAATCAACTTCAGGATCTATGTATGAGGTACATTCCACTCCTCTCTCTTACATTATCAACCATTCTCCATCATTGCACTTCAACAAATTTTATGAACTGCCAAAATGGATGGAAGTGGTTCTTCACCCACTTAATCAATTTCCAGTTACAGAGTCCCAAAACTCTGTGACTGAAGAACCAAATGATCAACGTGCCCTCGTCAAGCAAAATGTCTGTGACCCAATGGTTCTTAAGCACATCACTGAAATCGTTGAAGAAATGATCGTCAACTCAAACTTTGAGACATCCACTCAAGACGGCAAACACCTATCTATGCTTAATGACTAAACTGATTCGGCAATCGTAGAGTCATCAGAACTGCTCCACGAATCAGAAACAACTCTACAGCAAACACCGACTCAAACCCCTCTGACTCAAGCCGATATCCCATCATCCTCCAAAAATGAATATTTCGATATGACTCTTGCCCTTGCAAGCATATCTAGGAGAGATGAACACACTACAACAACTCCTCCTGAGACACGACGGATCCTAAACTAATTGTCTCTTATGCCAACGAGGGAAGAGCTCAATGAAGCTTTAAACCAAATTGGATCAGAATCAGGAGAGTTTCTTGAAGCTCACTCTATAGCACTTCACATGAGATTTGACCATATCATAGAATCAGTCAAGCCTTTACCAGAAAAATTGGCAACCAAACTAACCAAGAAGCTAAAGGAGGTTGTAAAGGAAATGGCTGACAGTCTGAATCAAAGAGATGCTATTCACTTTGCTGCTACAAAGAAAACAAGGAGGCTATGGAAATCATGCAGAAAAACCAGCAATCTCAGAATGAACGGATGATTAAACAAATTTCAGAACTACGCAACTCACTTCAATTCTTCAAAGACTCTGGTATGACTCAACTAAATCAAAACTACGGTGAAATGGAACGGATTCAAGAACAGTAGAGACGCAATGAGACTCGAGTTACTGAAAACCGTAGTGATACTTCTCAAAACCACTCACAGATGCATGAGCTAGTTGAAGGAATTAAGCGCCTATCTGAAGATGTTCGAACCCTTGATGCTGACATAAAGGGGGAGAATAATCAGGAAGGAGATAATAGGAACAGAGGCAGAGGAAGAGGAAGCATGAGGCAACAACAACCGTAGAGGCAACAAACACACATTGGTCAATCGTCGAATGGTGGTGGCAATCTCAGAAGTCCTGATATTCAGCCTCCACGATTTGATCAAAGTCCTCTCATAGCTAAACCTACTCAACGAAGCCAAGGTCAAGCCTCTAGCTCACGAGGTGTAACCTCCACTGGTTTCAGTATGCCAATCGGAGATCATATCTTTATGAACAGAGATGATCATTCGGAACCACTAACTAGAGATGAGCTAGAGGACATTACAAGAAGAAATGAAGCTTCAAAAAGAAGAAGAAGTGCAGAACGTGCCAATCCTCCAAAAACAAAGAGGCAAATAAAATAGAGATAAGTCCAAACTTAACTGTGTATTGATGTTTCTTTGCTAGATTGTAATATCTCTTCAAACATCAATAAATTCATGCTTATTCTATAGAAATTTCAGCTGCTCACTGAAACACTAAGTCATATTTACTTTCTAGCATTATGCATTTAGAAAATGATGTTATGATCTAAATCTCCTTGATTATGTCAACATCAAATAGGGGAAGATTGTTGGGAATTGCATATTCAGATTTGATATTGAAAGTAAATATAAATGCTTAAGTGTACAGTCCTTGAGAGAATCATTGTACAAGGACTTAGATGATAGATCAAAACTGTTAGGTTGTTCTGAGCTTTAATGTTTATCATTTATGTAAATAAATGTATAGAAGAAAAGATCAAACTTGTTAGGTTGATCTATTTGAGCTGTAAAAATTAAAGCCTTGACAGAATCGTAGTCTGTCAAAGGCAGCATGCAGATGACAAAGTAGAATCGTAGAGCTTGAAGGAAGATATCAAGAATCGTAGTCTGCCAAGAGATTCGAAGTATGCAGAAGAAAAGGCAAAATCGTGGAGCTTGAACGAAGATATCAAGAATCGTAGTCTACCAAGAGATGCGAAGTCTGCAAAAGAAAAGGCAGAATCGTGAAGCTTGAACGAAGATATCAAGAATCGTAGTCTGCCAAAGAATCAAGTCTGCAGAAGCCAAGGCAAGATCCGTTGAGCTCAAGTGAAAGCATCAAATAATCGTAGTCTGCCTTGGAAGCCACACTGAGAATCATAAAGTTGAAAAGCATCTGACGAGCCAAGTTTAGAATCGCAGAGTGCTATCAGAAGTGTGGAGTCTGCAAGACAAGCAAGCAAGGAATCGTAGTCTACCAAGAGCTTAAGAGAAATTGTAATGTTCTCTACGATCAAGTATGAATCGTAGTGTTCCTCCAGTCAGCATCAAAGATCTTAGTTCTGATGAAGGGAGGAAGAGCAACAAATGAAGAAAGGCTTATGGTCGTTGACAAAGTGATAGTCCCAATACTTCCATATTCATCCTTAGTTCAAATCGAAGAAGCGTATTGAAGAAGCTAAGGAAAGGACTAAAGCTGCCTGCAGAAAGCACCTTTTCAGGTGTTAGGTGAAAGTGTAGGGTTTTCGGCACATAAACGCAGCGAAATTAAAAATTTTCGAAACCCTAAAACAGGATCCATGCGAAAACATATTAATTCAGAGGTTAAGATATGTTTTACCGATTATTCAAGCCTGAAAGGAGACGATGGAGATTCTGGAACTGCTTCGAATCCTCAACGCAATCCAACGGAACTGCGCCTCTATGGTATCCACACGAACGTCCCGCGAATCGTCACACGATCTGCAGCAAGGAAAGCTGCGGTACTAGCCGCCAAGGATCTGGATTTTTTGAAATTTTTCTCTCTAGTCTCTCTCTAAGAGCGGCTAGGGTTTTAATATCGATAATACCCTAAACGGTTGATATATCATATATATAGCAGTTAAAGAAATTAACCAAAACCTAATCCAATTAAAAATATAAAATTTGAATTTATATATATATATATATATTATATCTTAATTAAGTCTTACTTAATTAATATACATATATATATATATACAAATTATCCTATTAATTTAAATTCATAATCTAAATACTATCAATCATATTGATATATTTAAATCCATACAATTTAAATTAATTCCCTTTTAATTACGTTCTAAGTGTGTGACCCTATAGGTTATTATTATGTTGGCAATAATTTTAAAATCATATTATAAAATTATAAACAGTGAGCGACATCTAGTAATGCATAATAATAAGATCGGTGATTCGATACAACCTTTTCGTGACCAATGTTTCAATGTAATTTAATCATTTTAACCTTGACATCCTAGATTAAACTCGAGGCATGGAATGTGTCATCCTCTTCATAATTTAATCTGAGTTTTCTTGATCGATGAGTAGACTATATGAAACAAATCACTATTTGAGCATGGCCATGCATTTCATAGTCCTACTCAATCAAGAGGCCTATGGATATCACCCCTAATATATAGGAGGGTTAAATTCCATCTAGATCACTCATATTCCTCACACGATTCATGATATACCCAATAATCACCTTTATCGTCCACCTATTAAAGGTGGCCTTTGATGATATCAAAGTACATAAATTCTCGTGTAGTAATATAGTGATTTCAGGTCGGAGGATCATTACATCATTGTCACTATGAGAATTGCATATGACACTTTGCATAATGCTCCACGTAGAATTCTCATGGTGGGTCTGCCCAGTACATTGTTCTCTAACATGTACCTATGCATTGACTCAATATCTCATATATTTATGACCAATGAGATTTGACCATCAGTCAATCCACATACTAGTCTCAATGTATCATTGTTGTCCCATTAACAATGACACTTGACTAGGGACATTTAAGAGTAATGATACTAATTGTAACTATATGATCTCATGTTCAAGTCACATACTTGAAGCCATATAATTTGTATCACTATTCTAAGGACTTTTATTATGTTAACATTTATATAACGCAGTAAATAAAACCATAATAAAATAATTCATTTATTCAATCAAATATAATATCAAAAAATATTTAAACAATTACATCAAAGAATTAGCCTCTAGGGCATAAACTCTAACAGAAAGATACAGTCTTCTGTGTCAGTGGGCCAGTCTACAGTGCCGCAGAAAAGCAGGACGTCAACATCACTGCACAGAAAACATCTGGAGCATTAAATGAAGCAACGGGAGCATTCAAACGGCTAATTCTGAATGGCTCTTTTATAAGGAAATCAGACAAGGATTCAGACTAAGCAAGCACGACGTGAAAAGAAAGAATACATTGAGAAAAGCTCAAGAACACTCAACGATCAACACTACGATCCTAAAAAGAGGAAAGCTTGCTTCGCTACTCAGTTCTTTAGAACTGATGCTTAATTGCAACTGAGTAGCACACCTCAAACAACTACTGCAAATTCAAGTGAGGTACCAAGTCAGAGGACTTGAAGAGTTCAAAAGTGAACTAAGAGCAGATCCAAGTCAGAGGACTTGAAGAGTTCAAAAGTGAACTAAGAGCAGATCTAAGTCAAAGGGCTTGAAGAGTTCAAAAGTGGACTAAGCGAAGTTCAAGGGCTGCTGGCCTTAAAGGGATCTAAGTGATCCAGTTGTAAGAGACATCCTTAGTGGATTTCCTACTCGTGGAGTAGAAGAGTGGATTAGGAGCCTTGTGTACTCTGAACCACTTAAAACTTTCTGTCTCATTGTCTCTCATTAACTGCTATAACTGCTATATCTATTATAACTGCTTATTAAACCATAACTGCAATATCTTGAAGGGGAATAAAATATATATTCCGCTGCTGTCAGTATAATCAATACTAACAAATTATTTTAAACAAAGAATTTTTAAAATATCTATTCAACCCCCCTTCTAGAGAACTAACGTGCCTTTGGGAACTAACAAAGGACATCAGCACCATCATGTTGAAAAAAAATCCTTCAGCAAAAAAAAACACAAAAGGACACTGGGGCCCACCCAAAATATTTTAAATTTAAACAATATTCAGAAACTTCAATAATTCATAATAAATAGCCCATTTATCAAAAAATACGAACCTTATGTCCATTCTATATGAAATTTAATTCTCTACAACTTTGTAGTAGAAATATTTTTCAAATTCCGAATGAAAAATGACCTAAATTTATATACGGATGAATTCTTGCAGCATTCCATCTTGAAAATCCATTCTTCAGCACACATGTTTTGAAAATTCTCAGCCACCTAAAAGGTCATTTCAAAGACCTCCACCAACCAAATATTTATATATATAATATATATTAAAATATTTATAATTATTAAAAAGAATTCCTAATTCTATTTTCTTTTTTTCACCTCATTTTATTTTTATGCCACAAAATTATTATAATAATATTACCACTTAAAATTATAAATTATACTATTATATTATCACATTATAATATTATAATATAATATTACAATAATATATTTGAATGAATTATTTTATCGGAGAAGATAAAATACCAACTTTCAACAAATGTCTATTACTAAAAATTATTCTCTTTATATCATAATTGAATAAATATTTACTTCTCATATTTATCAACAATCAATTATTATTCACAATTAATATTATAGAATTATAATATTGACAACCAGGTTGTTTCCAGAAAAGAGGGGGCTTTCCGATAGAAATTTCTCCTCACTGGCGCATAATTATATAACCTAACCCCTTTCCTCGACAGAACTTCCTAAACATTATCAATAATGTTATATAATAATATCATTTCTATAATATGTGTGACAAAACCGTAAAAGTTTTGTCGTTATTTTTAAAAATATTATTTCTGTCGCTTTCTATATCCGACAGTTATTTCGTTGTAGGGTCCACCAATGACTTCGACGTTGTATGAATATTCTCCGACAAAACGAATATTCTCCGATCAAATGAATATTCCCCGACACAACGAATATTTTATGCCAACTTGCTTACTTTGTAAAATGTGCATATATCACCCTTAACTTTAATTTTTTTATCAATTTAATCATTTACTGAATAGAATAATAATTATAAGAAAATTGAATACTTTTATTTCATAAAATTCGGGATCTTACAATTTATATAAAGAAAAATAAATAATACGTAAGTTTACATTTGAAGTTTAGGATAATAATATTAGAAAAATAGAAAATATATGTATATGAGCTGATATGTATCTATATAAATATAATGGTGGATAACAATAAATAAAGTTTATTGGTGGACTTGTTCTTGTAAATTATTATTGTTATTATAATGATGATGATGGTAAGTTCAATCATATTCCCATTAAAATTTATAAATTACTCTGGATAACTTGGCTTCTTTTATCTTGTTGGCGTATGGTGCGGTTTCGATTTTATGTATGCGATTTTGGCCAGTAACCAAAACCAAATCATAAATTCAAATTTTCAATTTATTTAAAATCGTCACATACGTCAGAATCGTTGATGCGATTTTAATTGATACGATTTGTGCAATTTTTAATACGATTTCGAAGGTAATTTAATTTCGTGCTCATGCCCTACATAAATGTAGGCAGCCCTTTAAAACGGTGTTGTCGGCATAAAAAACAAGCTTCTATTTCTCTTACTTTCCATGCCCGCAGCGAGTTTTCTTGCCCTTTACTTTCCATGGCGGCAGTGATTTCACATAAGCTTATGACTACGATGGGTCAGATGACGCTGAAATCCCATGACATAGTATAGGTTTTTGATTTGGAGCAATTGTATGTCGCCGATATAGGAATCACAGCAGTAAAGGAGGAGGGAGAGAGATTAGAGCTTCGTCAATTTACAGAGGAATTATGGTCTATTTACAGAAACGAAAATTTGGAGATCTTAGTTTGTAATTTTTGGTGTTTGGAAGAGGATTTCATGTGTTGGTTTGCTAATTTAACACAATCTTCTCCAATTTGGGTTCCATTGTAGTGTAAAAGAGAGTGGTCTACGCCATTTTTTTACGACAATATAGCTCGATTATATCCTTTGCTAATATGGTTCATGCTGAAGGAAATCAAGCAATGAACAATTTTCCTTCCGGTTGAATAATTAATTATGACAGACTCTAAATAGGATATACTCTTCTGTTTCAAATTTAGATATACAATTTGACTTTTAAGATTAAACAATTGTATATTAAGTTTTAAATTGATGTGAATTTATTTAATTTTAATTGATACAATTATTATAATTGTATTATATATATAACAAAAATTATTAATCACAAATTTTATTTTATAATTAAATTTTACGAGTCATACCAATTTTGAAGTTTAATATGTCATCGTTTGAACTCAAAAATTAAATTGTATCTCTAATTTTGGAACGAGTGTAGTACGTGTATGCCTCTAAATATGTACGTCAATTACACTGAGTGTAACACCAAACATTGCAATGCAGGTCTTCTTCCCCTTTATATGTGCTGTACATGCATATATACATCAATTTTATGCTACAAAAGTTGATATATTCGTAAATATAATATTAATTCCTAAGAAAAATTATGTTAAAAAATTAATAATAATAAAAAAGCTAATTAACCGGTATAATTTTCAAGAATGGATAGGGATTCAGTTGCTGCAGCAGTGATGGAATCCTCATAGGGCTTCAATGGAGTAGTATCAGCTCCTACCATCTCGGTAAAGCACTCTTGACAAGCTGCTATTTCATCCTCTATTGCACTAAGATCTTCACTTAGCATGTAAAAATCATTTACTTGAAGATCATCAATGGCTTTCATTAAATCATCTACCATTGAGCTATAATTTTCTACACACTGACTTAGGCATGACTGCACCATATATGTTGAGGCAGGATCTCTCGAGAGTTTCTTGGATACCAGGATAGCTATATTTGCATCGCGAGCCGCGCTCTTTAAGCGCGATTCGAGGGCATTGCTAGGGTTATTTGGATCCGATGATGAAGGGGAAGGCGAGGAATCGGGTGAGGATGATATGTATGATAAAGGTATTGATGATGTTGATGGCTCTGGAGATGGAGATGAGGATAAGGGGAGAATAATTAGGTCATTTGCCTCGATAGAGAAGGAAAACATGAAAGAAAATAAGGCTAAAAAGAGATGTATATGATTGTGAAGCTTCATGGTTAATTTCTTGGAGGCTAGGGGAGGGGAATTAGAAGGAGGATTAGCTAATCAATTTTGAGGAAATGGAGGAGACTGAGAATATTTGTGAGAATGGTGTTAATTAATTGTTGGTTGGAAATAATTCAAGGTTATGTTTGGTTATCCATTAAATTAGGGCTGCCTTGCAAAGTTTCTAGAATTGCATGTGCACATATATATGTATATTTGTTAGGTTCTTGAAATAGTACTCGGTTGATTTAAAAAAAATAAAAACAAATTTGTATATAATTTTCAATTCCTTAATAAAAGTTACTACTAATATTTTAATAGAACACAAGTGTTGATGTCATATTTTTGGCCTGAACTGACACTGACACGGTCGGAATATTAGTGATGTATGAGGCTGCTTACATTTGCCTTTGGGTAAAATCCCATAATATAGTAGTAGTATTATAGAGGGAATTATTTATAGGGTCTTCTTAACATGTGTCCTAAGGGCACATGCTAAGCACACAATTCAAGAGAATAGTATCTTGAAGTGTGTGCATATTCTCTTGATTTCTGCATTTGCATCAAGTTCAAGGGAATATGCACACAATTCAAGGGAATATTCCCTTGAACTGTGTGCTTAGCATAATGCCCTAAGGACACATATTAAGAAATTCCTTATTTATATATGTCCTATAAGCTCTGGTCTGGGGTAGTAAGTGCCGCCGACAATTATATATAAATGTTGGTTAAAAAAATCTAAATACTAGTACTACATTAAGAAACTTGGTTGGTTGCTTGCGTTTTAAGCAATTAAGAAATCAGACCGTTAATTAGTGAAAAATAAGAAAACAAATCTTGTTCGACCGGGGGTTAATTTCCTACCTTCCCTCGACTTTGTGTACTTGGAGAGACATAATTAATAAATGCACTGCGTACATACACTTGATGATATGATAATTTCAAGGTAACTGACTGGTTCCTGAGAATTAATCCAAGAAATTAAATGCCGACTGGGCACGGGGAAGAAGAAGATAGAGATAAAGAGAAAGGAGAAGGAATCAGATAGAATGGTAACATTCTCAAAGAGGCGCATGGGTCTGTTCAAGAAAGCCCATCAACTCCACTCACTTTCCGGTGCTAATATAGCCCTCCTCGTTTTCTCGCCGGCCAATAAGCCTTATGTTTACGGTCACCCCTCCTTTGATGCCACCGTTGATCACTACTACTACTACTCCTCCATGATGAGTAATAATAACAAAACTACTAGTACCAGTACCAGTACCAGTACCAGTACTGCTGCCCAAAAAAGCCATAATAATAATAATGTTATTAGTATTGATGATGATTATGCAGAGACTGAATTGTGGAGGTCATGGTTGGAGACTATGGAAGTGGATGAATATGATCAAGTGGATGATCTTCTTGTGATTAAGAACGATTTGGAACAAATCAGAGACAAGTTGATCAAAAGAATTGCTGCTGGTGATAATGAATGATGATTAATGGTGATGATCAGGATTCAGGAGCAACAGGGTACCCTTATTCGATCTTTTTCTTTTTCTTTTTTAATTCTTTGGAGGCCAGGATTAATGTTGGAATTCTCCAAAATTTTGAAATTATAAAAAGATTATTGGTTTTGAGTAAAAGATTAACTGACAATCTGGGTCGCGATTCCACACGCGGACCATGCCAAGCTTCGTTTAGATTAATTCCATGTATAAATATAATTAATTACACAACTGCATGACTGCATTTCAACAAGATAAACAAGTAATCCGTCTTAATTTGTTTACATCAATGGATCCATGCCAACTGGGGCCAAATACCATGTGGTCTGATGTATTTCTCAAGTTTGGCAAGGGAATCACTAGTGATCCCCAAGACCCAATTATCCAACTTCTTGACTTGGGTGTCTTCTTTCATCATCTCCTCGTAACAATCCTGGCAGGTATCAACATTTGTGGAAACTGCACTAATATCCGCGCTCGCCTTGTAATAATCCCCTCATTTTACGTCATCAATGCTGTTCTTCATGTCGTCGTCCACCGCAGAGATGTAGACCTCCTGGCACTGCTTGAGGCATTCTCGGGGCCCGGTGCCACATCAGGTGCCAATGAGATGTATATGAGATGGTGGGTGTGAAGTCCACCTGTGCGGACAAGGCGAGAAGAAGAGGAGAGGCGAAGGCAAAGAGCAGCACACGGTTGATGTTGATTGCCAATTTGCCATTGTCGCTTCTCTTGGAGGAGAGAGGAAGCTAACCTGAGAGGAGAGACACAATGGGAGGGAGGGAGGGATGGAGGGAGGGAGGGAGGAATAGAGCCTCTTATTAGTAGGATGTATCGAGTCTCTGAGGGGATGAAGATTTTGTGGGAAGGGTGATGGGGTTTTATATTATACCAAGGTGAGGTGTTAGGGAATGAGTAGTGGCCATGCTGGCATGAAACTAGGATCCATTATTTTCTGTTTAGAACAAGTTGTTTTCTAGTCTGTCCAGTTTTACACAACTGATTATCTATTTTTATCCTTTTGGGATTGCCCTATAAAATTAAACCAGCACACTGCACGTGGAACCAGCTTGCTTGCTTACCTGCGCTGCCATTCACTGCTCTATGCTCCAAAGAAAGGCCATGCTACACTAATAATGTCTGGCAACTCAACACCCAGTTTCGGAATTAAAATAGAAAACACACTTGAAATTGAAAATTAGCTAAAACTCCTACTCAATTCCAATTCCAAGGCTTGGAATTGAATTGCCAAACATAGCTTCAGTTACAACTGCACGACCAATAAAGCGCCACAATATCATCCAATGGGGAGAAAAAAGAGAGGAGGATTTGAATTTCCTTTAGATTTCCAATGAAACAAAGTTTCCAAGCCTATGTACATACTTGAATCCAGCATAGAGAGAATGACCTCTGTGCGAGGGAAAACTGTACAATGGCTCTCTACAAGAGGATTAGAGAAGAAAAGACTAGTCCTCATCCCCCACCACCAAACAATGCCCCGAACCTTTTGTTATTTACATCACCGGACTGAATTCAACACCTTCAAATTGCAAAAATTAATCATGTTGTTGGAATGGACAGACAAAGATTTTGTGACAATGAGCCCTCCAATTAATCTACCTAGAAATTTGATCATCTTCCTTCCTGAAGGTCTTCAGAAAATACAGCTGTCCGAGAGATGGTGTCATTATCAAATGTAATTAGCCCAGAGAAAGGACCAGAAGAGAAAATCGAAGATGTCCCATCTGACTCGAAGGTGGTAGATGACTGCTTAAGGGTAGGACGGTTGTTGGAGGCCAATACAGAGTCTTGATACTCCATAATGGGCTGCACCATTTTAAGTGACTGAACTACTTCTCCCATAGTGGGTCTTTGGTTTGCCTCTGGGGCAACACAAGCTGCTGCAATCGTACAAACCCTTAAAAAATCTTCTTTGGGGTACTTTCCTCCAAGCCTAGTGTCAGCAAGTTCATCCAGGCGATCCTTATCTCTAAGTATTGGCCTGGCCTGAAAACAATATAAAGTTCAGTGAATATATGTAGCACTGTATTCAGATTTATGGCTCAACAAAAATGAATACGACTTTTATCATTTAAGAGAACTTTAAAGGAAGAGAATATATAAAACGAGCAACTTGAAAAGTTTTAAGGGCAAAAAACCATGAATAAAGAAGATTCAAAAGAACGAGGGAAAAAAATCAAATCAAATAAGGGTCCGTCCCTGAATACTAACCCATGTAACAAGATTCTCCTGTCCTGATGGTTGTGACATATCAACTGGCCTTCGTCCCGTCAACAACTCAAGGAGGACAACACCATAGCTGTAGACATCACTTTTCACCAGTAGATGACCAGTCATAGCATACTCGGGGGCTACATACCTGTAAAACAGTTTCTTCCATATGATTGCCAAGTAGTAATGATAGGTTTATGTTAATAGTAGCCAAATTACTTCCTTTAAAGTTTTCATCTTAGTGCCACTTTTAATCTTGAACAGATAACAAAGTCAAAGGAGGGGACTGACCCAAATGTACCCATAACACGCGTAGACAGGTAGTTTACTCTGCCTTCAGGTGCCTGTTTTGCAAGGCCAAAATCAGCAACTTTAGCATGAAAATTGTTCTCGAGCAAAATATTGGATGCCTTGAAATCTCTGTGGATAACACAAGGTTGTGAATCCTCGTGTAGGTAAGCAAGGCCACGTGCAGCATCAAGGGCAATCTTCATTCTTGTATCCCAGTCGAGAGGACAGTTTAGTCCCAAGGGACCTACAGTAAGGTGGGGCCATTATTAGCATCGGCAGATAACCATAATGAATTATTTTCTATCAGTATCACCTCTTCACAGTGACCTTTCTTGAGCAGATTTTGAAATTCTGGTTACTAACTTGTGTCAGCATCAAGATGACATAAAAGTCAACTTATTAATAAATATATAAAAGATGCCAGAAAGAATCTGTAATTCATGAAAATTATTTACCATGGAGCCATGCCTCCAGACTTCCATTAGGAACAAGCTCGTAACAAAGTAGGTTTTGTGAAGAGTCGCGATTGCTATAATAACCGACAAGCTTCACAAGGTTGCGGTGGTGCAGCCTACTAAGCATCTCAACCTCAACTGAAAATTCTTTATCCCCTTGTTGCCCGCCACTAGTAAGCCGCTTTATTGCTACCGCTGTACCATCACTTAATATCCCCTTGAAAACTATGCCAAAACCACCCTCCCCAAGTATGCTATTGCGTTCAAAGTTATTTGTTGCTTCTTTTAGCTCTTCATATGCAAGAAACCGTGTGCTGGTTGGGTGGGGAAGTGGTCCTGCTCCTGGAAGAGCACCCACTGTCCTTGACTTGGCTGTTTTGAACAAGAGGAGAAGGAAGTAAGAAAGTAAAACAAGATACCCCACAAGAAGCTTTAAAACCACTTAATAGCCAATTGACTACAAGTTATAGTTCATACTATCAGCTGATAAAGCATTACAATGGAACACTATGGTAGTCTTCCTAAAGTCCCTTAACTATTTGCTCCATAAAAAACAAATTGAGATTTTGAAAAGTTGTACCCAGTGCATAGTGAAATTTATTACATATATTCAAGAAAATCAAGCATGCTATGATGTGGAGACGTTGACAGTTTGACCGATTATTTTTGATAGTATTAAGAATTACATTACATTATAGGGGAGGGTATGAGATTTGTGCATTTGCCATATCAAAGGGGAGCTTGACTCATTATTATTTTGATAAGTCAGTTCGGTGATTATATTAGGATGAGAACTGTATAAATATGTAGAACTGTGCAACCATGTAGCCTGTTCATTGACTTCATTTAAGATATTGCCACTAAAACCGACCTTCCTACTGACAGAAGTATTAATTTACCACAATAATTCTGAGCAGGCCTATTGTAGATCATAGACCTTAACGTCTCTTGTTCAGCAGGTAGAGCAAGTTAACTCCCAAGTTCCAAAATACACTACCGTTACTCACCTATACTTTTAGATAAGCACACCAACTTAAAGTTTCTAACAACTGCGTATATTTGCTACATACAATTTAGTACATATCTCTGTGTTTGCTTTTTTGAAAATCTAAATATATATGCTTAATTATTAATTTTAAAAATGGTCAATTTGACTACAAAAGTCAATGGAGGACTTTTATCCCGGGACAGAGAGAGTATATCTTTTTTCGTGTGGTGTCATAAAAAGCCTTCCTCTCAGAGCACTAAGGGGGGTGGATCACGAATTTATCTGACCTAGGGCACACATAATTTCATTATAAGAATAAGAAGGTACATTGCTTAGCAAGAAAAGAAGGTAAACTTGCATGGCATAGTAATCTCAGTCAGGATAATATATCAAAATTTGAATTAACTTTTTTTAATAGAACTGGAGACCCATCATAACCGATAATGCCTTACAAAACAAAATGTACTCAGTTTAATTTTGAATTCATCACAAGGACATATATTAGAGTTTTTTCAATGATTTCGTCTCTTGACATTCAGTACTTCACTTGTTTTGACAAGTAAATAAATTTTCACACTATAACTACTTCCTGACTATATTCATTTTAATGAAACACGAATAAAAACAAGATATCCCCAAAAGTTCTGCTGAAAATGCGTAATATAATCAATTAAAAACCGAATGCTCCCTGATAGAATAGGAACCTCATTTCAGGGGTGCCTTATCTTATTATCTTCTCCTTGGTGAACCTATGAAACCAATTTAATTGTTGACAATTTATTCTCCACAATATTTTAAAAAAAATAAATAAATTATTCTCCATTACTATCTTATTCTATATCCTAAAGTAAATACTAAAAAGATGGTCATTTTATTCGTTATTACATTGATAATTATTTAATAACACTTATCAAAGTAAAACAGATAAGAAAAAATAAGTAAACAAGGACCTGAAATATCATAATTATTGCATTACCATTTTCTATGAGAGATGCTTTCTTCTTCGCTTGGTGAGATGCACATGAACAGACTATAAGAACTGAAATAACACCAATAATCAAAATGCCAGCACCAATACCGACAATCAGGATCACACTTGAATGTTTTCCTTTGTTTGAAGTAACAAGCGCTGAAGGAGATGAAGGCTTGTATGGAGGTTCTTTAGCTGGTGACGTTGCAATAAAAGGAGCTGTAAATGGACAAAAGTTATAAGAAAGATGCCAGAAAATGGAAACAATTGAATGTCTTTTTGTTTTCATCTTTTTGCAAAATTACTAGCTGGCATCCGTAATACTACTACTCTTACCATTTAAGTGAGCTTATTTCTAGTTTAGAATATCTCGGAAATAAATAAATAAATAAGTAAACTTATTCTATCCTAACCATCTTTCTCGTTACCCTTCTCCTAAACTATATTTCGACAAACAAGCTCACTTAATTTAGTGCGGAGGTAGTACATTATATTATCAACCTGCAATGGTCATTAAATGTTTTTGTGTGTATGTGCATGAGAGAGAGAGAGAGAGACAGAGAGTTGGCTCATGGATTTTCAGATCTCCACAAAAGTATGATTCTTGTTGATGCTCACAGTAGAGCATTTACATGATGCTATAACTCACATGTTTGCGATTGCATTACTCCCTCCCTGTCCCATTCCCTCCTGCTAAGTTATTAGCACAGAACCGTCTCGTAGTCATCAATCAAGAATGCATTTCTTGTTTATTAGTAATTTTTCATTTTTGGAAAACATTAGCTGTTATTAATATTCTCCTTTGTTGTTCTTTTAAAGTATGTTCAAAATTTTCCTTACCTTTATTTTTCTATTTTTGATAGTTTCCTAACCTTTCTTTCTCCTTCCCTCCCTGAGATTCCTTTTTTGACCATAGCATAATTTATGTATGGTTCAGTTTCTATATTGTATCGGAAGATCTCTGCTCACCTTAGATAGAGGAGCTACTCTAATAGCTTATGGGAGCTACTTGGCGCTCTTGGCCCTAGATTATATAAGGATACTCACTGCAGACTGGCTACCATGCTATACAGACAACTATTCCCAAAAAAGGGCCTTAAAGCCATCAGGCTTTCCAGGTTCTTTTTAGAAATCTTGTTGGAATTTCATAAAATAAGATTTCTTCCAGCTGGTCACTTATTTCTTCGCTGAAGATCCCCCGTTCCATCAATGAGACTTTATGTGGTTCTGATATTTTATTTTTATGTTTATGGATAAGTATAGACTTAAGAGTTTTATATGTATACTCTTTGCTCAAAACTTGACATAAAATTGTTCATACAGCACATTTAGAGAAAAAGGTATGCAACAAACTGACCAAAATAAAAACTTGCCCGTCTCACCATTAAACAATGATGAGGCGTTGCAGCACAAGCATTCATGTTTATAGAGAGATCCTACAAGCATAAAATGAAGGTGTAAATTACCTTGCGAAGGAGTAAGAGGCCTGAACCAGGTTATATTGAGAAGGTTGTAGTCGCCAACTAATCTGGGATCCATACGAACCCTATGCATGGAAAGTGAAGAGTTTATTCCTGATGCTTCAAAAGCAGAGAAACTGATTCCCGTATGTGGAGTTATGTCCATTGAAATATTCCAATTTGATGAAGTCACTACATAAAAGTTGATTGGCTCAATTTGAGAACCCCACAAACCAAGTTGAGAAGCAAACTCATCTAGGAAAAGGTTCCAATTTGGGTTAGATGAGACATTTATAAGGAGAATGTCAAGCTTTATAGGATATACACAATGGCAATTCCTGGTTCCTCTTTTTAGCACCATGTCCGGTCCACAACAATCTGGTAAACAGTGAAGCCATAATTGAAATCAGTAAGATTCCTTTGAATTAGAAAAATATATTTATGGGGGATATTTTTTAAATATTCCTGATAATTTCTGAATAAACAATAATGATCAAGAATATTTATTACTGTTAACGGTAATATTTCTGAGCAAGAATACAAGTAAATATTTATTTTTATATGTAATAATGAGCAAGAATACAAGTACATATATATAGGTCTTACTAGAGGTGTGCGGCGATAGCGGTGGCTGAGATAAACCGTTAGGTATAGTACCAAAACTAGATTGTGCTGGGGAAATCTCTGCCAAATGTGGCGGTGCCAGGCCAGCACTGGGAGACACTAATTTGCTCTTTTTCATTGACGGTTTTGACAAACGTGAGCTTGAAGGAGGGTGAGCAGAGGTTATCAGGGGGCTGTAGAAAGGAGGCTGAGCAGGTGCTATTATAAGATTCGGTGCAGGATGAGGTGAGAGATGTTTCCAATGTGGTTTGTGGAACATTGGTAGATTAGCTGGCAGGGGAAGATCAGGCGTAGCTGGTGCTAGCAAAGGCGAATTGGTTGGCGATACAATCTGTGCTTCCAGTGGGTTATCAGGTAAATCTGCATAGGTAATGCATAAGACATAACACGTAACAAGCAACTTTTTCAGCAATGACCATTGGAACTTTTTCAGTGCTCCTGCAAATTCTTTTGAAAAGTAAAGTCAAACACACATCTAGCAAGCAAGCATTCCATATTTCCATTAATGGTGAAAGTACTAGCTAACTTTATATAGATAGCAAGAATGAACCTAACAATGAAGAGATTTCCTGCTTGACAGATAAAGATTTGTTCAAATTACCAGGGTCGTTTTACTTTTTGGTGACTAAACATTTCATTGAACAAAACTGAATGTTTAGATAAAAGAAAGAAAGAATGAAACATAAAACAAATCTTAGTGTTGAAGACTACACAAAAGGCCCCAGCTATACAGATACAAAAGTTTGTGGAAATACAAACATAAACTACACAAGACCTATACACTTGAATTACAAATGTCACTTGCCAGTCTAAAGTATCTTTAGAAACACTCTTCCCTTTAATATCATCAATTATTGTTGAGAACCATATGAAAGTTGCTTTCAATATCATCAAGCATTTAAAGATCCATTACAAAAAACAGATAAGTCGATCAAACAGAAGCAAACATTTCATTTTTTTACTTTTTTGGGACAAGTAATCATATCATTTTCTCACTTGAATATAGATGTAGGAGAACACCAAGTATTTTCTATTCAATTATCAAAATTACTCATAATACCACTCACATCAATTTGGACCTGGCCAAATTTACCTCTTCATTTTTAGTAGCCATGCTGATTATATGACTAATCTCTAGGGCGTTTACTTTACCAATACCGATAAATGAAATTTGGTATGAGACCGGTAAAAACCGTATATTCAAGACTGGGTTCAATATATAGTTTCGGAGATTCGATAAAAAAACACGGAACCGAACCGGGGTTTAGCGGTTGTACTTAATTAATTAAATATGCTAGATACTTTTCCAAACACGTGCCCAAGCCCAATCTTCCAAGTCTTCTCAATTCTTCGTCACGGTAAGAGTCCCTCTTCCTCCCATCTTCAATTTCACCAGCTGCCCATCTCCAAGTTCCCTCTTTGATCTGGAATCCTTGTGTTCCAGTTTCTCTCCTGATGGCTTCTACTTTTCTAGTTATTAAAACAGCCCTTTCTCCTCCTTGTTGGAAACTATTTCTCTTCTACACCTTTCTTCTTCTCAACCAAACATATATACATGTGTATATATATGCCTTCTCCTTCTCTTCTCAGACCCTACAAAGAATTTCTTTTTTTCAAAAATAGCTTAGCATCTTCTGATCTGGTATCTTATATGGGTCACTCAATATAGATCTAATCAATGAAAGTGGATTAAAGGCTAAAATATTAAGGAATTTGCTGGCATGCAGAAGTTATTCTCCTAGTAAGTTTTATTATTAGCAATTTTTCATGTTTTTAAATTTTATTAAGCAAATGTATTTACTATCTACTTGATTCTTTATTAATGGAAATTATTTAATTGACTTGATTGGAAATTTGTATAAAGCTTGAATCTTTGCTCTTACTACCTCCGTAGCAACTTATTGGGGTATTACTTATTGGAAAAATACAACAAATATGGTTCAAATTTCTCGGGTTCAAATTTCTTTGCTTGACTGGAAATTTGTGATGGATTGGAAAAAGGGTAAAACAGAGATAAAAATGGAGACCATATTGGTACCTGTTGGGCCATGAATATCTTGGGCTGGTCAATTCTTATTTATCGTGGGCTTTCCGGGTCAAGCCCATTTTTACCCTTGAAGTATTGGGCTATTATCTAAATGATTATTTAGATAACCTTTGGATTGGAGCTGGTGGTGGGTGACAGATGACAACTTATAGACTAAAGTTATCCCTAATCTGTGGAATTAACAGGCGGCTGATTGAGGTGATGGATCCAGCCGTCTTTAGCTTCCTTCATTAATGAAGAGTTGATATAATGTTGACTGGGTGAAGAGCAAGGATGAAAAGGCCTGCATGCAGTCAACTGACAAGAAATATCAGGGGGAAAACATGCAAGGTGATGAGACAATATATGAGGACAGAGCACTACATGAAAGAGGTAACTAACATTTTTCTCAAAAAAAGAAAAAACACTAGAAGATACGACCTCCATTGTTAAACCATTTTCTCGGACCTGTACTTATTCTCACACCGGAGCGGACCCCGGCGGCCCAAAACCGTCGAGATCCGGTGCTGACAGTGTTCACTGTGTAGGATTATGTGTGCTTTTCGTGATTGAAGCGCAAGACGAGATAGTAGCGTTAACAGTACCGAAGCATCTCCAACCGCTCCGGGGTATTCGGTACTAGTATCAGGAAGGTATTTTACTGATGCACAGGCTTACTCATCTCCAACCAAATCATATGCAAAAAAACAGCCAAAGCAAGTCTTTTCGGATTTATTAAGCAGACCTTTTCTTTTAGAGTCTGCATGTTACAGTTGTTTAATCTAATGCCGTGTTGCAAAATTCTTTATCAAATACCTAAGAACGACTGGTTCAGAGTCTACTTTTAAGTACCTAGCACAATGAACCTTTTTATGCCACAGAACTCTGCAAACTACTATTGTAGATATCCTGCCATGGGAGACTGGAACCTAAATGCTCTGTTTGAATTTCTGACAAGAAAAAATACACCAGCAAATGTGGACTTAATTGTAGTCGTAATTATTAATATCAAATTATTCATTATTTGAAAACTGAAAAAGCTAACAACCAACTATAACTTAATTTCTCAAATGGATGCATTTTCCCCAGATCCTTTTTCCAAAAATGGCACTTCAAAGCTAAGATGACGAGAATAATAAGTAAACAAACACTACTGTTTCTACCGAGCTCCAAGAAAATATTTCACTGAAGAGCTAAATTAGGAAAGTATATTCTCTTCCCATATTCCATAAGAAATTTCATTTGCATAAAAATACCTAAAAGTATTACTAGCAGAGCGAACCCCAAACTGTTAAAATTAAATCAAGCAACTTCAACACAAACCCTAGTTTAAGCAGCTCCAACTAGTACATATTCATTGAGCAAAATGTTCCACATTTCAAAATTTTGGCAAAACAAAGAAGTAAAGCAGAAGAAGAAAACAGTTCAAATCACACGAAGCACAATCACGCACCAGTGCCATCAAAATGAGAGAACAAAGGAAGCACCGACATCTCTGCTTAGATCTGCTATGATCAGCAGCAAGCATTTCTATGAGTGAATTTATAAGGATCCAACGGTGGTGAAATCAGCATCAGATGGAGTCGAGATTGAGAATCGGAAGACATGTTGGCCATTTTTTAGCTCGGAGAAATATATACCGGAGAGAGAAACGGCGAGTCTTTTGGTGGAGATGTCGTTCGCGTCACTCTGTTATCACTACTACTCGAAAGCAGCATTTTTTTCTTCTTCTTATTCTTTATGATTATTCTATTCTAATGCGAGAAGGGCCTTATGCTTTTATCTATGTCAGTCTAACGTGCGCCATTGACGGAAATTAGTGACATAACGGTAAAGAACGGTCGACGTCAGTCGTGTCGGTCGGTTGTTCGTTCGTTGAAGAGTATGCAAGAAGATTGGTGACTAGATTGCTATGTAGTGCCTGCCCGCCCATGGTTCATTCCTGGACTCTATTTTTTTTTTTTAATAACAATATATAATAATCATTTTCTTTCAGCTATTTAACTGTTTTTTTTAGTGTGTTCTTTTTTCACCTACAGAATATGGACAAAGATCGTGGCCTGGGAGCTTAATTATCCTGTCAAAAAAGTTATTAACATCCTACTTATGAGCTTACTTTGTAAATAAATATATAATTATATTTTATATGAGCTTTTGTATTTTTATACTCAAAATAAAGTTGTGTTTCAAAAACGTAAGTTAGCCTTCTTGTCACAAATTAAGAAATGCCCCACCTTGTACAATCAATTTAACTCACCTCTCAAAATTAATTTAGCCCCTTACTGGTGGTGACACATGTCAAATTATTAGATTAAACTATTGATATGTACTTTTGCCACGACTTTTAATTTGCAAATCAATCATTGTTTTTGAAAAATAACCACATTTTCATAGAAATAAATAGCGAAATGAAAGTCCACCTAAGGTGCTATTTGTTTACATCTGATTGTCTCTTAATGAACTGTCTCTTATTCGCTAAGAGGCATGATGCTGTTTATTTTTTTTTTGTTATATCTGAATGCCTCTTAATCGGTAAGACAGAAAATAAAATCTTAATAATTAAGAGGTACCTCTTAATGAAATTTTTTTGATAATTTTTTTTTATATAAATATATTCAACAATATTATTCACTCATTTTTATTAAATCGAATATTTAAAATTATTAAATAAAAATTTACCCTTTAAAATAGTAAAATAGTGTCATTAAGAGACAACTTACTTTTTAGTTATCAAACAGTTTTTTAGATTCAGACCTCATAACCATTCAAATGATCTAATTTATTAAGACATCATAATCATTCAGATCTTAATCGCCAAATTTATCAAACACAACCTAATCTTAAGTGCACCGAAAAATCAAAAATGTCATAAAGATAGGATAAATGAAGTTTATAAGACCCCACCCCATAGAAAGAGACATGAATCCACGTCAACGTTATGGATTTTAAATATGAGAAGCTCATAGTGTTGATTGATTATATATGGGTCCTCTTAATATGTGTCTTAAGATCACATACTAAACACATGTTTCAAGAAAATATTCTCTTGAACTATATACATATTTTATTAATTTCTGCAGTTGCACCAAATTCAAGGGAATATGTACACAATTCAAGGGAATATTCTCTTGAATTGTGTACTTAGCATGTGCCCTAAGGGCACATGTTAAGAAATTCCTAAGTTTATCTGTATTATTATGATTGTGATTTTGTATTTGATTATCAATATTCAATATCCATAATACTTGTATAGCTTCTTGAAATCGGGATTTCAAAATGAAGTTATCATACAGAATGTACACCTTCCCTCTATATAATGCAAGATTGTTAAACTAGTTTATTGTGTACAACTGCTGTCTGTTAATTTAGCAGTAGAGTACCTTAATTTTTAACTAGGTTTTTGAATATATTCTCCAATTTTGTCTACAAAACAGAGAAATTATATGCAACTATAAGAGATTTGCAAATTATGAACTACTACTAATAAACATGCAGACGTAGTCCTCCTCCCCATATTAACCTGGTAATCACTGATCAACAACCTCACCTACAGCCTTATCTAGAAATATGATCAGGGTCGGTCCTAAGAATTTGGAGGCCCTGTGCGAGAAAAAAATAGGAGCCCTCTCATATAAAAATGCTAATTTTTTATCAACACCAATATATAAAGTATAATTTATATCAAAATTCATCATTAATTAAAATAATAAATGTCAACGTCGAATAACAAAATTATCAATTAGAAAGAAAATATAACTAAAACTTCAATAAATTATCAATTAAAAAGAAAAGGTAGCTAAAACTTAAATGGACAATAAACTTCACACGATCGCTAGTATCATTCTTGCATTTTTTGCTGTAAAATCATCAATCAAACTTTCATAATCAATTTTCTACATATACACAAAAAAAAAATCGGGGGCCCTCCGAATTCGGGGCCATGTGCAGTCGCCCCTTCTGCACTCCTCAGGACCGGCCCTGAATATGATTCAGATGCACTTTTCAGTATCTATCTAGACTTTACTCCAACCAAAAAACAGGTGAGCTGAATAAGCATCCAATAGTTTGTTGCAACTTGCAATCAATAAATAGGTTAGTAACCATTAAAGGTTAAGTCTGTTGCTAATTCAATGATTGAAGGCCCCAATTTTGCTTCTATTTCGAATATGACTTTCAAATACCCATAATTCCATGTCATATGCCCATAATTAAACCATCACGGATTAGCCAAGGGATCTTCGAGGAAGTTTGCTCCTTTCCTTGACTTTCTAAATTCGAACCTAGAGGCCACCACCCAGAAAAATTTTCTTAAATGCACCAGACCAGACCGATAATGGGGGGTATGCCTTTAAGATTGGAGAGATTTAGTCTCGTTGACGTGTGAGCAGGCCCGATAATAGCCTTACCGTTTCAAACAAAAAATAAAAAATGTTATCAGCATCCTAGAACTTGTTCCTAGCTTATGACAAACTGGACTAGTTTGACAAAGTAGTTGGAGCATATTCCACACTGAATAGTCCTTTGTAGTCAACATTCAATTCATTTTCGTAATGCTTCTCCATGTTCGTATCAACAAAATAGTGGAAGATAAAAGAGAGATAACTTATGTACAGGAACAACATTATATATTACAATCTGCAACTCATGAGATATGCTATTTCAGTTTAGCAAAGTTCTGGAACATTCGCCGCATCAGTGAAATGCTCCTGAGCACAATCTTTTCATCTATATTCGCCACTAGTTGTACAAGAAGAATTCTAATTAGAAATTTTTTAAGTGAAGAAGTAAAGACTAGAGTATTTGCAGGTACAAACCGTATCTGAAGAGGCTATGGTATGGTAGCATCCAATGGGCATGAATCAATGATGTATAGCAATGATGGGAGGGATCGACACTATGCCTTGGGACATTTCAATGCTCCCATGCTATTAGTGACTTGTTTGTGTCGACCGGCATTTGGGCATATCTCCAAGCAGGGCTCTTTGAGAGTGATATCATCTTCCGGCACAGGAGGGAGGACACCAAATTTAAACTGCCTCCACATAATCAGATGATAGAGCAAGAACTTTAAAATGAAATCTTAAGACATTATGGGATTATTTGAAAGAGAGATGTGGTTGAAGCTTAGATAGCTGTTAGATAATTGCCTGAGCATTTCAATCATGGAGGAGCTATATAACATTTATCAGTGTGACAACTGTTAGGAACGGTACTGGGTTAACATCCAACTATCCAAGTTACATCAGCTAGAAATCAGCCGCAATGGTGATATACTTCATTGTGGTCCACATAAATATTAAGGTGATAAAATTTCTCTGTTTAAAATCTTCTTTAAATCAATGTATATCCATTCTTATTGAATTTTCTTGTTGAAAAATGAAATACAACAGCCATTGATATCAGATGAGATCTAAGGATAAGTTCCTCTTACAAATCTGTAGAAACTTTTTCAGTTCCATTCCTAAATAATTTCTACAACCATGTAGAAGAAATGGAACTTTGTTTTTGAATTCCTCCAGATCCAGATTATCTCTCAACAGAACCTTGGATGTATACTAAGGGTTTATCATTTAAACTAAGAAAGCAGACATATATGATGAATAGAATGACAAATGCCAAATTCCTCCATCAAGATAACAAGCAACACTGTCACAATAGTGAAACACATAAATGAGAATATAATCCATTAGACCTATTAGCTTGACAACCAAACCACATACCTGACAGCTATAATCACTGAAGTTTGGCTCCATCAGTAAGGGCACACCCATGCAGTCCTTCATGAAAGTCTGATATAACAATCGTGCAACAAAACTAATATCTGCCTCTCATGTATGATTCAAGTAAAACATCTCGTTTCTTTTATAATTTTCAAGGTTCTTGTCTAAAAATGAAAGTTTAAAACGGCAAATTTAGTATATATGTCCTGATATAAAATTTATTCCAACTAAAAATTATTTGGGTAGTCTAGCTTGCAAGGTCGATTAGAGAACCTTGCTACCAAAAGATCCTATCACTATTTATGAAAAAATCGAGACAGAAGTGATCTCAATCATTCGTGCATGGTTGGAGCAAGAATAGTGGTGATGGGAGGATTTCAATTCTTGTTATACATATTAAAACTATTGAGGATGCAAGTAAATTCTTCATAAAAGAGAAATGCATATGAAGACAAGAAACATGAGTTTTAAAACTACTAACCTGTGTAGGGAGCTTACATGTATTAATACATATGCCAACACATTTGCTCTCCTCTAAATACTTGCATCTTTCAACAAATACCTACAAGAATATCCAAACCCCAAAGGGGATCATGACTGCCAAATTATACAAGTGAAGATCAGCCAGTCAAGACAGGAGGCGATTCAGAAAGCAAAAACCATTACCCCACTCATCAATGAGAATCCATTAGGAAGATCAACAGAATTAACAGTGCATGGACCCATGAGCCACTGGCAAGATAGTGCAGTCACCCTTGCTTAAAAAAAGACAAAGTGCAAACTTCTAGCAGTCAAAAACGAACTGAGCACTAACAATCAAAGCAAACAGCCAAACTAAACAACCCAGTTCAGGAAGCACAAGTTGAGTTCTATGAACCGCCCTAAGAAGGATAAACTCACCAACCATCACCGCTGCCACTTTTCCTCCGGCAATAGGGGCAATGAGCATTCTGTAAAGCTCTAAAAGTAATGGAGGAAACAGCGATCTTAATATACGAACCTTGCAAACAAACAAAACAATAGCTACTGGTGATCAGTGCAGTATGTAATTGGCACAAAGGCATTAATGACAAGAAGTAGTTCCGACTTCTCCTTCCTATATACAGCATATGGATATTTAACTTTTATTATATCTTCTGCATTAAATCTACAAGCCATTACTCAAAATATCAATGTTTGTTCTGCTAATTCAGAAAATAGACATAATTTAATGTTAATCACACTTGTAACCATAAACAAATAAAGATTGAAATACCGCTGCTTCTGTCGTTTCAGAGTTGCTTCCGCCAATCATAAGATGGTTTGCCACTTCTATTAGTCCATCATATCCAGACTTCTCCGAATCCCATCCAGCCTCCTGTTACTAGTCCCTTAAAATATAAACATACAATCTAAAAGTGTAACATTATCGAGTGACAAACTAGCGCTGATATGACCAAATTCACTGTTTCGCCACTCAAAATGCAAGAAAATTCGTTGCTACCCTTTTGCTTACACTTACAAACTTGAAATGGAAAGACATAATAGAAAGATGTATCAGGAAAAGAAAAAACATTTTTTTACAATGTTATCATCTTTCTCGGGCTAAAACATTTTCTACAAAGTTATCATCTTTCTTAGGCTATGTTTGGAACTCTGAGAACTGGAAAAGCATGGAAAAGGAAATGGAAATGTAAAATTTTATTGAAATATTATTAACCATATAAGACAATGCATTTTAACATTTTTATCGAAATTAGAATTTTAAAGGTATAGATAACTGGATTTTTGTGCATTTAGATGGTTTTTCTCATTTATATATAATTGTTTTTGTTCCCCTTTCCTTTCTTTTTGAGTTCCTAAGTTTCTTTACTTTTCTTCTTCCTTCCTTTTTGCACCCTAGTAAAAATAACAGAATCACAAACAAAATAATAGTATTTCCAAATTATTGGAATTTACAAGTAACTTAGCCATCAAAAATTCAAAATTGAACTGACCTGAACCATTTTGTTTCGGAAGGAGTTGAGAAACAGGTTGTCCAAGATACTGGGTTTGTGTTCTGGTTTTGAATTTTTCTCTGTTGATTTTATCTGGGAAATACTCGAATAAGATTTAGATTCGCATCCCATAAAGTGTTTGTGGAAGAAACTGATTAAAATAAGTGAAGAAACGCACCGTTTGTGATTGAGGAGAGAGACATGAAAATCGAAAATTAGGGTTCCGAATGTGAAGTTTTGGGTGTGAGAGATTAAAATCTGAAAGAGAGAGAGGAGGACGAACAAGAGCCATAGCCGTAGGTAAGGCAGCTGCCACCAAGTCTCACTGCCTACGCATTTAACACAACATCCTAAACAATTTTTTTACCGGTGAAAACGTACTATTTCCGTCCCGCCAGCATTGTTAGTTTATAAAATGACGCATGAAAGTCTAATTAGTTTAATGATTGACTATAAGTGGGTTTGATTTTATTATCAAACTAGCATATTTAATATTAAATTGATATGAATTTATTTAATTTTAAGTGATATAATTATTATAATTATATAATATATAGCAAAATAATATTAATCACTATTTTATTTTAAATTTTTATAAGTTATATTAATTTTAAAATTTAATATATCGTCTTTTGATTTTAAAAATTAAATAAACGGAGGGAAATACATCATTTTGTATCTCTTTTTTTATAGCATTTTTTTAGTCACTATAGTGTTTATATTTTACTTTTATCATAACCATCAGCATATTACTGGAAAAAAAACTTTTTATTCTTATGGGGCTTTTTTTTTTAAATTGTTATTATTATTATTAAATACAACTGGGACCATATTATTGGAATGGAGTAGGGAGTACGAAATATAGGTATGCAACTAATATTTCTAGGAGCATTTTTAATATATACTATTACATAAGTTTTATGAATAAAAAGTGGATTCTCTGCTGCACTCTGGTAAAGTAAGTTGTGTAAATAACAATTTTTTATGCAAATAGGATGACAAGTTCTAATTTTATTTGCAAAGGGGATTAATCCAAAATTAGGAAAACATTTTAACATTTGAAATTAATTTACAAAATCTTAAAAATCAAAATTAATAAGAATTTATATAAATTTTAAAAAATATAATTAATACTCCCTCGATTTCAAAATTAAAGATACATTTGAAAATAATTTTACGTTCTCAAATATTACCTTAATATTAGTTAATCATTCGGTTGTAGTGATGTGATATTGAAAATGATAGTAAAAAAAATTAAAATTTAGAAACATCATCTCACTTATAATCCTAAAATAGAAATATATATCTAATTTGATAGCAGACTAAGAGAAGAGCATGTTCAGGAATGACTTATTTTAAAATAATTTATAAGTTAAATTTTAAAATGACTTATAAGTTATTTTAAGTTGTGACTTACAAATAAAAGTATTCGACACCATTTTCACTTATATGTTAAAAATTAAGTTAAAACTAGTTGTTAAGATGTTCAACTAAAATGACTTATAAGTTAAAGTTATAAAGATTAACAAAATTAGGGCAAAAAAAATCTTTATATTTGGTCAAACCTATATATTTTTAAATAATTTATAGGTCAATTTTTGAAAAGTAAAAAATTGTTATTTCGTAAAAACTACATATAAAAAAAAAATCACATACAAACACTCAAATAGTAAAAAAAAAACTACTTACTTATAAATTGATTTGACCAACTTATAAACTACTCCCAAACGTGCCCTAAAAAGAAAAATATATCTCTAATTTTAAAAACAGTACTCCTTTCGTTGGTTCACTAATAGTTGTTGGTATTCGAGTCTCCAATAGCGGGGAAAGAAGAACATGCACCACAAAAAGAGAATTAGGCAAATGCTGGTTAAGAGACATTTTCTTTTTCTTTTTTTGGTAGAGCGCTGCACAAGCCGAGTTTCATTAACATATCAAGGTATAAAATGGAATACACAAGTCTTTTCCAATATTACAAGCAGTGACTGAAAAGTCGCGTCACAAAATTCGCAACCAACAATCAACAATAGCCAAGATCAAACACCCCCCCCCCCCCCCCTCTCTCCATTTTCCTGCCAAACAAATCCAAAAGCAGAACAAGGAGAAAAAGTTCCTAAAAAATGTCTGCTTCTCACTATGGAATTCAGTGGCTGGGGATGGGAAACCAATGGAACTGGGAGAAGCCTTTGACAAGAAACCGCTAGATCCTCTGCTTCAGCGCCACATCAATGATTCCTATTGACGATTTAGGACGATAATGTTCATCCGTGTCAATCTCTTCAATTTCCTGAATACCACATTGCAGGGAAATACGCTAACATAAGAAGAAGAAGAAGAAGACTATTAAATACGGTAACATAAAATTACTAATTCTTCCCATCCAATACAGAGGATGTTCCAAATTTGAGGATTGGCATGACAACATGCTAACAATTAAATCTAAATTTATAAAGCTAACTTTTACATGTTATCAATCCTATTGAGTTGCTCAACAATAATGTTGCTTTTATATTCCTCTTCTGCCACTGGATGTTCTGCTATTCTATGTAATTATAAAAGATAAAAACGGAAATAGGTAAAACGTATAGCATGGGGTGTTATTCCAACTGACAAAATTGTGATACGAAATCAGTCAAGTAAGAGCATCTCGTCTTCAGCTGTCCTAATGGTGCTAGAGGAAGTTGAGAATTGGTTACAACAATTTTTATTTTTATTTTTTTGGGGGGTGGGGGTTCTGATAGGATATTCATGTAAAGGTTCTTGTTTATTTTGTTTTAATTCCACCGTTGCAGTTGATATTGTAGAGGGGGAATGCCCCAAGTAGTTCTTAAAATTTTGCTGAGGTTAATAAAATTTACTGACATTTACACAAGAGAAATGAAAATAAAAATACACAGCAATACTGAAAGAATATGACTAATTCTGGCTATTTTCTAAAACATATTAGAATGCAGCAATGCCTTTTTCATGGGACGTGAACTCAAAAACTCAAAATTCAGTTCGAGATCCTTGTATGCAACAACTTTATGAAAATCCAGATATGTCAACACCAAAAGAAAGAAATAGATAGGAAAAAGGAGGGGTGTTCAAAATTGTTTATCACCTGAACAACATCTTCTCCGCTGATCACACGCCCAAACACATTAAGCTTCTCATTTAGATCTGGGATAGGTGCAGTTGTAATAAATAGTCCAAAGCCTTCTTTGCCATGTTTTGCTTTCGAAGTACCAATCATAAAAGCCTCATGCTTCACACTGGATAAAGACCAGAAAATTGAGAGAGAGGGAGAGAGGGGGGGAGGGGGGGGAGGGGGGGGAGGGGGGGGAGGCAAGAAACCAAACACTATCAGAAGTCCATCAGGATACAATTAAAACATCTAAAAGGGGTGCAGGTCAGGGAAGACCTTTTATCCAGTTGATTATAATGTTTTCCTCTAGAAGTCCAATCTTCGGTAACTCCATGTCTTTCAACATCACCTCCTTGAATAACAAAATTCTTAATTACACGATTAAATTGCATCCCTTTGAATTGCCCCATCTGACTGGAAAAATTAAAATATTTCAGCTTTATTTACAGCAACAAGGCATGAGTCACCCCAAAAGCTAACATCATGCACACAATAAAGGCATCACAAAGATGCAACCAGCTTCTATATTAAAAGATGCTAAAAGAAAAGTTCATCTCAATACATTATTATCTATCTACATTTTCAATAAAAACACTAATCATTTATCCAACAATTCCAGAAACATTATATGAATTGGGATCCAGTTCTGCACTCTCCTAGGCTTCTACTTTCACTGTTTTCTCCTATCATAACCATTTTCAGACGCATTCCCTTTTAAATGATACTTGTATAAAATGTCAGGCAACTTAACCAAGCTATTTCTGATGAGGGTAATGAACATAAAACATTTAATAGTGTACGGAACTGCAGTAATATTATGAATCTATTTAAAAAATCGTTAAACACCTAATTGCACTGAAATCAGTGAATATGTAAACGCTAGAATCTAGAACTTGAATTCCTATTTGCTAAACTAAAAGGCATAATTTTCAAGATTAGAAGCTTCATTACTTCCAGGTTATTAATCGATATATCAGTACAAGAAAATGGCAACTCCAACTTTTATTTGGTAATTATCTATTTTCTTACTCATGAATCACATCAACAATTTACTTGATTGAATAATGAAAAGTAAAATATAGTGAGACAAAATAATCGAATGTAATTAAGGTCACTGCATGAACACCTAACATTAGCTTTAAGATAAATAAATGGATAAAAGAGCTGAGCTCAATACTCACCATGAGTGAATAAATTCAGCAACAACTTCTGGAGCACCTTCCTTGTAAAGTTCCACGGTTATTGTACCTTTTGAGGTATTAAAAATCTGTTGTTCGTAACCACGTCAAGATACACTACTCACTAGCGAAGGAAATAATATGAAATAGCTTTAAAAAATGGACACAATGGCTTTAAAATAATAAATTGTCTGAAGCTTGCAGCATCCCCAAATTACCGATAGTGAAAAGATTTCTAAAGAATAAGAAACAAGAAAGACGCAATATCTATAATATAAGGACCACTATTCTAAGAAAGATCAATTTCAAAACAACCAATCAAATCTGGTAACAATTAAGCACTACATGTGAAATCTTACCGCATATTTGGCGACATCTGCTTTCTCGGAACCATCAAAAGCACCTTCACTCTGCAGTATGCAAAAGAACAAACATAGGCAGAGGCAATTAACTTGATAATTGCAAAACTTCTTCAGCATATAAAGCATTAAAGATCTATGACGCATACTTGAAATTCCGCATGACCATGAAAAGATGATTTCAAAGATTTACGTTATCAATGAAAAAGCCACGACGCACGTGAATTGTCACATTAAAGGTAGGCAAGAAGAAAGCTAACAAACCAACGGGCAATAAACAAATAATAAGTGTAAACCTATCAAAATTGAAGCAAAAAAGTACTAATCCCAAAACCCAAAAAAAAAAGAAGCAAAAAATTGTACCTCATGAATTGGTAACCCATCCTCTGTCTGAAACCTTGACCTAAACAAAAGATTAGCATGTACAATTCTAATCAGATAAAATAAGTACTGATAAGTGTTTTCATTCATTCCTACAGATATATATCTACTTAAAATTCAATCTTTATTTATCTGATTTATTAAAACTTGATGTTTCAGGACTACAGCCAGGTTGTTTGAGTAAAGGAAATGTCTTCGTTTATTCCCTTCACAGTTCATTTCTTCAAAAAAAAATTCCACCATCCCCCATTTTTGCAACTCTTTTTAGAGCGTGTCAAAGATTTTATGACGTGTCAAAAGTATATTTATATATTATATATTTATAATATTTCAAAGATATAACATTTGAATATTTTAAAATATATAACACAATCTAAATATGATTTTGGAACGTCCTAAAATCTGTGCAGCACACTAGAGTTGCAAACAATGCGGGAAGGAGGGAATATAATATATTGATGGACGTGCACATTTAACGTGTCACCTATCTAAGTATCTAGTGTGTATATACATATATATATACACTTTAAATATGGGAAGGCTTAAGCATTCTTTGTGAAACACTTTCATTAATTAATTTTTAATATGACTTGCACATTACTGAATTTAATTCAAGCCATAGATTATGCTAAAATAATATCTTTAAAGTAACAATTTGGGTTAACTTAACTCAAACGTGCCACTGGTTAAGACGCATGTTGTAATACAACAACGATTATTTTAGTGCTTACTTTACATTAATATAATAAAAAGATGATTTTAAATGTTGCATTTACTGACAAGCCAAAGGGTGATACTAGGGGTCCCAAATTTTTAGCCTCAAAAAGTGTCTTAAATGATATGTCATCATAGCATTGGTTGAGTAAATCTCATATGATTGGTTATGCCATAAATTATCATTAAAATATTCAATGTCATGTCATTTGAGACTCATTTGAGATCAAAAATTTAAGACCGCTAGTATTACTCCAAGCCAAAAGGTTAAAACCAATGTTGGGTAGTGTACCTACTCCAATGTTTAAAGAGGTCTTTATATGCTTCCTTATTCCTAAAATCTCTTGAAATCTATCACAGATATTTATAGACCTTCCTAAGTATTGTCCTGAAATTTGAATTTGTTTCAAAATCCAATAAGAAAACCCAAGAATTGAACATGTCACAATTTATCCAATTTCATAAAAAACAAAAGGTTGTAAAAAACAAATAGTGAAATCCATAAACCTTTGAGTCCAATGTCTGTATGTTGCAAACAGGAAGAACACCATCACAAGGACAATCAGGCCATACAACACAACTGTAGTGGCACTAATACGACTGGGCCCCTTCTTCTTCTTGCTTTGTTGTAGAAGAGCTTGAGGTTTAATTCTAGCCATTGAAGCTTATATAGCTTCAATCCTAAGCACTAAAAACATAGTAAGTCATAATATATGCCCACTGTCAGATTAAAGATCTGAATCGCCAAAAACCACATTTGAGAAAAATTTACTACACAAACATATATTATCCAAATTATAGTGATTCAATATCTTCTGGCATACTGTATCAAAGTTGTCAAATCCTAGCAACAAGTCATATAATATAGAGTTGCTTTAGGGCTAGCCTGGAATGTCCATTCTAGATTCTAGAATACATTCTAGTTCATTGGTATCTCTTCACTATAACACTTTCCAACTTTTTATTTAAAAGAACAAAACAAAACAAAACAAAAAACAAGTTCTGCCTTCTTCTACTTGTAGTGCCAATTTCACCGCCAAAATCCTTATTGCTAATAACAATTTCTATACTTAATATTTCAGCGCTAAAGTTGAAATTGCTAATAAGAGCTTCAATGGATAAATTTGGGAAACAGTTTGACTCTAGTTCAACTTTTAGGAAATATGTCAAATAGAAAGCTCTCTCTCAAACTTCTTTACATTTAATCCCTCTATGTTAATTTACAAATATTAATATAGTTATATTTATATACATGACAAAAAAACATTCTAAACAAGTACATGAACAAAGAAACCAATACTCGAAAAGATTCAAATAACAGATCCTAGGCATATTCATAACATTAAAAATATCAAAGACACACTAACCGAAAGACAAGATAAGCACTTTATAGTATATTAAAAACAGGAAAAAATGCATTTGCAACTCTGAAAGACAAAGACAAATTCTGAATATCATATTTTCCAGTTAGCCAAATGCAGGGAAGTCAAAATCCACTTAATTCAGTCATTTACTTGGAAAGCAAAACAGCAAAAAAATAAAATAACAGCTCCCAACCAAAAAGGATCATATGCGCAAATTAAAACGTAAATCAGGTGAATACATGTGAGTTTTGTGTGCGATGCTAAGAATATATTCAAGTGTCGAGTTAATTTCGCCCTAGAACAGGAAATTTCTAGAAAGAGAAGTTATGAAGTTCGAATCTAAGGATTTAATGGAAAATTAAGATCACGAAAAATAGTTGAATCACCTGAATGAATAATCGTCTATATGAATTCAGGAACAATGACTGTCTACAGATTCCGATTTGTCTTTCAAGAGAAGAGACGGTCTGTCGTATGCGAGTAGACCCGGCAAAAAAAGCCCGGTCCGGCCCGGAAAAAAGCGGGTTATAGGCTTTATAATTTCAGTTCATGTAAAGTTGAGTCGTTTTGGCCGGGCCTGCGACGGCTAGCGGGTGACCCGGCCGAGCCCGTGACTCGTTCATGAGTTTTTTTTTGTTTTATTTTTTTTAAAACAATGATGCTTGTAAGGGTTGAATACAAAATCTCCAACTTATTAAATAAGAGTTAAACCAACTGAGCTACAATAACTATTTCTTTTTATAATTTTTTTTAAATAATCAAAAAGAAGTTAGCAAAATAATAATATTTGAAATATTTCTTTTATACACATCATATGCCATGTGTGATGATAACTCATCCTTAGTTAACCATGGTCTAGTTTTAAGGGCATTTTTTGCCCAATTATTAGAATTCCAAAGTTTTTTTGTGAAATAAAAAGAGCTCATGGGTTATATTGAAAAAAAGTGCAGAGTTCAAGGGATTTTTTGGGTCATTAAGTATACATATATATATATATATATATTAGATCATCGGATAGACGCTCACGATTTATTGTAAGAATAATCTTAATTTGACAACGAATCAATCTAATATATGTATGTTAACAAAGTTAAAAAATTAGGCAAATTAAGCATGTGATGTGGAGCTTTCTGTTGGAATTCAATGAATTTCGAAGCAAACTTGCATGTTTTAAATTTCTCGTACAACTTTATTTTAAATTTGGAACCCATAATAGATTAAAAATGATAATTTTGATGAGATTCGTGAATATGGCAAAATGTCTTTTTGTGGTGCACCGGTTGAATTTTACACCATAGAGATTCATGAATTGTTCTAATTTTCTCATCTTAAAGTCAACTTGTGTAATCCATATTTATACAAAATTATAAATGTTAAATCCTACTCCCTCCGCTCCTAAAAAAAGAGTCCATTTGCCTTTTTTTTGTTCTAAAAAAAGAGTTCGATTTGTTTTGATTGTAGCATTAACAAACATCTTTAACTCATGAAGTTAAGGGAACTTGAATTTTACAAAATTATGACATAAAAAAATTGTGTAAAATAAATTTTATAAATAAAAAAAAAATATGGCAAAAGCCTGCTGGCCGGCCCGGGTTGGGCCACGGGCCGTAGTTTTTCAGCCAATAAAAAGCCGGGCTGTTTTGGCCCGACCCAAAAATAGCCCGACCCGCCCGTTTGCCAAGTGTATATGCGAGTTTTTACGCTTCTTTCTCTTTTGTTTTTAAATTACTTCCCAGTTCGGGAATGACTTATCACTTAACCAACTTAATACTCATTTGTCTCTGTTCGAATAACTTATTTTTCTACTTATTTGAGTTTTAAATAATAAAAAAATAAGTAAATATTTTTAACTTATTTTAAAATGAGTTAGAAGTCATTTTAAAATAAGTTAGTTTGACCAAATATAATATCTATTTTCTCCATCTTCTATTTTGCCTTTCTTTTTATTAATGTCATTTTTAATAATCTTGATTTTAACTTATAAGTCATCATGAGCCGAACACTTTCATAACTTATTTTAACTTAATCTCTAACTTATAAGTCAAATTAATATTGAGCACTTATAAATCACAACTTAAAATAACTTATAACTCAACTTATATTTTAACTTATAAGTCATTTTAAAATAAGTCATTCCTGAACATGCCCTTAGACCCCGTTTGGCAACGACTTATTTTAAAATAACTTAAAGTTAAATACAAGTTGATTTATAAGTTATTTTAAGTTTTGAGTTTTGACTTACAAATAAAAGAGTATCAATTTGACTTATAAATCATAAATTAAGTTAAAACAAGTTATGAAGGTGTTTGACTCAAAATGACTTATAAGTTAAAATCAAATATAAAGATTACTAAAAATAAAATTAATAAAAAGAGGGAAAAAAATAAAAGAGGGACAAAATAAACATTATATTTGGTCAAACTAACTTATTTTAAAATGACTTATAAATAGTGACAATAACTTATAAATAGAAAAATAAGTCATTGTCAAACAAGGAATAGTGACAATGACTTATAATTTTATTTGACCAACTTATAAGTCACTGCTAAACACAAACACATTTTAATACTAGCTCCCTCTATGTTACAAAAAAAAATCTAATTTATAAATATGAAAATTTTAATTTTTTAAAAAATTGAAACTTAAAATTATTAAATTATTAATTTAATAACACTAATATGATTATAAAATTATGATGATAAATATTAATATTAAATATTAATATTAAAATCGTATATATATATATAAGGTATTTCAACTTACCACATATTAAATTGGTCAAAGGCTTTCCAAAAATTTATTTAAGTTGACTGCTAATATTTACGGAAAGCCTTCAACCATATCTAACTAAAACTAGTAATTGCCCTTCTTTCATTGATATATTATACACTTTCACAAAATAATGAAGTTCATGCTTATAAATATATGCAATTAATATCCCATAAGAAATTTGTAAAATAAGCAGCAGGCCCTAACTCTGTCAATGGACTGCGATCATATTAAGGTATTCATCTATATACATTCTCTCTCTACATCTATATATTTGATGTTTTATTAATGGCTGCATGATTTTATTTTATTTTTTTTAATTTGCAGACTTGTGCTTTGAAAGTGAACATCAACTGTTGTAAAGCATGTCCTATCAAAGTCGAGAAACGGTTGCTGAAAATCAATGGTACTCCTTTTATTCTTTTTAATTTTAATTTTTTTGAATAAAATAAAATAATTTGATCATAAATATTGTTATGATCTAGTGATAAGTACTGCATAATAATTTCTTTTGGTGACTCGTCGTCATTTAGTATTTAATTATTTTCTTATTTTAGGCGTTATTTCAGTTGAAGTGGATCCAGAAAAGAATTTGGTAGTCAATTATAGGCATAGTAGATCATATTCAACTAATCAAGAAGATGAAGAAAATGGGAAAAAAAGCAGAGCTTGTGGAAAGAGAGGATGCTGATAATAACAACAGCAACAATAATAATAATAACACTAACAACAACAATAATTACAACGATTTTGGCCAGCAAGTCCAAAGTCACGCACCACAAAATCTTATTCAACCAGAATGCATGGCATCTCCTGCTGAATTTCTTAAAGATATATGGGGCGGTAGGGATGATCAAGTGCCTCCTTGTTATGGTCCAAGAATGATGATGCATGCAGGATATGTTGGTGATATGCCGCGGCCGCCGCCTTCATATGACCATTATTATCCTCCAAGAATGATGATGCACGCAGGATATGTTGGTGATATGCCGCCGCCGCCTTCTTCTTCATATGACCATTATTATGGTCCAAGATTTATGCCAACAGGATTCCAGTTACCATGAAGTTAAGTAAATGGGTCAATTGACCAATACAGATCTGACACGCAAAGAGAGAAAACATCTCCCGGCCTGCGTGTCAACACTGTATTGGTCAATTGACCAAAGTTAATTTCATGTTAACCGGTGACGGATATCTTGATTTTCACCTCATTCTTTTTTTACGTATCATAGGAGTATATTTTTCATTCCTCTTAACTATTAGTGATTGTCATTTGTGGGTTTTAAATATATGGTCTTCTATCTGCTTTAGCAAATACAGAAAATATCACGATATGCAGTTTTTATAAACTATGCTACTTGGGAATCAGTATTAAGCTAGCTTTTGAAGGGATTCTGCTTAAAACCATATAATTGCACAATGCAAAAAGATGAGTCTTACAAACTGACTCAAAAAGGTTTTCTGTTAGACATTACATTATAACAAGAACATAACAAAATGAGGAAGAAAATTGTTGTGGTTATTTAAATAATACATTAATTATTTATAATACCAGCAGATTTGAAGGAATTTTTGTTTTTTCTGGACTCCTTACATATAGGAGGATGCGGCATTTGTTTCAATAGCCTAATCCTCCTGTTAACAAACTAAATTAAGAACAAATAAGAGAGAGGCCCCAAAACATAATGATTAGGTTTAGGTAATTAAAAATAACCATGCATGATCATCTCTCAATAAACAAACATCCTGATTAATTCGGTTTGCTCAAATTCCATGGCTTGCCTTCAACATTGCTGCTTAGCCCATTCCACCGGTCTAATAATCAACAAGACTCTCAATTACCGCCCCTTTTGATTGACAAACTGTGAGAAAATATCATTAGTGTCATCCTCTGATCCCTCTTTTTCATCTTGATCACTTCCGAGGCTTAGAGTGCTCCTGTGCATTGCCATTAAACTGTTGTGTTCAATCTGTTCGCCAATGTCGTGGTCCACGCTTCCACTTCCTGTTCCTGCCGAACCATGTTTAGAGCCACTGGGATTCGACTCCATTTGCAGGGTGAATTCAAGATTCCACAAGACATCTCCCATGGAAGGGCGATCCGTCCCATGGTCAGCTAAGCACTTCTCAGCTGTCTCGGCAAACTTCTTCAAACCCTCGGGGCATATCTTTCCTTTGAGATGGGGATCAATAATTTCATCCAAAGTTCCTTTCCTCTGGCAATGCATAGCATAATCAGCAAGACTAACTTGTTCCTTTGGAAGGCTAGGATTGAGAGCCGGCCTAGCGCACAAAACCTCAAAAAGAACAACCCCAAATGAGTACACATCGGATTTCTCAGTCAATTGTTGTCTCCTAAAATATTCAGGATCCAGGTAACCGAAACTACCCTTTACTACGGTGCTAACATGGCCTTGATTCATGTTAGGACCTGTTTTAGATAGCCCGAAATCGGATACCTTTGCAACCCATTTATCATCCACAAGAATATTGGTGGTCTTGACATCCCTGTGAATGATAGTGTACTTGGCCCCCGTGTGAAGGTAATGCAGCCCCCTTGCCGCACCGATACAAATTTCCAGCCTTTGCTTCCAAGACAGAGTGATTTTGTTGTTCTTGTAAAGATGCTCCCTTAGTGTTCCTTTTCCCATGTAATCATAAACCAATGCCATCTCATTACCCTCTTCACAGTACCCAATCAGGGACACCAAATGCCTATGCCTCAGCTTCGAAAGCATCTCAATTTCCGTCTGGAATTCATTGACTCCTTGTTCCGAAGATGGATTTGATCTCTTAATAGCCACCTTCACATCGCCATCAACCACACCTTTGTAGACCTTACCAAAACCACCAACCCCAACAACATGGGACTCGTCAAAGTTTTTGGTGGCCTGCTTGATCTCCGCCAGGGAGAAATACCGACAATTGCACGCTGCGTCCGATGAAATAGTGGTGCTACCGTGGCTCTTGCCGGAGATGGTGGATTTGCTAGCTGAAGTATGGGACTGACCGTAAATTGGCAGCCAGCTTGACACCGAGTCGGTCCCCGGGACTCTCTTCTTCCTGTTATGAGCAACCAAAAATATGGCAGCAGCTACCCCAAAAGCAGCAGCACCGCCAGCAGCTCCACCAATAATGGCGCTGGCGTAGCTTTTCTTTGGAGCGAATTCCTTTGTATTGTGATCAGCCCGGTGTTTAAGCATCAAATCCGACATTACCGGGTTGGGCCCTGCCAAGTTTGCCTTTGTATCACTAAGCTTGAATATCTCCAATCCATTCACCATTGCATCATAATATTCAGGTGTAGTGTTCTCATTGGGATGAACTGCCACCCATATCTCATTATCTTTGCGCTTGTCATTCACATACACGGCAAAATCTTGTTTCACGGGACGATTCGCCCCTTCAGCCAATGCAATTATATCCAAATTATTTGTTGCAGTCTGATTGTTGAGATATATCTGAAACACCCTCTGATTCACCTTTTGGTCCAGATAATCACAAAAATGAAACCTCACAATATAGGTAAAATTGACATCCACCTGAAACAACCATGTGAGATTATAATTCTTGTTGATATTGAGATCTGGACCCATAGTCCTAGCAGTTTTGTAAACATCCAGAGGGGCTACAAACTCCGGCAATCCTTCAAGACGGATTGTATTTTCAGCATCATTAGTAACACCAGCAGAGGCACCAAAAATATAAGCCGAATCGTCATACCAACTCCTCATTAAACCGGCGGAATCATTTGTAGGTGAAATAAATTGACCACCCACATTCAATCTGTACATTGTCTCCAGGCTGGCCTTTGTAGCCTCCACAGATGCTCCTACAGCACTGGCAAACCCCACCACTTGTGTATCGTCGGTGAACATTTCAGGTACTTCAATCACCTCAATACCATTCACAAACGCACAAGCTCCCACTATACTTATCAGAAGGCTTGAATGTCACATTCAAGACATCCGAATGGGTCGGTGTCAATATATATTCTTTTACAATGTAAGACTGTGACAGAGCCAGACCAGTTGTTTCAGCACTGAAATTGTTCAACAGGGTCGTTCCACCGGCAACCACCGAGAAATAGGAGTTGGAGATATTGAAATTCGGGTACGGAGATGGGTAGAAATGGAGCCGAAGGAAAAGCCTGTTAGTCCCATTAACCGCAAATTTATAGGAGGTCTCGGCATTGAAAATTCTGGCAGTCATGTATGGAATTTCGGAAGGGAGCGAAGGATCCTGTGTTTCGGCCTTGGATTCCACGGATTTATCTGAATTCACTAGGTATTTGGAATCCGGCTCCCATTTTCTGCCATCGGCATCAGGGCCACCTTTTGGATTACCGCAGCTCAAAAAAATCTGGTTGGTTCCGGGACCCAGTTTTGCATGGATGGGATTTAAAACAAGATAGAGATATACAAGGAAAAACACGACGACGGAATTGGATATCATGGTCAAAGATGCAAAGGGGGTGGACGACGTACAGGAAAACAAGAGCTCAAAGGGTGAGGGGTTTTCCTGTACGCGCGCCCAAGGAGATGTTGAGATATATATGAACTAAAAATTTTTACTCCAAGGCAATCAATCTTAAGGGGTTGAGCTAAACCATCTCTCGGCAGCCATGGAGGAGCTAGGAGATGGGCCAACCCGGATAGCCGGGAAAATGAAACAAAAGGATGTATTAGGTAGGTGTATTTGATATGTATTGCTATTATTTTCTTTCTGTGCGTCTGGGAATGAATGGATGGATGGCAGTGAAAATAGGAGTAAGATTGGTTGGTATTCCATTGAAGATGGGGGCAATTCTTCCCAAAAATTAATGTGGGATGATGATGGATGGACTCGAGTATTCCGAGTCTTTAGCATTTCATTGCTGTCTAGGTCTATTGATGTCCAAATTGTTTTCTTCCTTTCTAAATCTTGGTTCATGTCCCGGTCAATCCATAAGCTGTCACATTAAGGTTTGAATCTTGGAACAATTTTAATGGAGGATGGCGGTTGTGGATTATTAACCACCTATCCTAATCCCCTCACAATCTTAATAAAATTGAATATGCTAAGGTTTACATAGTTAAACACAACTTTATGGGATGATATTGTGTCTTAATATTTAATATTAGAAACATGTCTCAACTTTTAAATGTATTATTCTACATAAATTTTAATATGTTCAAAAGACTCATATATTCGAACACTAGTTAAATGAAATTATTGAATCAAATCTAATGCGTTTTGTGCATGATTTTTCGTAATTATGCAACGCTAAAATATGGCCGTCTAACGAGATTGAAGTTCACATTTTTTGTGGACTCGCCATAGGTTTTCAATTTGAAATGTTTTAAGGAGGGGGAAAAACAATTTTGAAGAGGAGAAATAATTTTTCAATACATTTTTGCATGATATCTTCCTTAAATATAGTGATCTCGAATTTCTACTACTCCTTGGGTTCTATTTAACGCTCTACTGCCTCCTCTCTTCTCCCTATCTTCAAACCTCCATACAAACGCCTTTCCCCTTTTAATTTTTGGTTATTTCAGTTTCATACTTGCATATATTACCACAAAATAAAAACACAACAAATCACAAAAAAATAGCAATTAATATGATGACAAAAGAGCAAGAAGTATTAAACTGATCAATCAAGCAGACAGAAAATAAAAAGGAAAAAAAGGGAAGGGGAATAGTTTTTGTTTTTAACGCATACATAATTTTGGATAGTTTTTGTTTTTAACGCATACATAATTTTGGAAAATAAAATCTGACAGAACTAATGCCCTAAACTAAAATTAGTCAATTTTATATACATTTTCAACCAAAAAAAAAGGTATAAATGCAGGGTATTCAGGGAAGCAAATAAAATTGGAACAATTACATATTATAGTACATTTTTAAAAATAATTACAAAAATAGTACATAAATAAAATAATTACAAAAATAACATATTTTTACATAATTAATTACAAAATTATTACAAATAGAATTCATTTAATTGAGGACATTAGGATTGATTTGCTGACATGGCAAATTAGTGTTCCAATTAGAAAACTGTTCCCGTATTTTCGGTCGGGAGTTTTTTTTTTGAAACGCGTGATAACCGCCTTAATCATTTGTTTGGGTAGGACTCTTCAGTTTAGTAACCCTTGTTTTGCATATTGGAAACCATTGCTTCATTCTTCTATCCGTGTTCTATTTTTCTACAGTGATCGGTACTGGTGATTTGTTTACCATTTTCGTGATCGTTACAGGTTTAATTGTTCTTCATTGTCGTACATACTCGGTTCGGCACTGATTTAGTTGTTGTTCATTGTCGAATTTACTTGGTTCTCGTTACTGGTTGGAGCTCTGAGTTTCGAAATATATTATACTTGTTGTTGGTTCATCGTTACAGGTGAGTATCTGGCTTAATAGTGTAATGGATGATTTTGTTAACACAATGGAGTTTTGAGTGTTTCTGTTTGATTATCTAGCTTAATAGTGTAATGTATATTTTTTAATACTTGTTGTTGTTGTTTGTGTTGTATGTATGTGTTGTACAGGATGGTCGATACAAGGGAGAATGATGGAAAGAGGAAAAGAATCACCGAGAGTGATTCTGTTACTGAGTTGAAGCAGTATGCTAGGGTGAGGAAGGGGAAGAAATGTAATAAGTTGGTGATACACGGTGATTCTAAGTCGAACGAAATACAGTTGGATTCTGATTTTGACGTCCAGCCAATAAAAAGTGAAGTTGAAGTTCAAAGCAAGAAAATAATACCCAGACAAAAAAGTCTAAAGGTGTGTTAACTCAAATTATGTTATTGTTAGCATCATATTAATGTTTGGATACGTCTTTATTATGATTTGGTTACTGTTGACTTATAATATGGTTACCATTATTATGACCTCAAGGTGAAGTTTTGGTTACTGTTATATAGAGGTTTGGTTATTATGTAACTGTTTAATATACATGTGTTGCCTAGACTGGTTTGATGTAAATGTTGTTTCTGTAATGGTAACCATTAAAAACTGAGTTGGTTATTATTATATAACTGTTTAGTTACTTATTTATTATGTTTTGGTTAATGTCCTATTATGATTTGGGTACTATAATATAACTGTTTGGTTACTTATTTATTATGTTTGATGAACATGTTGTTCATGTTTGGTCACCATGAATTCATGTTCAGATTACTATAATATATTTGTTTGGTCCCTGATTTATTATATTTTGGTACTGTTATTTATGATTTGCCTCTATTATTTATTCCCTCAATGTGTGGTTTGGTTACTGGGTTTGATCAAATATTTATGTTTGGTCACCATCAAATCATGTTTTGTTTATTATCATATAATTGTTTGGTTACTACTTTGTTATATATCGTTATTGTTATATTATGGCTTGGTTACTATTAATGTGCCATTAAGGTGGGAGTTTGGTTACTTTTATATATTCTTCTGTTTACTATGTAATTGTTTAGTATACATGTGTTCCCTGATCTTGGTTTGATGAACATGTTGTTTATGTTTGGTTACCATGAAATCATGTTCAGGTTATTATAATATATTTGTTTGGTTATTGGTTTATTATATTTTTTTTACTGTTATTTATGATTTGGCTTTATTATTTGTTCCCTCAATGTTGGGTTTGGTTACTGGGTTTGATCAACATATTTATGTTTGGTAAACATTAAATCATGTTCTGGGTACTATCATATAATTGTTTGGTTACTGCTCTATTATATATGTTAACTGTTATCTTATGAATTGGTTACTATTAATGTGCTATTAAGGTGGGAGTTTGGTTACTTTTATATATTTTCTGGTTACTATGTAATTGTTTAGTATACATGGGTTGCCTGAACTGGGTTTGATGAACATGTTATTTATGTTTGGTCACCATGAAATCATGTTCAGGTTACTATAATATATTTATTTGGTTACTGATTTATTATATTTTTTTTACTATTATTTATGATTTGGCTCTATTATTTGTTCCCTCAATGTGGTGTCTGGTTACTAGGTTTGATCAACATGTTTATGTTTGGTCACCAACAAATCATGTTATGGTTACTATCATATAATTGTTTGGTTACTGCTCTATTATATAATATAACTTTTTAGTATACATGGTTTGTCTGAAATGGGTTTGATTACATATTCTGTTATTGTTATTATCATATAATTGTTTGGATACTGTTTGGTTATATGTTGCCATGTTGGTTACTAATGACTGTTTATTTCTGATTTTGTTTATTTGCAGATATGGGATCTTTATTACGAGGAACGTAACAGAAATTTTACCGGGAAAATAATATACTGGTGTGACATGAAAATCCCTAGTATTATTATGAAGAAGCTGAATAAAAGTAAGTTGGAGAAGTTTAAGACTTCTTGTTTTGGAAATTTTCTTGATTTTGGTGAACATCAAATGTATTCTCAAATTATTCATCACGCTCTTGTTAGAGAGGTTCACCAAAGGGATGACGGGGAAATGTGGTTTCTGTTCGGGGAGAAAAGGATCCGGTTTGGTTTGCCAGAGTTTAGTTTGATTTCTGGTTTGAGATGGCAAGGTGAGGAAGACATTTCTGCATACAAAGGTATGAAAAATTTGTTGGTGGAAAAGTTTTTTGGGGACGAGGCTGTGACGCGTAGTAGCATAGGGAGGGTATATCGGGAGGCAATTTTTGACAATGATGATGAGGCGTTGAGAATGTCGATGATTTTGTTGGTGTTTAATTTTATACTATCCACCGTTTCTGATAATTATGTGGATGGTGCAATGATTAACTTTTTATGTTTTGGTAATGTTAGTTGTTATCCTTGGGGGAAAGTGGCCTTTGAGCTGACAAAGTACTCTTTGTCCAATGCTTTGAAGAGACGGTTGAAAAAGGGAACGAATGGTGGTTGGATTTATAATTTCTATAAGGATCATTACACTAAATCTTATAAGTTGAATGGCCTTCCTTATGTATTCCAAGTGTTCTTGTTTGAGACCATTCCTACATTCAAAGCTCGGGGTATATGTAATGATGAGCATCCTTCGAATGTTCGAGTATTTAGATGGAAAGAACTAGTGAAGCCCCCTACAAATGACAAGCTAAACGATCTAGTATTTGGTTCTGGACAGGTATGCATGCTACCAGTAATAATGTAGTTGGTTACCTTTATATAGACAATTGGTTACTGATTGTATTTTTAAGGTTAGTAATCACAATATAATTGGTAACCTATATATACAGAGTTAGCTACTGATTATATTTTGTATCTTACTAATAACAATTTAGTTGGTTACCTGTATATACACAGTTGGTACTAATTATACTTTGTGCAGTTTACTAATAAAATATAGTTGGTTACCTTATATATACAGTTGGTACCTTTATATACACAATTGGTTACCTTTTTATACACAGTCAATGTAGTTGGTTACTTTTATATAGACAATTGGTTACTGGTTTTATTTTTAAGGTTACTAATCACAATATAAGTGGTTAACTATAGATACAGAGTTGGCTACTAATTATATTTATGTATCATACTAATAACAATTTAGTTGGTTACCTGTATATACCCAGATGGTACTGATTATACTTTATACAGTTTAATAATAATATATAGTTGGTTACCGTTATATATACAGTTGGTTACCATTATATACACAATTGGTTACTGATTATATTTTTGTATATTACTAATAACAATTTAGTTGGTTACCTGTATATACACAGTTGGTACTGATTATACTTTGTGAAGTTTACTTATAAAATATAGATGGTTACCTTATATATACAGTTGGTACCTTTATATACACAATTGGTTACCTTTATATACACAGTTTATGTAGTTGGTTACCTTTATATAGACAATAGGTTACTGGTTATATTTTTAAGATTACTAATCACAATATAATTGGTTACCTATAGATACAGAGTTGGCTACTAATTATAGTTATGTATCATACTAATAACAATTTAGTTGGTTACCTGTATATACCCAGATGGTACTGATTATACTTTATACAGTTTAATAATAATATATAGTTGGTTACCTTTATATATACAGTTGGATACCATTATATACACAATTGGTTACCTTTATATACACAATTGGTTACTATTATATTTTACGTAGTTTTCTGATAATAATATAATTGGTGACCTTTATATATACAGTTGGTTACCGGCATCATTGTATGCAGGTTCTAATGACTTTGTAGTTTGTTACCATCATGTATAAAGTTGGTTATTTATTGTATTTTATGATTTTTTATGTCTTGTTTTTTTTACTTTAATTGTATAATGGTTGGTAGATGTTATATTAAAGTGTGATTAATTATTTTCAGCTGAGGATAAAAAATTTGATTCCTACTGCTGAGGAGAAGGATCGTTTGGATTTGGGCGGCGTTCACTTTTTCAATGGGAATGATGCTGATAGGAAGGTGGAAAAAAATGTGAAGGTTGAAGACGTTGGATTTTCAATTGATGATGTTAAAGATGCAATTGATGCACGGTTTAGGCCGTTAGAAAAGAAAGTGTCTGAACTGAAGAAAAACATTCAAGAGTTGGGGTCTGATCTTAGAGATGAAATGCGTATTTTACAAGTTGAGGTATGCAGGGACTTGAGGTCCATTATTAGACAGGAGCTACGTCGGAACAAAGGTGAGGAGGACAAAAATAACAAAAAAGATGATGGTGATGATGATTCTGATGATGATGATGATAATGATGATGACTCTGGTGATGAATCTGATGGTTCTGATGATGTTGATGATGATGCTGATGGTTTGAGAGGAAAGGAGGATGACGATGATGACGGTGGTTCAGGAGTGAAAGAGAATGATGACGGTGATGTTGGGTTGAAAGTTGATGAGAAGAAGGATGAGGATGAAACTGAGATTGTTAAAGAGGTTGAACATGATGTGACTGGTGAGGGCGATGATGGTTTGAAAGAAAAGGAGAATGATGATGATAACGATGTTTCAGATGTGATTGAGAAGGTTGTTAAAGAGGTTGAACATGATCTGACTGATGAGGGTGATTATGTTTTGAAAGAAAAGGAGAATGAAGTCGACGAGATTAAGGATGAGGATGAAGCTGAGATTGTTAAAGAGGTTGAACACGATGTTACGATGGAAGAGGCCCAAGAAATAAAAAATATTGATGAAGAAGATAATGTCAAGGTTAGCTAATTTGAATTCTGTTATTTTAATTATCATATAAATGTTGATTACCTTTTTATTATGTGTTGGTTACTGTCATCATATGATTTGGGAGTTTGGTTACTTGTATATTTTGTTATGGTTACTATGTAATTGTTACTATGTAATTATTTATCATTACAACCTGTTTTGGTTACTATTGTATAATTGTTTGTTTACTCCTTTATTATCTTATGGTTATTGTTTTGTTTATTTTTTTATGTGTTTTGTTTTAAATATTAATTAGTTGTTTTTATTTTTCACATATTGGCAAGAACAATGACATGCCGTCTTTTGATTTATTAAGCCAATTAAATGGAAGGGAGATGGTTGTTTATGTTTCTGATGAGGTTAGTGTTACTATTATTTATGTTATGGTTTCTATTATATTATTGTTTGATTACTATTTGAATGTGTTGGTTACTATTATAATATTGTTTGGTTACTGTTATATCATCTGTTGGTTACTATTATAATGTCCATTATAGTCATTATGTTATTGTTCATTCTGTTTGTTATTGCATATTTAGTTAACTGCATGTGTTTGGGTTGAAATCTAATTGCACCTGTTTTCTTTTATGTTAATTGATGAAGGTGGATAAATTGGAGGCAGACAGCAGTTCTGTACTCGATAATATGTTATTAACCACGCAAGACATAGTGCAGTGTGATGAGGTGGAGTTAAATGTCCTTAAACCTGGTGGTAGACCGTTTCGTGAACCCGTAAAGAGTGCCGTGTTGAGGACTCCATATACGATAAAGTTTGGATCTGCGGGTTCACCTTCTACTTCCGTGGTTGATACTGAAATACGTGCAGGCACTTATGCATTCCCCAACGTATGCATGGCCATGCCCTCAAAGTACGAAGAGGCATTGTTTGATCAATGATTTAGGATTGGACTAAACAACAGGAAAAGGTCTGTTATTTGTTTTTTAACAATGGTATAGTTTTTTATAAAATAAATAAATTTATTTTCATTTATAAACAAATAGTTACTATTACATAAATGTTATGGTTACTATTATGTTGTTTTCTGGTTAATGCTTTATTATGTTATGGTTACTGTTATTTTATTGTTATGTTATGAGTCGGCTACCAGTATGTGTTTTTTATGATCAATGGTTAATGCTTTATGATGTTCTGGTTACTGTTTAGTACATTCAGGTTCCTTAAATGGGGGTTGGTAACATGATGTGTATGTGTTGGTTACTGTTAAATTATGTTTTGGTTACTGTTAAATTATGTATTGGTTACTATTAAATTATTGTTATTACGTTATTATTTGTTGGTTACTATGAAACTGTTTATAATACAGTGGTTGATTAGATTGGATATTATTTAATGTTCAAGTCTGATTTGGTAGTGTATAGTAATATTGTAATTTATAATGTTAGCATGTATACTAATATTATGTATGATTTTATATTGAAGGACTGACAAATTCCCGGGAAAGAATGACCAAATTAAACCTGCTTTTTTATTTGGATCTATTCCGATATCATCAAAAATGTGGTTTTACAAACTGAAGACTCCTGGACAGTGGTTAGATGACGATGTGAGTTTTTTTTTATTTCAAATGATGTTGAGATAGTTATGGTTACCTTATTCATCTGGTTAAGTTACTAGTGTTAACAGTACTGGTTACTATATTACAGATTTATATTTTTTCAGTAATTGTTAATATCTTTTGGATTTTGTTTTTTTGTTTTGGTTCAGCACATAAATATTGCATTATACTACTTCCGTAAACTGGTCAGACACTCCGATAGCGTTCATATAAGGGCAACGACCACTGACTGTTGGTTTCACGGCAAGATGACTGCTCTTTTTGAGGAATACATGAGTAAAAAGGCTGATAAGAGTATCTTGTCTGGGGAGGGTGATGTTGCCGAATACATCCATGGGTTGTTCATGGATGTCAACACACCTTGGGTCAACGTTGATTTCGTGTTGTTCTCCATTCATATGTCATCGCCGGATCACTGGTTTTTGCTGACATTTGACGTGCATCGCAGACGTTTAACAGTTTATAATTCTCTGCAGTCAAACAAGAAAACAATGCAGACAAAAATTTCAGATGTTTGTGAGCCCTATATCTTCATCCTACCCACAATACTGCGTAAGAGTGGTTTTTGGAGGGATAGGTCTGATATTGACTTCGGTAGTGAACCGTATCGTAATAAGGATGAAGATGATATAATTGAATTGGAATTTGCAGAAGGGGTACCTGAACAAACTGAGGGGTAAGGTTTACATGGTTTACTTTTATTTAATTACTAACATATAGCATGATTTTAATTTTGATGTTTGTTTTATTTTGTTTGTTTGTGCAGTGATTGTGGGATGTTCACAATTTGTTTTGCTGAGCATGTCATTCACCAGAAGTTTGCTGAAATTCCTATTCCATTCCCCATTCCAAAGTATCAAAAGAAATGGTGCACAAACCTGTACATGCATGTTAGAAATAAATAATTAGAGGGATATGAGTCTGATAGAGAATTTTCAGGAAGATTTGTACCAGATTTTGATGATTAGTTCAGTTGTCATTGTATTTTTCTTATAAAATGTGTTTCGTACATTGATTTTGTTGGATATCCATAACCATTTTTTATGGTTAGTGAGTTTTTAATGATTTGTGCAGCTTATGTAAATGTTATTACAGTTTTTGATTATATCACCAGATGCTTGACATTGTTTGTTGGTTCGTATTTGTTACTTATAAGTTATTTGATACATTTGTTTGAAAGATGTCGTGGGGTAACCAAACATGAATAGAAGGGTAACTATTTTATTTTTTGTTTCAAATCAGATAGTTATAAGCTTGTATCAGTATAAATATCAAGTGTTAAAAGTAATGTGAGTGTGCCCCATTTATATAGCTTATGGATACTTATAAATTACATAGCTATAGAAGTTATTTGTAAAATGTCAGTTGGTAGTTAAACATGCATGTATAGGTAACCATTTTAGTTTTTGTGAGTAACCAAATACACATAAAAATAATTCAGAACAGTTTCCATCAGCTATTTCAGTTGTAATGTTATGTTGGTTTTCAAACCTTATATATAAGGTAACCATTTTAATTGTTGTTAGTAACTAGATTGTTAAAGCTTGTTTCTGGCCTGTTATCAGTATTAAATGCATATAATTTATTTATACCATGTCATCATAACTGAATCAGAAACTCCAATTAAGATTTCCCATTTATATATATGATGGTCACTTATAGATATCATTAAAAAAAAGATAGTTTGAGATGTGAAGTTGGTAACCATATTATTGAAAGCTTATATTGGAAAATTTATCAAATGCTAAATGTACATGTGAGAGTTATCATTTATCCAGTTGATGGATACTTATAAATTACACAGGTATAAAAGGTATGTTGGAAATGGTCAGTCGGTAACTAAATATTTATATAGAGGTAACCATGTTATTTTTGATGAGTAACCAAATGTACATAACAATATTTCAGAACTCTTATCAATTGTTTAATGTATATGTTTGCTTTATAACGATAAATCATGATGGAATCAGAAATCAAAATATTAGTTAATATTGTGCAACACAAGTCTTGGTATTGTACATCATAAAAAATGTTACCAAATATCTGGTTAATAGTTACTGACAGTAAACAACAATACATTTCTGTATTTACACTTTTGTTGATAATGTAATATATCAGACATATTTTGGTCTTAAAATTGGTGGATTATTGCATGTTTTTTTGTTGTGTCCCTTTTCTTGGCACCTGCTGCATTTGTTTTGAATTTTGTTTTCAGATCCGTGCTTGTACCTCCCTAGCTTTGGTCTTCCAGCTGGTCTTCTTGAGTTTGGTGGTCTTACACATATTTTTCTTACTTCTTCTGGCACATCCCAGTTCTCTTTGTCATCTAATGGCATGACGGACGTTGAATATGTGTCTACCAAAGTTGTTTTTAAATAATTTTTTGAGCAAAATTCATAACAGTTCAGATTCCTCTTGCTGATAACAGCAGCAGCGTGCGGACAAGGCATCTCATGGTACTGAAATTTACGGCATGTGCATGACCTTTGTTCGATGTCGACAATATATTATTTGGTGACATCGTAAACAGTGAAGATCAATAGGTTTGATGTCTCAACCTACAACACAAATTAAGTGTGTCGTTAGTATGTATAAATGTTTAGTTTGTTTACATCTAAAGAATGACAGTTATACGTAATATTGGTAACATTACCAGCATAAACAGGTAACCATAACTCAATTAAGCAGTAACCAAAACATAATATGATAGTAACCATAAGAGAGTTTAATGGTAACCAAAACAGAAACACACATGTAATCAAACATAGTTTAGGTAACTTATGTATACCAAACAATTACAGAGTAACAATAACAAAATATAAAAGTAACCATAAAATGAACATAATTTAAAATGACATGATAATAAACAATATTAGTTTATAATGCACAAAATGATAGTGAAGCAAATCAGACCCATATACAATCCTGGCTCACATCAGTATAATATTACCAGCAGAATATTCTAAGCATATAAAGGTAACCGTACCATAATAAAGCAGTAACCAAAACCATAGTATGACAGTAACCAATAAATGAATCTTCAGTTGTAATAATTTAAAAATTATATTTGTTACCTTAAATTTCTTTGATTTAGTGATATTTGATTGCAACTTTGACTCAGCTGTCGTGGAAAGTGTAGTGAATGTTGATATGGCTGCTTGTTTGTTTGTGAAATACCATCTTTGAATCATACAACGGATGCATTCAATCATTGTTGTAACTGAAAGTTCCCTGATCCCCTTGATTGCATTGTTGATAGATTCCGCTGTGTTTGAAGTCATTGTCGAGTACCTGCTTACAGTCCCATGGAGCCTCGTGCACTTCTCCAACTTGACCTCTTCCTCCAAATATGTCCTTATTCGAACATCAATTGCATCAAGTTCAACCATGTGTTTGTTGAATTGTTCAATGGTATAAGCTCTACAAGCCCCATTGTACGCCTGTTTGAGTTCTTCTCCTCTCTTTCTGAATCTGTTTTTTATATTTTTCAATACATGATATGTACACGAACCATGCATGACATCCAGGAACACAAAATTCAGTCCCTGTACAATGGCTTCATGTCTATCTGAAACAATGCATTGGTCTTCCTTAACTTCACAAGCATTCCTCAAATTTACGAAAAACCATCTCCAAGATAATTCATTTTCGCTGTCAACTACTGCAAAAGCAACCGGAACAATATTTCTGTTTGCATCCTGCGTGCTTGCTATCAGGAGTGTGCCCCCGTAGGTTGATTGTATGAACGTGCCATCAATTACAATGATTGGAAAGCAATGGTGTCATGCTTGAATGGATGCTCCAATGGCAAAGAATAGATATTTGAAACGACCATTTGCTTCCAACTCCAGGAATGTAACGGAACCTGGTATGAAATTTTAGCAATGTCATTATAGTTCAAGTAGGAGACGGTATCCAAACTAGTAGCAGATGGTAACCATTTATATGTTTAATTGTGTGCAACTAATTACGATAATATTATTTTCAACACAGTGCATATGGTGTCCAGAATGTAATTAAATTATGTTATTGTCATCATTATTGTGTGGTTACTTCTTTATCATGTTATGGTTACTACTATCTTATGATTTGGTTACTGTTATGTGCACTCAATGTGGTATTTTGGTCACTTTTAATAGTGTTGTTGATACTATGTAATTGTTTAGTTTACATGTTCTGGTTACTAACAACAATGGTTTGGTTACTTATTTATTATGGTATGGTTATATGATAGCAACCAAAAACTGATTTGTTATACTCTTTTCTTTATTGTCATATAACTGTTTGGATACGTATTTATTATATTTTGGTTACTGTTATCTTATGATTTATCTAATATCATTGTATCCAATTCTGTACATAATGGTAATCATGTTATTTTTTGTTAGTAACCAGATAGTATACATGTATATGTTTCAGACAGTTTCCATCAGCTATTTCAGTTGAAACGTTATGTTAGTTTTAAAAATCACATATACAGTAACCAATTTAGTTTTTGTTAGTAACCGGATAGTTATAAGTTTGTTTATGCCCTGTTATCAATTGTTAAATGTATATGTTGGAATATAGCTGGTAACTAATCATACATAATAAGGTAACCAATTCATTTGTATTGGGTATCTAACTAATTAGACAAACAAATAAAGTGTTTTAGAGTGTGTTACCTGGATTTGTTTTCTCCAACATGTGTAACCATGATGGGATCAGTGAGTAGTCATGTGGACTTCCTCTCACCTTCTCCAATGCTTTCTCCTTTGATCTCCATGCTTTTTGGTAAGAGATAGACACATTATACTCTGTCATCATGTCCTCCACAATATCGGTTGATGTGTATATTTTCTTCAGATTTGTTAATCTGTGCATTATGCATTCACTAACCAGCTCACTATTTGCTTGTCTGTGGTCTCCCAGCAGTACGTTGACTGAACACGTGTGGATGTCATTGAATGCTCTCACCTTGAACATACTGGTTTTTCGAAACCTTGATGCTCTCATCTTCCATCTGCAATTTTCATTGTCTATGCACACTAGCACGAGGTCTCTACAACTTGTTCGTTCAACTTTGTGTTGTCTGTTTTTCTTGATTGAATGCAGCCTCATTGCTTGTGATAGGATTTTCTTGTCTTTGTAAGTTTGATGTACCTTTACTTCACGTACATTCGGATCTGTTATGACATCATCAGATCGTTCTTGTGTGTATGATATGTCATTTTGTCTGTCTTGTTGTTGTTCAATAACTTCCATGGCAAGCTGATCAGCATATTGCGTTCTAATTTGGCAATCTTGTGTTGCTAGCGGTACAAGTTCTGAATTCAACTATGTTGATCTGATAGGCGTTACATCGTGAATTCTAGTTTCTTCTACATTTATCAAGTTATGAAAGATTGTTATGCGTCCCCTGCTTTGTTCATTCTCTATAATCAGTGGGAATTTACCTTGTTCATCAGATTTTCGGCTGACTTCCATAAAGAAGCTAAAGGTAGTTTCATCTGATATACTGATCGGTGGAATGTCGCTTCTAATCTGACATTTGATTGACAACGTTGTTGTGTTCGTGTCTAGCCGTATTGCACTGCATACCAAGCTTTGCATTTCTCTGAACGAACTAGTTGATGGAACTAGTAAGCCGGTAACTTCAAAATTGTTGTATTGGTTATTGTCAGTCCACGTTCCGTTGAAATAAAGTACAACTGGAATCATCTCCATTGTCTGACAACTGGATAAGCATTGAACAGTAACCAAATATAGGTTAGACAGTAACCAATATACATGTAATTAGTAACTAGAACATAAAACACATTTTTAAATGCATTTTATAATCAGAACAATGAATTTGTTACATATTTTAAGTCCAACAGTTGTATGAAGGTAACCAATTTAGTCAATAAGCAACCATCCATATAAAACAAATAAGTATAAAACTTACTATTATTATACAGTAACTAATCAATATTATACAATAACCAAATTAATATTAGACAGTAACCAACATACATGTATTTAGTAACCATAACATAAAACACATGTTTCATTATATTTTACAGTCAAAACAACCAGTGTAGTAAGCAATGTAGTTAATCAGTAACCATCTATATAAAACAAGTCAGTTTAAAAGACAATAATAGTAACTGCCAACCGAATCAACATTATACAGTAACCAAATATATAGTAGACAGTAACCAACTCATATATACTTAGTAACAAAATCATATAGCTAATTTTTCCATACATGTTACTTTGTGACCAATTAGAAATTCAACAGTTGTATAAAGATAACTAATGTATATATTAAGTAACCATTAATATAAAAAATATCTATAACCAAATCAACATTATACAGCAACCAAATTCAGATTACACAGTAACCAAAATGTATATACTTAGTAACCATAAAATAAACTACATTTTTACAGATCAACATTATACGCTTAGTAACCAGAATCTAAAACACATTATACAGCAACCAAATCCAATGTAGACAGTAACCAATATGTGTCTACTTAGTAACCAGGAATATCAAATATTTTTCCGTGCAGCTTACAACCAGTACACTCAGTAAAAAATTCAGTAACCAAATTAGTATTATACAGACACCAAATCATAATTTTACAGTAACCAAATATATTGTTATTAGTAACCAATATAAATAATTATAATCAGAACATAAAACACATTGTTACATGAATTTTACAATCAAAATACTCAGTATATTGACCTTATGACTAATTAAAGTCCGAACAAATCATTGAAGGTAACCAATACATGATAATTTAGTAACTACGAGTAAATATATGAGTATATACTTTAAAACAATTGTAGCAGTATACAAATCTGTAAAAAATCAATCACCAATCAAGAAAATTTATAGTATTAATGTTTCTGGTCACCGATCATAACTTGAAACCATAAACATCTTGTTTACTTACCTATGAAATTTCGTAATCACTGGTCGCATATCTCAAATTTGATTTTGTTCGTGACTGTTATACTGTTATGGAAACTTCGAAGGTTTGTTTGGAAACAATTGTGTCGTCTGTTGATTTCGCCGGTCTCAAATGTTCGGCATATTTCGTTTTTCGATATGCAAAACTCGTTCCGTTGTTTTCGTGTTAGTTTGAATCTGGGATGTTAGTTGATTGTCAATATCATAAAGTTCGGTAACTGACGTGTATAAAGTTAATGGTCCTTAATTGTATGTACGTATTAATTGTCAAAATTAAGATTTGCGGTAGGTTTGTAATTATTTTTTTGATGTATGATTATTGTAATTATTTTCTAGATGTTGTATAGTAATGTAAAGGACCCAATAAAATTTAAAATTAGCTATGCAAGAACTGAGAAGAAGAATTAGTGGGCTGGTGAGTATGGCTATAAACGAGCCAACACAGTTCGGACGCGATTCGGGCTTGACTAGGGAAAAACGAGCGCGACTCGAATTCGTTAATAATATGATCTAAATTTGAGCATTAAAAATAGTTCGAATAAAAATATGAGTAGAATCTGAGCAAGGTTATACTCGACTCGTTTAAGATTCAAACTACTCGAATTCTTGATTATGATTCGATACATACTCGGTTGATACATATTCGATACATTCTCTTATAATATATACAAATATAAATCAAATTAGGATAATTAATTATTGTTTTGTTTTGTTTTTAATTTTAATTTTAATTTTATATTTGTAAAGTGTAATAGTAAATATATTTTCTCATTTCTAAGTAAAATAACAAATTCAATTTATAATTATATTTATTATAAAACTAGTTATTATGTAGAGACTCGAATTCGAGCTTGAATTTGAAGCTCGCGAGTAATTTGAATAAATATTCTAGTCGAGTCGGATCGAATTCGAGTAATAAATATTCGAGTCGAGTCGAATCTGAATAAAAATTTTCAAATACAATTCGAATTCGAGTACGAATTTATCATTTCAAGTCGAATTCGAATAACTCTGTGTTCGCTTCAATTCTACTCGTTTACACCCTTACCGGTAAGTACCCGATTCATAAAAAAATACAATGGTATCCTACAAAGCCTACTGAATGCTAAAATTGACAGCTAACTACTAAATATTGATACCTCTTCACACCTGTATCAAAAGACATGAAGTGAATTGAAATAACACTAGAGAAAAAATATTGATGAAAATAAACATATGATACATGATTTAACAATCAAATGAAAAAACAGATTGAAACTTTGTTTTTAATACAAACTACCAAAAAAAGATACATGGGTCAATAAATTTACAGCTAAAAATTATCTCAAGCATCATTGCCTTCTAGTTGCCATCAATTGTTTATTTTTCTTCATCATCATCTTCATTAAATTCTTCTTCTTCACTTTCTGTTTCTCCCCCTACATTCTTTTCACCTAAAATAAAACTTCTAGGGTTTCATCATCTTCATCGTTCTTCTGTCGATAATTCCTACCAATTTTTCATCCTTAATGGTTCTGTCATTATCCTTTGATCTGGTCAAATATGTTGGTCTTTGAACCTTCCTGGCTTTTGTAACTAGTTCCTTACCCTCTTCAGTCTCACCCTGTTCACTCCTCATCATTCTTGCCCCCTCCACCTTTCTTCATTTTAGTCCTTCCACCTATTTTCCCTTTTCTCCTACCAACATCATCACCGTCTTCTCCAGGTTGATCAATAAACCAATCCCAATTCCTGATATGCCGAATCATTTTCTTAGGATAGCAGTCAAACTCATGGCCCATTACAACAAAACCAAAATCTACAATTCCAAAAACCAAGATTAATTTTAAATAACATAGATACTGAACTAATTCCTTAAATGTGAATCACAACAAATAATAACCAACTTAGACCATTTGAAACAGCTAATAGTTTGCAGTGACATGTATAAAAATATAAATTACATTCGAAACGTGTGTTCTGCCTTCTGAGCATGAACCTATTTCCAGACATAATTAAATACCCAAAAAAATACTATAAAGAATAAAAATAGAATGATTTCATAAAATGGCAGTTAAAGACAAACCTTTAACAGGGTCAAAAGTTGAAACGTCTACTGACTCGATCTCTAATTCTTCTATCCCTCTCAAATCAAAGTTACTCTGTAAGCTCTTATCCAATTCTATTTCAAGCCTAGATTCAGTATCCATTTTGTTCTTATTTTCACCTCCAAGTTCCAATCTTTTCAAAGTGAACCAAATGCGTTTCTTGGCAGAAATGCAGAACATAATCTTGAGAAATAAAATTTTGCAGAAGTAATGGCAATGAAGTGGTAAGTAGGCTCAATATCTTGCCTACCAAAATTAGTCAATTTCACATGCATTTTCAACCAAAAAAGTATTCATTCAAACCAATGAAATCATCATTATACAAATAGTTTATGTTATACTGGATCAAGAAAGAATTGAAAATTGCTAATATGAAAAGCTTCTTTATTGGCATAAAAGTCTCCTCAAAATGATACAATCTTCCTTGAACTAATTTGTTTAATTGAAGACTAAAAATGACTATATGACCTCTATGTCATTCCAACAAACAGGTAATGTGCAAGTTTAGTTCAGTAAAAAAAATTGAATCCAACCTTAAAATCCAGCACATTCTCTCCAAGCAAAATCTTTACACAAAACTAACAATATTCCAAGAACACGAATTGAACTTACAATCATATTGAATTCACAAAATATAATAAAACAAAGAAAAAACAAACGCATAAAACATCAATATGCTAGTATTTTAGGTTTTTGATAATGTGATAATTTTTCAAACACATACAAAATGTCAGAATCAAGAAAAAGGGAAATAAGGGTGCATATAACTATATAATTAAGAAAATTTTCAATTCTCACTTTCTCAGATACATAATTTGAGCACAATCCAAACCTACCTCATTCGAGGTCCTCGGCCGATACGCCAATTTTGGCGATTGTGAGGTTAGTGAGTACCCGATTGCCGCCAACGGTGGCAAAGACATCAAAATAGTGAGAGTGAAGTTGAAAACGACGGTGTAGAGAGGGTGCTTACCCTCTTGGAGCCTGTTTGTTACTCTGTACTCCCTCTTCTTCGACGGTATCATTGACGAATTACGTTGGACGATTTTGTTTCTTAGCTCAGGTTAGTCTGTATAGAGGATTTTTGGGATAGATGCCCCTGTTTTGAAGAGGTGGTCTGGGCTGGTTTATTTGCGTTCCTGGTGTATATACTTCTTGTATGCCACTGATACATTCTCTAATTTTGCTCAAAATTAGAAAGGATTTTAACTGAATGTATTTTGATACTTTTGATTAGGTAGGAGGGATAGGCAGGGCAAGAAATGTTTGGGAGAAATACCTAATGGGGGCAGACAGGTTTTCTAGGGCCGAGAACGTACAGAAGGGGAACTCTGCAACTTAACTCCTCAGAGTCGTGCTTAGAGCGAAAGCTTATCCACTTTGCAGTCCATTAAGTCGATTACTTCACAAATGTGATGTTATACTTTGATGCCATTAGGGTAAACATATTTGATCCAAAGCATATGGTATTTCCCTAAATAGTATAAAACTCAAAATAAGCAAAACTAAGTTACATTAGAAACTTCAACTTGCCTGTCCTAAAGTCCTAAACTCAAGACCTTTGACAGTGGGCTTTCACTTGAGATTTTTTCTTATTTGGATTATTCAGGTTATTCTATTACTGAAATGCTAAGATTTGCTTATTTGGGGACTCTTTTACCTTAAAAACCTGAACAAAATAATATGTATTCTCAAAATCTGTAGTCTATAAAATAAGCCAAAACAAATAAGCTTTTATTTTTATTATAACCTTAGAATCATCATGGTGTCTAATGAAAGAAGTAATCTGTAATAATTCAAAAAATTAGTCTTTTCTTAAAAAACTGCAGCTATAACTATATTAGTAGCGGGAATTACTTATAGGCAGAATCAAAAGCTTATGTGGTAAGCAAAACTAAAAGTACCTAATTATTTACCTTTGGTCTTTTCGAATAAATCTTCTTCTCGATTTCAATTAAGGATCGGAAATCTGGAAAAACAGAGCATGAAATGAAACCTAAAACTCAAATGAAAACAGATATATACATACATATGTATATATATATACACATTAAAATTTAAGAACTTCGCGACAGTTTCTTCGAATCGGAAAGCTTAAATTCATAGATCTGGGTTGGAGATGATCTGAATAATCGAAGAGTATGAAAAGACAGATTACGAGTTTGTGCGTGAATCTAACACCATCCAAAACAGGGTCTTACCGAATAGAATTATAAAGGGACAGACTATAAGATATGGTATAAGATATGAATTGGTCGAGTTTAGGATTATTAGATTCACGCACAAACACGAAATATGGCTCTTCTTTGAGGTCTAATCGAGTCCCCGTGGATTAGGTATATCTATGACAGAAGATGTAGAGAGAGAAATTGTGAACTTTGGCGTTGGGGCTCTGTGCTGTCGGCCGTACTTCGCCAGCACCAAAAGCCCTAGATCTACTACCATGGAATTTTGACTTTATTTCCAAAGTCTCCAACTACAGTAACTGAAGCTCACGTCATTTACAGATAGTTACAACCCGGCTCATGTTTTTATTCCAAAAACTAAAGCCCAATTTTGAAATGATATCTATTCATTTATTCTATAATTTTTTCTTAATAATTATTATGGTAAAAAAAATGCATAAGATGTAAGGTTGTTTTTTAAAAAGGAAAAATATTAATCAAAATCATGTTGTTTTTGCTATAAAAAAATTATTTGTGCATAAAGGGCAAGTTGGGGAATGACATGTTCACACAGCATTAAGGGCAAGTTGGGGAATGACATGTTTTAAAATGACTTTAAAAAAAAATATAAGTTGACTTATAAGTTCATTTAAGTTAGGACTTATAAGTAAAAGCGTTCGTCATCAATTTAATTTATAAGTCATAAATAAAGTTAAAATAAATTATGAAGGTGTTCGGCTCATAATGACTATTAAGTTAAATAAATAAAAAAAATTACTAAAAAAAACATTAATAAAAAGAGTGACAAAATAGAAGAGGGACAAAATAGACATTACATTTGGTCAAACTAACGTATTTTAAAATGACTTATAAATTATTTTTAAATAAGTTACAAATAATTATTTATTTATTTTTTGATTTAAAACTCAATTTATAAGTTGAAAAATAAGTGGTTGTCAAATATTTTAATAAAAAATAACTTATAAGTTAGTTTGACATAAACCAAACCCTTCCTCATCCTTTTCCTCTTTCTCGTTGATTCAAACCTTTAAACGCTACAACAAGACTAGACTATGCTTTCATATATATATATATATATATATATATATATATATATATATATATATATATATATATATATATATATATATATTGTTGGATAATTTTGAATTAATCTTAAGATTCTATTGGTTGAAATTTTGGTCTTATAATATAAATACTTAATAGTTAAGTCTTTTCAATGGTTAAGTCTACTTAACCATTAAGATTTCTTCATTGTTAAGACATAACCTAACCTAATATGTAGTTGTTGGGTGATATGTAGTTGTTGGGTGTGGTTTCTTCACCCATGACAACTATAATCAAAAATAAAATAAAATAAAATTTATTATAAGATAAAATTATATTAATTTATTTTATTTCATTATAAGAGAAAATAAAAGATACAAATTGTGGCCTACAATTTATTTTTAAAAAAACAAATATTGCAAGCTATATATGGAAGAAGGGTTTGAATTTCAAAAAGATGCTTTCTCATAATAATTTGTATGCTACAAAGACGAATCTAAGAAATTAACAAGTGTGCACAGTTTAGATAGATGGGCTGACTGAAAATAAACGCCTGGTTATTCTCTAGTCCAAAGATAATGTATGGGATTAAGCTTTTATCTGATCATTCAGGACGACCACCCAATGTTTTAAAGCCCAATATAATGGTTTTGGTGGTCCAATATTAAGTTAGAAAATCTAGAGTCCTTTATAGAATTATACAACAATTAGAAAGTAATTACACTATTAGTGCATCCACAAAATAATTACAAAAAAAGTGCAAAAATTCAAACCATTCAATTTCAAATTAAATAAGGAAACCTAAAATCAAGGATAACTAATAATTCAAATTCAAATATGTTGGATCTAGCAACAATTTCAAATCATAATTCAAAATTCAAATCAAAATGAGGAAATTAAAAACAAAAAATTATGAAAGAGTTATTGTTCATCATCCTCCTCCCCCGTCCTCCCGCCGCCGCCGCTAGATCGTCGTCGTCGTCCGTCCGCCGCCACGGATATATCGCCGAAGTTGTTTTTCTGAATTTTTTTTGACGATTTGGTTACCTACAAAAATTAAAATGATTACCTTTATACAAAGTTTGGCTACCAACTGCATCACATTCAAAATAAAATCGGTAATCAAATAAAACTAAATTGGTTACCTTATCGGAAGGTTTGGTAACTAACTGCATGAAGTTTGGTTACCAACTTCATCACAATCAAAATAAATTGGTAACCAAATAAAACTGAATTGGTTACCTTATCGGAAGGTTTGGTAACCAAATGCATGAATTTTGGTTACCAACTGCATCACATTCAAAATAAATTGATAACCTAATAAAACTAAATTGGTTACCTTCATACCAAGGTAACCAAACCTTCATACCAAGGTAACCAAACCTTCATAATAAGGTAACCGAATCTTCATATTATGGAAACCTTTATATTAAGGTTCGGTTACCTTGGAATGAAGGTTTGGTTACCTTGGTATGAATAATTGGTAACCAACTGCATCACATTCAAAATAAAATTGGTAACATAATAAAACTGAATTGGTTATCTTCATACCAAGGTAACCAAACAGTCATACCAAGGTAACCAAACCTTCAGAACAAGATAACAAAACCTTCATAACAAGGAAACATTCATATTAAGGTTCGGTTACCTTGGTATGAAGGTTTGGTTACCTTGGTATGACTGTTTGGTTACCAACGTATGAAGGTTTGGTTACCGGTGGAGTTAGAGAATGGACCGGTGGTGGAGGGGCCTCCACCGCGACCGGTGGCGGGGCCTCCACCGACGGCCACCTTGGATCGATTTGGGGGAGGAGGAGAAAGGGGGCGGGAGGAGGCGGAGGAAGGGGAGGGGTGAGGTGGAGTGGGGGTGGGGTGAGGCGGGGGCGGGAGGAGGAGAAAGGGGGGGGGCGGGAGGAGGTGATGGCGGTGGGAGGCGGAGGGAGGGGCGGTGGGAGGCGGAGGGAGGGGGGGTGTGGGCGGGGGGAGGAGAATGGAGGCGGAGGAAGGGGAAGGAGAGGGTGTAGGGTGTGTGGCGGGGGCGGGGGCGGGGGCGGGGGCGGGAGGAGTAGTGGCGGGGGCGGGTGTGGGGCGGCTGCCGGTGGAGCAGTGGTGGGGGGCGAAGGTGAGGAAGAAGGCTGCGACTGCGGAAGAGGAGGAAGAAGGCGACGATCGAAGAGGAAGAAGAAGGCGGTTACTACATTGATTCGTTAGATAAGAATATGAAGGTTGATGAGAGAGTGATAAGATTTAAATCCCTACAATCATGGGTCATTATCAATAACTCATTAAATCAGTCAACTAAATAAAAGAGATAAGATTGCATTCTTTTTGTAATTAAATATTGCATATGTACTCTTTTTGTAATTATTTTGTTTGTGCACTTTTTTTGTAATATTTTAGTAAAATGTACTATTATATGTAATTAATCCATTTCAATTTTGATTTTTTTTTCCGGTATTTTGGTTTTACCGAATTCAAAAATTTCAGTACAGCTACCGGTACCAAAAAGTAAAAAAACCTAAAAATCGGTACCGAAAAAAACCGGTACTGTCGGTACCGGTATCAACCGGTTCTATAAAAAACCGAAAAAAACCGAATTTTTTGAGTACCATAGACGCCATGGGATTGGATTGTCTTATAATGTGTCTAATTTGACTATTAATGCCGAAGTAACTTCACTTTACAATTTCAACATGGAGAACATGGATTGCCTGCCTATGAATGCCAAGGGAATTAAGAAAAAAAAACACAAGAATTATGTTTGGCTATATATTATATATATGGGCCACTAAGGTAGGGATTTATTCCTTGCGGCGGCTATCAATGTTGCTCATATGGTGGTGGTACTCCATTTTCAGTACCTTATATATATATGTTTATGTCTGCATTGTAAAAACTTTATTATTATACATCCCAACAGAAAAAAAATACTTGCTAGTGAAATGAAATTCTCATTTCGAGATCAACAAAAAAAAAGTACTAGTATCTATTAACTTTGACACAATTACCAATTAAATAATGAAACGGCGAAAATAGTACTCTCAAACAATAACTTCTCCAATAATAGTAATTATATAACCTTAATTCCTCAATTTTTATAATGTTATTATGGTTGTATAAAATGAAGTACACAATATTAAGATCACCGGACAAATTAAGTGAGTACACTTATATATAACCGGTTGACATGGATATATATATATATATATATATACAAATTAAATTGGTACAAGATTGAATTCATAGATTGCCAAGTTGGTCAGGTATTATAAAAAGGAATTTCTTAGTACACAGTTCAAGAAAATATTCCTTTGAATTGTGTGTATATTCTTTTGAACTTGGTGCAAATGCAGAAATCAAGGGAATATACACACAATTCAAGAGAATATTCTCTTGAACTATGTGTTTAGCATATACCTTTAGAGCACATGTTAAGAGGATCCCTTATAAAAAAGGGGAAAAAGGACCCTACTTAATTATCTAGATCGTGACTAGGAGCCTAGCAAGAGACTAATCCATGTGCTGTAGCCGTCAGTAGATGCATATATATATATATACTGGGTTGCTTGGTGCCATCCTTTAATATAAACACGTAATTAAGTGGCATGAAAATGAAATCACACTAACCACATTAATTAGCATGGAACCTAGCTAGCTACTAATTTGAATGATTTATTATTTTCCGGCTTAATTATTTTATATATCCTACCTGTTCTGCTAATCATATGCCACACAAAAGCACATAAGCAAGCTGTATTTGGGACCCGATTACGGGACGGTGCCTCTTGTTACATTGTGTCACGATTACATGTTTATTCGGCATTAGTTCCTTTTAGTTAATTGGTTTAATATCAATTAGTACTAGCTGGATTGATGATGCATGGATATCTTTTATAAATGCATGTGCCATGCATATTCAGATTAAGCTCGCTAGCCAGTCATCCTTTGTGGGACCCCAAAAAAACCCACTTTGATGGTGCTGCATTGAATTTGTATTTGAAATAAATTGATTTTTAGAGGATGTTTGGGCTTGCATACATTCCGGTGTAACCAAAGGTTAACCTGCTATATATACTAGTATAAGTTAGTGATATGACCAAATATTAACAATGTTGTTGACTTGTTGGGGGGAAATGCGTTCTCGACGTGCCTTGAAATTTGTGTGAAACTACTGAAAGGGAAATGTTGCAGCACTTAAATTGGGACGACGGAGGTAGCTAGGAGGGAGTCCTAGCTTTAATTTTGCATGTTGGGTTGAAAGACCTGTCCCTGTGAATTAGATATCATGCAGCAGTGTTCTTTGAACCAATCATGTAATTAAATTAACAACCTGACTTGAACAATAATAGTACTCCATATAAAAAGGCCTTATCATGAATATCATTTGAATGAACTAAAACCTGGTACATGAATGTCAGAAATTAAATTATGTTCATCATTATCCCAACATAAAAATCTTAAGCCTACCCATTTGTTGAGACAAATATCCATACAGCTAGGTGCTCCTATTTCTATTTCTTAAATAGGCTTCCTGCAAGGGAACATGGAGATAGATAATCACCCAAAACCCTAGAATTAGGGAAATTAGGGTTTTCAAATTCGCATGATCTGAAATCCATCCATTGAATTTGGAAAGCGGGAAGGAACAATCCAGGGTGTTTTGATGAGATATGAGTTGATGGAAGAGGGTGGGTGTTTTTGCTATAGTTAGGAAGGAGGTTGAGTGTTATGAAGAGGAATCATGTGGGTGCATGTGCATAAGAGTTGGAGAACATGCATGCCCAAAGCAACAAGCAAACTATAGGTATACTTGGCCGTCCCACATTCATTGACACCCCATTCCTCTGGAAGGAGAAGGGTATATTGTATAGAAAAATGAAAAGTTTTGGTAGGCCCCACAATTTTGCTACACTTGTACATACAGATAATATTTGTGTATTATATTATATTATACATACGTATAACAATATTATCCTCAAATTATCACCAACCCGTCTTCAAATTTTTGGTATAAAAGCCACCATAGGGTGACATACTTGAGAAATTAAAGCATTGAGTTATGTTCTTGACAAACAAAGTGCGTGGGACACAATAAGAGAAATTAATTACAAGTGTTAATTTGTTTGGAGAATTAAATTCTTGAATTAATCATCGATCAAACATGGGTGGCTCTCCACAACCTTTTCTTTTTTAATTCTCTTGATCATTTTCTTGGAAATAAGGGAATAATTAGAAGGAGACAAAGGGTGGGTGCAGGGATTAAAGGAAGGCACATCAAGATCAGCAAAAGGTTGTCCAGAAGGATTCTCATGATGAAGAGATCAAGAAGTAGTAGAAGGGCTGCAACTGGTTTAGAAGGTTATAGAAGGCCAAGAAATGAGGTGGAAAGAAAAGTGAGAACCCTGAAGAAACTTGTCCCAAACAGCAAAGGCACCACGGGGTTAGATGGGCTGTTTAGAGAGACAGCTGGTTACATATTGGCTTTGGAAATGAGGGTAAAGGTTATGCAGGTTATGGTTAAGGTATTGTCAACTGCTTCTGATGATGATGATGATGATGAGTGACTCATCTTTTCATTTTTGTATTATCATTCAATTCAATTCTTTTCATTTAATTTTCATAAGTCTTCCTAATTTCAATATAGCAGCTGGTTTTGGAAGCTCTGTTATATGTGTTGGATCATGTATTGTAGTAGTACTCTAGAGTCTATATATATATATATATATATATATATATATATATATATATAACGATAGTTAATTTTTGTGTGTGTGGTGTGAAGATTGATTAACTTTCAGCTAGAGGAAGAAAGCGAGGCGAGGAGTTGGTAGATTCAGTTCCTGTTATAATTCATTGTTAAGTTGTAAAGTGTTTCGCCTCGCTATAGTGCCACTACTGCATGCATGCTATTTCAATAAAATTTTCTTACTCATACTTGTTGCCCCATATATACTTGTTTCTTCCGGCCCGGGTATGTTAGAATTTTAATGAAATAAAGCCAAGTGTGTATAGTTTTCTTTTACGTGGGCTGGCCTGGATCCGATTAATTATTAGATGAAACATGTGTTGTTTGTTTATCATAAACACATTATTATTAGATGGTACTTAATGTGTTTAATAATTTATTAAGAAGATTTACACACAGGTGTTATTAGCTAGTGAGTGATCAGAGAAATTATAAATTATATTTAATGCGAAAGAGAAATTGGGAGAAGATGATAAATATATAATAGAATAAGGTGGATAGAAAAATTAGAGATAATATATTTTTAATTATATATATCAAAGTGAGACATTAACGGTCTAAACGTACACTAAACTAGAATTAACATTAATTAAAGTAAATCTAGAACAAAGCTAGCTAATTACTCTTGGTAAGCTAATCGTAATATTAATAATCTCACACACTTAAGGGTTAGAGAGAGGTTTATGTTTGGATCTTATGTTAATCAAAGTCTCTCGAATTAATAGTTTTTCCATAAATAAATCTATTTGCCTGGCCAAAAAAAAACAAAAACTATTCTCATCAAATGTGCGAGTTTAATTTTGTGCTCTTATTTTTTTATTTATTATGAGACTTTATTCCCCTTGATGTGGGGCTTAACTATATATATTTTAATTACAAAATTAAAATATATTTCTCACGATAGAATTGTATTCAACTCACCTTATTTGTAAATAAATGAGTTAAGGTTTTAGGTTCCAATTTTCAACATAATAATTGAAAGTGGATAGACTTGAGTTTTTAAACTTCATTTTAATTTTTAAAGCTGAATTGTATCCTTGCATATATGCTTGTATAAATAGAAGTAACTAAAATCGTTTTTGTAGATAACCTGACCTAGATCAGTTCTAAACACGACATTCTTAATCTTTTTTCATTTTTATTTAAAAACTAATTATAGACATAATCACTGGATGATATTTATATTAAAGAAAATAATACATATATATATATATAAATATGTCAATAAATATGTGATAAAATTACGATTAACCTAAAAATCTATACAATTACATAAAATAATTGAAGATAAAACCATTCACAACTCTTACTTATTTTACCAATACACATGCATTAGCATTAGAATTATAATTCAATTAAAAAATTTATAATAAATTACACAGAATGACTTTTATATATATATATATATATATATATATATATTATATTATTATATATTATAATATAAAACAGAGCAGAGAGAAAATATATAAGTGTCATGTCCTTAGAACGTCAGCAGCTCTTCTCATTCTCCCAATTCAAATTTCAAACCATCTGTCTCACCCTGTTCTGAGAGATAAAATTTCGTCTTCGAATTCCCCCCAAACAACTCGATCCCTCTCAACTCCCCTAAATCTCTTATCTCTCATACCCAGCCCTAATTCCACCCCAAATCTCTCATACCCAACCCTAAATCTCATACCCATCCCCTAATGTATGATCTAGAGCATATAGAATCAAATTGGGTTCACTAAGGCCTGGAAGTATCAGCTCAAGGACTCGGTTGTATGGGCATGTCCGCCTGCTACGGCCCACCCAAACCCGACACATACTTCGTCTCCTTCATCTGGCTACATCGTCTTCACCGACTTTTCCCTGTTCCGGTCAACGTGGCCTTCGTCTCTGCTCTCCTTACAGAAGAGCAATGCTTCTCTGTATCCAGTCTCGAATGAAACTCTCTCATAAAATCAATTGCTTGACTAAATCGACGTAGGAGAGCGAGCCGCAGACTCTGATGAGTCCGGAGATGATCTTAAAGTTGAGTTAGATCAGAACTCTGTTGATGCCGGCCGTTCGGAAGTTTTGAATGGTTCGCAGGATTGTAGCCTCTTCGAGTGATTATCCGTCCCTTGGAATTCGTGAGCCGGTTTATGAGGTAGAATCGTGTTTAATTTTGGAATTATGAGCCTAATTTTATATTACTGTGTATTTGGTTTATTTATTGCTTGACAGTTGATTATTTAGGTCCTTAACTAAAATAATTTGTAAAAATATTGATTTTGGCTTTGTTTGGGAACTTTTGAAAAGATAAAGGGGGGATGGGCCATTACACTTGATACTGTTATTATAGGAGAACTTGTTATTGGATGTTTCAGAAGGTTGTTGGATTTTTGTATTTAAGAATTGTTTTTCTTTTTTCCTTCATTTAGTTTTAATTTTCTTTCCCTTATGCCGTTCTTTATCTTCGGTCTTTTGGAGTTCTAAATTCAGCTATTCAAATTTATGAGCAGGTTAACATGGACAATGATTATCTGTGAGAGAGAGCTTTTGATCCATGAAAATATGTTGAATGGAAAAGAAAAGGTGATTTAGGAATCAGGACATGAAAAAACACATAAAAATTGGGGATTATGTTGTTCTGATTTTTATTGGGTGGGTATTGCTTGATTTACTGATTTGGGGTCTTTGCTAGGATATTTCTACAGGTTTCGTTTAGAGCACCCAACTTGAAGATCGTTACGTGAAAAATCCTATATTGAATGAGAAAACATTGATTGTGTAGAGACATGGTAATACCAATGTAAATTTTAATGCTGCCTTTAACCCAGGCACGGGCATGGTAATACATAATAACCCGTAATACCAATACCAATGCACGGGCATGGTAATACATAATAACCCATAGAGACATGGGAATACCAATGCCTTTATATTCTTACTGGAGCACAATAGATAATTCGTTCAGCACTTCATAATTCCCTCTTGTTTTCTATTTTTTCCCCCCAAATTCTGTTGATTTATCGTTTGGTTTCTGATTTTCCCTTTCAATTTCTGTTCAAACTTCAAAGCATTAGATCCAGTATCCTTCAAAGAGATTATATGCTTTGTTGAAATGGAGGACTTCTAGGTTTTCATGCCTAGCTTCAGAGACAACAATTGATGGTTTGTTTATTGCAACTATTTTCCTTCTCCAGTTATTTTCCTTGTAATGTGTTTGTGCTTGCAGTCCTTGATTGGTTTTTTGGGATATCCATCAATTTTCTGTCATTTATTTGGTATACATTTCCCTGGAATTATTTCAAAATAATTCTAATCAGGTCTATCGATTACATTTTATCTATCTGGCCATGACAAACTCATAAATCTTGCTTCCTTTTATTTTCCGTGATTTTCTTATTTTTGACTTGGTTAATTTTGTGACTGAATGTAAAAGGATCCATATTTCAGTGTATGTGTAGCGAGTGTGCAAAAGCATTGAGGCTTCAATCAAACAAGTGCCCAATATGCCGTCAGCCCATCGAGGAGCTCATGGAGATCAAGATCAATAACGTTAATGAGTGAGAGATCCTTTGCTTCATACTAAATTCTTTTGTGTAATACAATTTTACTTTTTTCTTTATGTAGTCTTGTTCTATATGTTACTATTAATTAATTGTATATTCCCTTTCCCCTTTCTTTACCCTCTGTTACATGTTGATTTATATACACAAGACCTCTTGGCTTGTGGCTTATTAATGGTCACAGGCAGGTGTCTGATCTGAGCTTCATCATATTTTCCTTTCAGTTGTTGTAGAACACTCTTTGTTTTTTGTTTTTCTGACATTGCGCTTTATGTTTGATTATTTAGTTTGTTGAACTTGAAATATAGTATTTGTTTTTTTCTAATAAGGAATGTAGTCTTTTTTTCTTTCTCCCTTTTCTGCTGTTATTGACTACAAGTGTTCTGGGAAGTTTTTCGAGGAATAGTTAATAATGTGATTAAAGTTTTGAAATTGTTTACTTTTCCTTTATTTAACACTCCTTTTAAATTTTTGGTCACCTTGTTTGCAATTTAGTTTACATACTCTTTTTCACCTTTGGGGTTAGTGTAGAGCATGAAGAATCTCTCTTCTCTCTCAATTTTCCTCCTCATCCAATGCATGTGGCGTTGTATTTGTGCTCCTTTATACAAGGTAAAATAGTTGAGAATTATCCATCATAATACAAGTGCAGCTGAAATTACATCTTCATTTCTCTGCATTTTGAGCTAGAAAACTGTCTACTGAATTTATATTTTAAGAGTTTTGCTATTTCATATCTAATTTCAATTTGCGATAGACAACTGATATTGATTGAGAGGTATTGGAGTACACTGATTGCTGCTTGTAACATAAGTTTGGTGGCGAGATTGCATTATAATTGAAATGAAATACAATTGAAAATAACTCATATGAGTCAAAATTGTTGCCTTAGTTATAATTTTTGGGTTCTCTGGGTGTAGGTCAGAACATAAGGAAGCTGGTCAAGGATGGTTTTATCATCAGGAAACCAACCAAGATTCACACCCGATCCCGTGCACATCAGATGAAGGAGGCCAAGAGAAAGGGTTGTCATGCAGGATATGGTACTGTTATTTGTTTTACTCCTAAAAGCAAGGTTTTGGGACACTAAAGGATAATTTTTTTTTGCTATGTATGATCCATTGCTGATACAAAATTACATTAAAGTGGGTAAACATAAAATCATCCTCAACATTAGTTATGTACAGATTCTGAGAGGAGGGAGCATAGACCCGTCCAACTCCTCGGTGTTCGATTGGAACAAAGCATGGTTAAATCAGTCTTGAAATTACTAAATAGTTCTTGGTTTTAGGCTTATAAGTTCCTCTACGAGCTTTAAGATGCTTGATTATGGTTTATTCTCTCATTCCAAGGAAATTAGCTTCATTGACGTCTGAAGTCATTCCCACCCATGCATCTTCTTTAATTCGGTAAATTTATACTAACATCTTCCCAGATTTCAACAATCTTGGAGTTCCTCTTGAGTCAGCATGCTGGCTAACCATTTCCCAGTTTTCAATCTCTTTAAAGAGTGAAGGAATAAATCTGATCTGCTAAGAGAGTTCAGTTTGGCTTTCAGCAAACTCACTAATTTTTGTTGAAACTATGTTCAGGAACATCGGTTGATTATTTGTTTAACCTTCTAAGCTGGGCATGTACAACCTTGGATGTGCAGAACTAGAATCCTCACTTCATGACAGCATGTGTAGTTGTTTGTTTTACGTGGCAGTTAAAACAGTTTTGACTTTGTGTTATTGTAATTCAAAACAATAAATACCTTAAATATATTCAGTTTAAATTGATACTTCACCACCTTTCATAGTAACTGTCGATGGCCGTGGCCATTTGAACTAGCTGCTTTTTGCTTTTTTTGTCTGGGTTTATTTTTAGCATCTACTGTTTTCAATTTTTCTGCTTGACGTAAATTGTCTCATTTAGTTCGCTATATGACCCAGTTGTGTTCAAAATTTATATGTCTAATGCTATTTCTGAATTTTAAAAAATCAATGAACTAGAAGTGGGATCCAGTCACTGGTGTAATATTGCAATGCCTTATTCTCTCTTATACTACTTCATGTAACATTTTGGCATGCTTAACCATTTTGGTAAATTATCTGAAAGAAAAGTTGATATTCCACATAGCCTACTTATGTTTGTGAATATCTAGAACAGAAAATACATGCTTCGTGTGGTACACTGCAACAAGTACATGAATGTATTCTTCTTGCACCAAGTTGACATATTCATTGCATGTTTGGAACATTCAATTCAATAACGAACAAATACGAGGTTAAATTTATATACTATCTCACATTGTCATGTGTTGAGAAGTTTCAATCTCAATTGTAAATTGAGCAAGTTTTCAGTTGATATTACTAATAGAGATAGAAGTGTAGACATAAACATGTAGGTTATACACATTATCATTCAATTGTCAATATATGGTAATTAAAACCCAAATAAAGAAAAGTGATGTCATATAATATAATTCAAATAAAGAATAGTGGTGTAATATTATTTGGTTAGTGAATGTTGGTTTTCTTTGCTAATTGATACAGAGTTTCTCTTTTCCCCCCTTAGCTTTGAGCTCAGGCACTGGGAGCTTTTCGTGCTATTTCTTTATCATTCTACATTGGGATTTACAGGCGGTGTTTCACTTATGCCTGGATAATTTTAATCATCACACTTGATTCTTTACTCTTCTTTCCGAATATTAATCTAATTTTTCGTTACGCCGTGCCTTCAGGCACGTGCAATATTATTTGATGGAATAAAGAAACTGTCATGTGACCTTACTCCTTAGGCTTGAGAGGCCCCTGACTTCATCTCTAACTTGATTGTCTAAGCCAAACTCAACTTTCGTGTAGTTATGGTAAAACACATCGTGGGTGAGTGGCATTATGGACACTTGCGAGTTGAATATATTTGTTGTGAATTATGATGCGAATTAGATTCTATATTAACATGAATCGAAATTTAAGTTATGAAAAACTCCATTATTGACCAACTCAGTTTCGAGTAGTGTTTTTTTGTTGAAGTGTAATTCTAAGTTTTCCTAAATGTTGAATTAATTTTAATTTATATATAATTCATTGGATGCCTTTTTTTATTAGTTAGAATGCTAGATACTTCAATGATATATGGGTTGATCTAACAAGTGGTGTTTATAATTGGTGAAGTGAAATGCTGGTTAATTTATGAGATTTGTGTTCAGTTATGTTATATGCTGGAGTGTTGGAGACACTCTCCCCTCTTTCTGTTTCTCCCTCCCCTCAATCACCACCTCATCTCTCTCTTGTGGGACTAGCGACCCTCAACATATCAATCGGCGAACATGCTTTATATGGAGTATGCCTTTTGAACAAGCTTCACATTCTATATTAGAACTGTGGATTTTAAATAAGGCTTTGGATTGAGGGGTTGTTGATCGAAAATTACCTAAAACTTTTGGGTCTATGTGAGTGCTTCTAATTATGAATTTCCATAGTGGTTATGTGAGTGCTTCAAATTTTGAATTTCCATAGTTGAATTTTGATTGAATATCAACCGAGTGAATGGTTGGGTTTTTGTATTCAATTATTTTATTTTGATACAATTTATAGCATAACCTGTGTTTGATGAAATGTCTCCAAAAGGAGCATAACATGTGTCTGAAACGTGTTGCATGCAGCATGTGAATAGGAACCATGACAATTTCTTCCACTAGCTGATGGATCTTGAGGATCATGTATGCCTCTGATTTGTTGCAATCAACCGAGCCAGGTCTCTCCTCCGTCTTCATTAAACTCAGAGTTCCTAAATTATTTTCTTGGATCTTCGAGTTATTTTGTTACATGTCACTAATTCAGCACAAGGTTTTCAAAATTTTTGACTGACCCTCAGAGAAAAACAAAAATACTATTTTGCCTATGATCTTTCAACAAGCTCCTGCCGGGATTACAATCTTTCTACCTATACCATTTTCTCTCTCCCGTCTCTATAATCAATAAGGACTGCAGTTCGTAGTGTTTCTTCTTTTTGCTAGGGAGTAGGCAGTCCATCTTATTGCAAAAAGTGAATTGCAATGGAGTAGAACATATAAGTTTACATTTAAAGGAATCACTGTTACTTCATCCCAAGTTTGTCATACAAGGTTTTTTGTGGCTCAGTAGAAGGTGTGATACAATCACCCAATCACCTTAGCTCTATTGAATCTTTTCAAACCATCTTTAAAAATGTTTGTTGAAATAAAACTAATTTAGCTCTATCGTATCCCTTTCGCTGTCTTCATCACCCAACACAAACACAAGAGACACATACACAAAATTCTCTCCTATACCCTTGTTTTTCACAAATTACAGAAAGTGTACACACACACCCCCACAACACATACACACATAAGTTATTAGTTAGGTGTTGATTTGCTTTCAACCATAATGGACATCAAGTATTTGTTGGAATGCCTAAAAGAAATATTGTATACTCTATTTTTTTTCAGTTAGTTTTTATTTATTTATCTTAGTATTTTTTTTGTTGTAGAAAGTGATAAAATGAATTTTTATTTGACAGGGAATAAGACTTTGATAAAGAGAGTACTTTAGAGAATAATCCATTGTTCGTTGTTTTTTTCTCTGGTATGTAAATTGTTCATTATTTTTTTCCGCATTATATACATTGTTCATGGTTAATTGGTCTTTTCAATATATTAGTGGAACTTTGATCAAAAAATATATTAGTGGAACAATTGCATTCTTTTTGTTTAGTTTGTGGTTTAAATTAGAACAGATGATTAAGAGAGATTTTTTAATTTCAATCAAGAGAATACTTTGGAATTGGAGGTTTGGCAGGAGCACTATATTCTACGTGTGTACATTAAGAATTGATAAATATTATTGTCGTACATGAGCATAATGATGGTTAGTAACGAATTTGATCTTTAGTGTGAAGTACATAATTCTCCTTGGTTTAGTTAACCTATGAATTTTCCTTGCAGTTTATCATAGGGTGGGGTTTCAGGTGAGGCATTGGACTTGGTCTTTCAATTGGGTGGTGGTGGTGAGCATTCTTTTATCTACTTGCTTGGTTGTATTTATATTGATATTTAGTGCTATTTAGGTTAATTTTATATTGATGTTTATTACTACTTGAGAAGTTCAATTTTGTATTGGATAGATTACTTTGTGGGTAATGCAATTGGGATTTTGGAATATTGAATTGAGCAATTAGCAGTTAAAAGTAGACTTTTTCTTGAATTTGCTTGAAATTGAGTATAATATTTGTGTGTGGATTTTGACTTAGCTTGCTTTGGGTTCAATGATATTTTGATTTGGATTGTTATCCGAATTGTGAATTTGAGTTGATTCGAACTCCAGGTGTTTGTAGTATTGTTTCAATGAGGTGGGTTTGTCTATTTGTTTGATTTTTTACTAATTGCTCAACTCTTTAATTTTTATTTTTCTGTCCATATTTTTCAATTTTATTTTTCATATTTTCACTCTATTTTCTGTTTTTTAGTCTTGAACGTGTTTGTGTAATCCCAAATTTTCATATTTGTTTTGGTTGTTCTCTAGGTCCTACTCCAAATTAAGTTATTGAGCTCATGAATACAAAAAATCTCACTCTACCTCTTGTCAAGAGGCATTTACAGGTACAACACAACAAGAAGAAAAATATTATTTTCAACTCTCTTTAGAATTTAAAATTTGATTTTTTTTTTTCGTTGCTCACATAATTATAGCCAGCCTTTGGGCCTGCTAAAAGTACTGAGGAAGTCTATTAAGTAGCTGCTTGATCTATAATAAAGGCTGCAATGTAAGGTGTTAGTTGTATTGTTTCTTATTAATCACTACTGATTTCTAACACATCAAATCTTGAATTTGTTCCAACATATTAAATCTTTATTATTTTAGATTTTTGGTTTTGTTTAGGTGTTGAGTCCACCAGACAATTGGACAAAAAATAAAGGATATTTTATGAAGTTGGATTGGATTTTGGTGTTACTCGGCTACACATTAATATGGTTTGTCAATGTGGGTTTTGAAACTAATTTTTTTGGTGGTTTCTAAGTTTTGTTGTGTGGAAGTATGCTTGGGGTTGTATATAATTAATTTATGTTTTAGAAAATCGAAAGTGATTTTTGTTCTTTATATTGTTTTTAGGTATATATGGAAGAATGCATAGGATTGTTTTCCAGTGAAGTTATATGTAAATAACATTCTAGCCTTTAATCCCCATTAGGCTTACAGTAATTCATTTTTTATCCATTTCTTTCATTTCGAAATTATAGATTATTTTTCATCCATTTCTTTCATTCTCTCGGAATCATGGATTAATTTTTTATTTTTTCAATAGATTGGTGCATAAAGTATTACATAAATGTTGTTGATTGAAATATTTGGATTTAAGCATTGAGTATTCTTGGGTGCATGCAACATGAATATTTTTATGATCTTATGGACTTCATTTATGTGGTTGCATTAATTGGTAAATGGTTGTGTTAGGCAAAATTGTAGCGTGATAGTTAGACATTTAGTAACCTTTTTGGGTATGAGAAGCAAATTGTGTATACAGGTTGAAAATTTTCTGATGTCTCATTTTTAGGGTGAACTTTGGCCAATTTTTTTTAAAATATATGGAGAATTTAACTTTTTGGCCAATGAATTTATTGCTAATTGTTGGTTTTGTTTTTGGTTACTCAACGTCTTTAGGCACAAACACAAGATCAATTGAACCAATCATTTTGATTTGTTTTAGTTTTGCTTAGATTTTGAACTTATTGTTATATCAATTTTTATATGGGAGCTGATATGGATGTGAATTAAATGTATGTTGTGGTAGTTGATGAATGATTTTGTTAATGCAGAATTGAGGTTTACCTAAATTCAGTGTTCGATATTTTTTGAATTGCACCGTGCTTATGTTTGTTGTAATAGTTGATGAATGGTTTTTGAATTATACTGTGCCTTCAGGCACGGATTATCCTTAGTATATATATATATATGTATTAAAAAGGTCTGAAGAGAGAATTATGGAGGTTCATAGATAAGTACGACTCTCACATAATCGAAGAGTGATAGCAGCAGCAGTAGTAGTAGTGACTAAAGAAGAAGATGACTTTTTTACTAACAAACAAACTTTCATTACTTGTATTTTATTTTGGTTTTGTTTGTTTGTTTTTGAGCTCCGCAAACGTATCCAATAAGCAACCCCACCCCACCCCATCCCACCATACCCTACCCTACCCTAGGAGTCAAATTAAATTATTTTAATCTTTTTATTGTACACACGTCACACCATTTCCAATTTTAAATTTCAAAATAAAATTTATTACCCCACTTTTAACTTATTATTATTATATTTAAATTAGTAGTAATGAACATGGCTAGAGTATGATCTAGAGAGCGTATGCTACAAGCAAAGCCACGACCTCAGAATATTCCCAAACCGCGTAAAATTGGGGCACGTGCTTCTGACGTCATTAAGATAAATCACAGCCGTAGGATCCATCAACTTAACGGTGATTGCGTGAATTTGATAATACAGGCGTGGGACCAGGAGTGGGTAAAGGCCACCGGTCGAGCATCGGATTGCGGTTTGATGGTGACCGGGGGGGTCCTTGTATCGTGGCCCAGTTCGCTGCACCCAAAACGAGCTTAATTAATAAACTAATTAATTCATTAATCATGTACTACTAGTATGTGATCTTTATGATTTGATGATTTGGATTTTGCTCCGATTATGATTTCCGTGATGGGCTCACCGGCTACAATTCGATAGGAGTACAATAAACTTTTACTATTTTATTTGTTATTATTATTATTACTACTACTACTACTACTATATTCCAAACATTGGAATATTCATTTTCTTTTCTTTTCTTTTTTTTCCTTCAAAAACAATCAAATAATTCAACAGAAATCTATTAATCAAAAACACCTTCTACAACAAAAAGAAAAATACTTGGAATGAATATCTTACAACTAATAAGTATAAAAATTAAAATCTCTACTTATGACCTATTGAGTAATGATTTGTTTTAAAACGATTTATAAATTATAAGTCATTTTAAATTGTGACTTTTAAATAAAAGTGTTTGACACTATTTTAATTTATTTATAAATTAAAAATTAAGTTAAAATAAGTTGTGAATATATTTAACTAAAATGATTATAACTAAAAATAAATTGTACAGATTACTAATTTTAGGGCAAAGAGCCTTTACATTTGGTAGAACTTATTTATGTTAAAATGATTTATCTAGTCATTTATTTAAATTTAGAATATAATTTTCTTTTGATTATGTCTATGTATTATTATTATTATAAAAAAACTATTTATAAGCTAGTTGGAGGGACTTATAAGTAGTTGTTGAACATGGGCTTACCCACTCATTTTGTGTTAAATTTAGAATATAATTTTTTTTGATTATGTCTATGTATTATTATTATTGAAATAATTTGTCATTCCAATCAACATTGTTTATATTAATCCTCTAGTATTGTTTGTTAAAAGATGACTGATTTTTCACAAATGAACTCGTCTGAGATACATCTCTTATTCCAAAGTTATAAAATAATCATTATTTTGAAATCGTGTCACATTTTTTTTTTTTACTTTTTGTCCTTACAAGTTTCGCTTTATTATAATTTTTTTGCTTTTTTAACCTTTTTTATTATATCTTTAAAAATAAATAAAATTTCTATTATGTTCTTGTGGTAATTACACAGCTAGCGTGTCCTACTCAAATTAATGTAGTGTTAAATAACTTTAAAGTAATTGCCTTTAAATATACATCTTACGTCGGTTGGAGATGCAGTACTTTAGCAATACACGTGAAACTCTTTCTAAACTATTTTCCATGGAAAAGTGATCAAAGGAGAAAAAAACAGCAAAAATTTTCAAATTTCTCTGCTCATCTTAATCGCGGCGGTGAGGACTAACTACTAAAATACTAACCATTCATTTGAGACGGTCAATTTCACTTTTTAGGTGGTGTTTTATTGTATCTTAGTACATCTTAACTTAACAGTTCACCTCTTAATATATTTTAATATTGTTTTCTGGATAATTTAAACTCATATTTGTATTTTAATGAAAAAATTAAAAGGCATTAAGAAGTACGCTGTTAAGATACATTAAGATGCAATTAGTTTTTTTTTGAATAATTTTGTCATTTCTTGCTCGGCATATGTCGCGTAGCTAAGGAGGAAACGGGTAATTAATATGAAATATGGATGATTATTTTCCTTTTTATCCAGTGATCAGTTGATTTATGTGATAATACAAAATTTAACCAATGTATAAATAAATAAATGAACTTGTTGTGAGTAATGAGATAATTACTTACGTACATGTATATTTTATCCATTTTTAACTAGAGTAGATTTGAAGTTAGAGTAGTCTCGTTCTTTTAATTATTTTCTTCCTCTATAAAATATAGCACATCAATGATAATGTGTTTAACAGCCGATATTTGTCAATCTATCTATTATATATAATGGGAGCGGGGGAGGCTGTGTCATAAATTTTCTTTCCCTTTTATTTTGTCCCGCCAAATTTAGTTATTTTACAATTCTGTTGTTCTTTTTTTTTTCCTTCTTATAATTGTATTCTATAAATTAAAAAAATATATAGTACATCAATGATATTAATTTGTTGATATTATTATATTTTTAAAGTAATTACATATTCAACAAATTAATATCACGGTGACTAATATTTATAATTGCACCGCAAGTTTGCAACTCTTTGGTGTGTATAATACTTTAAAAATATGCAATATAACATTGTGACAGTTTTTTTTCCCCTCGCGTGTCCAAAAAAGGAAAAAAGAACAGTGGTGGTTTGACAATTTGTTTACCTTTCTTATAATATGACGGGGATTAAAAGTAGTAGAATACAAGGCTATTAATAATGCTGTATAGTACACACAATTGTTTTTATATATATATATATCTAATAAAATACAAATGAATTTGAATTTCTCGTCCACTCAATAAATTATCTGGGACGTTCAAAATTTGAGATAAATCTCACCGTCCATATAGTGCCGGAGGCATGGGACACAGCTAATATATATATAATAGTCTTACAACTAAACAAGTAATATTACTATTAATGGAGTATCCTAAAAGGATAGGGCCAGAATTCTCTCCATTTTAAGTGAATAAAGACTCTGAATTTGATGATACATATTTAAAATATATTAAAATGTAATATCATACAGGAGAGAGGTAGAGTAATATTATTTTATTACATGGAGTATACAAGACTATCATTTGCTAAGCTCAATAAAAGTAGCCGAATATATAATCCCGTATCAATGCATGTAAAAATTTGGAATACTATTAAAGTGTTGACCTTAACATTTCATTTCACATGCACACGTACGAGATTAGTAGTAGTATCAAACTCCAACCTCCCCTATGCCGTCGTAATAAGGTCATGTGTAAGTCGATCGCGTTCACACCACTACCGATTACCGCTCAAAACTAACGTATGTAAGCCTAGACCATTCTTGTCTGGACCAACAATCTACTTCGCATTTAATGCCCACTCACCGGCCCTCCTTTTGTTTGTATTCCGTACATGCCCTTGACCGGCATTTGTCAGTCAACCATTGCGGCCATACTCCCCACCCCTCCCCCCCCCCCCCCCCCCCAAAAAAAAAAAAAAAAAAAAAAAAAACCCACCTCACCATTTCCAACCCAAATGCCTCTTCTTTTGCATTCACACCTTTAAACTTAAAACCCCAACAAACCTACTAAAAACTCTCTCTCTCTCTCTCTAAAAAAAAATAAAATTACTACAAGTACTACCTACAAGGATTGAGATTTTTTTATGAGGAAGTTTTGATTCTCATCATCAAATAATGGAAAAGAAACAGAAGGTGAAGGCAGAAGAAGATCCGACCCATAACTCATCGGATCCGAACTTATTATTAGCAGATTTGTTGGACTTTGGGGGTGATCAAAAGAGCTCATTAGGGTTCATGGAGTTGTTGGGCATTCAAGATTACAATAACACTACTTCAATCTTTGATATATTACGAGAAGAACACTCGGCTCCTCCTCCCCCGGCTGGTCAAGCTTCAACAAATCCTGCAGAGTCATCAGAAGTCTTAAATACCCCTGCTACTCCAAACTCTTCCTCAGTTTCTTCGGTTTCAAGTGGGGCACTAGACCAGAGTCAAATAGTAAATGAACAACAAGATGAACACCAGCAGCAGCATAAAACAAAGCAACAGTAAGTTTCCTCTTTTCTCTCTTATTTCTTCTTCTTGATTTTGTTATAGTTTTCTGAAAAAATCCCTTTTGAGAAAAGTACTATATATTGAGACACAGTAAGTCAGTAACATAGCTTGCAATACAGATACATGAATATAATTGATTGAGGTGTTTATTCGCAACAAAAAATAATATCCTTTAGTCTTTAGTCACAATACAAATATTTTTGTCTTACAATTTAGCAACAAAAAAAAAAGAGTCTTTGAGGAGATCAGGTGAATTGCGTGTGTTGATAGGTTTGATCTAGTTTTAATTTATATTTCTATTTTGATTTTTCTATATACTCTAGGTTGAAAGCCAAGAAAACGAGCCAGAAGAAAAAGCAGAGAGAGCCAAGATTTGCCTTCATGACAAAGAGTGAAGTGGATCATCTGGAAGATGGGTACAGATGGAGAAAGTACGGCCAAAAAGCTGTGAAAAACAGCCCTTTTCCTAGGTACTTTTCCAAAAACATAAATGTATGCTCTTTTTCTAAAAAAAATTAAACTTTAATGGATTTGCATGCGGCTACATATGCTCTTTTAACTTCTAATGGAGTATACTTTTCTTCGTTTTGAATCAAACTCGTGTACATATTTATTAAGCTAGAAATTTAGTACGTAAAAGGGTTTTATTTTAATTTACAGGAGTTACTATCGGTGCACTAGTTCATCCTGTAATGTTAAGAAGAGAGTGGAGCGTTCTTTTGAGGATCCTAGCATAGTTGTGACGACTTATGAAGGACAACACACCCATCAAAGCCAGGTGATGCCACGAGGCATCAACCCTGCCGGATTCCCACCTGGTTCCGGTATTTCTGCTGCCGGCAGTGCGGGATTCCATCTGCCGGGGCAAATGAACCTATTGTCTCACCACGGCCAGCCGCATTTCAACCATTTGGCAGTACCCTTTAATTTTGGTTATAATATGATGATAAATGGTTGCACAAATCCTAATGCTGCTGCATCTATGAACGATAGAGGTTTCGTCGGAACTCCGGCGACCATGGCGTTCTTGAGAGATAATGGGCTTCTTCAAGACATTGTCCCTTCCATTATGAGAACGGAAGATCAGTAGATGCAGCAGGGGGGGGGGAAACTGTCCTCTTTTTATGTAATAATTCTATTTAGTGACTGACAAAGATGGGAGGTGTAGCCTGTGGATAGATGAACATTTCATGCAATTCTCTTAATTCCTTTCTAGCTTGTAGCAGCTTTTGGCATCATTTGTTGTAACACCCCAGTCCCATATCATCAAGATAGAAAAAATATTTATCTGCGTATAAAGAATTAAGTTACTACCAATAGTACCTTTAGTAATGACTTTTGGGTGAGCCTGTGGTGGGCTAAGATGACCCAAGAAGATACTATTGGACAACTGATTTAAGGCCTTATTTTAGATGGATTCGATTTGGACTTAAGATTTGACCCTGAGATTTATTTCGAACTCGGAATTTGATCCGATTGTTTCATTTGTAAACCCTAATGATCATACATCTGACATGGGTTTTTGATCCTACGAAGATACTGGTTTCTTGATATGTTGTAGTATATTTTACCCTTATTGATTTGGTTACCAATTTGATTTGAATTCGTCTTTTGTAGGCAATTAATATTGACTAAGTAAAAAAATGATGTTAGGTGTGGTTTAAAGTATTTAGAATTGTTTTGACAATTATAAAAAATGTTACTGAATGTATATAATTAATTTATTATTGTCACAATGTCAATAAGATCATCTTTGATTGTAGAAGGAATGTATGTGCACTAATGTTTGCCAGACTCGGAAGGAAAGAGCAAGTTCAGGAAACAGCCGTGGCAGTTCTTTTATCTAGAGAGAGAGAGAACCATTCTTCTAAGTAGTAGTAAAATGGAAGAAAGCAACAGCTAGAAGTAAATGAAGGTAATAAATGTTGGATATCCTCTCCACGAAGAGTCTCTATTTTTTATATATTTTTTATTATTATCTTTTTTATCCCATCAGCATGACATCGTCTAGCACAAGGTAAGAGAATTATTATGGGAAAAAGCACTTTTATTCCACTATAGTTGTCGTGTTTTAGGCAATTGGTCACTGTACTTTTACAAAATTCAATTAACCCACTGTGCTTTTTAAAAATTTAAAATCAAGTCATTCTGTCAAATTTTACTCACGGACGTTAAGAAATTGGACCATATTTCCTACGTGGCTTTTGAAAAAAAAACAAATTATTTCCTATATGGCAAGCCAGTCAACCAACTTCCTAGTACATGTGAATATCGTATGCAAATGTTAAAAATGAGGTAGAAAATATTTATAATATGTATAATATTAATAAAAATTTATATTATAATATGTATGTTTTATTTTAAAAATAAAAATAAAAATACTTATAAAATTTTAAAAATAAAAATACTTTTATGTTTTATTTTCTTTCTTTTTCTTTACCTAAATATTTATAATATGTATAATATTAATAAAAATTAATTTTATAGTATGTATGCTTTATTTCAAAAATAAAAATAAAAATACTTTTATATTTTAAAATACTTATAAAAATTTTAAAAATAAAAATACTTTTATGTTTTATTTTCTTTCTTTTTCTTTACCTAAATATTTATAATTTCAGGATTTGTGTTGCATTATCGCATCTGGGTTTGGCACCAATTTCTCGTTTTTTGTGTTCAAACTTAAGACCTAGGGTTTGAAAATTAGGAAGGTTTTTGAATGGTAATTATTCTGTTCTTGGGAAGAATCAACGAAATGGGACCAATGAATTGGCTCCCTAATTTTTGCTTCCTGAGTTGTTTGCCCATGGAAATCAAACAGTTGTCCCCAAAATTCATCAAGAACAACAGTTAATTGACGTCTTGCACCACGCCTTAATCCTGCTAGTCTTGAAAGACTACCGGCTCCACTCCCTACATCATCACCTTTTGCACTAAGACTTCTGTATGAACCAGGGCCCTCAGATGTTACGGACGGGCTGCTCAGCGACACTGATTTAGATGATTCTTCGGATTCCCAATTATCTCCCTCATCATCCTTCGCAGTCTGTGAATCCCCCACTACACTCAAGTTGTTCGCAACTAATTCTGATGGCACAGATTCCAGGTTGCCAGAGTTGGAATCCTCTAGCCGGATCTCGCATCGATCTTTACACGACCCGGAGAACTGGAGCCATTCGCGAACTACCAGGAGAGGAAGGAGTCGATCCAGTAGATCGGAGAGGAAGGAGTCGATCGAGGAGATCGGAGAGGAAGGAGTCGAGTCTTAGCAATAGGGTTTTTGATTTGGGAATTTTAAGAGGAAGAAGGAGCATTTGATTTGGTTCTGTTTTTTTATTTTGTTTTGTTTTGTTTTTTGTTTTTATGTTTAGTTATTAATAGGTTTTTTGCATTTGACCCGTTTAGTATGTGCACGGGTCGGGTTGACCCGACTGAAAAAAGAAGATAAGCCACCCCAGCATTTACACATCATTTCTTTTATTTTTGAACTGCCACGTGTGTAATAATTTGACGTCCGTCCAAGAAATTGGACGGAATGACTTTATTGTACATTTTTAAAAAATACAGTGGACTAATTGAATATTTTTAAAGTACAGTGACCAATTGCTTAAAACACGACACCCACAATGGAATAAAGATATTTTTTTCCCGAATTATTATTACAGAACTCGGGAACAACTTCTGGCCTACTTTTATCCTTTATGAATTATTGCACCCCTCCCTCCATTTACTTTTACAATGCGTTAGATCGATCTCCACTCATGGATTTTTTTGATTCATTGAATGCTGCTGCTGCTGCTATTATGTAGATATATATATATATCTGTAACCAAACATAGACGCGGCCAGGCTTCAAATAAAAGTAGAGGAAAAAAGATGATAACATGTGAATTTTCTGTACAAATTTCATTCGGGACTTTTAGTCTTGGGCTGGTTTTGTTAACAAACACAAATAATATTCAATTACATGAGCAGGAAATGGTAAAAGACAGCTACGAGCTCCATTTGTTTCAATTTTATTAGACACTGAAACTTGATCCATAAAAAAATATTTTATGGGTGGATTTACATTAAAGCTTAATTTTATTGGAAAACGACTTGTCATTCCCAAATTGGATCAAAAAAACAGCACAAATTTCACTTGCACGGACAAGTTTTTCCTAAAACGTAGCTGTGAACACAAACGGGCCCAAATCTGGCAAAAAAATCATATGATGGCCCTTCAATTTTCATTCATATGATTAAGTTGGACCACACAGCCTCCATCTTATTCTTTACCAACACAAATAAGAAAAGAAGGAACCAAATAATAATATCAAGAGAACACAACACACGTTATGAATTTATTAACAAAGAAATAAACCTTTACTTGACATCATTGCCATCCACTTGAAGATCACGTGCCCCCAAGTGTATTATTGTCTTCTTGTAAGCATATTATCTACTACTCCCTACTACATAAGATCAGAAACCAATCTTCTCTCGGAAGCAAGAATGTCAAACACCTCAACTTACTCCCAAAAGTCCATTATTAAGCGCCGCAGCCTGGCAATTAGCAGTAAATTAATGCCACTTGGCTCAGAACAACTACTGAGCTTGTCCATGCCTGTGTACGGACATGATCAAGTCCCTGCAAACCAAAGCATGGGAATACGAACTAGGCCATATCATGAACAAAATCGATCAAAGCTAATTTCTTAATAAACTTTAGTATGCTAAATACATGAAACCAGAAAATAGGTACGTTATTTACTTCCTAAGCATACGTGGTCCAGAACTCCAGATGTGGGGTTAATATAGATTTCAAATATCTTAAGAAGGTTAGCCGATAAGTCAACAATAGGAAACAAGAAATAAAGGAAACAAATACCGTGGGACACTTCATACTTTTCAGTGTTCCCTATGATCCAGCAAGGGTGAGCCACTACAAGTGTTTTACTTGCGTTTTTGCTGGTTTGAACATTGCCTATATAATTCCGTCTACACTGTTCCAGAGCACATGCAAGTGAGTATGTAATGTTCATGCACCTGAAAAGAGTCTACTAAACCATGTTTGACCATATTCGGCCCATGAAGCTCAGAAAAATAAATTGACTGTGACAATGAAATCTCTCAAAAAGCAATAATTATGCATGATTAGACAATTACCTGGGTGTCCCCGTTCCCCATCTGCATATTTAAGTCTGATGGGAAGCATTCGCTTGAGAATACATCAGACAGTGAGCACAGATTGCATAACATAAACCAGAGGTAAAACACTTTCTCCGTCTCTCATGATTGTGTCATGAACCAATTTGGTTTGATCAAACATTAATTGTTTTTGCAGATGTTAAAGGTTGACTTTTTGTGGAAGAAGGTGATGCCATCCATGTGCTCCTAGCTTAAATATGGATGAAACATAACTTAGCACTACATAAACAAAATGGTAAAGAAATTATGAGGGTAGATCATATAGGTAAAACCAACAATAGAGTAGAACATGATCCAGAAGCTTCAGACGTGAGGACATCAAACAACCAATACACATCAGAGCATCACATGATTCACATTAAATAAAATTAATTGCAGATCGAACACAATGCACTTATCAGAGTGAAGGAATAAATCTTCAGAAGATAACAATAAACAGAAAGATATGGAGGACCTTTATAGTCCAATATTTTTTTGAAGAAAACTAATATACGTTCACAAATCTTCAAAACCGTTTACAAAGAACTGGAGGAAACAACTGAATTTAAGAAAATGGTTTTTGATAAGTTGCCACAAGTCATCTTGCATCACTTCCTTTTTTGTTACAATGGAACTCGCAGCCACTACTCTAAGGGTGTGCCAACCACTCATAACGGGTAATCTCGAAGTATACTATATGGTGGCCTTTTGTGTATGCCATGAAAAGCACTTATCACTAGGCTCACGACCGATTCAGCTAACCCTTGGGGTTAACATGCATCACTTAATGTCAAAATACCAATCAGCTAATCAAAATGAGCTGCAACAAAAATGGTCAAGTTTTAAAAAGATGAGCCACTTATGCGAAGATATTAGCATAATTAACTTGAGACAACTCCAGGCATCCTCTTTTCTTTTTGTAATTTTTCTTTAATATTCGAGTTAAATTAGGCTATTAGTCAGTCTAACAAACATACTTCTTAGTTTTTTACACTGATGATAGAAGCAAAAACTCGGGATCAAGAAAAACTTGAAGTCACTAGATAACCTTTTCTTGAATTTTGATTGGGGTAATTCTCAGTAAACTTGGGTAGCTTGAAGTTGTAGGTTCAACAGTAGTTTGCAAAAAGAAGAAAGTTCGGTACAAAACGACATTGATATTGATCAACAATAAGTTCCCAAAGACTTGTACCATGACAGTGAATCAAAAATTGAAATTTCAAAACTGTACAAGTTAACAGGGAAATACTCATCATACAACATGACAAGATAAAAGGTACAATGAGTATGTATACAGATAAAAGAAGGTGGGGAAAACCAGCAAAATAATAAAGAATGCTGGTTTACAGTCACTTCAAGCATGCATGAACAAATCCCTTACAAATCTTCAGATGCTAAAACAGTTTTCAAGTATATATTATAATGAATCCATTTTGAGCACAAAGGATAGTACACGAGAAGTCTGGTGTTCCTAACAGTCCTTCGAGAGGACTTGCAAGCAAACGCTGATAGATGAAAATAATTATGCAGATACACATCTACGTACCTTGTTGATGCCAGTTCTTTTATCCTTGTGAAGAACAACCTCAACACTATTTTCATGTCCTCCAAACAAGGAGTGAATTGGACATCAAAGAAGGAATTACTAATACTAGTACAGAAATATAAAGTTAACAAGCAGAGGTAACAGTGAGAATATTGAGGGCAAATTTTAAATGCATGTAACATCATTATATTATCATCTTTATTTAATTTATATATCCTTCATAAATCACATTATTATATTTATAACAAGTAATGATCAGAGAAGATGCGATGATAAACATGTGTGCAGTTTACACATGCTAGCTATAGTGGATGAAAGTTGTAGAAAAAACTACGCTGATTAATTAAGAAGAAGATCATATAATGCTGTTATTATCAGACAAACCGGTTAGTTTATCACATTGAAGGCATTGAGATACTACATACGTCTTGCCCCTCCTATTTAAAGTTTCAATTTGGCGACATTATTGAGATTCAGATGAAAAACTTTGAATGAAAATTCCAAGTTGATAACAAATGGAGTATCTAACGACAAAATTGAAATTAGAATTATGATTAGTATCTTTTGCCTTGTAAAAGTTAATCAAATTTAGAGCAAAGGCTACTATCATATATTCTGTCCTTTCCAAAATGAGGTTCTCATCCCACTATTAGAAAATCATATACATTTTTTAAAGTACTAATTTAACAACTTACCTCAATTTGTAATAGTATTAGGTAGCTCTGCAGTCTATGTCAAAAAAGTGGACTTTCTTTTTCAGGATGTTTAAATTAAAAAACAATGGAGCTTCACTTTGCAATTGAGAGAGAGCAGTGACGATTGACCAATCCCGAGTCCGGAGGAACTAATACCAAGTCCGAACCAGGTTTCGTACCTCCGGTGACCCATCGGAAATCGAATTAAATCCATCCAAGGCCATAAACCACTGACCAATAGTATCTTTTGGTCATCTTAGTCCACCACAAAAGGTTATGACCGAAGAGTAACGCTCTGTTTCTGAGTTTTAAAATGAACAAAAAAGAAAAGAAATTGATAGAAAATTTAAGTTTTCTTTCCAATTCTTATATTTCTAAGTTTTTTAATAAACGTAAAAGAAAAGAAATGGATAGAAAACTTGGCCACCTTTCCGTCCAAAATTGGCATAATTTGAACGGAAAAGAAATTGGAATAAGGAATATTTTTATAATTCCCGTATTATTCTCACCTTTCAATATAATAAATTTTAAATTACAACTCATGTCCGCAATTTTTAAATTTTCTATTCTTTTCTATTAAAAACTCAGAAACAACACAAATCAAAACTTCAAGTTTCCTATTCTTTTCTTTTTCTGTTATAATTTAAGTTTTCTATTTATTTATTTTTCGTCCAAAACTCAGAAACAGAGTGTAACTCAATTCATTAATATTGTTAGTAACCCAATTCCTTATATATAAGGAGAAACTTTGTGTATTGTTAGTAACTCAAATCCTTGTAATATATATCTACACGTATATAAGGAAATAACTGAGAAATAAAGAATGCAAACCAGGAGAAAAATGCCTTTTCCGGTCACGAGAGCAAAATAATGACTGCAAACACTTTGGCCACAAAATCAGTCGTTCGGTTTGCTATTGTAATTCTGGTGTTAGCGGTGGTGATGATGACGGCCTTTATGGTGATGTTGGTGGCTATTGTCATTTGTCGGAGTTCCTTTCGTGGTGAATAACGGGGTCATCGGTGTTCCAGACGACGTCGCAGGGTGATAGCTGCGATTGGGGTCTCTGTGTTGCTTCGACTTTGTGTTCGGGAATAAAGTGCAATTACACTGTGTTGCGACTTGTGAGTTTTAAAAAAGGATAGACAAAATATTTGAAAATAAATTTAAGAACTTGATATTTTCACAGTTCTATAGCATTTATTTCACATGGACATGGATAGTAGATGAGTATGAAAATATCAATTCTGTCAGTTTATTAAAGATTTAGGTGATATGTTAAAATTATGGTAGACCAAGTAATCAAATTGGAATCAAAATCGCACCAAAAATCGCACAAATCGCATCAATTAAAATTACACCAACTATTCCGGCGTATATTGCATTTTTTGGTGGGTTGAATAATCAAATTTAAAGTTTCGATTTAGTTACTAGCCAAAACTGCACGTATAAAACCGAAACCGCACCATTGGTATTGACGAAGCTCAATTTTTTGGAGAACTTTATGATTTCTACAGCGAAGTTGCTGATTATGATGGCTAAACTATAATAGTTGCTGGCTTAGATGGTGACTATTTGAGGTAAGAATATAAGATAGAATTTCATTGGCTGATTGGCACTTCTGTACCTTTAAGTTGTCATCTACTTTCAAATTCGTTCTTAAAGTACCATTTTCGTCAGTTAGGTCCTTAAAGTGACATTTTATTAGCGTTTCTGTTCCTTCAACCCATTTTAACCTAAACCTGACCCATTTTGACCAAATTTAACCCAAATTTTATTATATTTTAAAATATAATAGAATTTTTTAAATAAGTTTAAAATAATAATTATATTTAACATTTTAAAAAAATAATATTTAATTATTTAAAATAAATTATTATTATTAAAATAATAATTATTTTAATATTTTAAAATAAAATAATTATTTTAAAAATAGTTATTTTTAATATTTAAAAATAAAATATTTGTTTTTTTTATAAAAACATTAATAATTATATTTAATATTCTAAAATAAATATTTTTCAAATAATTTTTATTTTTAATATTTTAAAAGTAAAAAATATTTTTGTAAATATTATTTCTAAAAATAATATTTACTTTTAAAATATTCAAAATAATATTTATTTTAGAATATTAAAAATAATAACTATTTTAGAATATTAAAAATAATAATTATTTTAGAATATAAATATAATATTTATTTTAAAATATTAAAAATAATATTTATTTTAGAATATTAAAAATAATAATTATTTTAGTTTGTTTATAAAAAAAATTTAAAATAATTATTATATTTATATTTATATTTATTTTAATTTTTAAATATTTACTTTTAATATTCTAAAATAAATATTATTTTTAATATTTTAAAATAAATAATTTTAATAATTATTGTTTTATAAGGAAAAATAATATTTAATATTATGCAATAATTATTAAAAAAAATTCAAAAATTATGATTTAATAATTATGAAAAAAAATAATAATAATCTAAATAATTATTATTTTAAAATTAAAATAATCCTAATAATTATTATTTTAAAAATAAAAATAAGCTTAATAATTATTATTTTAAAATTTTAAATAATCTTATTAATTATTATTATTAAATAATAATTTTTTTTAATAAGTATTTTAGAATATTAAATATTATTTTTCCTTCAAAATCAATAATTATTAAAAATATTTATTTTAGAATATTAAAAATAATAATTATTTTATAATATTAAAAAATTAAAATTAAAATAAATATAAATATAAATATAATATTTATTAAAAAAAATTAAAATAATTTTTAATTTTAATTTTCTAAAATAAATATTATTTTTAATATTCTAAAATAAATATTATATTTAATATTATAAAATAATTATTATATTTAATATTCTAAAATAAATATTATTTTTAATATTTTAAAATTAAATATTATTTTTAAAAATAATATTTGCAAAAATCTTTTTTACTTTTAAAATATTAAAAATAAAAAATATTTAAAAAATATTTATTTTAGAATATTAAATATAATTTTTATTTTTATTTTTTAAAAAAACTAATATTTTATTTTTAAATATTAAAAATAACTATTTTTTAAATAATTATTTTATTTTAAAATATTAAAATAATTTTTATTTTAATAATAATAATATATTTTCAATAATTAAATATTATTTTTTAAAAATGTTAAATATAATTATTATTTTAAACTTATTTTAAAAATATTATTATATTTTAAAATATTAAAATTTTGGGTTGGGTCAAACTAAGTTGGGTTGGGTTAAACTTGGTCAAAATGGGTCGGGTTTAGGTTAAAATAGGTTGAAGGAACAGAAACGCCAATAAAATGCCACTTTAAGGACCTAACTGACGAAAATGATACTTTTGGGACGACTTTGAAAGTGGGTGGCAACTTGGAGGGACAGAAGTGTCAATCAGCCAATAGAATTTCATTCTATCTCCAGTATACTACCATCATGCTTTTCTTACTTAATTTATGCTAGCTTTAATGTGCCTAGCAGGCTACAGCATCAAAGTTGCTGAGTCCATGAGGGTGATATATAAAAAGCATAGAGATAGTTTATGACTACATGTTTGTTTGTTCTCTTCTTTTTCTTAATTTATATTTTCCCCACTTATTGTTTTGGATACAAATAAAAGGATAGTTTGTATTCTGTGAAACTAAATTCACACGTTAAAAGGACTCAAAATTTTATGTTATTTAACTTTTGATTCCAATAACTTACTGACTCTGCCAAATTAATTTGGCTTTTAGTTTCCTGCTGTTTTTTTTTTAATTCAAGGTGGAGGTTGAACCTAAGACCTCTTGCTTGGCAAAATACCTAGGGTACCAACTGAGCCAAAGCCAATTGATAATTTTATGTTGTTTTTGAGTTGTACCATATGGTAAAAGTTTGATGTCATTCTTCGATGGCATGGCTTTTTAGTTGTGGCTGTTTTTGTTGTGTTGGTTTTCAAGTTCAAGTTAATAAATAAAATTATGATTTTATGGTGAATTTGACATGTTTTGCAGAAGGAGCTTTGGTTTTATGCTTGATATTATTCCCATTGCCGACTCTGTCACTAAGTTAATTGCTCGATGTGAGCTCTGTGTTAAATTATATTGAAGGCTTAGACCTTTTTGTTGTTTTAATTAGTTTTGGAACCGAAATCGCACCAAATAAAACTGCACTGCACCAATCACAAGCGGTTTTATGTGCAGTTTTGGATTTGTCAAACCGTACCTAAGCGGTTTCGGGTGCAATTTGGATTTCAAACCGCACCATGCTCACCCCTAGTTAAAACCGTTTGCTTGGATGGATTGGTTTCCAGGTTCTATGTTTGGGATTAAATTAGTTTGATCAAAAAAATTGAATTGAAATAGTTGACCACAGGTGTTTAATTTGACCTAGTAAACTTATTTTCTTTTAAATTATTTTTAAAATATGGAAGCAAGGTTTTCTTTTAATTAAATTTACACACTCTTATTAGACCATAAGCTCACTATATTATATTTTAGTTTTTCAACAAAATTAAATCTTATTTTCTAGGTAATATTATATTTTATGTGTATTTATGATGTCATCTATAACAATTCGATTGTTCCATTCATTCAAAATTAAAATATGATATTTTTTTAGTTCAATGACATGGTCGACTCTTAAAATATTGAGAATCTGTGAGTCAATTATAGATTATTTCTGGACGAAAAATGATATATATTGTGAATATTTACGTCGATTTATACATGAACAAGTATTAGTGGTAATTGTTTAGGATAGATGTTTAATAAATGAGGTTTTCATATAATTTCTACCAGTCTAATAAGTTTTATAATTATAATTTGACGTTGTTATAAAACATTACTAAAATTAAGAACAAAGATGATTAGAGAAAAGAGAGCATTCTCATTGTATTTATATGTATCTCATTCTCTTTACAATATAGCTATTTATAGGCACATCAACATCAATATTTGGAGGTTTCAAAACTCAAAGGTCATGAGTTTCAAATCTTAAAGGATATGAGAGTTACAAAACTCAAAGGTCATTACAATAAAGAGGGGTAGGAATGTATCTAGACATGGGTAGGAATGTATCTAGACATCCACACACTATGTATAATTTTATAACACTCCTCCTTGGATGTCTATTGTATAGCCATACGCATTGAAAGCTGCCTCATTAAAAACCTTACCAGGAAAAATCCAATGGGAAAAAAAACCTTAGTTAAGGGAAAAAGAGTGCAGCGCGTATTAGCTCCTCCTCATGAATGTATCCTTAAGTCTTTCAGCTGTCGCATTCTAATATTGCGACACAATCCTTCAAACATTGTAGTTGGTAATGCTTTGGTGAACAAATCTGCTAGATTATCTTTTAAGCAAATTTGTTGAATATCAATGTCACCGCACTTATCAAGGTCATGTCTGAAAAAGAATTTCAATGATATGTGCTTTCTTCTATCTCCTTTGATGTATCCTCCCTTTAATTGAGCTATACATGCAGCATTGTCTTCATACAGAACGGATGGAGTTCTTTTGTAGCAATTTTCTAAGAATATGCCTCGTTAAAAACCTTACCAAATAAAAACCCAGTGGGAAAAAATTTTGGCGAAGGAAAAGAGTACAATATTCTTGTATAACTTCTAGTACCTTGGGATTGCCTCATTAAAACCTTGCAAAGGAAAACCCAGTGAAAAAAAACCTTAGCGAAGGAAAAAGAGTACAATCAGCACATATCCTTTTTACTTCCCTTCATAAGTACATAGAATTTTCATTGTTCATGGTAAAAATATCATTAAGTCAAAGCATGCCAATATTGTGCACCATCTTCTTCAAAATCGTAGTTGGTAATGACTTAATGAATCCAAATTATCACATGATCATATATGCTTGATAACAATATGCCATTCTTCTGGGGCTCATGTGTATAAAATAATTTTGGGGCAATATGCTTGGTTCTATCACCCTTTGGATAAAATAATCCCAAATCAATAGTCTCACGAAGATAACGTAAAATATGTTTAATTTCATTACAATGTCTTCGAGTTGGTGCATAACTATACATTGCTAGTAAGTTAACTGTAAATGCTATATATATCAGGTCTTGTCAAATTTGCAAGATACATCAAAATACCAATTACATTAAGATATAGTACTTCAGGACCAAAACACCAATCTCACGAAGATATGGTACTTCAAGACCAAAAGTTTCTTCATCATTTTCTTGTGGTCGAAACGGATCTTTCTTGATATCAAGTGACCAATCTATCATTAGAGTACTAAAAGGATTAACATTATCCATGTAAAGTTACTTCAGAACTTTTTCTGTGTATGTTGATTGATGAACAAGAATTTCATAGTTCAATTTGTAGGCCAAGACAAAAATTTGTCTTACCAATATCTTTCATCTCAAATTTGTTATTTTTGTCGACTCTTCTAAAGCAAGATCTTTCATCAATAAATACAGTAATAATAGCAAATCCAGATTATGATCTTTTGATAAAAATGCATGCACAAATTGAATTATTCTCAAATCCTTCTTTCAAAATATATCCACTCAAACGATTATACCACAATATGCATCTGGATTGCTTTAACTCATATAAGAATCTTTTTAGCTTGATAGAATATATACTTCGAGATGTAGAATTATATGCTTTAGATATTTTATATCCTTCAGGAATTTTCATGTAGATATCATTATCTAATGATCTATACAGATATAATGTAACAACATCCATTAATTTCTCTTGCTACCAAGTTAATTAAAAATCTGAATGTAATTGCGTCCATTACAGGAGCATATGTTTCTTCATAATTAATACCATGTCTCTGCGAGAAACCTTGTGCTACAAGTCGTGCTTTGTACCATATAATTTCATTTTTCTTATTTCGTACAAATACCCATTTGTATTCAACAGGCATCACACCTTTAGGTGTTCGAACTACAGGTCCAAAAACTTCACGTTTACTTTGTGAATTTAGTTCTACTTGAATCGCCTTTTTTCACATTGGCCAAATATTTCTACATTCATCAACGATTTGTGGTTTATATACATGATCATTACTTCTGGTAATATCAATAGCAACTTTATATGAAAATATGTTGTCGACAACGATATTATTTCTATCAAATATATATGTCTCCTATATATACATAATGTATCGAGATCTCGTTATTTTCAGGTATCTGATCCTCTTCAGGAGATAACTCATCCTCTTCAGGGGGATAACTCTTCAGGAGATTTTTGTTCATAAGTTTTGGATAGATCGATAAATTTTGTAGCCTGTTTCATGAGTATAGCCTCTTTATAGGCTGAAACTTATTTTTATTGTACTTTCTTCTTCTGGGAAATTTTATTTTTTAACACCAATAGGTCTTCCACGCTTCAGGTGTGATTTTGATTCATTTGTTGCTATGTAAACTGATTTTTCTACAGGGACTTCAATCCCTGCTAGAGTATTAGCATCTAGAATGTGAGATATCACTATTTTCTTATTATCGATGAATAATTCTTGTAATTGATTTGCAATTCATTGCAAATGAATAATCCTTTGAACTTCTAGTTCACATTGATTTGTACTAGGATCAAGATGAGATAACGACGAAAAATTTCAAGTAATCTCCCTCATCGTGCTTCAAGCAACAATCTCACGTCGTGCTTAGGCAACGACTTTTCTCCCCCTAATCGTGGGAAGACTGTTTCATTAAAATAAAATCCTTAAAATAAACCTTAAAAATATCACTTATTGAGGTTATGATGCAGCATGTAAAATAGCATGACCCCAAGCATAAATTAGTAATTTTGATTTCATAATCAAAGGTCGAGCAATAATTTAAAATTTCTTAAAAATTAATTCAACTATACCATTTTGAGTATGTGTATGTGCAACATGATGTTTAACATAAATTCCAATTAACATGCAGTATTCATCAAAAACTTGATATGTGAATTTTACCAGCATTATCTAAATAAATTTTCCTAGTTATATAATCAGGAAATTGTACTCGCAACCTAATTATTTGAGCAAGAAGAATAGGAAATGCAATATTTCTAGTTAAAAGTAAACATACATGTGATCATCTGGTTAATGCATCAATTAAAATCATAAAATACTTGAATATACCACAATGTGGGTGTATTGGTTCAAATAGATCACCTTGAATTCTTTCTTAGAAAGATGAACACTAAATAACAATAATTAAATGTGATAGTTTGGTAATTAATTTACTTTTGTAACGATCAGGAATTTCAGGCTCCTTATTAATTTTATATGTGATTTAAAATTTTTAGGAGTTAATTTTTTTTTAAAACTTATTTAAACCTTATGTGGTTATGTGCTTATGTGATTTAACCTATGCGAATAAATGCTAGGATTTTTATTAAAGGGAATCACTAATGGTTATTTAACTTAGTAGATTAACCCTGAAACTTTTATATCAGAGTATTGATAAAAGTGTTAGTAATTATATATTCAAATTTCTTGAATATAGTGTAGAGATTTAATCGGGATTAATTATTTATATTTGAGTAATTAATCGATAATGTATGAAATTATTATTTTTGTTGATTTATAATTATTATGAATAAATAATAATTAATGAATTGGGAGTAATTAATTGATTATGTGTTGATTAATTATTATTATGAATAAATAATAATTAATGAGTAAGAGATAAATAAATATAATAATATTATATTTAATTGATTAATAGTTTTATACAAACATGTGTTATTTATATGATAGTTAACCATATATTATATATAGACTATATAGTAACCTTAATTGTATTATGTGAGGTTGATTGAATGTGTACATAAGAGCATGTGACAATACATGGATAGACATTAATATGTATACCCTATTACCTTATATTATATCAATAACATTATTAATTGATAAATGATTTCAATAAGTTATTATAATTATTATAATAACAGTTATTATTATAATAATACCCAATTACTTTATATTTGGTGTTAATAGATAATGTACATGGATTATATGTATATACCTTACTTGATACATTATATCATTATTTGTTCATTAGAAATAACATTGTAGCTCCTATTTAAATGTATATGGAATAAATACATATAACTTAAGTATATCTATGTGCATATACATTATATAATCTAAGTATGTATATATTGTGTTAAGTGTTGAGCATATATAACATATAAACAATTGCAAAGGCTGAGTTTACATTGTCCCTAAATAAGAGTCCCACCCTCATTTCTCATTCACGTGCCTACACTCCTCAAAATCAGCAAAACTAGGATAGCCTTGTAGCAATAATGAGCAAAGGAGTGGAGATTATGATGAGATATACCAACTCTTCACCCACTATTTAATAACCATTAGCTAATTGCATCTCCCATTAGTTTGATTTGAGGAACAATGTCTAGAACCGGATATTGAAATTGCCTATAAATTGAGCCTTCTCTTCTTCTATATTGCAATTGCTGAGAATCCTACCAAGAAAGCTAGAGTAAGTATACATTATAGTGAGAGTCTGTGAATTGAGAGGGTGAGAGATATCAGCAAGTTCCTTTAACAGAGGTATATCACTTTCCATTCTCATTCTCTGTAAATTTTCAAAGTTCTTGATTATTGAATTGTTCATGGTTTGGATAATTGAATTGTGATATATGATTGCTAAGGGTTATATAGAGTTATAATCATGTTAGAATTATGTTAGAAATTGTTAGAATGATTTTCGTTGGAGAAAATTTGAGTTGGAATTGCAGAACTGCCGAAAACTGCACTGCTCTGTGTCTGGCTGCCAGCGGCGCAGCTGCGCCAGTGCCTGCCTGCAGAAATTTTTTCCTTTTTGCTTTCTACTCATGCTAACTTGATGATACCACTTTGGACAGGCTTGGATACTGATTTACTTATTGTGTATGAGTTCTTTAATACAACATACACATTGGTGAGCATGTTAGCACATATTAGGGAAGGAAACCTCATGTTTTGTAAAATAAACTTATGATTTCGAACATGAACTTTGAGACCGTGTGACATATGTGCATTCTGATTTCATGAACATAACCGTATAGACTATGAATGTTTAAAGTGTGTTCACGCACTAGCATACGTGTTTGAAAGACTCAAAGGTTTACAAAGGAAAACTTATGTTTTGAAAATGAAGCTTATAGTTTTGAATGCGAACCATATCATATAAGTAGCATGTGTATATTTTGATATTATGAGCATAATAGTATGTTTACATTGACATGAAATGCGCGTTTAAAGTGTTGTACACATTAGCATTCGAGATTGAGGGATTTAAGGAGTTTACAAAGGAAAACTTAAGAACTTTGAAAAGAGAACTTAACCAAGACTTGTGACCACTTAGATACATGTATGTGACTTATGTATGCGTTTTAATACATGAGAATAACGGTTACGAGATGCTTTACATGTACCGTGTTGTCTTTTTAACTTGGTGTACTTTGCAAATGGAAACTAAGAATGTGGGAGCTAATTAGCATTGATTACCATGTGAATTGTATTATGATCATGCAAGCATGTTTATTAGGATGTCATTATGCCTATAGATGTATTGTCATGAACCTCATTTGTTTATATACAAATTTCACATGTGCATGCTAAATTATAGAAAATGAACTTCAAGTATGAACTACGTGATTAAAGTATATGTGTGTAATATACTCGAGCATACATATTAGGTATTGTTTAGCCTTGTTATGAGATAGTATGACCGGAGTAGCGAACCTTTAAAGTATGAACTTGTTTAACTTAAGGTTTACCGGCATGAAAACATATGACTTCGAAATTGGATTAGGACGAGCATGCTAGTTTCGAATGGGAGATTATAAACTTGATAAACATATGTGTTGATTTATATCAGTAACTGGAAGTGCTATGTGTTCAAGCCTATGTTGATGCTTATGAATTAGACAATCTAAAATTATTAAATCTAAGACAAGATTAGATTGACTTACGTGAACTATGTGATAGAATTATATAATGACTAGAGTCTTGTATGTGTGAACTTATATTAGTTTATATATACTAATTGGAAAGGCCGACTTGCTAATGCTAGGTCGTTCCAACGTAATTTTACTAAAGCTAGAAATTATTTGTAGCTGAGAAAACAGGCAAGTTTCCTGACTTACACTCATTTATAGTGCAAGTATCTGAACCCTACTTTTATTGTGTTGCAAGTATCCTATCCTTGTGGTTACTTATTTGAGGAACGTCCTAAGCAAGTTCCCTGACTTACACTCCTTATTTGTGCAAGTTCCATATCTTCCTCAAGTTATATTTGAGCACCCTTGCATTACTTTATTCAACAGATATTGTAAGCAAGTTTCCTAACCTCAGTTGATTGTTATATTGAATGCAAGTATCCTAAATTCTTGTACTACCTTATTTAATGAACCGTGTAAGCGAGTTTCTAAACTTCACTTATTTTTGGTGAAAGTTTCCTATCCTTCTCATATTGTATTGAGCAGGTTATTATTGTATTGTGCAAGTTCCCCGAACTTCACACTTTGATTATTGTGAAAGTTCCCCGAACTTCACATTTTGAGTATTGTGAAAGTTCCCTGAACTTCACATTTTGAGTATTGTGAAAGTTCCCCGAACTTCACACTTTAGTTATTTTGCAAATTCCCGAACTTCATTTCTTTATTATGCAAGTTCTCTAAACTTATACAAACTCGTATATTGTGCAAGTATCTTATCTTTGTGTTTACTTTACTCAAAGAACATTGTAAGCAAATGTCCTAACCTATGCATTTACTTTATGTAAGGGATCTATTATGGTGAAATTCCCCGAATTTCACTCTTTGATGTTGTAAGTGTCTAAGCCTATGCATTTATTTTATACAAGGAATCTATTATCGTGCAAGTTCCCTGAACTTCACATTTTGAGTATTGTGCAAGTTCCCCGAACTTCACACGTTGAGTATTGTGCAAGTTTTCCGAACTTACACAAATTCATATATTGTGCAAATTCTAAACTTCACTTTGTGCAAGTTCTCTATCCTTCTCATATTGTATTGAGTAGGTTATTGTTGAATCGAAAGTTGTTTACTTAATTGCTTGAACTTTATTTCCAAGCATGTTATTTAGTGATTTAATTACTTATCAATTATTCCACATTGATATTATTGATGTCCGCACCTAGTGCATTTGAGCTCGTACAGTCTTGGACTTGTACATTATTCAAGGTCTTAAATTTCTTGAAACATGTCAGTAAGAGTCTGAACCTTTGCTCGGTCAGACTAGTGTATGAAGTTTTCTTTGAAGCTATCCAAACCAATTGATGGTAAGGATTCTTAGACAGAACAGAACACCCCTCATATATAGGAGTGTGCCCAGGTATCTAATATATATGATACGAGTAAGCAGATATAAGTGTTATACATATTCACGTTGTGCCCGAGGCTGATCTCCTCGAGGTACTTATTTTCTGTAGCCAGAAGCCAGTAATTCTAAAAAGGGTCAATTAGCTATTGAACCCATTGAAAAGTTATAGTTCAGAGTCTACTTGACTATCAATCATTCTAAAGGCAATTATTATCTTTGCTTTTAATATTCATATTGTTGAATTGTTCAGATGTTCATATCTTTGAATCTATCAGATATTCATATTATTGAATCGTCCTAATATTCATATTATTGAATCGTTCAGATATTCATATTATTGAATCGTTCTAATATTCATATTGTTGAATCGTTCAGATATTCATATTGTTGAATCGTTCAGATATTCATATTATTGAATCGTTCCAATATTCATATTGTTGGATCTTTAAGATATTCATTTTGTTGAAATCATTGTCAGATATTTTTCCATTCATCATGATATATCCTTTATTGTTGTATTTAAACTTGCTGAGCAAACTTGTTGCTCATTCTTGCTATATAATGACTTATATGCAGTTGAGCCCGAGCCCTCAAGGAAAGACAAGGGTAAAGGAAAGATTTAGGATGATTTGCAAGGAGCAGACTTTGTCTTTATGATTTGTTTAATTACTGTTAATGTAATATGAACCCTAATGTTTATTCTAGGGTATATTTGTATTGATGTATTAAGGTTATCGTATGTTACTTAAAGGTGGATGTTAGTATTGTTTCGTGGCGACCGGACCGGGGTCAGAAGACCCGGATTCGGGGGTGCCACAACTTTGATATAATCAACAGGTAAAGGAATCTTCTAGTTCTTTAAGGGATGTTCATGGGAGTTTTCAATAATTCAATGCAACATTATTGATCCTGGATGATCAATACGATCATGCCAAATCGTAACCCAGAAGAGAAAATAGATAGTTTTTCTAATATGAGCTTCTGGCCCGATACTATTGAAGTAATATAAAGAAATTCTTCACTACCTTTGTTATTGATTTCAATATAATAACCATTATAACGTATATCCTTAAAACTGAGCAAATTTCTGCTGTCTCAGAAGAATATAAAGAATCATCAATACAAAGTTTTGTACCCTTTGACAACATTATAATCGTTCTTCGAGAGCCTTTAATTAAGTTTGATGAATAATCGCTCTTCCAGAGCCTTTAATTAAGTTTGATGAGCTTTTGGCCCATACATCTTTATATATGCAAAAACATAAATTTAACTTTATTACTTAAAACATATAATAAAAATACTTATTATAATGCCATAATACAATGAAATAAAAATAATTAATTGGTATAAACATTTCTATCAACATCATCAAGGAAATCATAGATATCAAAATTAGTTATTTCCATTCCATTTGAAAGTTAAAATAATTCATGGGATCTTCAGGATTATTATGATCAATAAAATTTATTTCAAATTTATTTCCTTTTCTTTTATGGAGTCTTGGTATAAATTTACCAAATATTTAGGAGTACGACAGGTACATTCCATTTTCTATATTGATAGTTCTTTTCACGCCCACGACTACAACCATAATTTTCTCTATGTTTATCAAATGAGATTCCATTCACTTTAAGGAATGGAGTACAAACAATCGGGCGAGATTGTTGGTTTTTCAACAAAAACTTATTATTTGTTCAGTCACTAGAAGAAATGATATCACTTCTAGGAATATAATTTCATTTATCGCTTCAGGAAATATTTTCTGAACTAACGCTCTCGATATTGCTGTTGCAGGAGCATATTCGAGGCATGAAATATAATAAATATTTTTTCTAACATGTCCTTATCAATATATTTTTTCATAGAGATGATGGCGAATAAAAATAATTGATTTTGCATGATCCTGCATGTTTGTCAATCTTAATTATATCTCCAAAGTTGTCTTTATATGAATATCAGTATCAAGAGTCCATAACAAGTAATTCTTTTTCGATATATATCAAGGACAATAAATTTAAGTTTTGTAATGTTCGATATTTATATAAATATATAATTAAATAACTAAATATAAATATCAAATCAACAAAAATAGTAGCAAAACTTAAGTGTGACAACAATAATAAACATGTCATTTCCTGTTTAGTCCAAGACAAAATTCTCTTTTAATTAATAATAGTACTTTTCTTTACTATGTCATGCTATGTCAATCGAATAAAAAATGGCTTTGTTTCTCAAAAGTAAAAAGATGGGTGTAACATGTTAGACATGATAATGAATGCCTTTTGAATAATTAGGAGTATATGAATGCATGTTCAAGCATATCATAATGCAAATTGACAATAAAGAATCATTGACAAACAAGTCTGGTTTTCAAAAAAATGTATTCATCCGAGAGTGATAGGACAGTGATTTATGCTCTATTTTTTTAATTTTATATAGACTACCAAAAGTAATCAATGTCTATATATAAATATACCAGTTAGTACTAGTAATATTTTACTACAAACAATTTTAACTACTCCACTAGTATGTATAATAATATATTATCATATAGTACTACATATACATAATCAAATTTAATTGTAATAAAACAATACTCACAGTAAGTTGAGAGAACTTCCTTTCTAAAATTGGGTAGAAACTCGTGTTGATAACGTGTTATAAAACATTACTAAAATTAAGAACAAAAATGATTAGAGAAAAAAGAGCATTGTCATTATATCTATATGTATCTCATTCTGTTTACAATATAGCTATTTATAGGTACATCAACATCAATATTTGGAGGTTTCAAAACTCAAAGGTCTTGAGTTTCAAATCTTAAAGGATATGAGAGTTACAAAACTCAAAGGTTATTACAATAAAGAGGGGTAGGAATGTATCTAAACATGAATAAAAATGTATCTAGACATCTACACACTATGTATAATTTTATAACAGACATAAATTAATTGCAATACATATCACAACTATTTTTTACCTTTAAGAAAGTTATTTGTTTCGGTTGAACATTATTTGAGATACAACGCTCATCTATTTTGAACTCTTGTGATTCATTGTTAGGTATAACATATTTTAATTTAAAATATTTTAGATTAATTTTAAAATAACTTATATTAATTTAAAATATTTTTGATTAATAAAACTTATTTGAAGAGATCAAGAAAGGTCAAAAGTGAGAATACAAAAAATGTTGGGGGTTCCATTTGAGTATTTCCCGGATTAGTAGATACTCGATTGAAAAACGAAGGAATAAAATCCAAAATGAAAAAAGCAGGCGAGCCCTAGCAGAGTCATCGAACAACTCGTAAGTTACCGGCGCCGCTCTCTTTCTTCCTCCTCCTACTTTGTCGGTACTTTCTCTCTCCTCCCAGGTTATGTAAAATTATAAATCATTGCTCGTTTCCGCGGAAGAAACCTTTTAATTTTCGACCTAATCGAGGGCGACTTGGTAATAATATTCACATAACCTAAAGCCTAAAGCATCATATAGCTCATACTATAAGTCTGTAAGCGTCCAAGAGGTTTTAGGTGACTGATTCACTTGAAACCATGAAAATATCTTATTATATACACATAAGGCTAGATTTTGGTAGCAGAATTATAGTTTTTGACTAATTATTTCGTTTAAGTGCCAATTTGTTTAGTTATGGGTTGCATATTTTTATTTAATTTTATTGAGAGTTCGTCTCTAAGGTTTGAGCTTTAGTCAGTGTCAGTGAAAGCCTTGTGATTACATATTTCCTGTACTGAAAAGAGAAAACAATGTGCAATTAATTCATGAGAATACTCCCATCTCACAAAAATTGCAGAATTCTACCATCTGAATTGCGCAACTATACCAAATTGGCAATGTTGTTTTGGTGTTCCTTGTAGTATGGTTCATTTATTGTCGTCCCTTCTAATTTATGGGACAAATGTCCTCTATGGAATAAGGCATTTGTAGAGAAGCTAGTTAATAGCTCTCAGTGGCCTCGAGAACAGGCAGATAGTTTATAGATCTCATTTTATTTTGGAATTAATTTTTACTAGTGAAAGCCTATCGCTAGTTTCTGTTTTTTCTTTCTTTCACTTTTTATTAAAAAGTTAATTGCTTTCTATTTGTTTTCATATCACTTTGCCTATGGTGACAAGGTGTTGATTGTGTTTTGGTCTTCAGGAGTTAAATCTTGTTATTTTTTGGGATGGCAAGTAGAGAAAATTCGGACGTTGATGATGATTTTAGTGAACTTTATAAGGAGTACACTGGACCTCCGGTATCTAATAGCACCTGCGTACAAGATGTTGCAAAGGAAAACAAAAGATCGTATGCTGGTTCTGATGAGAAGAGGAACCTCGAGACCCTAATGCTGTCCCAACTGATTTTACTAGCCGAGAGGCTAAGGTTTGGGAGGCTAAATCAAAAGCCACTGAGCGGAACTGGAAGAAAAGGAAAGAAGAAGAAATGATCTGTAAGATATGTGGAGAATCAGGCCATTTCACTCAGGTATATCTTAGGTTCCTCATGAAGTGGTTCTCAATTGCTCTCAACTTCTCATCTTCAATTGAGCAACAAAAGAATAAAATAAACTTGCTCTTTCTTATCTGATGCAATTCCATCTCATTGCATATTGTAGAGTCTTATGATTCAAGTATAGATTTAAATAAAGAGAATTGATATTTTCACAAGGAAAATTGATATTTCCACAAGGCCTCACTCACATGAATGTGGGTCCCATTTACTATTCATGTGAGGGGGGCCTTGTGGAAGTATCAATTTTCCTTGTGGAAATATCAATTCCCTTAAATAAATTGAAACTCAGTAATGAGGAGGACTAGTCAAGAAGTTAAAGAAGGAATTTATTTATTTATTTTATGAAATTAGCGAGGATTTAGGACGTTTGATAATGATTAGGAATTTTTAATATTTAGTAAGGGTATTTTAGTCATCTAGTACTTCTATTGTTTCACAAGTAATATTAGGGTTTTAAGTCTCTTTCAGTAGTGATGTAATCCTTACAAGAATAAGAATTCTACACATTATTGAGATATTATTTTGAGACCTAAATTTGATTGCGATCAATTCTACTATGTGGTTGAGGATCATAGAGGTAGTAGAGTGCGGAGCTCCACCTTTGTTTTTTTTTAGTTTCCAATAATTTCAAGAATTATTCATCTCCTTAATTTGTCCTACATCACTCGGCATATGGTTTGTTTTATTTAATCTTAACGAATATTTTTTTTTGCATGGGAAGGCATGGTGGTTTGGGTTTCTGGATGTTTTAAAGCTAAGCATAGTATTCATCTTCTTTGTCGTTCTGGTATCTTGATATATATGAGGTTCTTATAAAAATTATTGATAGTACATTTTCTCAAAAAAAGAAGAAAAGAAAAAGATGATGTTTCATCTGCTTTCTTTCATCTTTGATAGTTTATGAGGTAGTTTTTAGTTTTGTTGTAAATGTAAGTTTATTTTGCATGATTGGGTATACATATGAACTTTTTGGAGGATGCAGAATTATGAAATATTTCCTAGAGTCTCTAGAGATGATGAGTTGGATTGCACCTTTCTAAAAATTCTGTTTATATCATCTCATTTGTATAATGTTGGTTTTCAGATATACTTTTTGTGCTTTGATATGATTACAGGGTTGTCCTTCTACTCTTGGAGCTAACCGTAAGTCTCAAGATTTTTTCGAAAGAGTACCTGCAAGAGAACCACATGTGAAAGCACTTTTCTCAGAGGACGTGGTAAGCAGGATAGAAAAGGATATTGGCTGCAAAATAAAAATAGAGGAGAAGTTTATTATTGTCAGTGGCAAAGATAGGCTGATCTTGGCCAAAGGAGTGGATGCTGTTCATAAAATTAAAGAAGAGGGTGACAAAAAAGGTGGTTCTAGTTCTCACATTACCAGATCCAAGTCGCCTGGGAGGAGGAGCCCTGTTGGCACTCGGTTTGCACGCTCTGATTCCCAAAGGTCTTTTCAAAGTCCACAAGCTGCATCACATTTCCAGCAGAGGTTTGGCAAACAAGAGAAGGTAGTGGAAGACCACGTCCGCGAGGATTTAAAAATGTTATCAAGGGGTTCTCCACAAGGTAGGGACAGCGTAGGATATATTTACGGCGTCCATAGAAACATGGTAATCCCATGCTCGTAGTTTATGAGGTCTCATATAACTTTAGCTATGTGCTGTTAGGACTATTCCCCCTCCCATTTCCTCTTTACAATTGTATATATTATATGATAATGTTGCTTGTTGCTTATCATTTTGTTTGCAGCGAGAGGTAAGTTCTTATCTTCAAGCATTATGTGTTCGATTGTGAAGTAACTTTCGTGGGTGGGTTTGATTTGAACGGATTGTCTGCAAGATGAAATTAATTACTGAAAGCATATCCAGACTTATTGCTTCAGATGGGTTCACTATGAGAATATAAGATAGCATGTCTAATTAAAGCTGGCATCTTTGTTAGACATCTTGAATCGAAGTGCTTAACACACTCTTCCTTTGGTGAAGCTTATGGTAATGATGGAGCCAGACGCCGTTCAAGCCATTCTAAGTCTCCAGCACGTCTTGCATACACTGGGGGCTCATATAACTCATATGATGGTCATAGTCAGAGCAGGGAGGGATACCGGACAGATGGATGGGAGACAGAGAGACGTCGACCTGACATGCAATCTGGCCATAAGTTAGATTACCCCAGCTTCCCACAGACGTTAGAAGAATTAGAGTTGGAATATGAGAGGGACGCAATGGATCTTGGTAGAATTCGTGACAAAGAAGAAGACGAGGAAAACTACAAGCATCGTGAGGTGGGAATGTGTAACTCACAGTAGTATTTCAATTTGAATTATTGGTGATTTGACATGCCATAGCACTTTGAAAAGCACACCACCGACAGCATATTAAAGATTTTGTTGTCGGATTTTCAAGCATCTTTATGCATACCAAATTTGTTGTTAAATCTTTCTTTGGTACAAAACTGATTCAGATATCACTATTTGTCTTTAGATAAATTAGATTTATTTATTTAGTGCCTTTCCTTTTGGTTGTGTTAATTTAGATTTTAGACGTTCTGACTCTCGGCTCTACTAATTTTAGGCTGTCAGAGAGATGAGGGAAAATTACATGAAGAGGCTGGCTATCTTGAGGGGAATGCACGCGAAACTGTGGGAAGAGTTTCTTCAACTCGACGCCCAAAGGATGCAACAAAGGGCACGCCAGCAGTTGTCCAGCTCAAAATATGGTGGTTATAGGCAGCCTGGTTATTCCGAGTATGATAGCTCTGCTGGAAATCCTCATTATGCTGGAGGGAATTTACCACTGGAGTCAAGGGGCAGGTACCAAAATTCCATGGAAAATTATCCTTCTTCAAGGTCTCATGATACTTTCGGCGACTTCCAGCGCCAGAGGCATGATGAGTTTGGGAAAGCATATAATCAATTCTAAATCAGTACATTGGTGTTAAGCTTGGTGAGTTGTCTTATTCTTTGAGCTACAATGCTTGAATTGGTTCCGTTTTTGTTCTCTCCTTGAGCACTAGATATTCCAGAGTCGAATCATCCCCATAATTGGGTAAGATTTGTGCTTCATTAGACATGGTTCTTGAGATTATGGTAGGAACTGATCCTAAATGCATTTTGAAATTTTTGAATGCCAGATGCAATATTAGGGTGCAGTGTATATCAGCAGCGCTTCTTTTGTGAATTGTGTAGACTTTTAGTTGTTTAGGGGTAACATGTGCAGAGCTTATTTTTGTGGAGTTGCAGATTTTCATTTTTTTTAAAACTGCGTTAGTTAAATTTTCACTCCCAAAATTTTCAGGGTTCAAATCCTGGTCGGGGTACAAGTAATGCTTAGCAGAGCCTTAATCTTAGGTAAGTATATCAATTATGTTTACGACGATGATGAGCTTAAGAAGCTGGTACTGGTACAAATTCGGATGCTACATTTTGATAATGTTTCTTTTGAAATTGGTGTCAGATCCGTTTTATCTGGAATTCAATTGTTGTAAACTAAGTGGCAAGACATGGTTTTGGCTTTTGTCTAGAAGTGATCGCGGATTGAAATGTTACTATTATTCAGTGGTTGAGATTTTTCATGATGTGCTAACTGATCTACAATAGTTTTGGGTTAGATATTAAGGTAGCAATAAAATTGTGCTGTGGTTGGGTAAGCAGGTTTAGTTTGTGAGTAAGCAAGAAGTCAAGATCTGATACGAAAGAGTTTCAACTTTATATCATATTATCATTAATTACCAATCGAAGTTGAAATAATAACATCCTCTTGCAGACTGCTGAGCAGATAAAGCTTTTTTATTCTGATTTAGTTCTTGTGAGATACTGTTGTGAATATCTGGTAAATTCATAAAGGTTGCAAATCAAATGTGTTTATATAATACTGACACTATCTGACGAAACTAATATCTTAGGATGTTTAGATGAACTGGTAAAAAACTCTCCTATCGAGTGACCTATAGTTCAAACTGTTCTATTGTTACCCAGTTACACTTGACAAAATGCAGTTGCCCATTTTCTTATTGGTGAGTCCAGAAAGTCGTAAAATGTTATTTATGATATTGAGAAAGGCACTGTTCATTATCTCGTTTGTGTGTACATAGCAGGATATTTTTGACCATGTACGAAGTTAACTTCTTGGGAGTTTGGGTGGTTGCACTCTGCAATGGTTCATTCGTTAACTAAAACTGCTATGCTTGCATCAAAAACTTTTTTGGATACTGCGAAACAATAGGTTATAATTTGGTAGAGGAAACGTGGTTATAGGTTTAGGCACCAATTGGTCTGTTTGTTTGATTTATTTGGTTACTACTACAAGTGTTTGGAATGATATCGTTTTGGTGACTTGTAGAGATGGTACCGTCAAATATGCGTTACGCTTGAACATCTAATTGATTTGTAGGGAAAGTAAATTGTTAAATTAGAACCTTCCAAACATATGGGAATTTGGTAACCCACGATACCATCCATACAAAATCTTACATCCCACACATGCATATTTTATAGGCCCATCGCTCTTAATTTTGTGTCTTTCCTGTTGAGATGTCTATTCTTTTGTTTTTATTCATTTTGTTCATATCTGTTTGGTGCTAAACGAATGGTAAGAAACAACATATTTTATTATTTAGCACTGGTAGGCTACCATCATCTCTTGCATACTAGACTTACAGTATCATATTCAGTTAAAATGAATTATTTAAACATTACTCCATTCCACAAAATGATTAATATTTAAAAAAAATAATTCAATTTGTGAAATTTTAAATTTGGCTTTGATTTATACACTAGTTAATATTATAAGCTAGTACTTATTACTTACTAAGTACAAGATTGTTCTTTGGAAAACTAAAAATACATTCACATCATTTTATTTTATTTTATTTTTTACAAACTAACTATGATTAAATAGAACTTTTTTTGTTGTTGTTTATTTGAAAGGGAGGGAGTATTATTATATATACTCGACAATTACCAAATAAAGTAATAGGCATTCCGAAACAAACGTGTAAGCACATATCTCAACTACTGAAAATGAACAAAAGGTTTGGAATGAGGGAGTATCATAGGAACTATGATCCTTTCTATTTCGCTCTACATTTTATGGTCCATATTTAAAATGTGCGCTCTCTCTCCTGTTAGCATGATGTCACATTCCTTACATTTTAAATATGGATCATGAAATGGAGAGTGAATGGAGGGTGAAATGGAGAGTGAATGGAGGGTGAATTGTAGAGGATCTTAGTCCGTATTATATATATGGATTACTTTCTTAAATAGTAATACTTGGATATATTTTGCTAATTCCTAGTCAGAGTTGTTAGCAAAAATGATGTTGACCAAGCTAAAATGGATTTTCCAATTCTATCTATTTTATATCATGACTACCACATAGAGGAGACTTGTAGTATTTGAAATAGCCATTCATAATGTCATCAAGTGTAGTTGAAACTTTCAAACATTATTAAAATAAATATTATAATATTATTAAACACATATGTGTTTAAATATTACTTTGACACTATCAATAACTTTTTATAATTAATGAAAAATATTACCTGCTTTTATTCTTGCGAAAAATGGGGTGTAGATAATATCTCAGCAAACATAGACTAAGGGTATGTTTGATTAGCTCTTAACGCCTCTTAATTGGAGTGCCTCTGATTCGGTCAGAGGCAAAACATGTTTGGTAAAAATTTTTTGCCTCTTAATGCCTCTTAATCGGTTAGATATAAAATTAAAGCTTAATCATTTAGAGGCACATCAGAATGAGTTTATATATTTTTTGGACTAAAATACCCTCTTTAATATTATTAATTTTCTTTTGTATCCATTTTAACCCTCTTTCTCTCTCTCTTCATTAAGATCCATCACAAGCTACTCGCTGATCATACCCTTCACAATAATCAGTTCATCATTCAAGAAATTCATGCTCCATAGATCCTGAAAATGGATTCACAACCTTCCCAATTAAGAAGGTTTTCAGTCGACGCCGCACGAATATGATTTGATTAAAACCCAAAATCAGATTCCTAAATAATAAGAAATCAATTGACCCAACAAAGGATCAAAACCCAAATCAAAAAGAAATCCATATCCGAAAATTACCCTAAAACATTTCTCCATTCTCCTCTATTTGTTGTGAAATCCGCTGTATGCAAACACCATAACCTCCACCACAAACTTTGCCTCAAGATCTAGCCGTTACCGCTGCAACAATGGTCCTAATGATCACAACCAATTTGATGTTAGGCTCATCACCTGCAATAGATCTTAAACATGAAGGGGCCAAGTAATTTTACCTTTTGATATTCAAAACAATATGATGGATCTCTTTGAACGAAATATAAGGATAGTGATAATGAAGAGAGAGAAAAAGAGTTGTTCTTTTTTTGTTTTATTTTTATATATTTTTTTCTTTTGTTCGAAGGGTTAAAATGATAAAATATTATTATTCAGACATTTTGAAAAAAAAACCAGATACAATTCTATTCAGATGCTTTATAGTATTCAGACGTCTAAACTGTTCAGGTCTTAACACTCGGTTTTATCAAACACCATCTAAGATAAAACAATACTACTTGTTTTAAAATATATGCTTATAATATTTGTAATTTTCAAATTCCAGCAAATTATATTAGTTTTAAAATTTTAAAAAATCTCATATTAACCTTGAATTATTAAACTTGATCTTAAATTTTAAAAAGAATGGATATATTTTTAGTCATAATATATATTCGGTAAAAAATAAAAGAAAACAAGACAAACTCTTTTAGAGTAACACGTGGCAGATGCGAGAGCAGTCGAACGTCCTAGTCCGCCCGCGAAAACCTGGTTCGGCCACCGAAATAGTAAAATAACAAAACAGTGCCGGTGTGCTTTATTTGGTTCCGCCGTTTCTATACTATTTTATTTCCCTTTTTATTTATGGATTTATAGCTGGTGTATTATGGAGTATTATATTATATCCCCAATTAAATATATCCGTTTTCTTGGGGACAAAAGTTCTTAATTTAGGGATATACTATCATTTATCCCAGAAATCTTTCTCAAAAATCTTAATTTATAAATGTCGCTGCTACTAAATACTGGGTTGGTTGGTTTGGTTTGGTTTGTTCTTTCCGGCCGATGATCTGTCCGCCGTCTAATTGGGGTTTCTTATTGTTTTTGTTTTGACCAGGTAAGGGCTGCACTTTCCTTGACATTTTGGTGTTTTTTTCCGTCTGGTTTGTTAAATGTTTTTCTTTGTCATTGTATTTTTCGTTACAGCTCTTGTTATTTTGAAAATTTTAATCTTTTTATGCTTTTAATCCGTCTTGCCTTTAATATAGTTTTTGGTTATCTTCTAATTTTGTTTCGATTCTCCATATTGTGTTTTTGAACGATTCTGCCTCTCTGCTTTTCCCCTGAATTTCAATGTTGGCTTTCTGCCTATTTGATATTTTAAGCTGCATTATTACGCCCATTGCACCACGAAATAAATAAAAAAAAAAACAAAAAACGAAAAACAAAGGCTGCATTATTAGGGTAAAATAGATTTTGGGGGTTTTAGTTTTATCCCTGTCTAGGTTTTTCTTGGTTTTTCTCTTTCATTGTATCATGTTTATAAAGTTACTGCTTCAAAGTTTCTTTTTGTTTTCCTTAAGAAAAATGTAGTTACTCTTGTTTTATACACTGTTTTGTGTCTGGTTACTTTTTCAATCCTCCTATGTAGAGGACTTTTTTGTATGGGGTAGAGTTCCTAAAGAATATATATTGATGACCACTTTGTGGTATGTTTGTGAATTACATCATGAAATTAGCATATGCAGCTGGTAGTAATATAGAAGATGTTGTTTTTCCACCAGTTTCTCGGTGTATGTATTACTCTCATGAGGTTCATTTGTTGTAGAGTAACTACAAGATAGATTGATTGCGAAGATCGATCTTGGTTTCATTTTGAAGAAGTGTTTCTTTTGTTATCTATATTGATTGGGGAAAGGAGAATCCAACTTTGAATTAAATGGACCATAATGCCTCAGAAGAAAGAGACCTTGAGAGTGGTGGAACAGGGCATGAAGATGAGACGAGCAAGAGCACCATTTCAGGCAACAAGCCAGCAAAGAATATGCTCGGTAGACTTATGAGTGGTTTGTTGGGTTATTCTGGATCTGCTAATGGAGAGTCTAATGCGAGCACAGACAGCAAGTTAGGAACATCTAGTGAGGACCCTCACGATAATATAGAATTGTTGACAGACAAGAATTCAGGACAGAGTGTAGAGCACATGCCTCTTTTGGAGAAGAAGCCTGTGAAAGAGAAAAGGAAAACTTCCTTTCGAAAGGCTTCCAAGCCGCCTCGACCCCCTAAAGGTCCAACACTGGATGTTTCGGACGTGAAGTTGGTTATGGAGATTTCTGAGCTTGCCATGAAGAAGCGTGCAAGGATTCAACGCATCAAAGCACTCAAGAAAATGAATGCTGAGATTTCATCATCATCGCCGTCGTCATCACCATCGTCACTATCATCGTCATCAACATCAAATAGCAGTCTAGCTGCCATGGTGGTCACACTTCTCTTTTTTGTTATAATAGTCTTCCAAGGTAACCAGTCATTTCTCAAGTTCATAGCAGCTTTAAATTTTATTTATATGAACTGCTTCTCTATAATTCTTCATAATATATATGTATGTGTGTGTGTGTTTGGCAAGTCATCTGAAGGTGCTGTATTTTGTCAATTATTCTGTAGGATTGTCATTTGAAACTGAAACTGTACTGTGATGTTAGATTACTTTCATGACTTGAATGTTTCATCGTAGTTTTTTTTAATTTTAGTTTTATAATTTTTTAATGTCTTTTTCCAGTAATGGATAGAAAGTTCAAAAGAAAATTTGAAATTGTAAAAGCAAGTGCTAAAGTGATTTAGATTTTAATTGAGATTAGCTGTTAATCTCCCCCTCCCCCACCTAAATAGTAACAGAAAATCCTGACTTCTCCCTGGGACAATAGTGATAATTTTGCGGAATTTAAGATTGATACGACTAAAATTATTGTTAGTAATCTTTCTTAGTTACTAACTTTGAAATGCCTTAGAGCTTAGAATTATCATGAGCCTATAATGTATTATACTTTTTTCTAGTCACAAGTTTTGTGAGAAACACCTCCCAAACAAAGAAAAAAATGATAATGAAAATATCCACTGATTTCTGTTTTAATCTGCTGTTAGTTTCAAAGCATGAAAGTAAGACTTTTGGAAGTTAACTTTTTGTACTCTAGACGTTTTATTTTCATTTTAGCTTCTGCCTCCATATATTTGTCATCTATGAGGTTTTATATTGATTAGACTTGACAATTTGGTTTACAAACTGGTGGGTCAATCCAAATTAACTACAACTATTTGGGTTGGTTAACTATTTTAAGTTATTTGGGTTAGTTAAAGTTTTGATCCATATTTTTTAAAAGTAAAACAGGTCCATATTTTTTTTCCAGTTCGTCTCCCTCACTGTTTGATTGAGATCGACAATTCAGAATCTTGTTCTCTTTTGTTAATTTACATACAGATAAATTACATACGTACACAAAGCCAAATTAACGTGTCTAACCTTGTTTAAATTACGTACGTACCCAATTTTATTGATGCATCCTTGTTTTTTTAAGTACCGAGAATAGTGATCTCTTATATTGTTATGAGTCTTATGACATACTGTATTACATACAGATCAAACATGAGCATGAATAATTGGGAATTTGTTTTTAATATGCACATATGGATATGTATCAATATTGTATCTATTCCATCTCTGTATAGATTAAAGGCTTATAGCAAATAAGGAATAAGGATATTTTTCTTTTAGAGAGAGTATAAAAGTTTGAGTAAAATTTTTAGAGAAGGAAGATTAAAAAAAATGGGTGTATAAAATTTTTTAGATAGAGAGAATGTATAAGAAAAAAAATTAGAGAGAGAAGTTAAAAGAAGACAAAAAAAATTCAATATTTTAAGCAATTTATTTCATTGGGCCATAATAATTGTAAACTTGAAATTTTAAAAAAATGGGTTGAACTATATTTTACCCATAACCATTTGGTTCCAACCCACATAACACACAATAAAAATATGTTACATGGTTTTAGTTCTTAATGGAATCACAACCATATTTTATAACCCATAATCAAACCAAATCCATTTTTTGCCATGTCTAGTTATGAGAGACTGGTATAGATATTCCACAGTAAGCTATAGCAAACTCAGGAGTCCATGTTGAACCACTTTCCCTGTCAAGGAAATAACTGATCTTTTACGCACTTTTTTGTTAAAAACATGTACTGCTTTCTTATATTGGTTTTGTAATTCTGTAACCCTGTCCAGCAATATTATATACTATTATGTGTATATATTTTCCCTTGTTAAAGTAAATGATTTATAACATGTGAAATTGTTTGATCTAATTCTAGAATTGTCTGTGCTATTTTCTGTCAAGTTTGGAATGTTTTGGACATACTTGTTCTTCACAAATTCTATGTAGATTTTATAAGCAGCAGCTACCTACCTTTCTAATAGGTGTTCTAAATGTAAAAATTTATGGACTGAAATAGTAAATTGCTCATTCCCTGACCCTTAAAGGGAGTCTCCGAGCTTAAATAGATAACCCAAAATAATGTGATTTCTGTTTCCTAAACAATGAAATTGTGCATTCAAAGCCTACAGGTCACACATTTATTATATTATTCTCATAATTTAATTTTTGAAGTTCCCCCCTTCATTGACAAAGAGGATTTGTTTTGGTATTAAGAACACCTCATGCTATTGAAATTATAGTTTCTATATTATGCTAACTTTTGGGAGTTCTGGCAGGAAAACCACATGCTATAATAATATTGTTAACCCAATACACATGCTGAAGAGTGTTAGTAACATGTTTAGAAGGTTAAGTAGCTGCCAAAAGCAAAAATATCTGCAGACAGAGAGAATTAAGAATTGCTAGACTTTAGGATTTCGGCAATTGCATATTTTCTCTTCTATAGCTGTAGAAATAATTTCGACAGCAAACAAAGTGAAAAAGTTGTCTCCAGGCTTATGCTATTGAGACTTGGTTGCAGGCATTTATTCAAGAAACAGTTCAAGTGCAAGCTTCCAGGGATCGCCTGAGCCGGCTACAGCAGTAAATGGCTTGATTTCAATTCAGTTGTATAATAGCACCCCGGCAAGCTAGCAAATTGTACTGAGTTATGTCTTTCCTAAGTACATGTTACTTCGATGGCAAGAGAAAACTGCTGTTTCAGAAGATATGGTTTTTTGCAGATCCACTTGAGATTTTATGGGCTCGTCTTTTCTCTGTTTCATGTTTTACACAATTATTTAGGACTTGTTTCTGATTTGGAATCTAGGCTCTAGCCATGTGATCAAAGGCAGCAGTGAACATCAATGCAGAATTTCATCAACCATTCTTCCATTTGTATATATTGTAGTATAACCAACTGGCACTTTTAGCAAACAGTTGTGAAAGTTACCACCCCCCCTTCCCCCTTGTCCAATTATTTGATTTATTTATTATGGTAATCGATTCTTTTTAAGCCCGAGTGTGAATGTGGGTTTGTTAATAAAATCACCGAGACTAAGGAGGATCTCTGCAAGAAGTAGAGACGCAAAACCTTTTGTAGCAAATCAGGTTCAAAATGACTTATTTTTACCACTACAAGTACATTTATCACTACAGATAAACATGGGATACATATATATATTCTTAAACATTGTAATTTGACAAAATGAGCCTTTCTTTTTGAAGCAAAAAAGAATAGAAGGCCCACGAAGAAGTTGATTATTAATTTCTATATGGTGTCATGTGTCTAGTAGAGGCAAATAAGAAAAGGCCCATGAAAAATGGGAAATTCATGTACAATTGGTCTTGGTGAGGGTTCTTTAGAATTTAGTAGAGGTTGTTGCCTTGGTTAGTATTAACTGAATGATCACCCTTTTATAATCAAGTATTAATTATAGTGATATTATATAATTCTCCTTTTGAGATGTTAAATGACATTAAAAATAGTAACAAATAGCTAGTCTATATATAAAATTAAATAAATAAGGAACAAGTTAGGGATAAAATAATCCCTATTTAAAGTTACTACTAAAGTAGTACATACAATCATATTTTATGCATCATTTTACAAACAAACATAGTCTAGGACCAAAGACCGTGAGGTGATTTCTCACTCTGCGTGTCAGCACTGTATTGGTCAATTGACCGACTTACCATGAAGTTAACTTCATGATAACTGGATATCTAAGAGTATGTTCTTTGCCAAAAGTCCGTGTTGCAAAAGGAGTAGAAAAGGTTTACTTTCTGGATCCGATTACTAAATTTATTATGGTCAATTCTTATAATTTTCATTAGTTCGCAAATTAGTCTGGTGGACTATACATTCGCTATAGTGAGTGCATGTTTATCTTATACTGTTATACATATATAAAAAAGTTTATGATTATCACATGATATTTGGTCAAGTGATATGACTTATCTTATGGTATCCATGAGTTTGCAAGTTCGATGTTTGGTTGCAACAAGGAGGGTGTGTGTGAAAAAAAAAAAAAAGAGTTGATGATCACCATTTTTTTAAAATTCAATATTAATTGGAATTCGAGTATATATTGCCAAGGAGCCATGCATGCATTCAGAATAACTAATTAATCAGCAGTCATCAACACTCCATTAAAGCAGCTCGTGTCATGGTATATATATAAATATCATGATGCATGCATATGGATATATTATTACCTATGCATCCTTAATTATAAGAAACTTCAGCTTAGTTTCCCTCCAGCCTCCATGGACATTAATTCATCATCCCATGCTGCAAACTCATAAAATACGAGTATTTTCTTTTGCGATAAATATACTATTGTTGTTCGTATCATTTAGTTATAATAGTTAATGGGCTAGCTAGCTAGTATATATTTGATAAGAAAGTGTACATACATATTAACATATGTACTCCTTAAATGGCAATATTTCATTTTAGTGGTCGACTTTTAATATGATCGATCGCCTGCAGCATGCAGTAAGGGAAGACCGTCCAACATTAAATCCCATGCATGATAGCATGGGCGGATCCACCATTTTGTTCAGTGGAGTCGTTTTTTAAAATTTTTTTTTTACAAATAAATAAAATATAATAAAATTATAAAGACAAAAAAGGATATGAGGGACATGACAAGTAATTGTGTGAACGATCATATAAAATTGGCGTCATTTTATGTAATTGAATACACTTCTTCTCATGTTATATACAAAAAGATGTCTTATAATTTTTTAAAACATTGTTATTATAAGAGACACCTCGCGCAATAATTAAGGTGTCCTTCACCTCCTGTGCCCTCTAAAATAAATTATAAAACTAAATATTATTGCTAAAATATTATTTATAATAATATTTTTTGAGAATTCATTGCTTGAAACTGTTGCAATGATAGCCTCATTTCAATATCTGCAAAAATATTATGTTCAATGCAAGTTACTATATAAACATGAATATATATAAAAGAGTTGAGTGTTGGTGTTGATAGAAATTTAAGACATTTAAGAGTTTTTTAGTCATAAAATGAAAAATAAATAAAAAACCGACTTCTGAAAATTTAGTGAGGTGAATTGATCTCTCTGCCCCCAAGGCTAGATCCGCCCATGCATGAATCATGATAGCTACATGCACATCCGATCCATCCTTTTAAAATTTTAGTCTATACACATATTTTTACAATATTTCTTCCACGCCGAAACCGGTTCATCTTCATATAACTATTGTAAGTCTATGAAAGTAAACGAGTTCACATTTCATAAATAAGCCAGAAATAATATAAATTTAATAAAAAGAAGAGCAAAACTCAACTCATTTTTTCTAGAGGTTCAAATGTATTGGCAAATTTTTATTAGAAAAATGCATGAATTTTTAAAAATAGTTTGTCAATTTGAGAGGAAAGAGTTAATATATATATATATATATATATATATATATATATATATATATTATAGAGAAGTTGTTGATTAATTTATGAATGAAGCTAAGGTAGGTAGGACGAATGGACGATCGAGTAGTGTCTCTCCGTTAAGTCGTCGTTTATGTAGCTTTAGATCGAGCTTAGGTGTGATAAGAGCAGTATGGGAAATATATGGGTATACATATAGCTATGTCACTATCATGCATGCATCTTTATCTTCAACATAGCTAGCCGGCCTGTTCCTTGTGTTCGTCTCCAAATTTCCTGTGTAATTGTTAAATAATAGTATATAATTATATATATACAGTCCACCCATGTTCATAACTTCTAGTAATACTTAGAGATAAACATCCTGCTTTGACTTCAACCTACTACATTATACCTATAATCTATTATACTCTCTTCCTTACAAATTAAATTGCATATATGATAGACACATAATTCATACATTTTATTATCCCTAATTTTGTCCTTTTAATTATATTAGTTTATTAAATTAATATGTTTTATTTTATTTTGTAGGGTTTAATATTTATTGCAATAAAATCAAAATCTTGGTGATCAAGTGATATTTAATGCTCTTATTCATGTAAGAAATATCCAAGAAGAATCCTATAAGGAGAAGGAAAGAGGTGGAACAATCTTAGTGTGCAAGTTAAATCCAACAAGAGAAAGAAAAGTCTATCTAGAAGATCTCTTTGAGAAGTTGATTGCCACTAGGAAGTTAAAACCTACATGGGAACAAAAGTGTCCAAGTTCAATGTATCTAAATTAGGACACAAAGTTATTTTTCCTATAAATAGGTCTCTTGTTTTAGAGAGAGGGGAGGATTAGATATTGTATTAGTTTAGGTTAGGAGTAGGAGTAGATTAAATTATTTCATTGTACGCTTGTTAGAGAATCGTCAATAAAGGGAGTTTTCTTATTTATTTTTAATCTTCTTCTCTTCTTTATTTTAGTTAGTTAATTTATATTTTTCATGTCTATTTAATTTCTTTAATCTAGGATGAAGATGAAATTAAATAATTATTCATGATAATATTTTTCATCTCTTCTATTATTTATACTTTTATGTTTAATTGATTTCGCCTTCATGTTTCGTTATTGGAATACCTTCGTTTTATAGTTCTCATGTAATTTTAAATTAATTAAGAGGTTTTGATAGATTATTGTTAAGACATGAGTTTTTCATAATCCATGCTTGCTCAAAGAAGTTTTGATGGGTTATAGTTAATCCTTAAATTTTCATAGTCTATGCTTGCCCACGTTAATTATAAAATTACTAAATTAAAGGGAAGGGAGATCAAAATCATAATTCAGTTATAAAAATAGAAGAGATTGAATTATATGTTATGTTTATTATTTAATGGATTCGGATTCCTAGATTGCTTTTTCATTATTAGTTTTCATATTCTAATTAATCAACTCTCAATATTTATTTTTAATTCGCCTAAAATAGATATTAAGGATATATTAAAATTAATCCAGTCTCTGTGGGTTCGACCTGTACTTGCCAGTTCTTCAACTTGACACTGTGCACTTGCAGTTACATATTTTTATCACATCAAGTTTTTGGCGCCGTTGCCGGGGACTAGACTTAATTTTATATTCCTTAATTTTTATTTATTCGAGTTAGTTTATTTTTCTAATTTTTTTTATTGTTTTTAGGATTATCGAAGCGGATCAACAGTGCGGAAAGACAAGACTATTACTGCGCTTTTCCTGGTATTTTGTATCTTAACTAAAAAGAAAGAAAAATTAAAAAAATAAGTAGCTTAGTTTTTTTTTTTTTTTGTTAGTTAGAAAATTAATTGTCGCATTCATGCATTCACTCACGTAGAGCACATCCTATTTAGGTTTTTTATTTTATTTTATTTTATTTAACCCTAGAATTAGGATTCTTATTTTATTTTTATTTTTATTTTTTTTGTGTCTTTCGTGGTTAGTTGTTTATTTGTTTTGTGATTTGTGAAAAAATGAATTCTTATTATAGTTGGAATAATAATTTTGCTTGGAATCAGGAACCCTATGAAAATTTTAATGCACACCAAGTAAATAATTTTTTTTCAACTTATAAAAATCCTTATCTAAGTTCATATCCATATCCATACCCATATTCGGATCCAGAACCTCAATATACACAAGAACTATCAAATAAAGAAGAGGAAAGACTTAATGCTTTAGAGAAAACTATGGAAGTTTTAATAGAAAATCAATTTAGCGTGGATCAAGCTATATCTCGTCTAGAAATTCAAATGAGTCGATTAGCCACCATAATAAATGAACAAGAGGTGGGTGAATTTTCTAGTAACTCTGAGGTTAATTTTGAAAATTTTGATGGTTGTGAAAATGATGAGAAAAATAAAAATTTTGTATTCAATTCTACACAGTTTGAGTCAAGCGAATTTGAGGAGTCTAAAAATTATGAGTCTGTACTTAAAATTGATCATGTCACATTTAATGAGTCGGATAAAAAAGTCTATAAGCCTAAAGCTCCATACCATGAAAGACTTATTCCTAAAAAACCACCTAGTGATATTTTAGACCAACCCATTAAAATAAACATGATCCAAGAGTTGTCCATGACCCAAGAAATAATTAAAAATAGACTCTTGATTGAAAAAGATCCAATTAATTTTTTCTTAAATCATCTTGACCAAAATTGGAATGAATCCGAATATTTAGATAAGGTCAATGAGCTGTTGAGATCCACTACAAATAAGTCAACTAAACTAGAACATGTATGTGAACCAATTCTTCCATCATTTGAACATGTTAGTGAAAATTTTCTTGAGATAAATTTTAAGCATAATGAAAATTCTGACTATTTTCAATTTCCTAGACCTCCTGAAAATCATGACAAATTCACACTCACTTACCCATTTGTATCATTCATGTATAGTCATATAATATTTAAGATTTATAAAATTCGTAGGTATGTACATTTGTTTTCCTTCTCACCACATTTTCTTGCAGAATAAATGCCACGCATACAAGGTACAATTCTTTCACATCTTTGTTCTCTTTTCTTCATTTGCATACATTGAGGACAATGCATGATTTAGGTATGGGGGGAGTTTGTTTGTATTATTGTATTAGATATTTTTATTTTGTTTTTAGGAAAATGTTGTTTAAAAAAATAAAAAATAAAAATTTTGAAAATTTTGTTTGACTTTTTATGGATTGAATTTATTCTAATAAGTGTCCGTGGAGTTAAAAGTCATGAATAAGATTGAAAGATTTAGAACTCTTAAATCTTTAATGAGGTACGAAATCTTAATTTGAAATACCATCTGGACTAATATTGATTTCAAAAGTATTTTTTGCACTTCACGATCGCACTAACTCTTAGTTGTGGATATAAACTATGATTCGAGTAATTTTTAAAAAAAAATGGAAAGAAAAAGAAAAGAAAAAAAAAGAAAAAAAAAAGAAAAGAAAAAAAAAACTGCTTCAATGTCCATTGAACGAAATAACTGGGTATCTAAGCCTCATGAAGCATCGATATTCACGCTGAAAAGTGTGATGGATAAAAGCAGTTTGACTAGTCTAATTTTGTGGCCTTTGTTACTAGAGTTAGTAAGCCCTTAGGGGTGTCTCTACACCTAGTGCCCTAAAGTCAACTGGTTTGGGAGTCATTGGTCCAACGCTCGCTACATGAGTAACTCTGAAAAGCCTAAGAAAATGAGACATTGCATAAGTCAAGAAAAAAAGTCAAGAAAAAAGAAAAGAAAAAAAATTTAAAAAAAAAGAGAAAAAAGAAGAAAAATGAGTTTGCTTGATTTTCATGGTAAAATCCCTACTAAGAGTTACATCATACACACATGCATGCATCACATGGAATTAATATTATGAAGGATGGTGTCTAGAATGAAGATTAAATATTTTTGATAAGGTGAAAGTGTGATTTTGAATTTAATTTTGCTTATGTATGCTCATGGATATTTAGAAATTGTAATTCAATTTCATGACTTGTTGAACTCAAAAATATTTTTGAATTTTGTGGGTATATTCACTGCAAACCCTCACGAGACACAACTCGTCCACTTGGGGTAACCTTGGGGTTTAAAGGCTTGTTGCACATGCTAAGTGCAATCGTGTCTCCTACGAAAATGGGGTAGTATAATTTTTATTTTATTTTATTTTTATTTTACTCGAGGACGAGCAAAAGCTAGGTATGAGGGTATTTGATAGACACATAATTCATACATTTTATTATCCCTAATTTTGTCCTTTTAATTATATTAGTTTATTAAATTAATATGTTTTATTTTATTTTGTAGGGTTTAATATTTATTGCAATAAAATCAAAATCTTGGTGATCAAGTGATATTTAATGCTCTTATTCATGTAAGAAATATCCAAGAAGAATCCTATAAGGAGAAGGAAAGAGGTGGAACAATCTTAGCGTGCAAGTTAAATCCAACAAAGAAAGAAAAGTCTATCTAGAAGATCTCTTTAAGAAGTTGATTGCCACTAGGAAGTTAAAACCTACATGGGAACAAAAGTGTCCAAGTTCAATGTATCTAAATTAGGACACAAAGTTATTTTTCCTATAAATAGGTTTCTTGTTTTAGAGAGAGGGGAGGATTAGATATTGTATTAGTTTAGGTTAGGAGTAGGAGTAGATTAAATTATTTCATTGTACGCTTGTTAGAGAATCGTCAATAAAGAGAGTTTTCTTATTTATTTTTAATCTTCTTCTCTTCTTTATTTTAGTTAGTTAATTTATATTTTTCATGTCTATTTAATTTCTTTAATCTAGGATGAAGATGAAATTAAATAATTATTCATGATAATATTTTTCATCTCTTCTATTATTTATACTTTTATGTTTAATTGATTTCGCCTTCATGTTTCGTTATTGGAATACCTTCGTTTTATAGTTCTCATGTAATTTTAAATTAATTAAGAGGTTTTGATAGATTATTGTTAAGACATGAGTTTTTCATAATCCATGCTTGCTCAAAGAAGTTTTGATGGGTTATAGTTAATCCTTAAATTTTCATAGTCTATGCTTGCCCACGTTAATTATAAAATTACTAAATTAAAGGGAAGGGAGATCAAAATCATAATTCAGTTATAAAAATAGAAGAGATTGAATTATATGTTATGTTTATTATTTAATGGATTCGGATTCCTAGATTGCTTTTTCATTATTAGTTTTCATATTCTAATTAATCAACTCTCAATATTTATTTTTAATTCGCCTAAAATAGATATTAAGGATATATTAAAATTAATCCAGTCTCTGTGGGTTCGACCTGTACTTGCCAGTTCTTCAACTTGACACTGTGCACTTGCAGTTACATATTTTTATCACATCAAGTTTTTGGCGCCGTTGCCGGGGACTAGACTTAATTTTATATTCCTTAATTTTTATTTATTCGAGTTAGTTTATTTTTCTAATTTTTTTTATTGTTTTTAGGATTATCGAAGCGGATCAACAGTGCGGAAAGACAAGACTATTACTGCGCTTTTCCTGGTATTTTGTATCTTAACTAAAAAGAAAGAAAAATTAAAAAAAATAAGTAGCTTAGTTTTTTTTTTTTTTTGTTAGTTAGAAAATTAATTGTCGCATTCATGCATTCACTCACGTAGAGCACATCCTATTTAGGTTTTTTATTTTATTTTATTTTATTTAACCCTAGAATTAGGATTCTTATTTTATTTTTATTTTTATTTTTTTTGTGTCTTTCGTGGTTAGTTGTTTATTTGTTTTGTGATTTGTGAAAAAATGAATTCTTATTATAGTTGGAATAATAATTTTGCTTGGAATCAGGAACCCTATGAAAATTTTAATGCACACCAAGTAAATAATTTTTTTTCAACTTATAAAAATCCTTATCTAAGTTCATATCCATATCCATACCCATATTCGGATCCAGAACCTCAATATACACAAGAACTATCAAATAAAGAAGAGGAAAGACTTAATGCCTTAGAGAAAACTATGGAAGTTTTAATAGAAAATCAATTTAGCGTGGATCAAGCTATATCTCGTCTAGAAATTCAAATGAGTCGATTAGCCACCATAATAAATGAACAAGAGGTGGGTGAATTTTCTAGTAACTCTGAGGTTAATTTTGAAAATTTTGATGGTTGTGAAAATGATGAGAAAAATAAAAATTTTGTATTCAATTCTACACAGTTTGAGTCAAGCGAATTTGAGGAGTCTAAAAATTATGAGTCTGTACTTAAAATTGATCATGTCACATTTAATGAGTCGGATAAAAAAGTCTATAAGCCTAAAGCTCCATACCCTGAAAGACTTATTCCTAAAAAACCACCTAGTGATATTTTAGACCAACCCATTAAAATAAACATGATCCAAGAGTTGTCCATGACCCAAGAAATAATTAAAAATAGACTCTTGATTGAAAAAGATCCAATTAATTTTTTCTTAAATCATCTTGACCAAAATTGGAATGAATCCGAATATTTAGATAAGGTCAATGAGCTGTTGAGATCCACTACAAATAAGTCAACTAAACTAGAACATGCATGTGAACCAATTCTTCCATCATTTGAACATGTTAGTGAAAATTTTCTTGAGATAAATTTTAAGCATAATGAAAATTTTGACTATTTTCAATTTCCTAGACCTCCTGAAAATCATGACAAATTCACACTCACTTACCCATTTGTATCATTCATGTATAGTCATATAATATTTAAGATTTATAAAATTCGTAGGTATGTACATTTGTTTTCCTTCTCACCACATTTTCTTGCAGAATAAATGCCCCGCATACAAGGTACAATTCTTTCACATCTTTGTTCTCTTTTCTTCATTTGCATACATTGAGGACAATGCATGATTTAGGTATGGGGGGAGTTTGTTTGTATTATTGTATTAGATATTTTTGTTTTATTTTTAGGAAAATATTGTTTAAAAAAATAAAAAATAAAAATTTTGAAAATTTTGTTTGACTTTTTATGGATTGAATTTATTCTAATAAGTGTCCGTGGAGTTAAAAGTCATGAATAAGATTGAAAGATTTAGAACTCTTAAATCTTTAATGAGGTACGAAATCTTAATTTGAAATACCATCTGGACTAATATTGATTTCAAAAGCATTTTTTGCACTTCACGATCGCACTAACTCTTAGTTGTGGATATAAACTATGATTCGAGTAATTTTTAAAAAAAAATGGAAAGAAAAAGAAAAGAAAAAAAAAGAAAAAAAAAAAGAAAAGAAAAAAAAACTGCTTCAATGTCCATTGAACGAAATAACTGGGTATCTAAGCCTCATGAAGCATCGATATTCACGCTGAAAAGTGTGATGGATAAAAGCAGTTTGACTAGTCTAATTTTGTGGCCTTTGTTACTAGAGTTAGTAAGCCCTTAGGGGTGTCTCTACACCTAGTGCCCTAAAGTCAACTGGTTTGGGAGTCATTGGTCCAACGCTCGCTACATGAGTAACTCTGAAAAGCCTAAGAAAATGAGACATTGCATAAGTCAAGAAAAAAAGTCAAGAAAAAAGAAAAGAAAAAAAATTTAAAAAAAAAGAGAAAAAAGAAGAAAAATGAGTTTGCTTGATTTTCATGGTAAAATCCCTACTAAGAGTTACATCATACACACATGCATGCATCACATGGAATTAATATTATGAAGGATGGTGTCTAGAATGAAGATTAAATATTTTTGATAAGGTGAAAGTGTGATTTTGAATTTAATTTTGCTTATGTATGCTCATGGATATTTAGAAGTTGTAATTCAATTTCATGACTTGTTGAACTCAAAAATATTTTTGAATTTTGTGGGTATATTCACTGCAAACCCTCACGAGACACAACTCGTCCACTTGGGGTAACCTTGGGGTTTAAAGGCTTGTTGCACATGCTAAGTGCAATCGTGTCTCCTACGAAAATGGGGTAGTATAATTTTTATTTTATTTTATTTTTATTTTACTCGAGGACGAGCAAAAGCTAGGTATGGGGGTATTTGATAGACACATAATTCATACATTTTATTATCCCTAATTTTGTCCTTTTAATTATATTAGTTTATTAAATTAATATGTTTTATTTTATTTTGTAGGGTTTAATATTTATTGCAATAAAATCAAAATCTTGGTGATCAAGTGATATTTAATGCTCTTATTCATGTAAGAAATATCCAAGAAGAATCCTATAAGGAGAAGGAAAGAGGTGGAACAATCTTAGCGTGCAAGTTAAATCCAACAAGAGAAAGAAAAGTCTATCTAGAAGATCTCTTTAAGAAGTTGATTGCCACTAGGAAGTTAAAACCTACATGGGAACAAAAGTGTCCAAGTTCAATGTATCTAAATTAGGACACAAAGTTATTTTTCCTATAAATAGGTTTCTTGTTTTAGAGAGAGGGGAGGATTAGATATTGTATTAGTTTAGGTTAGGAGTAGGAGTAGATTAAATTATTTCATTGTACGCTTGTTAGAGAATCGTCAATAAAGAGAGTTTTCTTATTTATTTTTAATCTTCTTCTCTTCTTTATTTTAGTTAGTTAATTTATATTTTTCATGTCTATTTAATTTCTTTAATCTAGGATGAAGATGAAATTAAATAATTATTCATGATAATATTTTTCATCTCTTCTATTATTTATACTTTTATGTTTAATTGATTTCGCCTTCATGTTTCGTTATTGGAATACCTTCGTTTTATAGTTCTCATGTAATTTTAAATTAATTAAGAGGTTTTGATAGATTATTGTTAAGACATGAGTTTTTCATAATCCATGCTTGCTCAAAGAAGTTTTGATGGGTTATAGTTAATCCTTAAATTTTCATAGTCTATGCTTGCCCACGTTAATTATAAAATTACTAAATTAAAGGGAAGGGAGATCAAAATCATAATTCAGTTATAAAAATAGAAGAGATTGAATTATATGTTATGTTTATTATTTAATGGATTCGGATTCCTAGATTGCTTTTTCATTATTAGTTTTCATATTCTAATTAATCAACTCTCAATATTTATTTTTAATTCGCCTAAAATAGATATTAAGGATATATTAAAATTAATCCAGTCTCTGTGGGTTCGACCTGTACTTGCCAGTTCTTCAACTTGACACTGTGCACTTGCAGTTACATATTTTTATCACATCAAGTTTTTGGCGCCGTTGCCGGGGACTAGACTTAATTTTATATTCCTTAATTTTTATTTATTCGAGTTAGTTTATTTTTCTAATTTTTTTTATTGTTTTTAGGATTATCGAAGCGGATCAACAGTGCGGAAAGACAAGACTATTACTGCGCTTTTCCTGGTATTTTGTATCTTAACTAAAAAGAAAGAAAAATTAAAAAAAATAAGTAGCTTAGTTTTTTTTTTTTTTTGTTAGTTAGAAAATTAATTGTCGCATTCATGCATTCACTCACGTAGAGCACATCCTATTTAGGTTTTTTATTTTATTTTATTTTATTTAACCCTAGAATTAGGATTCTTATTTTATTTTTATTTTTATTTTTTTTGTGTCTTTCGTGGTTAGTTGTTTATTTGTTTTGTGATTTGTGAAAAAATGAATTCTTATTATAGTTGGAATAATAATTTTGCTTGGAATCAGGAACCCTATGAAAATTTTAATGCACACCAAGTAAATAATTTTTTTTCAACTTATAAAAATCCTTATCTAAGTTCATATCCATATCCATACCCATATTCGGATCCAGAACCTCAATATACACAAGAACTATCAAATAAAGAAGAGGAAAGACTTAATGCCTTAGAGAAAACTATGGAAGTTTTAATAGAAAATCAATTTAGCGTGGATCAAGCTATATCTCGTCTAGAAATTCAAATGAGTCGATTAGCCACCATAATAAATGAACAAGAGGTGGGTGAATTTTCTAGTAACTCTGAGGTTAATTTTGAAAATTTTGATGGTTGTGAAAATGATGAGAAAAATAAAAATTTTGTATTCAATTCTACACAGTTTGAGTCAAGCGAATTTGAGGAGTCTAAAAATTATGAGTCTGTACTTAAAATTGATCATGTCACATTTAATGAGTCGGATAAAAAAGTCTATAAGCCTAAAGCTCCATACCATGAAAGACTTATTCCTAAAAAACCACCTAGTGATATTTTAGACCAACCCATTAAAATAAACATGATCCAAGAGTTGTCCATGACCCAAGAAATAATTAAAAATAGACTCTTGATTGAAAAAGATCCAATTAATTTTTTCTTAAATCATCTTGACCAAAATTGGAATGAATCCGAATATTTAGATAAGGTCAATGAGCTGTTGAGATCCACTACAAATAAGTCAACTAAACTAGAACATGTATGTGAACCAATTCTTCCATCATTTGAACATGTTAGTGAAAATTTTCTTGAGATAAATTTTAAGCATAATGAAAATTCTGACTATTTTCAATTTCCTAGACCTCCTGAAAATCATGACAAATTCACACTCACTTACCCATTTGTATCATTCATGTATAGTCATATAATATTTAAGATTTATAAAATTCGTAGGTATGTACATTTGTTTTCCTTCTCACCACATTTTCTTGCAGAATAAATGCCCCGCATACAAGGTACAATTCTTTCACATCTTTGTTCTCTTTTCTTCATTTGCATACATTGAGGACAATGCATGATTTAGGTATGGGGGGAGTTTGTTTGTATTATTGTATTAGATATTTTTGTTTTATTTTTAGGAAAATATTGTTTAAAAAAATAAAAAATAAAAATTTTGAAAATTTTGTTTGACTTTTTATGGATTGAATTTATTCTAATAAGTGTCCGTGGAGTTAAAAGTCATGAATAAGATTGAAAGATTTAGAACTCTTAAATCTTTAATGAGGTACGAAATCTTAATTTGAAATACCATCTGGACTAATATTGATTTCAAAAGTATTTTTTGCACTTCACGATCGCACTAACTCTTAGTTGTGGATATAAACTATGATTCGAGTAATTTTTAAAAAAAAATGGAAAGAAAAAGAAAAGAAAAAAAAAGAAAAAAAAAAGAAAAGAAAAAAAAACTGCTTCAATGTCCATTGAACGAAATAACTGGGTATCTAAGCCTCATGAAGCATCGATATTCACGCTGAAAAGTGTGATGGATAAAAGCAGTTTGACTAGTCTAATTTTGTGGCCTTTGTTACTAGAGTTAGTAAGCCCTTAGGGGTGTCTCTACACCTAGTGCCCTAAAGTCAACTGGTTTGGGAGTCATTGGTCCAACGCTCGCTACATGAGTAACTCTGAAAAGCCTAAGAAAATGAGACATTGCATAAGTCAAGAAAAAAAGTCAAGAAAAAAGAAAAGAAAAAAAATTTAAAAAAAAAGAGAAAAAAGAAGAAAAATGAGTTTGCTTGATTTTCATGGTAAAATCCCTACTAAGAGTTACATCATACACACATGCATGCATCACATGGAATTAATATTATGAAGGATGGTGTCTAGAATGAAGATTAAATATTTTTGATAAGGTGAAAGTGTGATTTTGAATTTAATTTTGCTTATGTATGCTCATGGATATTTAGAAGTTGTAATTCAATTTCATGACTTGTTGAACTCAAAAATATTTTTGAATTTTGTGGGTATATTCACTGCAAACCCTCACGAGACACAACTCGTCCACTTGGGGTAACCTTGGGGTTTAAAGGCTTGTTGCACATGCTAAGTGCAATCGTGTCTCCTACGAAAATGGGGTAGTATAATTTTTATTTTATTTTATTTTTATTTTACTCGAGGACGAGCAAAAGCTAGGTATGGGGGTATTTGATAGACACATAATTCATACATTTTATTATCCCTAATTTTGTCCTTTTAATTATATTAGTTTATTAAATTAATATGTTTTATTTTATTTTGTAGGGTTTAATATTTATTGCAATAAAATCAAAATCTTGGTGATCAAGTAATATTTAATGCTCTTATTCATGTAAGAAATATCCAAGAAGAATCCTACAAGGAGAAGGAAAGAGGTGGAACAATCTTAGTGTGCAAGTTAAATCCAACAAGAGAAAGAAAAGTCTATCTAGAAGATCTCTTTGAGAAGTTGATTGCCACTAAGAAGTTAAAACCTACATGGGAACAAAAGTGTCCAAGTTCAATGTATCTAAATTAGGACACAAAGTTATTTTTCCTATAAATAGGTCTCTTGTTTTAGAGAGAGGGGAGGATTAGATATTGTATTAGTTTAGGTTAGGAGTAGGAGTAGATTAAATTATTTCATTGTACGCTTGTTAGAGAATCGTCAATAAAGGGAGTTTTCTTATTTATTTTTAATCTTCTTCTCTTCTTTATTTTAGTTAGTTAATTTATATTTTTCATGTCTATTTAATTTCTTTAATCTAGGATGAAGATGAAATTAAATAATTATTCATGATAATATTTTTCGTCTCTTCTATTATTTATACTTTTATGTTTAATTGATTTCGCCTTCATGTTTCGTTATTGGAATACCTTCGTTTTATAGTTCTCATGTAATTTTAAATTAATTAAGAGGTTTTGATAGATTATTGTTAAGACATGAGTTTTTCATAATCCATGCTTGCTCAAAGAAGTTTTGATGGGTTATAGTTAATCCTTAAATTTTCATAGTCTATGCTTGCCCACGTTAATTATAAAATTACTAAATTAAAGGGAAGGGAGATCAAAATCATAATTCAGTTATAAAAATAGAAGAGATTGAATTATATGTTATGTTTATTATTTAATGGATTCGGATTCCTAGATTGCTTTTTCATTATTAGTTTTCATATTCTAATTAATCAACTCTCAATATTTATTTTTAATTCGCCTAAAATAGATATTAAGGATATATTAAAATTAATCCAGTCTCTGTGGGTTCGACCTGTACTTGCCAGTTCTTCAACTTGACACTGTGCACTTGCAGTTACATATTTTTATCACATCAAGTTTTTGGCGCCGTTGCCGGGGACTAGACTTAATTTTATATTCCTTAATTTTTATTTATTCGAGTTAGTTTATTTTTCTAATTTTTTTTATTGTTTTTAGGATTATCGAAGCGGATCAACAGTGCGGAAAGACAAGACTATTACTGCGCTTTTCCTGGTATTTTGTATCTTAACTAAAAAGAAAGAAAAATTAAAAAAATAAGTAGCTTAGTTTTTTTTTTTTTTTTAGTTAGAAAATTAATTGTCGCATTCATGCATTCACTCACGTAGAGCACATCCTATTTAGGTTTTTTATTTTATTTTATTTTATTTAACCCTAGAATTAGGATTCTTATTTTATTTTTATTTTTATTTTTTTTGTGTCTTTCGTGGTTAGTTGTTTATTTGTTTTGTGATTTGTGAAAAAATGAATTCTTATTATAGTTGGAATAATAATTTTGCTTGGAATCAGGAACCCTATGAAAATTTTAATGCACACCAAGTAAATAATTTTTTTTCAACTTATAAAAATCCTTATCTAAGTTCATATCCATATCCATACCCATATTCGGATCCAGAACCTCAATATACACAAGAACTATCAAATAAAGAAGAGGAAAGACTTAATGCTTTAGAGAAAACTATGGAAGTTTTAATAGAAAATCAATTTAGCGTGGATCAAGCTATATCTCGTCTAGAAATTCAAATGAGTCGATTAGCCACCATAATAAATGAACAAGAGGTGGGTGAATTTTCTAGTAACTCTGAGGTTAATTTTGAAAATTTTGATGGTTGTGAAAATGATGAGAAAAATAAAAATTTTGTATTCAATTCTACACAGTTTGAGTCAAGCGAATTTGAGGAGTCTAAAAATTATGAGTCTGTACTTAAAATTGATCATGTCACATTTAATGAGTCGGATAAAAAAGTCTATAAGCCTAAAGCTCCATACCATGAAAGACTTATTCCTAAAAAACCACCTAGTGATATTTTAGACCAACCCATTAAAATAAACATGATCCAAGAGTTGTCCATGACCCAAGAAATAATTAAAAATAGACTCTTGATTGAAAAAGATCCAATTAATTTTTTCTTAAATCATCTTGACCAAAATTGGAATGAATCCGAATATTTAGATAAGGTCAATGAGCTGTTGAGATCCACTACAAATAAGTCAACTAAACTAGAACATGTATGTGAACCAATTCTTCCATCATTTGAACATGTTAGTGAAAATTTTCTTGAGATAAATTTTAAGCATAATGAAAATTCTGACTATTTTCAATTTCCTAGACCTCCTGAAAATCATGACAAATTCACACTCACTTACCCATTTGTATCATTCATGTATAGTCATATAATATTTAAGATTTATAAAATTCGTAGGTATGTACATTTGTTTTCCTTCTCACCACATTTTCTTGCAGAATAAATGCCCCGCATACAAGGTACAATTCTTTCACATCTTTGTTCTCTTTTCTTCATTTGCATACATTGAGGACAATGCATGATTTAGGTATGGGGGGAGTTTGTTTGTATTATTGTATTAGATATTTTTGTTTTATTTTTAGGAAAATATTGTTTAAAAAAATAAAAAATAAAAATTTTGAAAATTTTGTTTGACTTTTTATGGATTGAATTTATTCTAATAAGTGTCCGTGGAGTTAAAAGTCATGAATAAGATTGAAAGATTTAGAACTCTTAAATCTTTAATGAGGTACGAAATCTTAATTTGAAATACCATCTGGACTAATATTGATTTCAAAAGTATTTTTTGCACTTCACGATCGCACTAACTCTTAGTTGTGGATATAAACTATGATTCGAGTAATTTTTAAAAAAAAATGGAAAGAAAAAGAAAAGAAAAAAAAAGAAAAAAAAAAGAAAAGAAAAAAAAACTGCTTCAATGTCCATTGAACGAAATAACTGGGTATCTAAGCCTCATGAAGCATCGATATTCACGCTGAAAAGTGTGATGGATAAAAGCAGTTTGACTAGTCTAATTTTGTGGCCTTTGTTACTAGAGTTAGTAAGCCCTTAGGGGTGTCTCTACACCTAGTGCCCTAAAGTCAACTGGTTTGGGAGTCATTGGTCCAACGCTCGCTACATGAGTAACTCTGAAAAGCCTAAGAAAATGAGACATTGCATAAGTCAAGAAAAAAGAAAAGAAAAAAAATTTAAAAAAAAAGAGAAAAAAGAAGAAAAATGAGTTTGCTTGATTTTCATGGTAAAATCCCTACTAAGAGTTACATCATACACACATGCATGCATCACATGGAATTAATATTATGAAGGATGGTGTCTAGAATGAAGATTAAATATTTTTGATAAGGTGAAAGTGTGATTTTGAATTTAATTTTGCTTATGTATGCTCATGGATATTTAGAAGTTGTAATTCAATTTCATGACTTGTTGAACTCAAAAATATTTTTGAATTTTGTGGGTATATTCACTGCAAACCCTCACGAGACACAACTCGTCCACTTGGGGTAACCTTGGGGTTTAAAGGCTTGTTGCACATGCTAAGTGCAATCGTGTCTCCTACGAAAATGGGGTAGTATAATTTTTATTTTATTTTATTTTTATTTTACTCGAGGACGAGCAAAAGCTAGGTATGGGGGTATTTGATAGACACATAATTCATACATTTTATTATCCCTAATTTTGTCCTTTTAATTATATTAGTTTATTAAATTAATATGTTTTATTTTATTTTGTAGGGTTTAATATTTATTGCAATAAAATCAAAATCTTGGTGATCAAGTGATATTTAATGCTCTTATTCATGTAAGAAATATCCAAGAAGAATCCTACAAAGAGAAGGAAAGAGGTGGAACAATCTTAGTGTGCAAGTTAAATCCAACAAGAGAAAGAAAAGTCTATCTAGAAGATCTCTTTGAGAAGTTGATTGCCACTAAGAAGTTAAAACCTACATGGGAACAAAAGTGTCCAAGTTCAATGTATCTAAATTAGGACACAAAGTTATTTTTCCTATAAATAGGTCTCTTGTTTTAGAGAGAGGGGAGGATTAGATATTGTATTAGTTTAGGTTAGGAGTAGGAGTAGATTAAATTATTTCATTGTACGCTTGTTAGAGAATCGTCAATAAAGGGAGTTTTCTTATTTATTTTTAATCTTCTTCTCTTCTTTATTTTAGTTAGTTAATTTATATTTTTCATGTCTATTTAATTTCTTTAATCTAGGATGAAGATGAAATTAAATAATTATTCATGATAATATTTTTCATCTCTTCTATTATTTATACTTTTATGTTTAATTGATTTCGCCTTCATGTTTCGTTATTGGAATACCTTCGTTTTATAATTCTCATGTAATTTTAAATTAATTAAGAGGTTTTGATAGATTATTGTTAAGACATGAGTTTTTCATAATCCATGCTTGCTCAAAGAAGTTTTGATGGGTTATAGTTAATCCTTAAATTTTCATAGTCTATGCTTGCCCACGTTAATTATAAAATTACTAAATTAAAGGGAAGGGAGATCAAAATCATAATTCAGTTATAAAAATAGAAGAGATTGAATTATATGTTATGTTTATTATTTAATGGATTCGGATTCCTAGATTGCTTTTTCATTATTAGTTTTCATATTCTAATTAATCAACTCTCAATATTTATTTTTAATTCGCCTAAAATAGATATTAAGGATATATTAAAATTAATCCAGTCTCTGTGGGTTCGACCTGTACTTGCCAGTTCTTCAACTTGACACTGTGCACTTGCAGTTACATATTTTTATCACATCAATATACGACATCTTAAATTTAAAATTAATATGAATTTATTCAAGTTTTAAAAATAACAAACATGGTAATTTTTAATAAATATAGTTATTCGTACTAAAAATAAATAAATATATTCTTATTGCATTGAATTTTAAAATTTCACAAATTATAACTTTAAAAGTAAAAATATATATCTCTCATTTACAATTATTAGGAACTATGGGAGCGAGGACTACTATATATATATATATATATATATATACTTACTTCCTCTGTAAGAAAATAAAACAAGAATTTTTATCATAAAAGTCTAAACGTGTCACATTAAAAATTAATAGTATATATATATGTTGAAGTACTATTTTTAAGGAAAATCAACAAATTAAATAAATAAAGTTAGATGTTTGTGAAGGTTTTCTGCCAACACTATTGATGGCTTACATAGTCTGACCATATTCAAATTGATATGGCGCAGCTAACCTATATAGCCTTGTTGATGGAGCAGTTAGTTGGTTAGTTAGTTAGTTAGTTAGATAACGCAACCGCGTGACTTTGGCGCGTTGAATTTGTGTCAACCAGGCTATTAGTAGCTGTTAGGTCGGTCTCATACCTTATGGCTTGTAGTACCAATTTGACACCGATTCTACATCTCAACAATTCATGGGGCCAACTTGTTAATACTACGTACCCTACCTACAGCTCTTCCAGTTGTCCCCTCCCAATTTGTTGCTTTTTTGTCAGTAATTAATAATTACTCTCAGTAATACGTACTAACTACTCTATTAAGCGATGAAAATATGATCAGTACTATCTTCTATAAAAACAATTAATAGATATTTACAACCCCTAACAGTTTTTGGGATGAAAAAAAAATTATACAAGCAACTGCGTATTAATTTTCTGACGCTGACCAGAATAACGATTCAGACAAAGAAAACAAGAGAATTATTCAAAACACAAAAAAACTTCTCTGATGCTTAAATTAATTTTATCAAATAAAAAAAAATTTGTTTGTCATGCAGCACACAAACTGGACTTTATAGCTAATATATTTTCTTATCAAATTGTAACAATGCACCTATAATCACGGTAATAAACTCCCTAACATCATGCCGTAATTAATAACAGAAAGATTCACTACCTAATAACAACACACTACCATAAAAAAACGAACGAAAACATAGCTAAAAATAAGCCCTAAAGCCAGAACCGAAGAGGAATCCGACCCCTACTTTTGAAGAGATTTCTCAAGCCGATCGAACTCTTTGAATTTGAACCCTTGAAGTATGTACTATCCGACAACTCAACATCATCGCCATCATCGGAGTCGGATCCTCTTCAATTACTAGCTACTTAATTTAGGCGAGATCATGAAAAACGATTGTTAACGCCAAGATCTCGTCACGCGCCTCAATCACCAAAACGCGCTTCAATCCTGCACCGTAAACACGTCAGCACTAGATCTCGACGGCTTTGGGCCGCCGAGGATCACTCCGGTGTGAGAATAAGTACATGCCGGAAAAAGGATTAACAATGGAGGTTGTGTGTTCTAGTGTCTGGAGAGAAAAAATATTTTGTTACCTTTTTGTGTAGTGCCCTGTACCCATATATCATCTCACCACCTTGCATGTTTTTTTCCGATGCTTACGTCAATTGGCTGCATGCAGGCTTTACCATACCTTGCTCTCTACCCAGTCAACATTATGTTAACTCCTCATTAATGCTAGACGGCTTAAGACGGCTTAGCTTATCTAATCAATCAGCCACCTGCTAATCACCTTTTAGTTAACCCTTCTCTAATAAGCTAACCACCAAGAAGCCGTCACCTGTTCCCCACTTGCCCATCACAGATATCGGCCCCAATCCAATTAAACAACCATTTATATAACAGCCCAATACTCCAAAGGTCCAACTAATGCTGACCCGATCGGCCCAAATATCCACAGCCTAACATTGCCCCCTACTCTTTTATTAAACAGAGTGTTTGATAAAAGAGTATACCAGAGTTCGGCCCAATCAACGAGGAAATGTAAGTAAATTTCGGTAAAACCCACTCAACAGAAAACCCATAACCGGGAACAGACCCCCCAAATACAAAAGCAGATACCAACCCTTTAAATTCAAAAGCAAATGACGGCTTCTTCAATTCCAAGAATGGACACCAATTTTTCTCATCATTATCTTCATTAAATGTGCAGCCCTTGGGTTTTGTGAACCACCGAAAAGACAACCCTATAAAGACCTAAACTGATGAATTTGAGACTGAACACAATTCTCCTCTTATTCGGAAAAGAAGAACCGCTTCAGACGATCAACCACCTTCGCCTCCCCCTAAGCAACCAACACCTCCACCAAAACAAGCAACATCTTCCTCACCCCCTCTATCTTCCTTCTTCGGACCACCTCCTGACGTAGTCCGTTCTCCTTCTTTATAGCCAGATCAGAGGGAAGATTTCCCTCTATATCTCTACAATTCTTTCGTTCTTGACACAGATGACCACCGCTTCGGTAATAGCTCCATCTCTGACTTGATGGAGGAGGGTCTGATCAATCAAGCTAGAGTATATAATTCGTTATTTAACCATCTTTTTTGTGTACAAATATCTTCCTGCAATTTCTTCCTAACTTTGAATAATTGCAAGCAAATGGGATCTTTGGGCGTCTCCACCAGAAATACAAGGAGGCTGAGGCTGATGAAGAGGTAGCCCGAAGAGAGAATGCCATCCTGAAATCTACTCTGGCGAGGGAGAAGAGCGAACATGGGAACCTCCTCTTCAACTCTCGAGGTCTGCAAAGAGACCTTATCAAGATGAAAGAACAGTTAGTCGCGTCTGAGGCCTTGCAACAGGCAACTACCCAACGAAATGAGGAACTGCGACGGGCCAATGAACAGTTGACCCAAAACAACCGAAGCCTGACCCAGGCGGTTAATGAAGCAAAAAATTTTGAAGAACGACACCTTGACCTTCGAAGCAAAGTCAAAATGGAGCTTCGTAACCTCAAATTGGCTGGTCCCCCCTTACCGAAGAGTTTCGTAAAGAAATTCAAGATGAGTACCGCAAGTCCCCTACCTTGACCAATGAGATAGTTAAAATGTATGCGGAGGGTTATGAGGCGACCCGAAGTAAGGGCAAATCAAAATTGGCTGCTGCTTCTTTGAACCTGTTACTCCTTGATTCTTCTGAATCCGAAGATGAAGAGTTGTGGTGAAAATAACTTGTTTTTATTTCAATTTCATGTACCTATGGAAACTTTTAATTAATACAACGTCTATCTATTTTAATGAACTTTATCAAAGCTGTAATTTCTTTTTCTTCGTTTAATGAAATATATCTTGTCTCTTTTTAATCCTTTTCAGTTTAAATTATACTGTTATTTAAACAATATACAATCTGAGCTTAACACTTCAAATAAAATCAAGTAACAATGTAAGATGAGACTTACTCATTACCGAAGAGTATTATATGTCATTGTTGGAATGAATAATTCACTGATCTTTTAATAAGAACATTTGTTCCGAAGAACGATTAATGTCATTCAGCTTCATAACAATTTGGTAATCATGTTCTCTCCAAGAGCCGAAGGGGTTAAAAAATATTCACTTCGCCGTCTTATTTTAGCCAAAAATATATTTTACTTCGCTACGAGGAGACGAAGGGTCCAACCTTTTATCAAGCTGGCAACCTCGTTCTCTCCGAGAGCCAAACAGGTTCAACCCAAAAAATATTCCTCTTCGCTTGTCAAAAAAGTCGAAGGGATCCAACCTTATAACTGATGACCACTGTTCTCTCCGAGAGCCGAACGGGTTGGACCATTAATAGTTCATTTCGCTACGAAGAGACGAAGGAATCCAACCTTATACCAAGCTGGCAACCTCGTTCTCTCCAAGAGCCGAACAGGTTCAACCAAAAAATATTCCTCTTTGCTTGTCAAAAAAGTCGAAGGGATCCAACCTTATAACTGATGACCACGTTCTCTCCGAGAGCCGAACGGGTTGGACCATCAATAATTCGCTTCGCTACGAGGAGACGAAGGAATCCAACCTTATACCAAGCTGGCAACCTCGTTCTCTCCGAGAGCTGAACAGGTTCAACCAAAGAATATTCCTCTTCACTTGTCAAAAAAGTCGAAGGGATCCAACCTTATAACTGGTGACCACGTTCTCTCCGAGAGCCGAACGGGTTGGACCATCAATAGTTCTCTTCGCTACGAGAAGACAAAGGAATCCAACCTTATACCAAGCTGGCAACCTCGTTCTCTCCGAGTGCCGAACAGGTTCAACCCAAAAAATATTCCTCTTCTCTTGTCAAAAAAGTCGAAGGGATCCAACCTTATAACTGGTGATCACGTTCTCTTCGAGAGCCGAATGGGTTGGACCATCAATAGTTCGCTTCGCTACGAGGAGACGAAGGAATTCAACCTTATACCAAGCTGGCAACCTCGTTCTCTCGGAGAGCCGAACAGGTTCTACCCAAAAAATATTCCTCTTCGCTTGTCAAAAAAGTCGAAGGGATCCAACCTTATAACTATCAGAAAGAAAAGCCATCATTGGAGAAAAAAGCCACTTTTATTGATAATTGTCATAGTAGTTACAGACTTCCCGGCTTTGACACTGGCTCTATTGAAAATATTTGCGGAGCCTTCCAGCATGCCAAGTATTCTTAATCTCAGACCCATCTAAGGCTCGCAACCGGTAAGTTTTGGGCTTTGGTACGCTAACGACTTCATAAGGGCCCTCCCAATTTGGCATGAGTTTACCCATATTTTGAGGCGTAGAAGCCTCTACCTCCCGAAGAACAAAATCCCTAACTTCGAATCTCCGAAGCTTTACCCCTTTGTTGTAGTATTTAGCCACACGAAGTTGATATGTAGCCAATTTTATCAAGGCTACCTCTCAGACTTCTTCGAGCAGATCTAAGTTGGCTTTGAGTCCCTCATCATTATATAATTCTTTAAACTGACTGACCCGAAGACTTGTAGATCCAATTTCCACCGGAACTAGAGCATCAGAACAGTATGTCAGTCTAAATGGGGAGTCTCCCGTTGTAGTCCTTGGCATAGTTCGGTAAGCCCATAGCACACTAAGTAATTCTTCAGGCCATCTTTCCTTTAGCGTTATCCAGCCTTCTCTTGATCCCATTCAGGAGTATTCTGTTAATCACCTCAACTTGCCCATTAGATTGTGGATGAGCAACCGAAGTCTTCCGATGCTGAATCCCTAACTCCTTCAAGAATGCCTCAAATTTAGATCCCACGAACTGGCGTCCATTATCTGAAATTACCACCATAGGAATACCAAATCAGAATACTACTGACTCCTTCAGAAACTTCAAGCATTCTTGATCTGTTATCAGCCGAAGCGGCTTTGCCTCTACCCACTTAGTCATATAATCAATTGCTATTATAACAAAACTGACCTGACCTTTCGCTTTCGGGAGTGGACTCAGTATATCTACCCCCCAGACAGCAAAAGGTATAGGAGATAAAATTGAATATAGCTCTCCTGGTGGCTGATGTGGGATTGGACTATTCAACTGGCATTTCTGGCATTTCTTCACATAGTCAGTAGCCTCTTTGAAAATTGTTGGCCAATAAAAACCCTGACGAAGCACTTTATACGCTAACGACTTCGCGGCCATGTGATCACCACAGATACCTTCATGAACCTCCCGAAGGGTATATTCAGCTTCAGACGGAACCAAGCACTTCAGTAATGGAGAGGAATAAGCCCTTCGATAAAGATCTCCATCAATAAGTATGAAGTTTGCACTTTTGTATTTCACCTTCTTAGCCAACATCTGATCTGAAGGTAGTACGCCATCTGCTAGATAGTTTATGTATGGGGTCATCTAGCAATTAGACTGCTCCACGCACATTACTTCCCCATGCCGGATGCTAGCTTGTTTCAGGATTTCCAAGTAAACTGTCCCGTCAAAAGCGCTTGATTCAGTAGTAGCCAGCTTCGACAATGCATCGGCGTTTGAATTATTAGTTCGACCAACACTTTGAAATTCACAAGAGCCGAAGTATTGAAGTCAATCTTTCAATTCTGCAAGATACTTAACCATTTTAGAGCCTCGAGCTTCATATTCCCCCGAAACTTGTTTGATGACCAGTTGAGAATCACTGTAAATAATCAACTTTTGAACCTCCAGACTCTAGGCCAGACGCAATCCCGCTAGCACCGCCCGTACTCAGCTTCATTATTCGTTGCCCTGAATTCAAATCTGACAGGTTGCTGCACTTTGAATCCCTCCGGACTTGTCAGAATGATCCCAGCACCACTAAGGTCCGAAGTAGAAGATCCATCGACATATAAGGTCCAAGAATTGTGAGCCTGTTGAAGTGTAGCCACCATTTTCGTAGATCCCTCCACTTCGTTTAGGCTCCCACACTACAAGAAAATGCTCTATCAGAGACCAACTGTTTTAGCGACCGCCCTATTCGGTCACTATTATTGACATCAGCGACTGCCTTTAGCGATCGTTTATAATAGTAGTCGCTAGATTATAACAGCGATTGCCTGTGGTCGCAGGTCGGTCGCAGGTAGACTTTTGCTCCCTAAAAATTGGCGTAAAATGCTCACGAGGCAATTTATTTGCGACCACAAAGTACCAGCGACTGCTTACGGTCGCTACTATGTCAACATCATTAAAAATCAGCGATCGCCAGCGGTCGGTGATCTATTTTAATGTACTCAGCAACAGGCGACTGGACAGACCACAAAACGGAAAGAAAAGGAGGGAGACCAGAAAAGGGAGAAGAGGAAGAACGGGAGAAGAGAAGAGGAAAAAGAGAAGCTGCTGCTACCGCACCACCGTCCGCCGCTACTGCCTCCACCGTCGTCGACGCTCCCATCAATTTAGGTATATATTTCTTTTTGTTAGACTACACTAAGACTCCATATATTTTCTTTTGTTATGCCCTATCATTTTCTTTTGTTAGACTATACATGTAATTTGTGTTATTGATGGTGTTATGTTACCTTTGTAATTTGTGTATACATGTAATTGATAGTGTATACATGTTTCAAGCTTTGCATAATTTGGTAGAATTGGTATTTTGTGTACACATGTTTATATTTCATGTAATTTATGTAATAACACATGGTGTTATGTGATTTCTGCTACAATATATTTTTGATTTATTATATGCAAGTTTAATAGTAATTGATAGTTGTTTTAGTGTAAGATGATGTTGAACTAGCCAAACAACTAGGATTATGCAATGTTATTATTATTTGAAAAGTCTTACGACAGACTCGGCCTCAGACAAGGGGGTCTAGTAACACACGACTTGACCCAATCTTATTTGAACATTTGGGACTCAAAAACATTCTCACTTACACCCAAAACAAAGCATAATAATTATTATTATTTGAAAGTGAGAAGTGTGTTGATGTTTAATTAATTAATCAACAACTTCAATTATTCAAGTCACTCCTACTTTTAAGTGTGATTTTAAAACTAAAGTACTATAGCCTATAGGTATGTAAGATTCCTAAAATGAAATAATACTCTTAATAATTCAATTATTTCAATCATGCAATACAATACAAATAACTTTTAATTCCAAATACCTTCCCCAAATGTTTTATGAAAAATATTTTATTTTATAGGAGGACTTATTAGATAAATTACTCATATATATAAATAATACAAATCAGAAATCACATAACACCATATAAAATAATATAAAAATGATAATTATCCTCTCTTGAATCTCAAATGCAGAGTGTCGAGTGTCGGTCACCGGTCATACTACTAACATAGAAGGTGTCTAAATTATGTCACAAGTAGTAACCTGTACTTTTCAGGAACACAAAGTGTAGGCAATGACATTAACCAATTTGAGTTAAAGGTACTTGGTCCAGGGACAACAATATATGAGATGACTCTCTTTAGACAAATAATACATATTGTTAGATGTGAGTCCCAAACAATATATGAGATGACTCTCAAGTCATATGCTTATAAGTATGCTTAGAGAGCCTGACCATGCTATACATTATGTTGGTTTGAACATGTATGGCTGTATGGTTTGAACTTGTATGGTTGGGGCTGTATTGTTGTTTGAACACCCTCAAACAATAACAGCTTACATGTATGTTGATGAATTAATCATATACATGTATATGCTCAAGTCATATATATGTTTACAAAAGTATGCTTAAATGTTAATCATATGCTTACAAGTATGCATCATAAATGACATTGGGCTGAATTGTAAATATCTAACAAGGGGATACAATAATTCTTGTTTGCAATAGGTACCGTGGTATCATGGACCCCTATTCAGACCGTAGTTGGATGAGAAAACGAAAGTCAAGTTCCCAGATAGGTGCTACAACTGAATTTAGAACTGGTTGTCAAGTGTTTCTGGATTATGCATATAGTCACCCGGAATGTGTGAATGGTCAGAACAAGATAAGATGCCCTTGTTTGAAGTGTAAAAATCAAAATTATATGGACAGGGACATAGTAAACTATCATTTACTTGTTTCTGGGTTCATGAGAAATTATAAAGAATGTTGGTGGGCACATGGGCAGAGAAGAGATAGTGGCTATGCAGAAGTACACACTCCGGGCAGCAGTACCCATCGTATGAATGCCATGGTTCATGATATTGCAGGGCCGGATTTTGATTGGGAACAAGGCAGAGAACAACCTATGAATTTTGATGCCAAAGCGTTCTTTAAGTTGTTAGACGAGGGTAGCGAGCCGTTGTGGCATGGTTGCACCACGCACACTACATTGTCTGCAGTGGCGACATTACTTAACATCAAGGTTGATCACAACATGAGCCATGAGTATTTTGAGTCGCTATTGAAGGCCATTAAGAGTATGTTGCCTGACGATGAAAAATTACCCGATAACTACTACTACTGTAAGAAAATGGTGAAGAAGTTGGGTCTTGGATACCAAAAGATCGATGCATGTTCGAACGATTGCATGTTGTTTTATAAGGAAAATGAACAAAAGACAAGGTGCACGTTTTGCAGTCATGATCGGTTCAGGCCTAATAAAGAGAGTGTGACTACAAAAAAGACAAGTATACCTTTTAAGATTTTAAGGTATTTTCCAATTACGCTATCGGTTAAAAAGGTTGTACATGTCTTCAAGAACAGCTGAACATATGACTTGGCATGCGAAATCTCCAGCTAAAGATGGAGAACTTAACCATCCCGAAGATGGGCAGGCTTGGAAGGATTTTAACTTAGCACATCCTGGGTTTGCATTGGAACGTAGAAATGTGAGGCTTGGCTTGTCCACTGATGGATTCAACCCGTTCGACCACTCAGTTGTTCCATACTCCTACTGGCCTGTGATTGTTACTCCGTACAACTTGCCTCCTTGGATGTGCATGAAACAACCATACTTATTTCTTGCACTCGTGATTCCTGGTCCCAAGAGTCCTGGAAAGAACCTTGATGTTTACTTGAGACCTCTTATAGACGAGTTGAAGGTATTGTGGGAGGATGAAGTACATACTTGGGATGTTTCCACAAAAACAAATTTCAACCTTAAGGCATCAGTTATGTGGACTATAAGTGATTTCCCTGCCTATGGTATGTTAGCTGGATGGAGTACACACGGGAAGTTGGCTTGTCCGTATTGTATGGAGCATACAAAGTCTTTCAAGCTATCAAAAGGTCGAAAGCCTTGCTGGTTTGACTATCATCGTCGTTTTTTGCCGGTAGACCACCCGTTTCGAAAAAATAGAGAACACTTCAGGAAAGGGAAAGTAGAGAATGATATGCCTGCACCGCGATTGTCGGGGACAGAGATGCGTGACCGTGTGATGAGATTGTTGGTCATTCCATTCGGTAAGATTGTTGCCTCAAACATAATCAATGGGTTTGGCGAGTATCATAATTGGGTTCGGAGAAGCATCTTTTGGGAACTGCCTTATTGGTCTACAAATTTGATTCGTCATAATCTAGATGTGATGCATATTGAGAAAAATGTGTTTGACAATGTGTTTAACACCGTGATGAATGTTCCGGGCAAGACGAAAGATAGTGATAAGGCACGGTTGGACATGAAAGATATTTGTAAGTGTCCTGGATTAGAACTTTATGAATCTCCTCACGGTCAAACCGCATGCAAGATATACATTGTCCAAAAAGCAAGTTAAAGATGTGTGCACATGGATTAAGACTCTGAAACTACCAGATGGATATGCCTCAAACATTGCAAGGTGTGTCACAGGTGGGAAATTGTAAGGGATGAAGAGTCATGACTGCCATGTGTTCATGGAGAGACTCATGCCTATAACATTTCGGGATTTATTTGATAAACCAATATGGGATGCTTTGACTGAACTTAGTCGTTTCTTCAGAGACATATGTTCAAAAATGTTAAATGAGAAGGACATGTCTGTACTTGAGAAGAACATCGTTGAGATCACATATAAGCTTGAAAAGATATTCCCACCTGTTTTTTTTGACTCCATGGAGCATTTGCAAATCCATCTACCCTATGAAGCTCGTGTTGGTGGTCCAGTTCAATATAGATGGATGTACCCTTTCGAGAGGATGATGGGAAACCTTAAGAGGAAGGTGAAGAATAGAGCTTACGTCGAGGGGTCGATATGTGAGGCATATAGTTTCGATGAGATATCTACGTTTGTCTCAGACTATTTTCCCGACGAAGTCTTGACAAAGGCCAATCGAGTCCCGAGACATGATGATGGGGGAAATGTTGAACTAAATGGTCGGCTTTCTGTATTTGGTTTACTGGGATGTGCTTATGGAAAAGGGTGACGCATATTTTCTCTGAGCAAGAATTAGATGCTGCACATACTTACACTACAAAAAAAACAGTCATTGCCGACGGGACATGCCGTCGCCAATGACTACATTGCCGTCGGCATTGAGTCATTAGCGACGGCTATCCCCGTCGCCACTGCCGTCGCCTCCCAGGTCGTCGCCCCTGGCCCCCGTCGGCCGCCGTCGACAGCATTCTCATGGGCGACGGGTGTCATTGGCGACGGCAGTACTCATTGGCGACGGCCTGGGACGACGGTACACCAGTCGGCAAACAACCACTATAAATTTTTAGAGGCTCTCATTGGCGACGGCAACGCCGTCGGTAATGACAGTTATGCCGTCGGCAATGACTCTGACTTTTTGATTTTTTTTTAATAATTTCAAAATTTTCCTGTTCATTTACAAATATATATATATAAATTGTTACAAACTAATAAAACCCATCAAATATAATACGATTCACCCATCAAATAGTAATCCAAATTAAATATATAGATAAAAATAGCCGTCTGTACAACTCAAAAACTGTACAAGTACATACATAAAACTGAGAATATATCATAAACTAACTACAACCCAAATCAGGAGTCCCGCCACTCTCATCGCCGGTCCCACCCTGTACTGGAGTCTGCTCGTCAGCAGCTCGGCGGTCATCACCCTGTACGAGAGTGTCGTCGCCATCAGCTCGGCGGTCCTCACCTGTGCCTCCACCTCCACCTCCACGAGTCTCGTAAACAAGACCCTACAAAATTAAAATATTAATAACAAAAGCGAAATTAAAACATATTTACATTATTTTAGTTTGTGTTCTTCAAGTTATAACAAAGTAGGCAGACGGGGCTCGAACTCGGGCTCCGTATATCGAAATCGAGTTTCGTCCATTGTAACGTGTGCCTATTGCGTATGCGGTGCTATGTCTGTGTTTGCGTGTCGTTTCGACGACCGAGGCGGGTTTTGGCCTTTTTTTGACTATTGGTTTAAGTTTGCGTAAGTTAGGTAGACGGGGCTCCGTATATCGGAATCGAGTTTCGTCAGTTGTAACGCGTTCCTATTGCCTATGTGGTGCTATGTCTGTGTTTGTGTGTCATTTCGATGACCGAGGCGGGTTTTGGCCTCTTTTTTGACTATTGGTCTAAGTTTGCGTAAGTTAGGCAGACAGGGCTCGTACTCGGGCTCCGTATATCGGAATCGAGTTCCGTCAGTTGTAATGCGTGCCTATTGCCTATTCGGTGCTATGTCTGTGTTTGCATGTCATTTTGACAACCGAGGCGGGTTTTGGCCTCTTTTTCGACTATTGGTCTAAGTTTGCGTAAGTTAGGCAGACAGGGCCCAAACTCGGGCTTCCGTATATCGAAATTGAGTTCCGTCCATTGTAACATGTGCCTATTGCGTATGCGGTGCTATGTCTGTGTTTGTGTGTCATTTTGACGACCGAGGCGGGTTTTGGCCTCTTTTTTGACTATTGGTCTAAGTTTGCGTAAGTTAGGCAGACGAAGATCGAACTCGGGATCCGTATATCAGAATCGAGTTTCAGTCAGTTGTAACGCGTTCCTATTGCCTATGTGGTGTTATGTCTGTGTTTGTGTATCATTTCGACGACCGAGGCGGGTTTTGGCCTCTTTTTCGACTATTGATCTAAGTTTGCGTAAGTTAGGCAGACAGGGCTCGAACTCGGGCTCCATATATCAGAATCGACGTCTACTAGTTGTAATGCATTTTTATTGCCTATGTGGTGCTCTGTCTGTGTTTGTGTGTCGTTTTGACAATCGAGGCGGGTTTGGCCTCTTTTTCGACTATTAGTCTAAGTTTACGTAAGTTAGGCAGACGGTGCTTGAACTCGGGCTTCGTATATCGGAATCGAGTTCCATCAGTTGTAACGTGTGCCTATTGCCTATTCGGTGCTATGTCTGTGTTTGCGTGTCATTTTGACGACCGAGGCGGATTTTGGCCTCTTTTTCGACTATTGGTCTAAGTTTGCGTAAGTTAGGCAGACAGGGCTCAAACTCTGGCTCCGTATATCGAAATCGAGTTCCGTCAATTGTAACGCGTGCCTATTGCCTATTCGGTGCTATGTCTGTGTTTGCGTGTCATTTTGACGACCGGGGCGGGTTTTGGCCTCTTTTTTGACTATTGGTCAAAGTTTGCGTAAGTTAGGCAGACGGGGCTCGAACTCGGGCTCCGTATATCGGAATCGAGTTTCGTCAGTTGTAACGCGTTCCTATTGCCTATGTGGTGCTATGTCTGTGTTTGTGTATCATTTCGACGACCGAGACGGGTCTTGGCCTCTTTTTCGACTATTGGTCTAAGTTTGCGTAAGTTAGGTAGACGGGGCTCGAACTCGGGCTCCGTATATCAGAATCGACGTCTACCAGTTGTAATGCATTCCTATTGCCTATGTGGTGCTATGTCTGTGTTTGTGTGTCGTTTCGACAATCGAGGTGGGTTTGGCCTCTTTTTCGACTATTAGTCTAAGTTTACGTAAGTTAGGCAGGCGGTGCTTGAACTCGGGCTTCGTATATCGGAATCGAGTTCCGTCAGTTGTAACGCGTTTCTATTGCCTATGTGGTGCTATGTCTGTGTTTGTGTGTCGTTTCGACAATCGAGGCGGGTTTGGCCTCTTTTTCGACTATTAGTCTAAGTTTACGTAAGTTAGGCAGACGCTGCTTGAACTCAGGCTCCGTATATCGGAATCGAGTTCCGTCAGTTGTAACACGTGCCTATTGCCTATTCGGTGCTATGTCTGTGTTTGTGTGTCATTTTGATGACCGGGGCGGGTTTTGGCCACTTTTTTGACTATTAGTCTAACTTTGCGTAAGTTAGGCAGACAGGGCTCGAACTCGGGCTCCGTATATCGAAATCGAGTTCGGTCAGTTGTAACGCGTGTATATTGCCTATTCGATGCTATGTCTGTGTTTGCGTGTCATTTTGACTACCGGGGTGGGTTTTGGCCTCTTTCTCGACTATTGGTCTAAGTTTGCGTAAGTTAGGCAAACAGGGCTCGAACTCGGGCTCCGTATATCGGAATCGAGTTCCATCAGTTGTAACGCGTGCCTATTGCCTATTCGGTGCTATATCTATGTTTATGTGTCATTTTGACCATCGAGGCGGGTTTTGGCCTCTTTTTCGACTATTGGTCTAAGTTTGCGTAAGTTAGGCAGACAGGGCTCAAACTCGGGCTCCGTATATCGAAATTGAGTTCCATCCATTGTAACGTGTGCCTATTGCATATGCGGTGGTATGTCTGTGTTTGTATGTCATTTCGACGACCGAGGACGGGTTTTGGCCTCTTTCTCGACTATTGGTCTAAGTTTGCGTAAGTTAGGCAAACAGGGCTCGAACTCGGGCTCCGTATATCGGAATCGAGTTCCGTCAGTTCTAACGCGTGCCTATTGCCTATTCGGTGCTATGTCTCTGTTTACGTGTCATTTTGACCATCGAGGCGGGTTTTGGCCTCTTTTTTGACTATTGGTCTAAGTTTGCGTAAGTTAGGCAGACAGGGCTCAAACTCGGGCTCCGTATATCGAAATTCAGTTCCATCCATTGTAACGTGTGCCTATTGCATATGCGGTGGTATGTCTGTGTTTGTGTGTCATTTCGACGACCGAAGTGGGTTTTGGCCTCTTTCTCGACTATTGGTCTAAGTTTGCGTAAGTTAGGCAGACAGGGCTCGAACTCGGGCTCCGTATATCGGAATCGAGTTTCGTCAGTTGTAACGCGTTCCTATTGCCTATGTGGTGCTGTCTGTGTTTGTGTATCATTTCGACTACCGAGGACGGGTTTTGGCCTCTTTTTCGACTATTGGTCTAAGTTTGCGTAAGTTAGGCAAACGGTGCTTGAAGTAATAAAATCTGTTTTTACCTGTCGAATATGTGGAGGGAAGATGTTGGCCAAGACGACCGCACATACACGAATGGCCTCCTACCGGACTACACCCATGAGTCCGTCAACGGCAGTTGTAGGATCTATGGAGCCGTGGACAACCTCCTGAGCAAGTTGGTAGATCCGCTCGCGTGATGGTGCGCCTGACTCCACGACACTGCTCGCCATGCACCCCTCAATAATCCGCTTATAGAAGTCGTCAGATAATGAAGGGCCGGCGCCCGATCCACTCGCACCACTACCTCCGGTCGGTGGGCGACGTCGAGATCTCGCAGCAGGGACTATAGTGTAGGCTGGGACACGGGGAATGCCCACAACTCTACCCTTCTTCGGCCCCCCTGTAGCCTGCAGCTAGTCCTCCATCTCCTCATCCGCACGCGTAGAATCATCTACAGGAGTATCACCTCTCTGGCTGCTCCGGACCACAGCAAGGTCCTCGAACCGTGTCTGAAAAAAACACAAAAATAGATGAAAAGCAAAGTATAAAACAAAAAAATACAAAAAAATTTCAAGATTTTAAATATATACTAAATAAAAGAATTAAATTACTTACAGCAATGCGCTCTGCCTCAGGTGAGATATAACCACCGTCACCTTTTTTCTGGTGAGCGTGCCACCAAAACTCAAGGAGTGAAGGTGGGTGCTTTAGACTCACCTCAAGTCTCTCCCTGTAAAGGTCGTACGACTGAGACCTAGTGCAGTGTGGGAGACGACTCTGCAGTCGGGCAGCTGTACGCTGTGCCGACATCTTCTTGAACGTCTCGCCCTCCCAAATGCCGCACATCTGCTCCCACACCGCAGCACCAATGAAATCTGGTCGGACATCTCTAAGTGTATGTCCATCAGCTATCTTGGTCTGGGCCTTCTTCTTCCAGTCGTAGACCCACTTGTGCCAGTTCATCTCGAGATACCTCTGGAGAACAGTCATGCCATGGGCTTCCTGCCCGTCCTCAAAGCGGTAATATCTCTGTACATTACACATTAATAAGCTTAGTAGACCTGTGTTAAATCAAAGCGGTAAAAAATATTCAAATGGAATATAAAACTAACATATATGAATGAATGACATCTTACCCTAAACTTAGCAATAATGAGCCCACGTGAGCGGTCATCCACATCCGCCCACCTCATCCACGGGCTTGAGAATCGGTTGCGGACGATCCCAAGCAACGTGTTCCTTGGCGTCGCGTCAAGGATACTAAAATTAACACAGATACATTTGCAAATTACAAAGAATATACAAGAACTAAATAATTAATACAAAAATAATGTCAAATATGAAATTACCTATTACTCCCAATACGACATATAAGCGGCGCCTGGGGGGGATTCCCTAGCAATCCACGTGTTAGCCCCCGCGGAGGCCTACGTCGATCACCTATGTAGTAAAATACAACAATATTTATATAAATGAATATAAAGTCAATACTATACAAAATTAAAAATAATAAGATGTATAACAACAAAACATGTAATTATACCCGATGATCCGGCCTGATCATCACCGCCACTACTTCCACGGCCTGAACTACCAGCACGCCCACCACGATCGCCATGTGGTGTACGCGCCATATCTGTATATATACTGTCAAATCATCAACAAAATATTATTAGACATTTGTAATCACAATAGTTTTAACAGTAACAACGAGGATAACATGCGGATACAACTATTTGTAATATTTGTTTTTTTTTATAAAATCCACAAAGTTCCACAATATCTTTATCAGAATAGTAACTTTAGGCGGATGCAATATTTTTGATATTTGATATAAAATATGCAAAAAATTAAAAATAAAAATTTCATAATGATCAAGAGTACTTTAACAACTTCATGAAACATATAGTTATTACCAAAGACGGTGTTAACAGGGTTCGTGGCGGCTTGGTTGTAGGCTCCGTCGTCGATGAAACGCTCTGTGTGAGTGAAAGCCACACAAGATGGCGTCGTCCTGTTACCCTGCTCATTCGCAATGATTTCAACGCCGCCGTGTTGCCAAACTCTGACTCACGAGTACGTGATGCTGAGATCTATACCGATTGCAGTTCCTCCTTTCCCTTTTTCGTCTCCTTTTTCGTCCATTATTAAGTAATAGTAATAGTAGTAGGTTACTAGTTTCTATTCAAGAGAGTTTTGGAAAGACATTATTACTACAAGGGTTAAGAAGTTAAAGAGGCGTGCGATAATTTTGAAAATTAAAAAATTTGGAGGACTTGATTTGACTGCTATAAACGTTCCGACGTGTTCCAGCGAATTAATATCCAAACAAGAGTTCTAATTTTGTTTTTGTTTTTTCTTTGTTTTTTTCTCGACTGTCTAGTTTCTTCAAGTTCAACTTATTTGGAAATATATTTGAATATAAGCCTTTGGATTAAAAGTAATCCACGACTTTTGAAGGCTTGGTAAGGTATGACTTGGATATCTGGTGGAATTTATAGGGAATAATAGTCTCAAGAACTTAGGTTACTTTTATCATCAACTCACTTTACTTGGTCATCTAGCCAATTTTGACCTATCAAAGCTCACTTTAGGCTTGAAAAGTAGATTCGAACTTGGTTTTCTTACTAGCTTTGGTCATGGAAATTATTAGGAACCATTACAAGCATGTATTAGGAACTTTATATGAGCTCATTATAGTCTTTTAAGTCCAAGTATTAAAAATTACACAAAACAGTCCACTTTTGGGCATAAAATGGAATTTTTCACAAGTCTAATTCTCAAAACAGTTTAAGCTTGGTTTCTTTAGTTTATGTAGCTTACTTATGCCATATTATAACTATTGAAACTTGCCTATATGGTTCAGGTGTGGTGGTTCTTCATTTTGGTGTTCATTGCTATTATAAAGCTTATTTTCATTGATTTTTAGATATGAATTGGTACAACACACCTCCTAGACCTTGGTTAACTTAAGGAACAACTTTCAAATAGTGTATATAGACAATATAGGGACTTTATACTGTCTTAAAACTTCAGTTGCCAAGATTGGCTATAATTGTCCTTATTTAGGCATAGTTTAGGTTAACAACCACAAACAGTCCTTTATTAGGTTTCAAGAAACCTTTAGGTACTCAGACATCTTTTAAAACATGATAATAATATAACCTTATATCCATTAATATATTTGCATCAGTTAGTTATTTTTCCAATACCAAAAACAGTCAACTTTTGACATTTTAGGCATGTTTTAGTTCTAACTCATCTAACAGTCCCCAAGCCTTAAATTATTAGCATTAGCATATTATATGTTTTTGCTATAGACATAATATTCATGGTTTAAAACTCAAGGATGCAAGGCTTCATGCTTCTTATCCAAAACGGCCATCTATAGGCTTTAAATTTCATAAGAAACAAGGTTTATCAACATGTCAACAAAGATAGCATGAATGTGCAACATATAAGCTTGTACTATCTTTTTACATGGTATTTAACATGCATAGCATATGCCCGGATGGGTCAAGTAAGCAGCCATAACAGTCCATAACAAATCCTCTAATTAGCTTATTGATTTCCTAAGTGATAAAATTAATCAATTATAGAGAGGGATATAAACTGAAAATCTTACATGTTTATGAGAGTACCAAAGATAGCATGAATGTTTATGCAAATAAATAGTTTTAACCCTTACTAAAGCAAACATGTTGCCATTCGAAGTATATTAAAGAACAGAGTGTTTATTGAAGAACATATACGGTAAGACACCGCAAAGTTACTTATTTTCATAACTTCCATAGAAAATTATAAGGGAATGCCTAAACACCAATTTAAGCATAACAAAAATATAATATTCATAGCTAGACAACCTCATATGAACTCACATTTGAACCACTTTGTTCCATACAAATCAAGAAAAGTAAATTAAATACAAACAGAGGATAAATTTTCATGGATAAAGAAAGAGGGCATGGATATCATACCTTGTAATTTGGGGTAAACCAAGAGTAAATAAGAAGTCAGCAGAGGGGAAGTGGTGGCGGTCGGAGGTTCGGTCGGCCGGAGGTTGGGTTCGCCGGAGCAGCAGGAGTCGGTTCCTGGCGCAGGGAGAGCAAACCTGCTAACTGAGATGATAATGGGTCGAACTAGGATGGTGATGGGGTGAACTGTGATGATTTATTAGGTAAATGTGTAGGCTAATTGAGCAAATGGCTGACTGGGAATGAAGAATTGAGAGGGAAAATCGAATAGCAGAGAAGAGGGGGGAAAACATAAGAGTCGTTGCCGTCGAAACGAGGGTTTTAATATCAGACTCATTCTCGATGGCGTGGCCGTCGTTATTACACCCGTCGCCATTACATCAATACCGACGGCGAGCCCGTCGGCTATGACAATATTTCCCATCGCCAGTGAGTTTTCCCTCCACCGCGAAAACCTGGCGGCAAAACAAACCCATTCCCGACGGCACTAAATCCATTATCGACGGCCATCCGTCGGCCACCAAACTAGTAAAGCTGGGATCTGGTCATTGGTGACAGGTGTCATTGGCGACGGCATTACCGTCGCCAATGACCTCATTGGCGACGGGTACAGAGCCGTCGGCAATGACGCCGTCGGCAATGACGCCGTCGGCAATGACTCTTTGTTTTGTAGTGTTACTTTCTTCTCAATTACGAGGAGATTGACAAATTTGTGAGGTATACATTCCAATATATTAACGTTTATAAAATTAATCTCATACATTCCAATATACTAATGTTAATAAAATTATATAGATCATACGATGACGAGTTAAAAGCAAATCAGCCAAGCATCACTGATAAAGATATTCATGTCAGTCGAGATAAAAATTTTGGACTTTGGCTAAAGGACAAAGTAAGTGAAGTTAATTAAGCAAGACATATATAATAGTAATTTATGAATTTATTTAATTTAAATTCATTTTTGTAAGCTCTTAATGTGGGAACCATTCCTCCAAATATACAAGTCCTAGCTATGGGCCCAGACAGGGACCACGTTAGCCGCAATGGTTACAAAGTAATTGGCTGTGAATTTCATACAAAGACATATGCTCGCGATAAAAGAACAACGAACACTGGAGTTTGTGTCCAAGGAGATTGTTACAATGAGCTTGGTCGTGCTTTTTATGGAGAGTTGGAGGAAATCATAGAGTTGTCGTACAAGGGCACTTACGGGGGTCAGATTAATTTGTTCAAGTGTCGTTGGTTTGATTCAGAAAAGGGGTACGTGTTGACAGACATGGAATCGTCGATATTGACCTCCATAGGTCTGCGTACGCCCACGAACCGTTTGTGTTGCTAACTCAAACAGTACAAGTATACTACACTCCTAGTGCTGTTAGAAAAAGGGATAGACCGCCTACAGATTGGCAAGTTATAATTCATACTCCCGCGCGAAATCGTGTCCAATTAGTAGACGGAGAGTTCTACCAAGAGGAGATGCTTTATAGACCTCCGATAATAAATGTGGAGGACAACAATGAAGTAATCCAGTCAGAGGTTGGAGATGAACCTGATGAACTGGATCCCGAGTCAGTACATGTGCCAGATGACAGTGATACTGAGGAGGAAGAGTTATTGACTGACACTGACACTGAATATGAAGATAATGATGGTTATGAATCTCCAATACGTATACAAGGAGATTCTGCCTCAGACAGCAATTAGGGTGAGAAATGTATTTTTAGTTTTACTTGTATTACATACAATTACATATATACACTTACCGCAGTTGTACCTTTCATTCATAGTTAACTAGTTCATTCAATTATCTGTCATTATTGTCCTTTTATGCAAGATTTTACATACAATTATATATATACACTCACTTCCATTGTTCCTTTCATTCATAGGTGTCGTAATTAACTAATTCATACAATTATCTGTTATTATTGTCCTTTTATTCAAGGTATATGTTAATATATCATATAACTCCTACTAACATCCGTTAATTTTATATGTATAGATGACTTCTGAAGTCCCGCTGAAAAAGCGTGGCTTGGGTCGGGGGCCTAATCAGGTCCCGAAGGCCCCGAGTAATCCGGATGACCGGATTCTTATACAGATCAGACCTCCTCCGGACATCACGTACGTTATCTATCTATTTCATATATAATCATTTTATAATAAGATCATTAATGTTGTATTTATATACTAATGTTTTCTTGGTTTGTATATTAATTGTTGTATATTGTAGGGATTTTTAAGATACCAAGATTGTGAAGTGCATTTCACATTTATGCTTACAAAACTGGCCTACGCCAGTGATTACGTGGGCGGCCACACCTCTCGCCCATAAGGATGCAGTTTGGACTGAATTCCAGGTATATTTTATTTAATTTTGACAGATAATATAATTAATATGTATATATTGTTTTGGATTATATATCATCATCCATAATGTTATTATTGTTGTTTATTTGCAGAAGAGGTATAGATAGGACGACGCACATGCATGAATAATACAGACATTATTCTGGCAAAAGTGCGCCGTCCGAACAAAGGATAACCTGAACAAGGAACGAATAAAAGCCTTGAATAATGCATCGGTCCACCATCCCGGGGAGGGTGAGCAGCACATGCACGTGTATAGCCCCTGGTGGTGTGCGCCTAACATATGGGCAGGGATGTGTGAGGTGTGGCGAGATGAGGCCTGGGTGAAGAGACGCAAGACTGCCGCCGCTAACAGAGCCTTAGGTGTACCTGAAGGCGCCAAGGCAAAAGGCACGTATAGGGGCGACAGTATATCATAGCTGCAACATATTGCTACACAGGTATGTATTTTGCAAATGTCAATCATTATGTATACATTATATCACATGTTTACATATTAATATACGAGCATGTTTTATATAGGAGACTCAGTCTCACGGTGAGCCCATTCATTGGCTGGATGTGTACGTGGCCACCCGCGATGGTTTGCCTGAGGCTGTGCAGATAGCGGTAATTTGTTTTTTATAACTTTATATTTTCGTCATTAAATAATTATTAAGCATTTTATATTTATTTTTAACAATTTGATTATTTGTATGCTGGCAGGACACTTATAAGAGCCTAATGAACGAGCGTTATCCTGAAGGCACCCCGCGGCCGTCGATTGATCAAGAATTGTGGGAGAGGGCGTCAGTTGTGAAGAAAAACTACGTCAAAGGACAAGGACAATGACGACGACCGAGTATCAGCGACAAGGGCAGCTCTGCTACTCAGTCTACTCAGTCCTCGTGCCATCCGACGCCGCACACTCCTGCTGACTGTGTGAGAGCAATATGTCAAGATCGAAATCTTCTCCTTACACTAAGCGGACATCTGCACTCCCTAAGTCCTGAGGATCTAGCAGAGGCAGTGGCTAGAGCAGCAGAGCATCAGGATATATGAGGTAATCTTGTCATTGTTTAGGTTTCATGTTATTGTAATACATTAGAAAGGCTAGGGTCGTTTTTTGGTTTTCATATATGTTTAACGTGTTTTCTTCTTTAATTTTTACAGCCTCATTCTGTCGATCGATATTTAATGCGGCCCAGACATTTGTATTCTCATAATTTCTCAGCCGTTGTTCTACATTGTATATATTGACTATTTTTTTACTGAATGATTGAATGTACAAGCGTTTCACGGATTTGAATTTGAATTTGAATGTAATTGTCTTTGTGTTGGTTTTATTATGAATGAATGAATGTAATTGTCATTCAGTGGCATACTGAATGAATGAATAAATGGATTTGGATTGTATATAATTGCTGTGAGTTGGGACAGGTACAAAACAGGTCAACTTTTTTGGGATATAAGCAGGTACAAAATTAACCCTTTTTTTAACAGTAGTATCAGCGACCGCGTACGGTCGCTATTACATATCTGCCACCGAAATGTCATTTTCCTGGGTAGCGACCGCAGACGGTCGCTAATACTGGTCGCTGTTCAAGGCGACTGCAAGCAGTCGTTGATACTGGTCGCTGACACGTGGATCCACGTCACGACAGAGGCTGATGTGGCCTGAACAATCTGGCGACCGTATCGGTCGCTAATAGCTGTCGCTGATAGTGCAGGTCGCGGAAAGTGGTCGTCAATTGACTTATAGCGACTAGATTTACTGCGACCAGTATCAGCGACCGCATGCGGTCGCTGATAGTCATGTGCGACCACATGCGGTCGCTGATCTGCGGTCGCAGATAGCCTGTTTTGTTGTAGTGCCATCAGCTTCGAAAAATGAGCATTCTACCACAAAATCAGCCAAGGCTTGGCCTTTAATAGCTGTCCGTGGATAGTACTCTATGAAGAACTGAGATAATTCCATCGTCCACGCAGCAAATCTCCCCAAAATATCTAGCTTCCCCATCACCTTCTTTAGTGGCTAATCTGTATATACCACTATTACCCGACCTTGGAAATACTGCCGAAGCTTTCTACTAGCAATGATCAAAGCAAAGGCAAACTTCTCAAGGTTTGGCTACCTTGTTTCTGCGTCCCTAAGGGCATGGTTCACATAGTAAACTGGGTGCTGCTTACCCCCAACCTCGCGCACCAAAACTGCTCCTACGGCCAATGAACTTGCGGCCAGATACAAATACAAAGGTTCAGTAGGAACTGGCTTCACCAATAGAGGTGCCGAAGATAAGTACCTCTTGATTTCTTGGAAAGCTTCCTCGCACTTCGAAGTCCATTGGAACGTCTTCGCATTCTTCGGCCCTTTCAATGTATTAAAGAACGGTAAGCACGTTTCCGCCGATTTAGACATGAACCTCCGCAACGATGCTATTTTACCAGTTAAATGCTGGACATTCTTGTACGACTGTTGTACGACTGTGGTGATTTCATGTCTAATATAGCCTGGATTTTCTCTGGATTATCTTCGATACCCCTTTGGCTGACCAAATATCCCAAAAACTTGCCTGCTCCCAGCCCGAAGGTGCATTTAGTCTGATTCAGCTTCAAATCATAATGTCGAACTGTCTGGAAGCACTCCTCCAGATCGTCCAGATGACCTCAAACAGACATACTTTTCACAATCATGTCATCAACATAGACTTCCATATTCTTTCCTAGCTGCTTCGCGAAGACGTGGTTCATCATCCTTTGATAAGTAGCTCCCATATTAATTAAACAAAACGTCATTTTCTTGTAGGCATACACCGACCGATGAGTAATGAAAGCTGTCTTCGGTATATCCTCCTTGCACATAGAAATTTGATGATATCCTGAAAAAGCATCCATGAAGCTAAGCAAGGCATACCCCGAAGTTGCATCAATAAGTTGGTCAATATGAGGAAGAGGATAGAAGTCCTTAGGACACGCCTTATTCAGATCAGTGTAGTCTATGCAAACTCGCTATTTTCCATTATGCTTTTGTACCAGAACCACGTTTGCCATCCACTCCGGGTAGTCAATTTCGAAGATAAAGTCTGCAGCTAGTAACTTGGCGACCTCCTCGTCAATTATTTTCTGTGGCGCTAAAATCCTTCTCTTCTGCCGAACTGGCTTCTTAGCTGGATCCACTTGCAATCTGTGCTCAGCCACCTTCCGACTCACCCCAGGCATGTCACTAGGAACCCAAGCGAAGACATCGGCATAACACCGGAGCAACTCCATCAAATTTGTTAGGCAAGGCTCTGGCAATCCCGAACCGATTTTCACAGTCTTCGCTTTCCTTCCCGGAACTAACTCGATATCTTCGGTCTCCCCTGCGGGCATGACTAATGGTTTCGTTCCACTCTCTGTAAATGGTTCCATTTCAATGGCCATGGCATGTTTCTGCTTGCTGACTCCTACTCCCAAAGTGATCAGAGCATTTCGATAACACCTCTTTGCCAAGTCCAGATCTCCCGCGACTTCGCCAACTCCCTGGGACGTAGAAAACTTGATTTTGAAATGGGGAATTGAAGTAACTGCCTGCAAAGCTGTTAAAGTAGGTCTCCCCAAAATGGCATTATAAGCTGAATCTACATGTACGACGTAAAATTTACACATAATTTGAACCTGTTGGGGAACCGTTACGAAGACAACTGGCAGTTCGATAATTCTGGCTACTTTAACCGGATCGTTGCTGAAACCATATAAAGGGGCCTCCTGCCCAATTTTCATTTTCTGTCCATCCACAGGCATCCTATGATAAGCATGAGCATATAGAATATCTATCGAAGAGCCATTATCGATCATCATCCTCTTCATATCCACCGAACTGACTTGTGCAGTGATCACCAAGGCTCCTTCGTGTGGTTTGATTGGCTCTGAAGGGAAATCCTCATCTGTGAAAGAGATTACGGAACCCTAGTACGCCCTTTCGGCCTTCAGAGGCTTATCTGTCAGGGTCATCACCGAGTCCAGATATCCTCGTCTTTTCTTCCCTGTAACCTTACCCATGTTTCCCCCAGAGATCACATCTACAACATGCCGTGCCGCCTGGTTCGGCACTGGCTGTACCGGCTGGGTAACTTGTGCTAATTCCCTCTCCTTGGGCTATTCCCTCTGCCGTTCTCGCCCTGCTACATACTGTACCAGAGTACCATTTTGAACTTTTCTCTCAATGAACTCCTTCAAACTCCAGCAGGAATTCGTATCATACCCGACTGGCCTGTGGTAATTACAGTATAGAGCAGGATCTCCGGACCCTGGTCGGGGATTATTTTTAGGTGGTTCGAAGTATGGTTGGTTTTTTATCTGTTCCAAAATAGTAGCCCGATCTGTGTTGAGCTGCGTATACACCTTATTCACCTTATGAGTCGGAACGGGTGGACAATTTCCCCTGGGTGTCCAGTTATCATTATACCTCTTTTGATTTAAGTCAGATCGGTCATTATTGCCGCCACTTTTCCTTTGACTACCATTAGTTGATTCCTTCCCCTTTTCCTTTGCTCTCTCTGAAGAACCCTGTTTCAAACTAGCCATGGCCTCTTCTACCACGATGAAGCCTTTGGCTTTCTCAAACGCTTTGGCCAAGCTTTTCGGATGCTTAAACATTAGCTTCTTTACTAGTTTCTCTGACTTCTCCAGATCTAAACCATTCTGAAACAACCCTACTGCCTGAAGATCGTTGAGATTTGAAACCTGCCCCACAGCTTCTCTGAACCTTTTCACGTATTGCCCCAGGTCTCGCTCGACTACTGCCTTACTTGAGCCAATGATCCCGTGGGCCTTCCCCTTCTCTTATTGCTCCCGAAGTGAGCATGGAACTTGTAGCACAGATCTGCCCATGACGCAATCGAATCCGAAGCCAGAGTCCCCATCCACTGCCTTGCGTCTTTTCTCAACGTCAATTCAAATGTCTGACACTTAGCCGCATCCGAATAGTCGTAATAATCCATCAGTCTGTCAAATGCTTGGATGTGGTCGTATGAATCCCCAGAACCGTCATAACTTTCTATATAAGGTAGCTTCTTGCTAGGATCTGCTTTCTCCTTAAGAATTTTCGATGAAAAAGGAGACGTCTTTTTGTCCGAAGTCTCCTTCCCTTGCTGAACCTCCGTTAGCTGCTTTCGAAGTTCTTTCATTTCTTTTGCCAAGTCTTCTACTACCCCGGGTGGCGAAGCAACTTCTTTCACTGGAAACTTCATCTTCTCATGTTTAATCCTATCTTTTCTATCCGTACTAAATGATCCTGAAGGACTTCGTCTGTTACTTCGGCCAGAGCGAGAACTCCCTGCGTGGTGTACCCTCTTCGGACTCTCTGGAGAATGACTTCTTGAACGGCTTCGTCGCCCATCCCTTCTACTATTCCTGTGATACTCAATACGGGGCACCCTTTTCAAAGTCTCGGGAGAATATTCTCGTGGCCCACTTTGTCTTTTGTCGGGGTAATGACTACAAAATTCACTTTCAGACTGCCTAGAATATTCATCCCTTCTTGCTCTTCGACCTGGTGACCTACCCCGTCTTTCCGGTCTAGTGTAACTGGATGCTTCATCTTCTTTCTCAGCCACAAGAACCATCTGTTTAGAAATCTCTTCCCTCTTCTGTAATAGTGCTTTTAGAGCCGTGTCGGTCTCTTGCGCCATCTTCTCCAGGGTAGAAATTTTGTCTGCCTGACCTTCTCGGTGCTGGGTCTTAGGCGGTGTACCTACCACCCTTTTCCGATCCTTGCCAAGACTTTTGCTGGCAGTAGAAAATAACTTTCTCTTGGTATCACCATGATCTCTAGCATGAGGCCCTTCCGGAACTTCTTGTGATCCAAGTCTATCATGGATGCTTACCGAAGGACCCAACCTATCTTTCACCGAGATTCTTTGCAAAGAAGAACTAGCAGTCGTCGGCTGTCCTTCGGTTGTAACCGTCTTAGTGTTCACCATAGTTTCCGATGTAAGATACTCAATGTTTGTGATTGAAAACCAGAAACACTAGAGCCCCTCCTTCTAGCGCCAATGTTAACGCCAAGATCTCGCTACGCGCCTCAATCACCAAAACGCGCTTCAATCCTGCACCGTAAACACGTCAGCACCAGATCTCGACGGCTTTGGGCCGCCGGGGATCGCTCCGGTGTGAGAATAAGTACAGACCGGAAAAAGGATTAACAATGGAGGTCGTGTGTTCTAGTGTCTGGAGAGAAAAAAATTTTTGTTACCTTTTTGTGTAGTGCCCTGTACCCATATATCATCTCACCACCTTGCATGTTTTCCCCCGGTGCTTACGTCAATTGGCTGCATGCAGGCTTTACCATACCTTGCTCTCCACTCAATCAACATTATGTCAACTCCTCATTAATGCTAGACGGCTTAGCCTATCTAATCAATCAGCCACCTGCTAATCATTTTTAGTTAACCCTTTTCCTAATAAGCTAACCACCAAGAAGCTGTCACCTGTTCCCCACTTGCCCATCACAGATATCCGACCCCAATTCAATTAAACAACCATTTATATAACAGCCCAATACTCCAAAGGTCCAACTAATACTGACTCGATCGGCCCAAATATCCACAGCCCAACAGTGATAATTATATATCTTGATCAAACTGGAGGGATCGTACGTAAGAACTGCAAGTTTGCTAGTGATGCAAGTAATCCAATTTTTACTTTTATATGCCAGGCCATTAGATAGTTCAGTCCATCCAACAAGTAGTTTTTTTTTGACGCCCCACATTAGATCGTTGAATAGTGTTATTGCATCCGTCTTAACTATTAAACTATTAAAGTAAAACCTCATTAGTCATCCAACAAATACTTTTATATTCATGCTTCTAGTTTAGTTTGTGTTTATAAGTTGACCAATTCTATCCCAATAAATCCCATGCACATTCCAGCTAGCTCACACAAACACAGTTGATCGACATCACAGATGACTTGGCTTGAATATATGTTGTCAACAAAGTCCCATTCTCTCCTTTTCTTTAATACAGTTTAAATTTAGCCAAAAAAAAAAGTTGCTATTTTCATTAATTATTACAAGCAAGACCAAGGGCGGCTTAATTTTTCTGTATCTATCTTACTAGTATAAATAAACCATTGACAAACACATCCTTTCACAACACATCCAAACCTACACCTGACCAGCTTTAGAAGAAGAAAAAAAATGGTTTTTTCCAAGTCCGTTTCTTTCACAAAACTTGTCCTCTTCCTCTCTCGTGTCCTTAGAAAACATTATCGAAACCAAAAAGGCCTTCAAAGAAACTTAAGCAATGCCCATGTTGCATATTCTCAGTTTAAACTTCAAAGGAATAACTCTTCTCTTCCTCAAACTAGTACTCCGCTAGAGCCATCAATATTGTCAGACCAGACTACTTTGATTTTTAATGTAGAAGGAACTTTGTTGAAATCTTCTTCTCTCTTTCCATACTTTATGCTAGTGGCATTCGAAGCCAGTAGCCTCATAAGAGCTTTCATTCTACTACTTTTATACCCTTTTCTTTGTCTTGTTAGCGACGAATTATCGTTACAGATTATGGTTATGGTTTGCTTCTTTGGGATAAAGAAAGATAGCTTCAGGGTGGGAAGTTCTGTTTTGCCAAAGTTTTTCTTAGAAGATGTTAGTGCTGAAGGGTTTGAGGCTTTGCGGAGAGCTGAAAAGAAAGTTGGTGTGACTGAGTTGCCTCAAGTAATGGTTGAGAGTTTCTTGAGAGATTATTTGGAGATTGATTTTGTATTTGGAAGAGACCTAAAAGTTGTTTGTGGATATTATGTTGGGCTAATGGAAGACAAAAAGATGAATAATCATCTCATGGACAAGATTTTTGAAGATGAAAAGCTTTCCAAAAATGTTATCGGTCTAAATAACCTCAACAAATCCATCCATCATCATTTGTTTTCACGTTGCAAGGTAAATACTTTTCGTCCTATCCTACCTACTAATTTATAGTGATGCATAGAGCAATACTATAAAATACATTAATGTCTGTCAATTATTTATTAGAAATAAAGAAATTATATAAATGCTTCGTACACTAGCTAGTTGTTACATACAGCTTAATTAATGGACGGTCTCTTATTCGTTAAGAGGTATGATGCTATTTTTTTTTTGGTTAAGAGACAACTTACTTTTTAGTTATCAAACAATTTTTTAGATTCAGACCTCATAACCATTCAGATAATCTAATTTATTAAAACATCATAATCATTCAGATCTTAATTTTCAGATTTATCAAACACAACCTTAGTGTGCCATAATATGTATCTCGACTCCACACATTTCATTTATTGCGTTCTCATCAGGATTAAAAAGTAGGATTGTAAATCATTTGCCTATATATTTATTAGTCCAATTTAATTTCTATCTAATTTATAATTTGTTGATTATTCATCATTAATTTTTCAATGATCATTAATTCAACGTACAGGAGATTTACATGGTGGGTGAAGTAGAAAAGCTGAGCTGGAATATCCTTCCAAGGGACAAATATCCAAAGCCACTCATCTTCCACGACGGTAGATTGGCTTTCAGGCCAACCCCGCTGGCCTTGCTAGCTATGTTCATGTGGTTTCCTTTGGGATCCATTCTTGCCATATTCAGGATCATAATTGCCTTATCTTTACCTTACAACATATCTATTCCAATCTTAACTTCCACAGGAATTAAACTCAGGCTTTCAAAACCCCACCACCTCCAATCAAAGCTCCAAAATAGCACAAATGGGCTGTTATATGTATGCAACCACAGAACATTACTAGACCCTTTATTTATTTCTTTCGGCCTCAAGAAACCATTAGCTGCAGTCACCTACAGCCTAAGTAGAATGTCCGAAATCTTGTCACCAATCAGAACCGTCCGATTAACGAGGAGTAGAGACGGAGACCGTAAGATGATGGACAAGTTGTTAAATCAAGGGGACTTGGTTGTTTGCCCTGAAGGGACCACTTGTAGGGAGCCTTATTTACTAAGGTTAAGTCCTTTATTTACAGAATTAAGTGATACTATACTGCCTGTTGGCATGGACACTCATGTGGGCATGTTTCATGGGACAACTGCTGGTGGATTGAAATGCTTGGACCCGATTTTCTTCCTTATGAATCCGTCCCCGAGTTACACACTCCGATTTCTCGATAGGGTTTCTGGCGCATCGGCGTCATGTAAGGATGGTACAGGCTCGAGATTCGAGGTGGCCAATTATGTACAAAGTGAGCTTGGTAAGGTATTAGGGTTTGAATGCACTATGCTTACTAGGAAGGACAAGTACTTGATCTTGGCTGGTAACGAAGGAATAGTTTCTGCTAATAATTAAGGGACAATGATTCAACATACATACATCGGGGGCCGGTTATTTAAAAGACAAAAATAAGTTGCGCCACCGTACGTTTAATAATTAAAGGTATTTTCTTTCAGAAGACATATATATATATATATATATATATATATATATGTATATATATATATGTATGTATATATATATATATATATATGTATATTCCCTTCTCCTTGGAGCTAGCCGTACGTACGTGGATATATTATATGTATCATCCAGTACCTTCCTTTTGAATTGTATATGGATATTTCATATTTGGAAATTAAATGAGTTGAGCAATAATATTACATTCGTTATTCAAATTTCAATATATCATTCTCTTTTATTCCTTTTTTACTATCTAGGCCGGGGAGCGCCCAAGCATCATTCATGCTGTCTTAATTTCTTGTCAATCTTTTAGGGAAGATGAATAAAAATATATTAACCAGCTAATGATGAAAAACATATATATGTGTGGAAAGGATTATAGAACCACCAAAACTTGTACCGCTCATTTCAAAATTTGGTGAGCAAGATCTATAAACGCAACTCTCTCCACCGCAACATCAGGCAAAATTCGGTTCATTTTTTTTAAAGTATTAGATTTGCGATAATCTCATTTCTTTCGATAGAGAGGAGATCTGCCTTCTTATATTTCTACATCTAGGATTCGACTTGTATCATGAATACTAATAAAAACTGAACCATTATGGTAAGAAAAAGTTTGATTCAGAGGGAGAAGAAGAGGCAAAAAATGAAAAAAATTATATCATTCGATTCGCCGATTCTTAAGAAAGAGAAAGAGACTTGATTATTTTCTATAACTTGCTTTTACCACAACACGGTGTTGCTGATATCTAGTACATAGATTATTGTTAATCTAATTTTGAGTATTTCAATGATAGAAAATTGATATATTCTCTGACTTCTTTCTGCCTATACTTTTGAGGAAAATTTTCAAGCCAGACATAACAAAACAGTATGAGCTTAATTTGACTATATATTATTATTACTTTTAGTAAAACTCAATATTTTCTTCTTGTTGAAATAATAAGTACTTGTTTTTTTTGTGACTTCAACCGAAAACCCAATTATATCTTGTAGATACATGTATGATTAATTAACTGAACTGATCACAACTGCTGTATATATAGGGACCCTATCGCCGCATCAAAATATATATTCTGCTTGCCTTAGACGACGCCATGCCAGGTGGAGACCCTAGCTAGCTTGCATTGATATATATATATATGGTTGATCATCCTATTCCCCACACCTTTGATCTCTCTCTCTCTCTCTCTCTATATATATATATATATATACGGAATCCTTCAGAAGCGGATTGGAGGGAGTGAACTTTAGCGAACCGGCTATAGCGACGGTTTTTTTCGTCGCTATAGCATAAAAAATCGACTTTTTATATTATAGCGACAGAAAAAACCTTCGTTATAGCCGATGCGCTCTTAGTCCACTCCTTCCCGTGCACGGAGAAGCGGACTATATATATATATCTGCTGGCTGCTGCGCGCCTGCAAGCCACGGGGTTATTAACATTTCTTTCCGTACTCTTCCCTCTTCACTTGTAATTTAAAAGATGTACTGAAATTCAAAGCTTCAGGCAATATCATATGTCCTGTCAGTTACAACTATGTCAAATATTTTTTGGTAATCTTAAATATATAAGCACAAAAGAAACTAAAATTTCTAACAGGGATATTTTTATTCGTGGACTAATGAAGCCGCAAAGCTGGGATGCAAAAGAAAAGAAATGTCAAAGTATATATATCACCATATAAATATAATACATACATGCTAGTCATTAACTTGTTAAGTAGTGGTGGGTTATGGCTTGTATAAATAAATATATATATATATATATATATATATATATATAGATGTTTTTTTTTGCTAATTTGTAGGAGTAATATTAAAAGATTGAAATACAAAATCAAGAGTCATATCCCGCGAAACTGTTATAACAGTCATATTAAAGACAGACCAATAATATCATTGCTTTAGCCAAAAAAACTATAACTGTCATACTATAAAATGAAAGAAAGTTGTCAACATATGTTTACTAAATTTTTTAACAGAATATACTTTACATTTGACTAATCTAATGAATTCTTGAGCAAGTGCAATAGTAGTGGTAGGATGCTTGCCATGAATACGTATATATATGGTAGCCAGCAACTCCACATGGGAAACGTTAATGGATACCAATCCATATTTGTCTTCATCATGTGAACTAGCTACTCCTCTTATACATTAATTGTTTCAAGGCCAATTCAAATTCCCATTACTCTTTCATATATGTAATGTAGACTTTTATTAGTAGAGACAACTTGCAAGATAAATGATAGGGTCGGTGTTGGCCTAGAGAAAATCCCTGTGTGGGGGGGGGGGGGGGGGGGTATCAAATTCTGAAAACGTATCATACATAGAATTTTAAAAAGTGTGTAGACATGCTGGTATTGGGACTACTAGATTGGGTCCAACTAATAATACCCCCTTTGTTTCATTAGAAAAGGGTTAAATCAATTTTTGGTGTGTACTTGAACGTGCTGGACTTATAAATTGACACCTTAATTAAAAAAAAAAGTAATAAATTGGTGTTTGTATTAAAATAAAATTTACAAGCTGTTAATTATTAAGGTTCCATCCGGCTTCTATTTAAAATTTTAACACGTCAGAGAAAAAACGATGATATGGCATGACTGGACAAGTCAGTTGAATGATGGAAGCTAGCGCAGCTAACATGGGATAAATCAACGTTTGATGCATGTACTGGGACCCGACTTACAAGTTAGTACCCTAACTGAAAATCACATACAAACATCCAACAATGTGGTTTATGCACATAAAGTAAGCTTAACAAAAAAGAGGAACAAAAATTTAGAAACATGCATGCTTATTATTTTATAAAAAAAACCAACTACAAACATCCAAAAAGGTGGGAACTATGCACATAAAGTAAGCTTAAACAAAAAAAAATAACATGAATTCAGAAGCACACATTATTTTATATGAAAATCAAACTACACCATAACTCAAAATCAACTACACAGATTCACTACTCCACATGCCCTAAAAATCTCAAAACTACAAAAAGGTGGGGTTTAGATACTTACTTCTTGTTGTACTTCAAATTAATTTGTCACGCAATCATCACTTAATCTCGCCGAAACCACCAATTTTGAAGGATCGCACTTGTAATTTTGAAGAATTGCGTCGTGTTTTCTCTTTGTGTGTCTGTGTGTTTAATGTTCTAATTTTGATCCCTTCCCCTTTTTGTCTCCTTCATCCTCACATGAGTCACGTGCAGTAACTAGGAGGCAGATTTTCCTCTACTTTCGACCTCCGATGGGTTCCAGATGCAAATGTTATTATCCACGTAGGATCTGTTAGCTTACTAAGACTTTTTCATCATTAGTCAAATTTAGCGAATTTGCATAAATAATTAAGTACAATCACCAACTTGTAAATTTTTTTTATAGTACAAACACCAGTTTGTTATTTTTTTTAGTTGGTCATTATCTACATAGGATCTGTTAGCCTACTAAGACTTTTTTATCATGTTCATTGGTCAAATTTAACAATTTTACATAAATATTCAAGTATAATCACCAATCTATAAATTTTTTCTAGTACAAACACCAATTTATTATATTTTTCAGTTGGGGTACCAACTTATAAGTCGGGTATCATTACAAACACCAAAAGTTGATTTATTCTCAGTTAGAAAAGGCTCACTTAGTAATTTCATTTTGTTTCATAATTAAAAACCCATTTTTATTGATAATAATAATATAAATGACGCAATGTTCTGATCAAGTTTGACATTATAATTTTATTATTATATTATATTCTAAACTAAAAATTTATTTTCAAAGTATACAGAAAATAAAATGTATCATTGATATTTATATTTTTTACAATACATTTCTTTTTGTGGAAGAGAGAGTAATAAATAAATAAATTAGGGAGGTTAACAACTTGGGCCGGAATTAAAGAGGGTCGTCTCCAATCCGAAAAAATGTAGAATCTACTTAATTTTATGGGTCCTTTACACTAGTATACAATATTTAGAAAGTAATTACACAATTAGTACATCTACAAAATAATTACAAAAATAACGTAATAAATTCAAACAATTCAATTTCACATTAATAAGGGAACCTAAAATAAAGACTGTCATAATTAATAATTCAAATTCAAATTCAAATCTTTGGGATCTAACAATAAAAATAAATCCATAATTCAAAATTCAAATCAAAATGATGAAAAATAAAAAATTATTTTCTCGTAATCTTTCTCCCTCGTCATCTTCCTCCTCCCTCCTCCGCCGCTGCGAATCTCCGCCGCAATCTTAAGCTTGCTACAAACAGAATAGAATAGAACATAACAATACCTTGGGTTAAATCGTCCAAGGATTTAGGAGGAATGGAGAGAAAGCGACGATTGCGAGAGAATAGATCTGTCATGATTAAGTGGTGATGGTCAGAACTAACTAGTAGATTCATAATTTCTTCATGTCCGAAAATTTCAAGTCCAATTTCATGTCCAAAGGAAAATAAGAACATTGCATAGGAAAGAGAGAGATAAGAGAGTGATGTGTAATGTAATGTTGATAACCAAATATTTATACCAAGGTAACCAAATATTTATACCAAGGTAACCAAACCTTTAGTAACCAAACATTTATACCAAGGTAACCAAACCTTTATACCAAGGTAACCAATCTACCTCCACACCTGCAATATGAATTGGTTACCTTGGTCTGAAAGTTTGACAACCAACTGCATGAAGGTTTGCTACCAACTGCATCACATTCAAAATAAATTGGTAACCTAATAAAACTGAATTGGTTACCTTGGTATGAAGGTTTGGCTACCAACTATATAAAGGTTTGGCTACCAACTGCATCACATTCAAAATAAATTGGTAACCTAATAACACTGAATTGGTTATCTTGGTATGAATGTTTGGCTACCAACTGCACTATGAAAAAACTGCAGATGTGGAGGTGAATTGATTACCTTGATATGAAGGTTTGGTTACCTTGGTATGAAGGTTTGGTTACCTTGGTATAAAGGTTTGGTTACCAACTGCACTATGAAAAAACTGAAGGTGTGGAGGTGGATTGGTTACCTTGGTATGACGGTTTGGTTACCTTGGTATGAAGGTTTGGTTGCCAACTGTACTATGAAAAAACTGAAGGTGTGGAGGTGGATTGGTTACCTTGGTATAACGGTTTGGTTACCTTGGTATGAAGGTTTGGTTACCAACTGCACTATGAAAAAACTGCAAATGTGAAGGTGGATTGGTTACCTTGGTATGAAGGTTTGGTTATGATTGAAAAGATTGTAAAGCAAACATGGAAGCTAGTTGTAATATTGAAAGGTTTGGTTATGATTGAAAAGATTGTAAAGCCCAAGCTGTTGTAGCCCAAGTGGGGGATGTAGCGGTAAATGAGATTCTTCAGTAAAGAAGGTGAATGTAGGAATAGTAGTATAGATGTTACTGTTTCGACTTCGTCTTTTGAGGTGCTGAGGTGTTTCGTCCATAAGATTAATAAAGAGAGGTATGAGAATATGGCATGGAGTTTGGTATTGAAGAAGATATTTGGGGTTGGCTTTTACGGGCATTTCTCGACTGCCAAAAGGGTGGCTGAAGAAGTTGGTTCATCCTTTTTGTTGCTGGAATCTCCAATTTTGAAACCTTGCGAGGATGGGAATTCCTCTGGTGAAGATGAGTCGGGAAACAAATTTCAAGCTCTAGGTTTCCGGCCTAGTAGTTTGGTTTTAATGGGTCTGCTGTGTTTGAATAAGAAAATAATAATTAACGGAAGAGATAAGGAAGAGAATCGTGGGCCATGATTAAAGGATATCCAAATGTATTAATTTTGTAAATAAACTATTAAAAATGTATTAATTTTGTAAATATTTTCTGCATGTACTGTTATTGTAATTTTTTTTATAAAATGTACTAGAATATGTAATTGTTCCTAACTTTATCTGTAAATTAGGCTGGGTATGAATTTGAAAGATCAACAAAGGCATTGAAAGTGGACTGGGCCTATTTACTTTGATTAAAACCCGAGACTACTCAATAAAATTTTGGATTAATTACAAATCTTAGTACATTTTAAGAAAAAATTACAATTAAAGTGTGTCTAGAAAATATTTATATAATTAATATATTTTTAATAGTTTATTTATAAAATTAATGTATTTAGTATCTATTTAATTTAGGTGAGTAAGGTAAGAGATTCGATTTACTCCGTAATTTCGCCCTCTTTCAATTTTATATTTAATGCGTTAGACCATTTTATCCACCACTGGTTCACCGCTTCTTCTTATTCAAAACTTTTGAACTCTTTAGCCATGGCAAAACCCCCAAATGACAGTATATTTGAAGAGAGACAAGATTTCATGTTATCCCTCACAGGAGGAACCTCAACTTTAAGAACAACCCATATTTTTAAAACCCATCGCCAACTCCATTGATGAACCAATATTGAAGCTCCCTTCACTTTCTCTCTCCTCTGGATCCATGTGGCCGTTGAAGGTCGATCTCCTTCAATGACTGGAGAAACCCACCAAGGAATTGGGGATCATTTTGGGTTTTGAGGGCCTCTGTCTTGGTCTGAAATTAGATTAAGAAGGTTGTTTTTGGAGGGGAGAGAAAGGTCTGTGAGGGAAGAGAGCGTGAGAAGTTTTTTGTGTCGTTTGGTCCTTAGATCAATCTTCTGTTACTGATGAAACTTTTTGTTGAAGTTACCAAACTTGCAGTTTTTTCACCTCCAAACATGCAGTTTTTTCACCCACACTCCTGCAGTTTTTTCATAGTGTAGTTGGTAACCAAACCTTCATATCAAGGTAACCAAATCTTCATACCAAGGTAATCAATCCACCTCCACATCTGCAGTTTTTTCATAGTGCAGTTGGTAACCAAACCTTCATACTAAGGTAACCAAATCTTTATACCAAGGTAACCAATCCACCTCCACACCTGCAGTTTTTTTCATAGTGCAGTTGGTAGCCAAACCTTAATACCAAGGTAACCAATTCAGTTTTATTAGGTTACCAATTTATTTTGAATGTGATGCAGTTGATAGCCAAACCTTTATGCAGTTGGTAGTCAAACCTTCATACCAAGGTAACCAATTCAGTTTTATTAGGTTGCCAATTTATTTTGAATGTGATACAGTTGGTAGCCAAACCTTCATGCAGTTGGTTGCCAAATTTTCAGACCAAGGTAACCAATTCAGTTTTATTAGGTTACCAATTTATTTTGAATGTGATGCAGTTGTTAACCAAACTTTCATACAAAGGTAACCGTTTTAGTTTTTGTAGGTAACCAAAGCGTCAAAAACAAAAATTCAGAATAGTAGCTCAGGTACTTTCGGAGATTCGCGGCAGAAGGAGGATGATGAAGGGGAGGAGAGGGCGATGTAGTGGTGGCTCAACTAAAGATTTTCGGATATTCGCGGCGGAGGATGATGAAGGGGAGGCGGCGGAAGGAGGATGATGAAGGGGAGGCGGAGATTCGCGGTAGAGGCGGTGATGAAGAGAATGAGGTGGCGGCGGAGGAAGATGATGAGGGAGATGAAGATTAGGATAAAGAAGATAATTTTTTGTTTTTCTCTCCTTTTGATTTGAATTTTGAATTTTGAATTTGTTTTTGTTGTTAGATCCCAAAGATTTGAATTTAAATTATTAATTATGACGGTTATTTCTCCTTAATTTTAAGTTTCCTTATTAATGTGAAATTGAATTGTTTGAATTTGTTGCTCTCTTTTTGTAATTATTTTGTGGATGCACTAATAGTGTAATTACTTTCTAATTGTTGTATATTTCTGTAAAGAACCCTAAAATTTTACATTTTAAATCTTATTATCATTCATGTAATTTGTAATGTTACTCTTATACTCCATGATTGTAAACCTAATCACGATTAGCAACATTTGTGACACTTTAAAATCAAAATAGACATTTATTATAATTACTAATACACAATTATTAAAGTTTAATTTAGCCTGTTTTTAGTTGATTAAAATTTGCTAGGTTGTTTACATGGTGCAATTGCAAATATTAGACATTTACCCATAGGATTTTTTTATTAATATTACTTTAAAATCTTAAAATAAATTAAATTTATTCAAATTTTAAAAATAATAAATTTTATAATTAATAAAAATAACATTTTAAAAACAGTTATAGGGTATTTAATATTGTAATGCTTAAATCAAATATTAAATTAAAAAATTCATTTTGATTTCAAAAATTAAATGAAAATATTTTGGGTAACTTAGATAGTTCTTTTCATTCCACACACACACACACACACAAAAACATCAATATACAAAATAAAATTTGCTCCTAATTTTTTTAATTGATAATAATATAATTATATACAAAGTGCAATAAAAACTTAGATAGTACTTTTCATTCCACACACACACAACAACATCATTATACAAAATAAAATTTACTTCTAATTTTTTTAATTGACAATAATATAAAATTAAAAAATTCAATAAAAAATGTTATAATAATTTTATTACTATATAAAATCTCATTAATATTATTAGATTTTATGAATAAGAATTTATTTGTTTTTGTTTGTGGGGGATAGACTGGCAAAAGAAGCCCGGGCCCGCGAGCTGGCCTGGCCTGGCCCTGCCCGCAAAAAATTGGGCTATGGGCCTTAGTTTTTCAGCCCACGAAAAGTTGGGCCATTTTGGCCGGGCCCGGCCCGTAAACTCTTTTTTTTATTTACAAAAAATAATATTGCTTGTGAGGGTTTCTTTCCATTTCTTCATAATTTTTTTAAAAGAAGAGCAATGTAAACGCTTCGAGACGTACTAGCTTAGGTAATTTTTCCCTTATTAGTGTACTTTACTAGTATAATATAAACCCAAAACATTATACATTCAGGGGAGAAGTGTGACATTTTTAGTGGTATTCCTTAATTTTTGTCGGCAAACAAACATGGTGTAGAGAAAGAATAAAGGTCATACAAGGGGTTCATTATGAAGTTTGCATTATGAAGTTTGCAGAAAATTCACAAAACAAACGGCCTATTCACATAATTTGATGATAAACTATTAAACCGGAAGTCAAGAGGCATATAAATTGTTATTTCATTTCAAATTTTAATTTAAATTTTTGTATCTAGAGTTTAAGCAAGACAAATGATTTTATATTTTGAAACGAAAATAACACAATTTATTAAAGTTAAATGTTCATTTGTATTATTGAAATTAATTGTGCATTTATATATTTGTATATGTATAAAAATATATATTCCTTTTGAGTTAAATTGACAAATTGTGTAATATAATTTTACAAAAAAGGGAAAAAGAAAAAAGAAAAAACCCGAGGACCGACCCGATCCGCCCGCGCCGGGGCCTCACAATTTTGACCAAAAAAAAACTAAATCATTTTAGCTCAGTCTAAATTTAACCCGGCTCGTGTCTAACCCGTTTCGTTTAAGTCGACCCGGCCGTTTGCCACCTCTAGTGGGGGAGGGTTGGGGGATGGAGAAGGAGTAGTTAAATTTAAAAGGGCCAGAAAGTAATTCGAGAAAGTTCTCTCTTCGACTCAATTTCGAATACGGGCTATAAAACTAATTTACGCACCGGATAGCTGTTTATTTCTTTACTCGTTCTAGGGTTTCGACTCGGTACCCTAACCTGGTCGTAAATTCCTTACATTTGTTTTAGGGATTTGAAGGTTTTGGGGATTTTAGAAGAAGATTGAAGGGTTAGAGATCAGATGGGAACAGAAAGAAAGAGGAAGGTGAGCTTGTTCGATGTGGTGGATGATAGCTCAGTCTCGAAGCTCACCAGACTCAACGGAGGCGGCACTGGCGGGAATAACAATAACATTACGATGCCATTAATAAACAGGTGGAATGGCCGGCCGTACTCACAAAGGTACCACGACATTTTGGAGAAGAGGAAGACTTTACCTGTTTGGCAGCAGAAAGAGGAGTTCTTCAAAGTCCTTAAAGCCAATCAAACCCTAATCCTTGTTGGTGAGACTGGTAGTGGTAAAACCACTCAGGTCAGTAATTTGGATTTCAGTTTACTAATTTACTTAGTTTTGTTTTCTGGATTTAGGTTTTTCGGGATTTTCATAAAAGTTTTTGGACACTAGTAATGTTTGTTCTTGTCTATGCTATTCTAGTTATCCGTATTTGTGATGATGATGGTAATTGAAACTAGCATCCAAAATCATTTGTGTATATGACATGTATAAGGACACACTATCTGTGGTCATACAATTAAGCTTTGAGTTCAATTATGCGGCATAGACTTTTTCCTATAAAATGATTTTAGATGATTGTCTATGATTACATTGAAGTATTTCATAAACTGTGCGACTTTGTTTACATTTTTTTATACTTGCTCTGTTCCAAATGGGAATCCCCATTTGAAGATCAATGCCACATTTGTTTGCAAAAATGATGGATGGCCTCCTCCTCCTCCCATGGCCTCGTCCACTCTTTGATCTCACATGATTCTAACTATATATTGAGTGTATATTTCATGGTGCTTCAAGGTGCATGTAGCTTGGATATGTCAACTTGGTCATTTACCAAATAATGAAAATAGTTCTGCATGCATTACATAGACAACATCTCATTTTGTAGTTCATTCTAAAATGTGCTTTTCTTTCATTTTTTTTGAGTAATCATATATTCGTGTGCGCATTAATTACCTAGATAACTAATGTGATAGCTGAGATAATATTTCTTATAGAAAGTGTTGCTAACTGCTGGTTGAACGTATATAAATGAATCCACTTCTGTTAAATAGATTCCTCAGTTTGTTCTGGAAGCTGTTGATTTAGAGACCCAAGATAAGCGCAAGAAGTACATGATTGGCTGCACCCAGCCTCGGAGGGTGGCAGCTATGTCTGTTTCTCGTAGAGTTGCTGAAGAGATGGATGTAACTATTGGAGAAGAAGTAGGTTATAGCATCCGTTTTGAAGACTGCAGCAGTTCACGGACTGTTTTGAAGTAAGCTCATTCTATGCATTAATTGCTTTATTTTAAAAGCTATGCTGATTTTATCGATTGATTTTGCTTGAAGTGAACACCCTTTTATATTTATCCTGTTCTGAGCAGGTACTTAACAGATGGTATGCTTTTAAGAGAAGCAATGACAGATCCACTTCTTGAAAGATACAAAGTGATAATTCTTGATGAAGCTCATGAAAGAACTTTGGCAACGGATGTTTTATTTGGACTTTTGAAGGAAGTGCTGAAAAATAGACCTGATCTGAAATTAGTTGTGATGAGTGCTACTCTTGAGGCTGAGAAATTTCAGGGTTATTTCTTTGGTGCACCTCTAATGAAAGTTCCAGGAAGGCTTCATCCTGTGGAGATCTTTTATACCCAGGAGCCTGAGAGGGACTACCTTGAAGCAGCTATCCGTACTGTTTTGCAGATACACACATGTGAAACCCCTGGTGATATACTTGTTTTTCTCACCGGTGAGGAAGAAATCGAAGATGCATGTCGCAAAATAAACAAGGAAATCGGCAATTTAGGCGATACTGTTGGGCCGGTGACAGTAGTGCCTCTATATTCCACCCTTCCTCCAGCTATGCAGCAGAGGATATTCGAACCTGCGCCGCCTCCTTCGACAGAAACTGGTCCAGCTGGAAGGAAAATTGTTGTGTCCACAAATATTGCCGAAACTTCTTTGACCATAGATGGAATAGTTTATGTCATAGACCCTGGATTTGCTAAACAAAAAGTTTATAACCCTCGGGTGCGTGTTGAATCTTTGCTGGTTTCTCCAATATCCAAGGCAAGTGCTCACCAGAGGTCAGGGCGTGCTGGAAGAACACAGCCAGGAAAATGTTTCAGACTTTACACCGAGAGAAGTTTCAATAATGATCTTCAGCCTCAGACATACCCTGAGATTCTGAGGTCAAACCTTGCAAATACAGTTCTCACTTTGAAAAAGTTGGGTATAGATGATCTCGTCCATTTTGATTTTATGGACCCTCCTGCACCGGAGACATTAATGCGTGCATTGGAGGTATTGAATTACTTGGGAGCTTTGGATGATGATGGAAATTTGACCAAACTGGGGGAGATCATGAGTGAATTTCCCCTAGACCCGCAGATGGGAAAGATGCTCGTAGTCAGCGCTGAATTCAACTGTTCAAATGAAATTCTTTCAATATCAGCTATGCTTTCAGGTATTGTGCTTTGTTATTGTTCTTTGAGTCTGTATTGTGTCTCATCTTACATAAATGTGGCAGTAGATCGAGTTGTACTGAGAATGTTTACTTAACCTTTCTCGAATGCATGTCAGTCCATTCTAGCGTGTGCATAAACATACATTCATGCATATGAACTACATCTCTAAATGCATACATGTCTACACAAGTGTGTGGGGTGAGATGTAGGTATCTCCTTAGGTTGTCATCAGCAACTGTAGTGTCTCGGTTCCATGTCCCCTGTTGGCATGTGCCATAGAATTTCAAGTAAGCGCTGATGCATATAGTTGCAGTTTCTCAGTATTCTCTCATGAAGCAAATGGTGTCGTCTCGCCTCTATGCATCTGCTGACCTACCGTGGGCCTCCTCTGTGATAACCAATTTTTTCTTTAGTACCCAATTGCTTTGTCCGGCCTAGAGAGGCTCAAAAGGCTGCAGATGAGGCAAAAGCTCGGTTTGCGCACATTGACGGGGATCACCTCACACTCTTGAATGTATACCATGCTTACAAACAAAATGGTAAGTACTGAATTCATTCCTTTTCGTTTTTTTCTCATTAATTAATTTATCAGGCCATCATTATTATGATTTAGTGCTCATAAACTTATGTATTTGTTAATGGTTTTCAGATGATGACCAATCATGGTGTTACGAAAATTTTGTCAACCATAGGGCACTTAAATCTGCGGATAATGTGAGGCAACAGCTAGCTCGCATCATGGCCAGGTTCAACCTCAAGCTCTGCAGCACAGACTTCAACAGCCGTGACTACTACATCAACATCAGAAAGGCCATGTTAGCTGGATATTTTATGCAGGTGGCTCACCTGGAGCGTAGTGGGCACTACTTAACTGTGAAAGACAATCAAGTATGCATGATATTCTACCGCTTTTCTAAGCATTATTTAAATAGGAAAAACTATCAAATATGCAGTTTTTAAGGTGTATTGGGAACAATAATATACATGATTTTGTTGCATGTAGGTGGTTCACCTGCACCCGTCAAATTGCCTCGATCACAAGCCAGAGTGGGTAATTTATAACGAGTATGTCTTAACAAGCCGGAATTTCATCCGTACAGTAACAGATGTTCGTGGCGAATGGTCAGTCTCTCTTTCTGATTATGTAAAATATCATATATGTAATTCGATAGTAGTAACATATTGTTTTAATTGGAGGAGCTCAACTCTTTTCTTTTTGTTTAAAGGAAAGTAAGTTGTTTTTGTCGTTTGTTTTTCTTCATTTTTCTGGGGCTATGGTGGTTTGTCTTGAAGGGTATTTTGACTGACCTTGCCAAGTTTTATTTGAAATATATTTTTAGGCTTAACTTCTGGTCAGTATTATTTAATTCCTATGCACTCAAGGTTATATCCTTTACAATCCATGAGGGTTGGTCAGCTGTAGCTATAATCACATGGCTTTACCTTATCAAAAAGGAAAAAAAAAGAACTAAGAATAAAGAAAGAAGAAGGAATGCATGCTTGCTTGGTAGGATTTTGTTGCCTGGCAGGATTACCTCTGATTATGACGTAGAGGTGGATATCTAATCTCTCTCAAACTATACATTTTATAATAAATAAATAGAGGTAGCCTTTTTTGTAAATAACCAAGGATTGAAGCAAATGGCAAGTCCGTTAAATAAACAAATCATGATCACTTATTATTGATAACCCTTTACCCTTTTAAATTACTTTCGAGGCTTTGGAAGGTTTTATATGAGTGGAATTTCGGTGTTTTTGTCGTTATATTATTTTAGTTTTGGTTCCTTCTATAATTTTCTTTAATATTCAATTTGCCATTGATTAATTATATGTAAACTTGCTGGAATTGGATATGGGGAACGTTGTTTCTTTACTTAATGTTTCTGATCAGTTTATTGTGTATATTAACTTATTATTTCCATCTTTGGTTTTGCTTTATCAGTTTATTGTGTATATTAACTTATTATTTCCATCTTTGGTTTTGCTTTTGCGCTTGTATGTGGTAAAGGTTGATAGATATTGCTCCGCACTATTACGATCTTGAAAACTTTCCCCAGTGTGAGGCTAAGCGAGTTCTTGAAAAGCTATACAAGAAAAGGGAGCGAGAGGAGGATAGCAAGACCAGGAGGTAGAAAGTGTCAACTGCCTTGAGTTCTTTGGAGCCTTTTGGTTAGCTATTCGGTTAATGTTGATGATAGGTTATACTTCTGGAGAACCGACATTTTGTGGACTCTGGTTCATCAAGTCTGATCAATGGAGTCAACATAATGAAGGAAGGGGAAGAACTTGCAAAATTCATTGTACCATTTAAAAATTAGTTTAGTGACGGTGGTCTGTGATACATGTACGTTTTATCTGTTTTGATTGCGTTTCTCGGGACATTTTATTGTCAGTGTGCATTTTTCTCATCGACTGTCACTCTTGTTTACTATATAAGATGATGAGCGATTTTGGGGATAGTGCTAAGTTTTTATTCGCCATAAACAACCTGTTTGAATGGTGTAATTTTTTGTTTTTATTTTTTTAGTTACTGTGTTATCTTTTAGTATATGATAAATAATGGCAGGTTAAATGTAGTTTTTTTTATTATTACCGTGCTATCTTTAGTATATGATAATTAAAATTAATGTCAATGCCATGCCCCATTCATAGTAGTGGTCTTAGGCAAGCGAAAAAATTGAGATAACGTAAACTTGGCCAACTGGATGCTTACATGTTTCTTGATTGTGATCGTCACTTCAAGTTACCAGCTAAACATTTATAATACAATAAGAGCAAAAGTTCAATATACCAGAAAATATACAGATTTTGGCAAAATCGCGCAGACCACGGGAACAGAACTACAATCCTGCAATTCCTAGATTTTTATACAACACGAGACCAACTTGAAATCACATTAGCACATGAATACAATTTTACAAGGAAATCAAAAATCATGAAACCCATTCCTGATCAACAGTTCTACCACCAGCTGCAAACCAAGCAAAAACTCGTAGCAAGCCGCACAGGTCCATCTGAATAAGTAAAAAAGACGCACGAGTGTAGTGAGTTACTAGTGCAACATGTAGAAAGGAGGCAGCTAGTGAATCGAAAAAAGAAATGATTGGTGCCATCAAAGTGTTCTCGTAACGAGTCCTGGCTCAGCATCTGAGCCAAAAGAAGTCATCAGCTACATTATCAAGGTGGCCAAAACTACTTTCGAACCAACGATATAGCATTAGCAGAAGCAAAATCAGGGCCGGTCCTAAGAATTTGGAGGCCCTGTGCGAGAAAAAAATAGGGGCCCTCTCGCATATAAAAATACTAATTTTTTTATCAGCACTAATATATAAAACACAATTTATATCAAAATTCATCATTAATTAAAATAATAAATGTCAACGTCGAATAACAAAATTATCAATTAGAAAGAAAACATAGCTAAAACTTCAATAAATTATCAATTAAAAAGAAAAATAGCTAAAACTTAAATGGACAATAAACTTCACACGATCGCTAGCATCATTCACAAAAGCTCCATATTCGTGAACGGTCCCATACTACACTGTCACTTAAAATTGGTTCTTCTTGCATTTTTTGTTGCAAAATCATCAATCAAATTTCCATAATCAATTTTCTACATATACACAAAAAAAATTTTGGGAGCCCTCCGAATTTGGGGGCCTGTGCGGTCGCCCCTTCTGCACCCCCTCAGGGCCGGCCCTGAGCAGAACAATGAATTCCATCCTCTGCCAAATGCGATTGTGCTAGCATGCCAAATGTTCCCCTGCTACCATTAAGCCCAATAAGGCCAATGTCCACCCTTTCAGTTTCCACACTATATTTGGCAGTCACAAAGACATTGCTGTGACGCAGTTGTCCATACAATCACAGTTGCCTAAATCTGTGTGCAATTCAACATATCAAACCTATCCTCAATTAGGGTCCAGCAGATTTGCGATCGAGATTTAGAGTTAGCAAACCATGAGACTTCGATTTAAGGGCCTGTAGCTAATTCATGTTTGCCTTGCATTTGCATGACATCAAATTCTAGCTGTTCAGAATTTGAAAAGCCATAACCATAAGACTCCAATTTAGGGGATTCAAGCTATTTCATGTTGGTCTTACATTTGCATCACTATGACAGCAAGTTCTACTGAATCCAAAGGTGATATGTTAACCATGAGACTCCGGATTTAGGATCCTCAAGCTATTTCATTCTGGTCTTACATTTATATTTGAGCAGATTCTACCTGTTTAGGAATTTGAAGTTGACAAGTACTTATTGGAAAGAGAGACTTTCCTGCCAAGGATCTTGCTATCTATGCAGTGTGCTTCATCATACGGAATAAGGTGACTCAATCCAACTAACTGCTTTTTGCTTCTTAGCACGCTTTTGATTCATCATCTTCCTCACCTCGATAACACTGTTCCATGCACCTTTCTCACCATGTATCTTTGAAAGCATTGAATACACAGCAGGACTATCTTGTTCCAAACTATTAAGTCTCTTGACGGCAAACTCCCCAAGTTCCATAGATGAATGCAAGCCACACGCCCCAAGCAATGCACCCCACACAACCGCATCAGGCTCAAAAGGCATCTCGTCAGTCAGTTTCTCTGCTTTCTCTAGCTGACCTGCTCTCCCAAATAGATCCACCATGCAAGCATAGTGCTCCATTTCTGCTTGGATTCTATATTTCATTCCCATTGAGTTAAATTGTCGTTCACCTTCTTCAACTAGCCCACCATGTCCACATGCTGATAGCACATTAATAAATGTAATTTTATCAGGTTTGACGCCACTATTTTTCATCCTCTCAAACACTTCCAATGCCCTAGTTCCAAGTCCATGCCTTGCATAACCCCCAATGATTGAATTCCACGATACGATGTTCTTCTTTGGCATGGATTCAAAAATACAAAATGCGGCCTCAATGTCCCCACATTTTGCATACATATCAACAAGGGAGGTCAACAAGATTACATCAAAAGGTATACCATATTTCAGTATACATGAGTGAACTTGATTGCCAATTACAAGCGAAGAGCTACCTGCACAAGCCTCTAAGACACTTGAAAATGTAAAATGATTTGGATAAGGCCCCGAGTTCAGCATCAAAATAAACAACTCTAAAGCATCAAGAAATTTGCCATATTGCACATACCCTCTTATCATTGCAGTCCAAGTGAGCACATTTTTTTCACTCATCTTATTGAAAACAAACCGAGCTTGATCAAGTCTGCTATTGTTTATATAACCGTTAACCAAAGTCGTCCAAGAAATAACATTTGTTACTGGCATCATCCCAATGGTTCTCTGAGCTTCACCAGTCAGCCCCAATTCCATATATCCCAAAATCAAAGCATTCCAAGTAGTGACATCTTTTACTAATATCTCATCAAACACTAGACGCAAACCTTCACAATCCCTCAAATCAGCATAACCCCTCATCAAAGCTGACCCAACATACACACCCGCATGAAGCGCTAAGGGAAGTATAAGACCATGAAGCTGTGGGAGCAAAACACTGAATTTTGTTCTTGTGAATGCGCTAGTAACTGTGGAAAAGGTGAACTCACTCGGTTTATGACCAGCTCTAAGCATTTGTAAGAATGATATGTAGACTTTTTCTGGGTTTCCGGCTTTGTGTGAACTCGATAACATGGTGTTCCACGAAACAACGTCTCTTACGGGCATTTGATCAAACAGTTCTTGAGCAAGGGACATTTGGTTATGTTTGATGTATCCAGAGATTATCGAATTCCAGGACACCACGTCTCGGGATATGGGATTTTGATCAAACAGATGGCGAGCATCATCAACATTTCCGCTGCGAATGTAACTGTTGAGGGTATAGTTTAGATTTGCAGTTGAAATAAGACAGATATGGCGGGAAGTCGGACGGACTAGTATGTTTGATGTTCTCATTTATGGTCCGTGTGGCTGCGGTCAATGGACGAGAATGATACATTTTTAAAAACAAACATTTTTTTTTTTCATTTTCTTCCTTCCAAAATATAAAATCGAAATTAATCTAGGAACTTTTTCAAAGTCAAACTCATATAGATTCCTTTAATAATTAATATCATAAATAACTTAAAATGTATTTATTAATTATAAGATTTATAGTTTCATATTTAATAAATTATTATATTAAAATTGAGTTTAAAAATATTCAAGTTGACTTTTAAAAGTTAACAATGATATTGTAATTTGAAATGAGAGAGTAAATAAACAGAAAGTTAAAAAATCAAATGAAATTTAAATTTTCAAGGAAAAGAATTGTTCTCTTTCTTCCAATTTATTTTAAACATTTTCTTATTTGGGATGTTTAAAAATTAGTCACATTGAACTTTAGTTTTTATTTTTTATCCAATCACTAAATGCACAACATATATATATATATATATATTACTGAACACAATCCTAAACTAACTGAACGATGTACTCCTATATTTTTCTTGTTTGAGTGAAATAAAAACAAACTCATTATTGTTATATCGAAATCCACAAATTATAAGTAGGCCCACAAATTGGCAGTTTAATAGCGAAAATGATGCAACTGGAGAATCAATAATATCACAAGACAAACAGCTGTAAAACAAGATTCTTAAATAAAATATGACTACGACTATGAATGTGATATAGAATCATCTAATGATATTCAGGAGAAAAGGCCAAACTTAGTATGATTAAAAGACATGAAATCCATAGTGTTCATATATGTATGTTCTTCATGTACATGACTATATCTAGAGTAACAACATCCGAGGGAGGAAGACCTAGAGCTAGCTAAGCTGAGTCCAAGCTAGAGTGGGCCAGCAGGAAGAGCAACACATGCAGAAACCTTTCCAAGAAGAGAAACAAATACAAAATGCTTGCTTGAATCTTTACGCACGCACCAATGACATCAAATCCAAACCCATACAATCCCTGAACACACCAAGTCAAATAGTAATAATTAGGGCATCATTTAGTTCAATTAATTAGTAGATGGATCAGGGGCGGAGCCAGGAATTAAAATTGGGGCGGACTAAGAATATTATAATGCCAAAATTGAGTGGACTATAAAAATAAACACAACAAAAAACAAGAATTTTATATCCATAGTATGATAATATTTTTAGTCTATATTCAAAAGTACACAAAATGTATGACTTTGTGAAATGTCATATATCTAATCAAGTATGACATAGATTTGTACAAAAATTATATATATATATAGTAACCTAATGAAGTGGTACCCTACGATTCTTAAGAGAATCAAAATCAGCTACTATCAAATCTAAATTGATATTTTCAGCAAGTTCCCTTTCAATGTTAAGAATCATGCAATCTGCAAGAAAGTCATCCTCCATCTTGTTACACAACATTGTTTTGACATGCTTCATAGCTGAAAATGCTCGTTCTGTCGTTGCCGTAGAAATCGGAAGAGTTAAGACAAGACGAATCAATCGATCAATCAGATGATAGATTTTATTCTTATTTGTTTCAACTAATCCTTCGCATAATTCAGAAATGGTAGACATCTTTTGAAAAATCTGATGATTAGGGACATCAAGCTCATAATGTTGTAACTGGCTTCGCAAATTACGCATCTCATCCTCACTGAAATCTTCGGGATAGAATTTTTGTGCAAGATTGCAAATATCGTCAATTTTAAATGATTTAAAAGCATCCCTAGGATTCAAAGCTGAACTGAGAATAAGGAGCTCCATTGCCCCTTCAGAGAATCTATGATTTAACTCCATCAACTGGAAATCTATTGCAGCATTGAATAAATCAAATTGATAATAATGACCGACAGTGATTTTGTCACGTTGCTGACAAGAACAACCTGTACCCATCTTATAAGAGGCATTCATATCAGGCATATCAATACCATTCTCTTTGCAAAATGATTCCACCCTCGAAAAGAAGGAACACCAACCATTTTCTCTCAATTTCTGCAAGAGAGATTTTGTAGTTGAGACAAGAGTCATAGCATTTACGATATCTTGAGATTTTTGTTGCATGCTTGACAAAGTAAATCCGTGATTCCCATCATTTCATTCAACAAATGTAAGATAAATACAAATTTAAATTCTCCCATTGCCTCATACACACCCATTGCTTCCGCACGTATAGATTGCTTTTGCCCATTCATTATAAGAGTTTCAATAATTGCACGAGATGGAGCAAATAGATCTATTAAACTACTCATAGAACGAAAATGAGAGCTCCAACAAGTAGCACCTGTTCGTTGCAAAGTCTTGATTTGAGTGGCCCCTCTACCACTCTCAACTTCAGTCGTTTCTATCTGGTTAGTAAATTCAATTTCTTTAGCCAATCGTAACTCACCATGGCACTTGGGAGAAGCAGTGACAAGATTGACGATAGAATTTAGTTTTGAATAAAATAACCATATCTCATGCACATCTTTAGACGCCGCAACTTACGCGAGTTGAAGTTGATGGGCAAAACAGTGAACATAATAAGCATAAGGACACTCTTTCATAAATAATGCTTGTAATCCATTCCAAGCCCCACGCATGTTGCTAGCACCATCATATCCTTGACCTCTCATGTCATGAATTTGGAGATCATAAAAATCAAGCACCTCTGATATTGCTTCTTTAAGAGTTAAAGCAGTGGTATCTTTAACACTCACAATTCCAAAGAATCGTTCCCGAAGCAAACCACCCTCATCAACAAATCTTAAGACAATGGCCATTTGTTCTCTATTCGACGCATCTTGTGCTTCATCAACCAAAATGCAAAACGGAGCCCTCCCAACTTCTTTACGAATCTTACGCCTCACTGTATCACCAAGAATATGCAAAACCTCCTTTTGAATCATTGGAGAAGTATACTTAGCATTTTTGGGAGCATTTTCTAAGACAACTTCAACAACCTTTTCATTTAACATTGCTGAAAACTTGACAAGTTCAAGAAAATTGCCACGATTTCTTGATTTTGGGGATTCATCGTGACCTCTAAAAGAATATGCTTGAAATGCTATCCATCGGATATAACTAATTGTTGTCTTGAGACGCAACTGATTCTTCACCACCATCTCTTTAGAATGGGCATTTAACAACCTCTCTATATGCCGAGAACTATTCATTAAATCATATTGTGCTTGCACGTTACTCAAGTGTGTTGAGACGGGACTTCCCACGTGTGCCAAAAAAGCACATTTGGGTCCATTAACCCTTTTCCAACCATTGAAACCCTCAATAGTAAATGCAGGACGACTTGGAGGATTAGTTTCGAAAAGAAAGCACGGGAAACAAAATGCTCTATTTGTTTCTGGAGAATACTCGAGCCAAGAAAATTTAGTAAACCAAGAACTTTGAAATCGACGCAATTGTTTCCCGTCATGGTTGGCTTTATACTCTTGGAGAATGGGTTTATATGGCCCCGCCTTAATAAACTTCCGTCGAAGCTCATCCCGTTTATTTACAGGTTGTTCCCATATTTGAATACGCAAGGCAGGATCCCGAATGAAAGTACTATCATCGGCCACTACAAATTGGGTCTTTTGAATTTTAGAAGAGCGTCCCTCATCGGAAGTTGTAGGTGCAGTCCCAATATGTGTGGAAGCTAAAGGAGTGTCATTCTTCGATTTCTCACAACTTGTTGGTTTAAAGAACGAAAATATTTTTTTTCTGTAGATTTGATTCTTGGCGAGGGTTTGACATTTATAAGATTCAGATTTCAGAATTCAGATGCAAGACAGCAAGAGTAAAGATTCAGATTCAGAATACAACAACATTCCTATTATCCTATAGCAAGAACAATTTTATACAAGCAATTAAGCAAATATAATACCGAAAAACCTTATTTAACATTAAGCAATAAGCAAGACTGCAAGAGACAAGAGTTAAGTTACCGGATGTCAAGACAGAAGACTGCTGCGAATTGTGAAGTTGAACTGCTGAAGCAGTGAAGCCGTGCGTGAAGGAGAAGGACTGATCACTGAAGGCCGATGTTAATAGGCGATGGGTCTTCCGTCTTTACTCTATACATGTATTTCCGGATTTCCTTAATTCCCTTATTCCATATCTGAAATTAGATGCCCTACCACTAACAGCGTAAAAAAAAAAAAATCTAACTTGGGCTGGGCTGAGAACTTGGGTTGGGCTACATAATGTGGGGCTAATTAATTTTGGGGCCAGGCTACAATCGACTGAGCCTACCTTGCCCTCCGCCCCTGAGATGGATACATGAATCCTTGCCTCAAGATCCTATCATGGAAAAGGATTCTCGCAAGAGTTCAAACAAGACTAACAAAGACAGCACTGGCCTATATGCAATCTAGAAGTCGTTTCAACTCCTAATGCTGTTGGAGAAAGAATAATAGTAATGCGCTTGATGCAGCCAGCTAAAGTTGTAAACTAACTAATGCGCGGACAGGAAAGGACAGGACAAGCAACCAAAATAATCAACATGCAGCACTTGTAATAGAATGTGAATTAATGGCGACTACCATAATGAATACATTTCCTAGTTTTATGACCATCATTCAATGTTTCTAACCAGTTCACTAAAGGTGGCAAATGGGTAACGAACTAAATTTAATGGGTCATAATTTTAAATGGGTAATTTTAGATGGATATGGATAAATAAAACTCATCACCCCCTATATAACCCATACTTTAAATACTCATCGCCCCCTATATATTAACATCAAAGACATTTATGTGATCATATGTAGCACGTCAAAGTTATCTTCATATACACCCTATATCCTATTCAAATTAGTCTTTGTAAATAGTGTGGTTTTTATATTTGAATAATTGTTCTGTGTTGTAATAAAATTAATTAAACAGAGTTCATGCAAATTCTATAAATTCAAGTGTTATAGTATTGAACATGTTTTAATAGAGCTGAGTAGCTGAACATTAACAAAGCACTCGTCATGATTCATTTCCAGCCCTAATTTATTCATTAATTATACAATCAAAGCATATAGTTCTCATTAATCAAACAAAACTACAGTAGTAGAAAATATATAGGGCTACCAAACAAAAAAGAGGAAACAAACCAACCTCCGGTGTAGACTTGTCAATTCTATTGTGGAGGAATTTCTTCTTCTTCTTCTTCTTCCAACGGTGGGACCCATTGCCCATAAACCCATTCCCGATGCAACCTGAGCTCGGACTGCGAAAAGTCAATTTGCTCCCTGGAGCTCCGGAAGAAAACGGAGAACCTGTCGCCGCCATCGTGAACGGCGGTCACAACCCCTTCCCACCAGCCGTCGTTGTGGAAGGCGTCGACCTCCTCGCTGAACTGGAATCTCCTCCGGGTCGACTCTCGGGGCGGAACGGGTCGGACCAAAATGATGTTGACGTTCTCGCGGAGAGGTTTGGAACACTTGTCGTCGGCCTTTAGATTGTGGAATTCGAGGAGGATCTTTCGGGTCTTCTTGTAGACGGTTCGGATAATGGTGGCAGTGTACCAGGATCCTCTGAAACCCGGTTCCTCTAAGCAGACTTCCACCTCCGCTCCTTTCTTGAAACACTCTTTTTCAAGCTTCTCCATCTCCATAGCTGCCATGGCCATAGTTTTTTTTTTTTTTTTTTAGCTCCAGACAGAAACAATGGAGGAATTTTAGATTCAGTATATAAGCATTGTAGAGGGAGAGGGAGAGGAGAGGGAGAGGGAGTTGGAATTTTAAATTTAGAAGGAAGAGAAGCCGTCTTTTCGTATCAGCGGTACTCAATTATTTTTTCTCCTCACAAGTGTATAATTCCCGAATTATACATAATTATGGGTACAATTGTACTTTTAGTAACAAATTTAGCAGACACAACAAGTGCAACATAGTAGTAGAGAGAAATATTTGTACTATTTTACTTTTGTGTTTTTGGGTGAAGTATGTCTACTCTTCTTGTATGGGGGAGTATACTACATCCCATGAACTTGTGAAAATATCAAAATTTATTTCCTATAAATAATTGCCGCTTGCTTGCTTGTGATAATATCAAATTCCTATTAAGATTGAACAACATAATTGATGCAACTCCGCAATCTTGCTCTGATATCGAGTCTTACACCATCATCTTCCTCATTAACCCTTCTTCTAAGCAATAAAAACACATTTTACTCAAACGAATTTGTACTGAATCTCTCTCGTATTGAGATCTTAATGGCATAGGTAAACATTCTTGCCATCCGTCGCCAAAGCCTTGTCTTTCGGAAGGAGAGGGAGTCGGGGAGAGGGAGTTTACTCTGGAACTAAATAATGATACACAACACTTTTTATGCTACCTACTACATTGGCCAATAAAATGTCACACGAGACTACTATCGGCCAACTTCAATCACGCTGTTGTTACAAAGACACGAAGAGATCCATTCAAGCTTGCTTTTATATCTTTGTCGATCGAATTCACAGGATGCACGCAGTACCATGCACTTACTTACCAACGGGAAGCAACTAAGGCTTCAAACTCGAGCCGGACACTCGTGATCCCACCGTTGATGCCTTCAACTGTTGATTCCAAAGAAGCAATCAATGAATCGTTCTTCTCCTTGGCTGACAAGGCCAATGCACGCTCTTCATCTAACTTACGCATCTGATTATCAATCTTATCAATTATTTCACCAAGTTTGGAATTACTATGATTAGCTTCCATCATCAAACTTTTAGGTTCCTTTTTCTGATCGTCAAACACTTCGAGCTTATCCTTCATCAATAGCAACCCAGTTAAACGATTCCGTGGTTTGTTGACATCAAACCCATGACTTTCCAGTTCAACAAGAGTTTCCAAATTCTCCTCAATAATGCTTCTCCGATCATCAAATTGCAACTTGGACGTCTTCTCTACCACACTGGCAAAGGTTACCATATATCCTATTGCTAATCCTTCACGAGAACTCTCTTTACACGACTCCAAAGTGCGAAAATGTGGATTTTGCGGCATCTTCTGGAACGCTTCCATACATTCAATAGCTTTCCAAATTGGTGGAGTGTTCTTAACAAAGGGCAACCTCTCATCCTCCTCATCCATCACAATGCCATCCAAAACATCATCGACAAGAGATTGCATAACAAAACTTTTTTGACTCCCACCGTTTGCCTCGGTACATTGCTCCACATTCCTGCCCTGGGAAACGCCTGGAGAAACAAGAGATGTATCAAAAAAAATCTACGACAAGTGCCTTGAATACACATACTATCTTACTTGAGGCATCAACAGTTTTTGGAGAATGCATTCCTTCAAACCACATTGCAAGAGGTTGATCATCAGACATGTTTTTGGGTAATTGATCAACGGCCATTTCAACTTCCTTTGTCAAACCATCTTTTTCACAAACCTCTGCCTTTTTTCCTACAGTTACGTCTTGAGGATCTACAGAACAGAAAAGTTAATTAGTTAAAGACAACAAAGAGACAATATGATGAGTGACAAAGAGATAAAGGAAGGCAATGGTGATATCCTAGTGTTTAACTCATCTATCACAGCTAGAAGAATTAATCTTAGACACAGTAGGAGAAGCAACTGCTTGCTAACTTTTCCACACTCCACAATCAGTGAATGAAAATACTCGGGAAGGATGATTGCAAACGCTCGACACAACAAATGCAAAGGTGCATTGTATCACAATCTCAGCCTACGATAATAAAATGTATAATACTTTCCGTGGGGAAATAATCTGGCGCAACAAAACATAGTAAATGTTGTATGTTTAATAAAGGATCAGGTATGACTAATTGGCTGTAAAACCTGTTAAAGGGATAAACTGATCGTCACAAGATGCAGTCTACCTGCTTACTTAGAAAAGGATTCCGTCCCCAAACCAAAAAAAAAAAACATTCAAAACATTCAGTCCACCTTCTACAGGAACATGCAGAGTTGTAATTATGCACAACAGGAACCAAAGCATGTACTCATGATCCCCTGAACGTACAACAGGAAGTTTGCTCACCTTGAATCAGAGATTCAGTGTTTACATTTATGGTCTGTTGTCTTCCTCTCTTAGATGAATGCTTTTTATGTTGCTTGGCTGAAGCTTGCACTAGTTTCAAATTTTGCAGTTTATTATCCTTTTTCGCATGAGGAACTTTTGTCATACTGCTCGATTTAACTTTCGGCTCCATTGAACCATTCAAGATCTTACCAACCCCAAATGGCTTCTTCATATATTCCTTATCAGTTATCGTGTCCTTTTTCGCAACTGTAGGTGACCCAACTTTATTCTTCATGCAATCTTTTACAACCAAGTCATTGGAAGCAACACCACCGTTCTGCTGATTAACTACAACCATGATATACACTTTACAAAATAAAAAATGACAGACATATAAAATGGTAGTTCCTTAAAGATAGAAAAGTAAACCTGCCGCAGAAGCTTCGGGGATTTGCGCCGAAAGCTTGCGTGGTCTTCCCCTCTTTCTTTTTGGAATGCTCTCTCCACCACCTTCTAGTTGATTACCCTCCTAGAAAAATAACCATCATGAGCTATATGCAAAAAAATAGCAACAGAAATTGGTAGGCCTACAAAACTCATAGTGCAGGTGTGGACAAAACCCCCACATTATATAAGTTGAAACACTGGCATGTTGAGCTGATACAACAATGGTCAAGTCCGCCATTCACGGAAAATTGATTTAGAAGAACATGATGATAGGCTTAGAGAGTACACAAGAATGCGAATTATAATGTTACTTCACGATACTACTACCTTGACTTTTTCTACTGTCAGATTATGTAATTGCAGCTTCTGATCTTTTAAAACCTTTACAGATTCCTCATAAGGAATCTGATTAGGTTCTTTAGCTTGTTTTCCTTTCATTGCTTCACACTCCAAATTTAAGGTGACAGGAATTTCTTTTGTATCACACTCTTTCTCAACAAAGTTTTCTTCTGTACATCCTACAGCATCATCCTTTTTATCTGCAAAAAATTACCCAGATTTGTCATCAGAAGATCACTATCCCAAAGTTTAAGAAAGTATTGAAGAATTTATACTAAATCAACTAACTACCTCCTCCTGAAGCTTCTGTGCTACTAATTGTTGGTATTTGTGGTCTTCTCCCCTTCCTTCCTGAAGGATCTGGTGTACAATTGTCTGGTTTACAAGGAGTTTTATTTAAAAGCATTATCAATATTTGTCATCTGATGAGCACTATCCCTAATTTTAAGAAAGCAATTATAAATGTATACTAGATCAACTAAATACCTCCCGCTAAATCCTGTGTGCCAGTCATTGGTGATTTTGGTGGTCTTCCCCCTTTCCTTCTCAAAGGATCTGATGAATAATTATCCAGTTCACCAGGTCTGTGTCGCTTACTCCTCTGCATGAGTAGCAAATGAATTTACTAATCATGAACCACAGGAGATGTCAAAATTTGCTAGAAAACACAATTTTGAAAGAAAATGCAATCACTCAATTAACAGATTTATTATTCATCATTGTCTATCAAATTAAGCCGTATATTGCCATGGGAAAAACTAACATTTATCCCACTGCAATTACACAAACATTTTGTGCAATAACCCATTAAACTTTCAAAAACTGTGTGACGCCCCAAATCAATATACTCACTATAGCTGATTTGATGCTCACTAAAATGATAAATCGTTAAGTTTAGAGATGATTTCCTTATTTATAAATCTTATCGAACTGAAATTCAGAATATCAATAATAATATGAACAGTCCATATTATCAATACACTCATTCAGTCCAACAGTTTTATAAACAAAGTTCTCATCTTAATTCCCAAAGATCTTTCATTAATTCATACCAAATCCGTGTATATGATACAAGAAACTTAGTACTTCTACCATTTTAATCTTTAAGATTTAGATATTCTATAATTTGACATCACCAAGATTCACAGTATTAATAATAGATTGTTCTTGGAACTGAGGGGCGCATTCCGGCAATTTTGGCATCTTACCGACGCTCATTAGTGTAACTTCAGTGCTTATAGAACTCTCAAAATCATTCAATACCCTCACAATATTAATAACACACTTGTACTTGGAACAGAGGAACCTTGCGATGAATTTGGTTTCTTCATCGGTGCTAAATCTTTGTTCTTACAACACTCACAATGTTATTCAATATCCTCATTCAGATATATAGTTCTTTATCAACATTGTTTATGTTTTAACAATTCTAAATTTAATCAGAGTAAAGACATAACAAGAATGTGTGAGAAAACATGATAATATTGATATAATATTCGGTTACATGGTTTGCTTGTTTGTATTACAAAAGTCATCACGACTATAACAAAATGGACAAGTAATTAATAAAACATATAAACTAGTCTACAATTTCTTCTTTCCTTTCTTCTTAGAGCCGAAGCTCTCAGGTTTGTCTGCAATTTAGATTTTATTCGCAAAGGTGAGCATACAAAAGCTCAACAAGTCTAAACACAACATATAAGTTGACTCACACCGATATGGATTTAATGAATCATAACTTTAACAAAAGATATTACAATTGCTTTATCATAGTAAGACTAAATGGTAGTTAAACCAAGAACTATTCGTCCGTCTTTCAACTTAGAACCATATCGTGAATATCAAGTAGAGGATCAATCTAACAACATCCTATGTTATGCATAACATACACTACACTGACTACTCATGACAATGTTTAAAAGGGTGTTCATCTCAATTTACTTTATATGCCGAGATCGCCCCAAGACAACTTGGTTTGACTAAAGAATTATAGCAAATCAAAATTTCACGAATAATTGTTCATTTTGCAAGTTATGCTGAAACAAATAGCAATAACTTTCATGTCAAAAATGTATAACACATTGCACAAAGTGCATAAATCAAATAGAAAGCTTGTAAACAAAAGCTTAAGACAGAAGACTTGCCTCGTATATCTTTTACAAATAAATATAACGGTCTAAACGTTCCTACACCATTTTAAGTTCATGTAGACTATGTAAGCATTTAACGATTAAATCTTTTAAGTTTTATTTCGGGTATTAATATTATAACCGCTTATAAATAAGACTTCTCCTACTATACATGAAATAATTTTAGCATTATAACTACTTATAAAATGAATATTCATCAATTATATTTAAAATAAATTAAGTATTATAACTGCTTGTAAAATGAATATTCGACTATTATATTTGAGATAATTTAAACATGGTAACAACTAGTGTTTTTGATCTTTTCTACTCTATATTTGTTTTGCGTTGAGCATGATAACAACTAAGGATCATCATACCTTTACTCTAAACATAAATTGAATTGAGCATGATAACTACTATGATTATGCACATTTCTACTCTATATATGAATCAAAATTAAGCATAATAACAACTTAGATTTTACCTCTTGGAGTGCAAGCTTTACGTTTCTTAAAGACGCAAGACTTTAGCTTTCCTTCTCTCAATTATCTCACTATAGTAATTACTCTGTTTTTGTGAATTGGTAAGGATTTATTAAGAATGAAAGTTGTATTTATAGGACTTCCTAAGTTAGGGTATTTAGAACCTTAAGCCACCCCACCATAGCTAGTCACCATAGTGAGTCATAAGTTTCATCATCACACTTAGTGAGTCACTAAGCCTAGTCACCCATATGTCACAACTCACCACACACTTCCTTACAACAAAACAAGAAAGCAAAGTATCATTTGCCAACTAATTAATCAAGGAAAAACCTATACATACATAAGCTATATGCATATAAGCTTTTCTAAATGACCATAATGACCCTCATTTCTCTATACCATAAATGGCTTCCCACTTGGTTAGGCTTCTAGTTATTTTAACTAGGTTTTCTTTCCCTAGTTCAGTTACTCCAACTAGTTAGTTAGTCGTAATCGTTAACTTTCACATTTTCGTATTTCTATCGTATAATTTTCATATTATAATTATATTATTCTCGTATTCTACTCGTATAATATTTCGTATTTAGGTTTTAACCGGTTTATCTCTTTAATCAATTCTAGGTTTTAGCAAGTGTTAAGGTCGAATACTTAAACCAAAACACAAAATCAAATACAAAAAATTACATAATATATTTTAAAGCATAATTCAATCTTTATTATTCATATAAAGTTGGATTACAAATTCTTAGAAGTTCGGAACATTACAGTAAGTATCACACTAATTAATTAAAATTGTGAAATTAAGTCATTCTGTTAAATTTATCAAACAGACGTTAATGTTTTCCTACATGAAACTAACTGACAGGTATACATGAAGTGGCAAATGAGATGAATTAAGTAAAATAAAACTTTTAAAATTAAACACCATATTAACTTTTAACTTTAAAATAATAAAATATTAAAAATTCCAAAAAGGTTGTCATCTTCAACCTCCAGCCGGGACAACCCAACCCGCACAACTTGCAAACGAGTCAAAAGCCATAATTATCTTAGTTTAACTCCAAATCATGCAAATAATGTGTCAAAAGCGTCGTATTTACGAGTCCTAACAATACATGTAATTTATTTCACAAAAAGAATCCAAAGATGGAGCAGATCTGGGATTGAACAAAGTTATGAAATGAGCAACATCAATGGAGATTTCAAATGGTTGATGATTAAATGTAGATGGTCTCCTCATAAACCTACAACTAGTGGGCCCAGTAGAGAGAGTGAAACCCAGATTGCAATTATTATTTCTATGGGATCTTAATTTTTTTGTTCTTCTCTATAGGTATTAATGGAAGATTCCTTGATCAAGAAAAGATAATCAAGTTTCTTGATTCGTGAACACAACTAAACAAATGGGAATTGTCCTAGAGGCATTGTCGTTGGGAGAGAATGAATGGAATGGTCTATGTAAGTGATGGAATTTATGAATGCTGGGAAAGAGGAGGGTGGATAATCAATTATTAGGAGGCCTATGAAGATGAAAGAGAGAGAGAGAGAGGTGTTTTTTTATATAAAAAATGAATCTTTTATTTTATTTTTAACTTTGCTAGTCTCATTCTTAGTTTTTGGCAACTAATTTTTTTTCTTGGGTCTCTTTTTATTTTTCCTAGTCATTTCTTTTGATTTTTTATTTTTTTTTCCTAGACAGCCACGTAAATAGTAAATAAACATCCATCCAATTACTTTAACGGAATTATCCAATTTAATATTTTTAATTAGTTCAATTGGGTAATTACAAAAATTAAAAGTTCAATGAGTTATTGCACAAAATGGTGCAAGTACAGTTGGATAAATGTTAGTTTTGCCATTATCACTGCCCCCCAAATATTTGCACTGTGTTTGTGAGTTTAAGAAGAGGAGGAAGATATTTTAAAATTTATGAGAGAAAAGAAAAGAGAGGATATTTGTTGTCTTGTGTTTGAGAGTTTTGGAAGGAATACATTACTATCTTACACTTATGAGATTACTTTTAGACTAGATATCAAACATTCGCATGCAACTATATCATTAGAAACAAGCACTCTTATATTAAAGGAAATGATGCGGCTTTAGTGCTTAACAGATCGTGCAGTGAGCAACTCCTCTACATCACCGAAACAACTGGGAAAATGTACCATATCTTCTTTATCATAGGAACTCCAGAGATTGGAGTTTGATATGGTCAATTCCTTTTTGGTAATTGTTTTGAGAGCTTTCCCCACAGGGATACTTTGAGATGGAAAGGAGCTCCAAACGGGCTTAATCTGATGAAACCTGGATCATGTTAATCTCAAACCTAGTTTGAACTCAAGTAAGCAACAGTGGAGAGGGTTTTAGAGAAATTAAGTTTTTAGAGTGAACTTCGAGAAGAAGGCTTGAGACCTAAGAAGTAAAATAAACCACCCTTTAATTAATCTTACTCATATAGATAAACATTACACCAATTCTCTTATATAGACTACCACAAACATGAAAGAAATAAGTTAAGATGCACCGTGAGTACATTATTAAGGTATTACCCATGTGCTAGCAATTTCAAGAAAAGTTTAATTAACTAACAAAACTGCCATTTATTTACTAAAACGGCACACAGTCCGTGACCTAATACTGACTTCCCGTTCTCGCGTTCTTGAATCAATCAAAAGAAATGAATGTGTCATCAAACTCGATGGTTGGAGGTCCAAGGGGTTCATAGAATACAGATGCTCTTCTTTTTCTTTTTATATTAGAATTTTAGTTGTTTTTAGAAGAAATATAAATTTGAAAGGTGAAATGAAATGATTTTCTAGCTCTAAGAGTTTTAAAAGGAACAACCACTGTTGTATGATTAAATTGAAGAGGTATGAAATGGAACATGATCTAGCATGGCCTAAAATTGCCTTCCTCGACATCCATGTCCTCATGAAGGCTTAGTTGAAGCTTTTCGCCCTTGCTGGTTGTCTCATAGCGAATAAAAAAATGAAATGATGACATTTACGTATCTCCGCCTCTGCATGTCTTTGATTTTGTTTCCTTCATGACGAGATCTTGCGGGTGAGTACCCCCATAGCTGTATATCCATTTCTGAGGTTACATTCGAATGGAGAAGGGTCCATCTTCGCTTTGCTTCATATAAGATATCCAATAGACTGAAGTATGTTTCCAAGTTAATGCATTTGCAGAACTTTTACTTGCACAAACCCCATTCCTTTACTGCTTTGTTGAATTACTTGAGTAGTTGTACCAAGAATTTGTCGGACTTGGACAGCTAGATTTTGATGATTTTTGGGGCTGTTTTGTGATAAATTGCTTCTGGCTGTGCTCGAATTTGATTGGGAAACAAATCCCAGTGGTTTTGGATGCTTGAATGGGTGGAATTGGTGTGTTTGGTTGAGATTTTTATATTTCTCATGATGGACAGAAAACAGGGTACGGACGAGGGATTTTTGAGGATCTTATGGTTGATTTTGGTGTGTTTTCATTCAAAATGATGGGCAACGAGTTTCCCAGTAGATTGCAAGTCGTTTGGAAGAGTTTTCAGTTAAATTTAGGCAATGAACAGAGGTTGAAAGGTGATGATCAGTTTAAAGGTGGATGGCAGAGAATAAGGGATTGGAGGTTGAAGATGAAGATCGAACAAGGAAAGTGTGCTCTGATACTAATCGTTGAGCAAGTAAGCAACAATGAAGACTAGGACTTTATGGGGACTTGGAGAAGAAGAAGGCCTGAAAGCTAAGGAGTGAATAGGCCACCCTATTATTTCATTCTATTCATATAAATAAACATTACAACTATCATCTTATATAGAGACTACAAACAGGAACCAAATATGCTAAAATGCACCATGGGTACACTATCACCCATGTGCTAGATATTCTTGAAAAGTCTACTAAACTAACAAGCCTAACACTGCCATTTATTTACTAAAATGGCACATCATGGTATATTCATGGCCTAACAGATTGGTTTTCTGGTAAACAAGAACTAACATAAAAGATGGAAACTGAGTCCTCGCTGTACCATGTGAACAATGTTTTGAGAGCAGAACAGAATATGCTTTGAAGAGAAGGGGAAGTTGATCAATAGGCCTGTTACATGTTTTCATGAATCTGACCAATCGGTCAATATATCTAAACATTATTTCGGTTTCCTTTATTTCTTATGTTAGTTTGTTTTATCTTTTATGTGCTATGCCATCTTTGTTTCACTTAAATTCGGATAACAAGGGCACCTTTAATAAATAAAAATGAAGATGTGATATGACTTACAGCTTTCTTTCCTCGAGAAAAGTCGACAGCTTTTACGGAGGGCAGGACACCAACCATGGATTGTTCTAAGCTGGTGGTTCTAGTATTCCCATTGGTTGAGGTGTCAAACCCAAAATGTGTTTCTTCACTTGGTGTATCCATTGGAGGTGTATTCAGTTGACATGGTGAGAGTGATGGGGACTCGATCAAGTTTGCTTCTTTCAACTTTTTACAAGGTCGTGAATGTTGATCATAGGTATCAATAGTGGGTAGCTTTGTTTTTTTCTTCAATGAGGTCAAAGCAGTATATGCTTTCTCATTGCAAGGAGTTGACAGCTCAATTTGTTTCTCCATCGACTTTGTGGAACCAGCTGTCCTCTCTTCAGAATTACCCTCTAGTTTGCCCAAGCTACCAAGTGAAACAGCTATCCCAGATTGGTGGACATTATAGCTGTTATTACTCAGAAGTCCTTCATAATCTGAAGAGGTTAGGACATCCTGAAAAAAATCAAGACATCCACTTGGCTTTTAAAGATCCAAGAAAACCTAGTAGAAGAAAGACCTTATAACTTAAAATATAAGGACAACAGCAATGACAAAGACAATAATCCACATCCCTAATCAAAAAATCCACTAGTGTACATGCCAAATTTAACTTGCATTTTTTTATAGCATAAATACTGACAAATATATGTTTACTGTTAAAAGAGAAACGACTGGACACCAAAACTTATGTTGTAACCAGTACAAACACACACCCACCCAAAAAAAGAACTTAAACTAATCGGGTAAATGGCCTGAATTTTCCAAGAGCTGAAAATGATAATTACCTGGGATGCACTAAACCAATTCCCATCTTTCCATTCCATGTGAGGTCTTATTTCTGAGTGATTCAGTTCCTTCTCTTTGTTTGTAGATTTAAAGAAGACAATGAACCTACTATCAGCAAGTTCTTTGGTTATCACTCCGCTCCACCAGCCAAAATCTATATAGGCATCCACCTTCTCCAACAAAACAAAATTTGTGTCCTTCAGATGAGGAGGAGAAGGTCGGATATGAAGTAAATCAACTATAACTTTCACAAACTCAGAGCCACCATTGATCCCCGTGCTCTGGTACTCAACCAAGAATGAGCCATTCCCTGTTTCTTCGTTGACAGTTGACGGGAACCAAACGTCACGATAATCTTCTTTCTCAAAAGACACTTCTACCTTTTTTCCTTTGCTAAACATCAATCCTGTTGTTCTCTTTTGAGAAATAGAAAAGAGAGGAATAACATAATCAACACTTGAAAGTGGATTTGCATATACAAAGATATCACTAGCTCAATTGATGATCTAGTGAAAGACAAAAAGTCAAGCTACAGGTTAAAGGTTCTTACACACAGTACAAACACATAAGCCATACCAGGGATGTGCAAGTTATGGGGTAAACATGACGTTACAATGATAAGCAGAACTACTCATTTTCTGTCCCCCCCCCCCCCCCTTCCTCTTTCTTTTTTCTATATAGAAGTATTCAAGTATGTAGGTATCTGAAAGAAGGGTGTCAATGGAAGTAAGCCGACTTGAATGGTCCCATTTTGGGTCCTCTATTTCCTGGTGTATGTAATAAGATGCTTCAGTTGTCCTGTTGAAAATCTTGTGTTTTCAAACCAACTTACTTCCCTGGGAAGAACTCCACCTTTCTCAAGTGAATAATCCTCTTCTGCAGGCAACGTGTAGCACACATCTTGAGACATGCTGCAAACACATTTATATTGTATAGTCTCGATGTCTTTATAATATTTTATAATCTTAAAGTGTTTATAGAATATATTTTCAACTGTATCAATAAAATATATTAGCATATATTCTATATAAATAAATGGCTTAAATACGTTTCACTACCCTAAACTATCTGTCATATTACACTTTGGTGATTCACCTTTAAATTTTTTCAATTCAAATAAATGATTGAACTATTGATTTTTTTCAATTTGATCTAATTGAGGTTTCCACGTCAGAAATTGCTGACGTGACTATTTAGGTGGGGCATGAAGCAGCTGATGTGTGAAAAAAAAAATATTTTGGGATTAAACATTAGTTATACACTGAAGGGTAAAATAGGAACAAAAATTAATACTAATAAAAAAAATTAGTGAACCCTAACTCTCGACTCTCTCTCCCTTCCTCATCTGCCTCTCCACCACCGATTCCTCCGAAAAATCCCCCTTACGGAAGCAATGTGTTCGCCTTGGAGAAACCTAGGTTTCATAACCACCGCCACCACCTCCATAACCACCGCGGCACCGCCACCACCTCCATAACCACCGCGGCACCGCCACCACCTTCTTTAACTTCTTTTTGTTTCTGGATAACATGTTTCTCAGAATCAAATTAAATCTTTTTTACTGCCAAAAACCCGGTTCAGAAAACCAACTCCACCTATACATCTATACACACACACAAATAAACCAGAACCATCAAATCAAGACTCAAAAAAGCACTCATCCGCAAAAAATTACCACGCCACAAATATACAAGCACTATAACCAAGTTATCCCAGAAACAGAAAGAAGTTAAAGAATAAATTTCTTGATTCGGCCTCTTTTCAAGGAGACCCAGAGTTACAAAACGACCTGTGAATATTAGGTGGGTTGAAATCTCCTTTTATTGTCCTGCTTTTAGGTCTTTGGTCGATCTTTTCGCCATCGTTTGGGTTTGATGGGTATAAGGCTTTTTGGATGGATCAGTGAGGGAGTCAGATCTAGTGGCGATGGCGAGTGAGGCATCGATGAGCTGCGACGGCAGAGCCGTGGAGGAGGTGAGGGCGGTGGTGGAAGACGAGAGAGAGAGAGCGAATTCAAGATCATCGAGAGAAATTTTGATTTTCTGAGACTAGGGTTTCATCGATTGAAGTTTTGAGATTTTGGCATAGCAGGGGATGGATTTGCCGATCTATTGATTTGTCTAAGAATTTGTTTGTTTTGTCTTAACATGGATTAAAAGTTGTTTTGTCAACTTTACCCCGGCTGAAACAATTTAAATTAACAAAATGGTGAAGGAATTATTTTTTAAATACATATCAGCTGGACATGGCCACCCAGATAGCTGCGTCAACAATTTTTGACGTGGCAGAAAAAATTGGACAAAAGTGGAAAAAATTAATAGTTCAATCATCTAATTGACAAAATTGAAAGGTGGATCACCAAAATGGAATATGTCAGATAGTTTAAGATAGTAAAACATATTTAAGCCTAAATAAATAAATAAACTAACACTATTTATTCTCATAATTCCCATCTTTTCTAATTAGCTTATATTATTTAGAAAATCAGTATTAATTCAAAATACTCACCTTTTTGTAACTCTCCCCACAACCTAACATCTATGAGCATTCTTATCAGGTGTTTCCAGAAATTATTAAGTATAATAACCATTGTGATGATTTAAGTTTCAGAATTTTTTGGCAGAGGAAAGGAATGTTCACTTCTTTGGCTATGTTATGGTCTTGCACTTGTGTTGTCCATTTAGGCAGAGGAACTTGAACACAATTACTATTCCAGTTGTTTTAGACATGATTACTCTTCTCCCTTCTCTTTAATCCTACATCTTTGCATCCAATGGATCAGCCTCAAGAGATGGCACCTGTCTTTGTTTATTTTCCCCTAGTAGTATTGATGCGATACGGAAGAAGAAATTCAATAAGTTTATTATTAATTTTGTATTATTATTTAGAGATAAATTTTGAGTTATTAATGAAATTATTTAGTAGGATATTATAGTAATAGTTTTTCATTAGGAGAGTTTTAATTGTAGTAGTAGATTTTAATTAGGAGAATTTATTATAGTAGTAGATTTTAGTCAGGAGATTGTTTCCTTTCTAAGTTGGGGTTTTTACTTAATCCTCAAGTATTGGGTTTTCTATTTAAGCATTGTAATACTTCATTATTTTTAGATTAATTTGAATATATTGATTTGAGATTAAAATTGTGTATTTTTGTGTGTTTCTTTATCGATTCTCTCTTATTCTTTCTTCCCAACTTGTCCTACATCATAATGGTATCAAAGAGCCATTATTCCTCCTTCCCACCTTGTCCTACATCATAATGGTATCAAGAGCCAAAATTCTCGACATATTTTGATTTCACCCAATTCTTTCCTACCCTATTTTTCTGGCCTCCAATTGTCGAAATTCACTAGAGAATCGACAATAATTTTCCGAAACGAAGGCACGATCGTCGTCGTAGTCTCAATCTATTCCAAAAAAAAAAACAGCGTTTCTGTTCATCGTTACAGTGCGCTACACTGTTCCTCAAATTTCAGGTGTTCCTTCTGCCAAATTACAGTATGGTGCCCCAAGTTTCTGCAAATTTTCAATCAGCCCCTTAAGTTTCTAAAATTTTCAATTCTGCCCCCAAAGTTTGTAAAATTTTCAATTCAACCCCTAAAGTTTCTAAAGTATTCAATTTAACCCCCACAATTTTTGAATTTTCAATTTAACCCCCAAAGTTTTTCAAATTTTCAATTTAACCCCCAAAGTTTTTCAAATTTTCAATTTAGCCCCTCTACTTATATGCAATGTCTTCCAAGTTTAACAATCAAGACTTTCTTTGGGCTAAGATAAAGCAACTTGAGCATCGAACTTTGGTCATATGCGAGCAACTTAAAAGGTCTTGTTTTTCGTATAGTGTCGAGTACTGGAAATTATGCAATGCGCTTACATTTTCTGAAACAAGTCTTCCAAATTTAAAGACACATTACGAGTACATAACCACATGCCTTGTTCGTTCATATTTTGTTCAAGCACAAAAAAGTGTTCATCCTAATCGTGTTTGCTCAACTAAAGCGACGTGTTCACAAGAGGAGACCTACAAAGTAAATTCTTACAAAACAATTGATGACTATCTCACAATACCTAAACGTAGTCAATAACCAATATGAAATTGGTGAGGAAAAAGAAGAGCAAGTACTCTCACATATTGATGCTTGTGAGAAACATAAAGAGAGTTAAGAGTATTGACCAACTTTCAGAGATGGTTTGTAGTGGGGAAATTGAAGTTAAGCTTGACCCCCAATACGAAAACATTAAGGAAGATAAAGTTGAGGTCAACCATGTTGATTTTCTCTTTCCGGTTGATACATTTGAGCCTCAAGTTACTTCAAATTTTTATATTATGTCATTGTTATTCCCAAAAATTGTGTTCATGACATTAAAACATCGGATGCGAATGTTTTGTTGGAAGACATCTCTCGGACCGTGGTTTATTATTCTACGATATTTCAAAACTCAAGGACGAGTTTTTTTTAAAGACGAGGAGAATGATGCGATACGGAAGAAAAAATTCAATAAGTTTATTATTAATTTTGTATTGTTATTTAGAGATAAATGTTAAGTTATTAATGAAATTATTTAGTAGGATATTATAGTCGTAGTTTTTCATTAGGAGAATTTTAATTGTAGTAGTAGATTTCAATTAGAAGAATTTATTATAGTAGTAGATTTTAGTCAGGAGATTGTTTCTTTTCTAACTTAGAGTTTTTACTTAATCCACAAGTATTGGGTTTTCAATTTAAGCATTGTAATACTTCATTATTTTTAGATTAATTTAAATATATTGATTTGAGATTAAAGTTGTATACTTTTGTGTGTTTCTTTACCGATTCTCTGCGGAGATGGTACTCTTATTCTTTCTTCCCACCTTGTCCTACATCAAGTACTCTCTCCCAGGAAGACTTTGTTCCTCTTTTGTTTTCTCCACCATTTTTTCTGATGAGAATATTAACAAACACACGAACTCAGGCAGCTCGAACACTAACAAGAAATTTCTCATCAATTTATGATTAAAAATTAGTATCTTTACCTTTCTAGTTCCTAACAACCTAAAAGACAATTGGAAATTAGGCACGAACTGTTAAGGGGAGGAGGTGTCAAGACTTAGGATTCTATGAGGTAAGGGGAAGGGATCTACTATCATTGTAGGACATAAACTCTAGAAAGAATCTCAAGATAGAAGAAGCAAAGCATTAATGCAAACTTTAAGTTTTGAAGTTATCAACAGTATAACTGTGTTTTTCCAAAGACTAGTGGTAATATATAGAAAACACTCGAGATCTAGAACAAACCGAGTCTTATTAAATGACCAAGATGAACTATTAGGAAATAAGTAATAACTAAATAATCGGTGAAACTAGATACTTGTACTGTAGTACAGAATATTTTTGTGATAATGGTATTAATCTATCAAAGTCTTAAACAACATATTAATCTATCAATAGGAGAAAGGTTTAAAAATCAACATATAAAGATATCATATTCTTAGACAGAAATATTTTGATATATAGCCTAACAGATCATACATGTAACAGATGAAGATAAAGCCTAATAACATTAAAAAGGCACGTTCTTGGCAATACTTTAGAAATTAGGGAAACACACATGCTTAAACTATACAAGTCACAAATAATGAAGACTAATAATTCCTATGATTATTTAATTGGGATATCTATAATTCAAAAAATTATATGAAAACATTGTGAATAAGAAAAGATGCTAACAATATAACTCACACTTTTCTTTTTTAAACTTCAAGGGGTTGCTCAACTGGTAGTAATAATGATAAGTGCCTCTAGTATGTACAAGTCATGGATTCAAAACTTCACAAAGGGGCTTTGGGGATAGGGAAATTACCTAGTGCACATCGAAAGGTAGTGTCGTAGTGGCCTGCAGTGCTTTGCAGGGAAAAAAATTATTATATGCAAGATTACTAGTTAAAAAACTTGCACCTTCATGAATTGTGGAATGAAAGTAGGGGCTCTCAATTTAGAAATAAGAGTAAACTATCAAAGTAATAACCAAATTAACTAATGGGACCCTAATTTTTTTTATAGATATCCAAGAAATTAGTAACCTCACAGGTAAAATGAAGATAAACACTGATAAATTTAAGTTAATGAAACTACCGACTTTTCTAAAATTAAACTTGTAGAATACCAATGCTAAATTTTCCTATGCTTCACAAAGTAACACCGTTAGAAGTATGTTGATACTCTAGATATAAATTATGTTACCACGGTGCACAAAACCTAATACCTGCTTCTTAGGTTTGACCCATTTGCCATCAATCCAATCCCTATGGACCCACAAGTCAGAAACCCCAAACTCAATTGCATCAAGGGGGTTCTGAAACATCACCACAAACCTAGAATTATAAAGAACTCTAGTAATGACTCCTGTTCACCACCCCTCTTTGAAAAACGCATCAACTACGTCATTCAACTCAAAAGACTGAAAATTATTAGACTCTGAAGGAGGAGAAGGTCGTATAAATGGCATATCGACGTATTCCCTCAAGGGTTTAGACCCATCTTCATCTAAAAGACTATCATATTCAACATAAAGCCTTTGGGGATTTTTTCCTTGAAGAGCGGGGGTTGTAAGGTGAATCGCATATTGTGGCAACATACCAAGCTCTCTTAAAGCCTGCTTCATCGAAGTTAATCACAACCTTGGATTCTCTGGAGAATATATCTACAAAGTCATGCTGCCCATCGGCAGCCGCAGCACCGATAGCACCACTCATTTTGCAGCTCTTTGCTTTTAGGGCATATTTTGTTGACCCTTAAAAAAAATTTCCTCTTATAGTTCCTCTGTCCAACTTCAGCTACCCCCTACTTGACTTTCACCGCCTGTTAACAAATTACTGAGAATTGAGATCAATGTAGAAAGTTACTTAAAATTGTAAAATATCAATTCCTTTTTAACAAGTTACAATTTTACCAAAAAAAATACCATAATCACTTTAATTGATTATGGACAAGTTACTAGTAAAGAAGACATTCTTCTCTCTTTGCCTCTACGTCCCACATCAAAAGAGCACCGAAGTTGAAGAATTCTCTTCTTAGAGTGTTCACTAATTCCTCATTTTCTTTGCCTCTAACTTTCCAAGTTCCACATTGCTCAACTGAGAATACACTCCCTAGCTCTAAGCTCTATAAATGGGCTGAGGTAGTGTTTGATTACCTTTTTTTAACTCTTTTTGAACTCACCTCTTTTTCGCGGAGAGACAATCTTGTGCAATAAAAATTTAGCTAACCTCTTTTTGGCTCTTAAAATTTAGACAATCTTGTTTAATGTGGAGGGGCTCCTCATTACACTTTTACCATCACTATTCTAATTTATTTATTTTTTCACTTCACTTCTCACAGTACACCACAACCACCACCACCACCACCATCCACCACCGCCAACCACCACCAGTAGCCACCACTACAACCCACCACCATCCACCACCCACTAAAAAGTACCAACCACCACCCATTACTAACCACCACGCATCACCACCAACCACCACTACCGCTCACCACCCTCCTCCACCACCACCATCGCCATATTTTATAATAATTAAAATTAGCATAATTATTTTATTATTATTTTGTTATTTTATTAGACTTGAAATATTTTACTATTTATACATTGTTGGTGATTTTATTGGAATTAATTATTTAATATTTATTATATTTTTCTCCTCACCCTAAGTTTATATAAACGAATATACAGATAAAGTAGTAAAATATTGTATTCAGACATACAATAAAGATTGGTTATCAAACAACTCTTTTACATTTAAACTCTGTTTTACTTGGTCTCTATTTTAATTAGCTCTTATTACACAATTTTATCAAACACTACCTAAGTGATTCATTTTTTCTTTCTATTGAGTGGGTTCTCACAAAAGCAAGTATACAATTTTATTCTAGCAAACTCAAGCTACTTTTGTACAATTCCTGTTGAATTCGACTTGCTTCGTAATTCAGCGAGTCAGTTTTGCTACGAGCTATTATTTTTTATATATAAAAAAGTTGGTAAAATGGGACACCCCAAAGTTCAGTATTTCATTTTTTTTCTAAGTTCTATTAAGGTTTATGGTTTGTAAAGTTTAGATTTATATATATTTCTTATATCGCTTATAGCTTACAATATTTATGAACTCTACTATCAACTAATTAAGGATTTTAAGCTTCCAATATTTTAAACTTCAGATTTTAAAATTGTTGAATGTAATTTTGTTTTGAACTTGTAGTTTTAACTTTAAAGTTATGTTGGTTAAAAAAAATTGTTGAAAGTGAGTCAAAATAATAACTTTCTTAAATTAAATAGAAAAAAGAATTATCACGAGTTACTCCAACCCATAGCTACGGGTAAGTGGTACATCATTTCGTACCCAAATTGATGTAGGTAGCCCAACCCATTCGTGCCCTTCTTGAATTACGCATGAGTACCCAATAGCCAGCGCCACTAATGTGTCTTATAAAGATGCAAATTCTTCATTCTTCATGTCTGAAGCCTAGAACTCTTACTTGAGAAGCTTCAAATTCTTACTTGTGATCAATTTACAAACAAAGATAAAGAAGAAATTTCCTTTTTTAGGCGATGTGGGACAAATGACAAGTAAAGAAGAGATACTACTCAATTTATGTCGTATAAAGATGCAAACAAATTGTAAAAGGTTTCCCTATATGTGGTACTCCATCATACCTTGAGATTTGAACACTAATTTGTGATCAATTTATAGACAAAGATGGAGGAATTTCATTTTTTAGGCGATGATGGACAAATGACTAGTAAAGAAGATATTCTTCTCTTTGCATGTATATTCCCAATCAATGTCAAACTCCTTCATCTCTTGAGCTTTGAAGAGTTTGAACTCTTTGGATCAATTTATAGAGAAAGATGAGAAATTTCACTTTTTCGCAAATATGGAACAAATGACGAGAAAAGAGATTTTTCTCCCTATATTATCTTATATAGATACAAACAATTTGTTGAAGGCTTCCAAGTCGATGGGGACTCACATTCTTAATCTTTGAACTCTTGTGAGACAAAGATAGAAAAGAAATTTCGTTTTTCAGTTGACTATGGACAAATTACTAGTAAAGAGGACATTCTTCTCTCTTTTCCGCTACGTCCCACATCAAAAGAGCACCGAAGTTGAAGAATTCTCTTCTTAGAGTGTTCTTTAATTCTTCATTTTCTTTGCCTCTAACTTTCCAAGTCCCACATTGCTCAACAAAGAATGCACTACTCACTAGCTCTAAGCTCTATAAATGGACTGAGTGATTCATTTTTTTTCTTTCTATTGAGTGAGCTCTCACAAAAGCCTACTATAAAAGTTTATTCTAGCAAACCCAAGCTACTTTTGTACAAATCCTTTTGAGTTCGACTTGCTTCGTAATTCAGCAAGTCAGTTTTGCAACGAGCTAGTATTTTTTATAAGAAGTTGGCCATCTCTTACAAAAACAGAAAGTAAAAAATCAAAGATAACACAAATTCACCTGACTTAATCCGGCATGATTCAAGAGATTGGTCCCATACATAAACTATTTGGGTAAGACTAGAGTCTCATATTTTTTTTATCTCAAATGTTGTTGCATTGAATATTTCAATAATACTTTATAGCATAGTTAATCACAAGCATATTTGTTAAGTCGTTGTCTAGGTGTGACGCTTAGGCGTCCAGTCGCTTGTAGGAAGACAAGACGTCTGGGTGACTTGGTGGAGGTGGGCAAGACGAGCGACCAGGAAAAGAAGTCGTCGCCTTGGACAACTCGTCGACGGCTTAGACGACTTGTTGCCAAAACGAGCGACTTGGCCACAGCGGGTATGGATCGACCCAAATGCCAACTGGGTAAAAAAACAAAACAACTTTGCACAAAGAACCCTAGTAGCGATTCGCAGTAGAAGGTGTACTGGGGAGAGGGAGAGAGAGAGAGAGTATATAAGCTGGTCGGCGATGCGATCTACTCTGACTATGCAGTCTCCGACGACGCTACAAGTATTTTCTTTCTTCTTCTCTTTCTTCTTCTTCTCTCGTCGCTACTCGACAACACTGCTGTTTTTTTCCCTTCCCTCGACTGCTTCCCCAATTTCTCTTAATGTACGATCGGAAATAATACTTTAGTTCTTATCATTTAGGTAAAATTTCATTGAAATCTCCCATAGTTTGGTAATCTATTAAGTTCAACCCTTAATTTTTGTACTTTACAAATTTCACCATGTAATATTTGTCTTTCAGTAGGTCCCTGTAGTTTTTTTTTTTTTAAATAGTTGTTGCAATGTCTTTTTATAGTTGTTGACATAATTGTGTGTTTAATGGCATTCCATATTGTTAGTAAATATGTTTTGAGTTTTAATGTATATAAAATTTCATTGTTCAATGTATTTTAAAGAAAAACGACTTGTCACCATACGAACGTCAAATCGCCTAAGTGTCCTGGCAGTCAGCTACCGTGTCACTATGATCACAAGAAGTGTACCCCTAGTATTACTCATACTATTTGGACCAAATCCATCCCACCCCACCCCTCAAACAAACCCAGCCCGACCCTTTTTACGCTACAACGGGACTAACCCAGGCAGCCTGATATCCCTACGTATGAGTTCCTGCGCTTTACTTCCTACAAGCATATTAAATCCTGTTAACATTACATAGGCACTTTCTTCTTATTAGGTTTATTGAAACTAACAAATTTGGAGACAATAATTTTATAGAAATTAATGATACACATGGTTAACTAAATAAACCTATGTTTAATGAAGATAATAATAGTACCTAAGATTAATATTTCAAAAGTGTTATACATTATCGATAAATTATGAAACCATCAGTATAAGGAAAATAATAAGATAATTAGTATTTCAGAGGGCTAAACCATGGAAATATAAATTTAGGAATACGCATAAAAACTATTGTAGAATTAAGAATATTTTATATAATTCAAGAATATAGTGAGCTCACATGCTCAAAAGAAGATAAAACCTGATAATGGACAGCTACTTGAAAGTGACCACCAATTTTCTTACGAAAAAAAATTTAAATTTTAATACTAATAATATATTTCCCTATGCTTCATCAAACTAAGGAAACCTGCAGCTAATAGAGAACATAATTTCTCAAGAATATTAAGATCCAACAAATCATAATCTTTTTGATTTCTAAAGTCCAAGGAATAACATTAGACTACTAATTAGGGTTAGTAACTCAGGTTTCCTTAATAGCAAGCACAGGGATAAATTAAGTGGTTCTCATCATATAGTTAATAAAAAATCAAAAAAAGAAAAAGTATAAATAACACCGCAGTGAATTATACATAAAGTTAAACCCCTAGCACGGATAATAGGAAATAAAATGATAATAGTTAGAGCCTGTTCGGGAGCTCCTTATAAGTTGGTTGACCAACTTATAAGGAGTTTTTTACTATTTGAGTGTTCGGGAATGACTTATTTTTTGACTTATAAGTCAAAAATAATAAGTAACAATTTGCAACTTAAAATAAAATGACTTATAAGTCATTCTTAATAAGTTATTTTGACCAAATATAATGACTATTTTGCCCCTCCTCTATCTTAGTAAATTACATCTCTACCCTCTCTATTAACTGGGCATGTGGTAATTTGGCTTGCCATACTTTCTACTCACCACACTGAATGCTTGCTAGTTGCTATGAGAATTCCATTTTGGATAGTACTATTTGGGGTATATCCATTTTGCATTATTCGGGGAATACACGGTGTAAAATTTATTGATTTACATTTTATAGCTATAAATGAACCAATTTTTTTAGATTATCCTGCTTACCCACTTGTGTACACTGTTTACAATTCTTGTTAAATATTTATATTGACATAATGCTACACATTCTAATTTGGTGTTTATAGTATTAGTTGCATGCATCAAGGATTCATCACTCTTTAAACAAACCAAATCTTGATTTTGGACAGAGCCTTATATGCAACTTCTTACATTTATTCATCACTCGTTATGATATAGTTCTGAACTTTTTGAACATTATCCAACTTATATTTATTCATCACTCATTATGATATATTTATTCATCACTCACTATTTTTTTTCTTTTCTAAATTTCAGTTTTTTTCTCTTAAATATGATCTATAATTTAGAGGTCTCATCATGGAAATGAGTAAGAGTTAATTGAAGTTTTGAATTGTTTAGTTGTTAATGCTATTAAAATGGATCATATTCTAACACAAGTTTAGTAATCTGAACACAACAGCAATTCATTTTCCTTGCATATCTATTTTCTTATTCGAAATAATAAGATGTTTACTATTAATAAGTTGTTTACTAATAAGCTATTTGAAATAATAAGTTATTTACCAATAATCTGTTTAAATAAGTTGTTTACCAATAAGTTGTTTATCAATAATAAGTTATTTACCAATAAGTTGTTTAAATAATAAGTTGTTTAAATAATAAGATGTTTACTATTAATAAGCTTTTACCAATAATAAGTCGTTTATCAATAAGATATTTAAATAATAAGTTGTTTACCAATAAGCTGTTTAAATAAGTTGTTTACCAATAAGCTATGCAAATAATAAGTTGTTTATCAATAACAATATGTTTAAATAATAAGTTGGTTAGCAATTAGCTGTTTAAATAATAAGTTATTTACCAATAAGCTGTTTAAATAAGCTTTTTACCGATAAGTTGTTTAAATAATAAGCTATTTATCAATAATAAGCCGTTTACCAATAAGCTATTTAAATAATAAGGTGCTTACCAATAAGCTATTTAAATAATAAGTTGTTTACCAATAAACTGTTTAAATAAGTTGTTTACCAATAATAAGATGTTTACCGATAAGCTGTTTAAATAATACTACCTCCGTCCCATAATAAGCGATGTTTTAGGTGATTTTATTTGTCTCAAATTATTTGATGTTTTAGAAAATCTAGGAACATTAATTACAATATTTTCAAAATTACCCCTCATTACCCCTACTTCAATTTCAATACCCAGATGCTTTTAACTCTCTCTCTCCCCTTATTAACACAAAGGGTATTATAGACAAATAATACTATATTTAATGCTATACAATCATTTTCTTAATGGTTGTGTCCAACTCTAAAACATCACTTATTATGAGACGGAGGGAGTAAGTTGTTTATCAATAAGCTATTTAAATAATAAGTTTACCAATAATAAGTTATTTTCCAATAAGTTATTTAAATAATAAGCTTATCAATAATAAGATGTTTAAATAATAAGTTGGTTAGCAATAAGCTGCTTAAATAATAAGTTGTTTATAGCTGTTTAAATAAGTTGTTTACCGATAAGTTGTTTAAATAATAAGTTGTTTACCAATAAACTGTTTAAATAATAAGTTGGTTACCAATAAACTGTTTAAATAAGTTGTTTACCCTATAAGCTGTTTAAATAATAAGCCGTTTAAATAATAATACGTTGTTTATCAATAAGCTATTTAAATAATAAGTTGTTTACCAATAATATGTTATTTAACAATAAGTAGTTTAAATAAGTTGTTTGCCAATAATAACCTTGCATATGATATTGAATATCTTTTTATAATGTCTTTTTTAATAATCTTTACATTTTATTTTAATTTATAAATCATTATCATCCGAACACCTTCATAACTTATTTTAACTTAATTTCTAACTTATAAGTCATTATTAGCCGAATGCTTTCTTTTACTTATAAGTTACAATTTAAAATAACTTATAAGTTACTTATATTTTAACTTATAAATAATTTTAAAATAAGTCATTCCCGAACAGCCCCTTAAAAAGAAACTATCTTAATATTCATAAAATTTAATGAAGACACAATCATCACCCATGAATAAGAATATCATATTATATTGTGAAATGTTACCATTGCATGCTTGAGGATCAGCAACGAAGCTTAGTACCTGCTTCTCGGGTCGGATCCATTTGCCAGAGATCCATTCGCGGTGAACCCGCAACTCAGATACCCCAAATTCAATCAAGTCTGGTGGGTTCTGAAAGAAGACGACGAACCTAGAATCATCAAGAACTCTGGTGATGACACCTGTCCACCAACCATCTCTGTAAAACGCATCAACGACGTTGTTCAGCTCGAAACACTGGACCTTTTCAGATTCTGGAGGGGAAGGGCGAATAAATTTCAAATTAACGAATTCTCTCAAGGGTTTCGACCCATCTTCATCTAAAAGACTGTGGTATTCGACAAACACTTTCTTGGGGTGCTTTTTCTTGGAAGAGGACCCGGATGATTTGGGATGCGGGTCGATAATTGTGGCAACGTACCAAGCACCCTTAAAGCCCTCCTCGTCGGAGCTAACCTCGACCTGACAACCTTTGGCGAATTCCTCTGAGGAGCTAAGATGCTGCACTGGAGCACCACCCATTTCGCTGCTCTTTGCTTTTAGGGCATATGTTTCCCAAAAATCCAAAACCCTAGGGATTTTTTCTTAATTACTTTTTTCATTTATTTTTTTTATAAAAAAAAAAAGTTACTGAAGTCACATGATGGTTCGACAGTCCTATTTTACATAATTTGAGTCACATAAAGTTTATATACACATATATACATATTTATGATTTTGCATATCACACAGAGCTCACAATATGCATATATATATATATATATATGAACATTATATGACTCAAAATTATGTGATAGTGCATTATTTTTTATGTTCTGGCGGCATCTTTTGTCTATTTCTCTACAAAATTTGGGTTGGGTTGAATTTTTGTCTATTTCTCTACAAAATTTGGGTTGGGTTGAATTGCGTGGGGTGGGGTGGCGTGGGGTGGGGTGGAATATTTACATTAACGGCTTTATAACTTTCTACTTCTTTTTTTTTAGAAATTAACATGTTCACAAATAAAAATAAATTTTTTATAAAATCTCTCTCATAAATAACAAATGGTTTTTATACTTACTTAAAAGAAATCGTGTAAAACTATCAAATTTTATTTATATAAACAGTGTCAAAGCCAAGAATTATCAAATTGTATTCATATAAACAGTGGCGAAGGCAAAAAAAATTTTAGATAATTTTGTTTTTTTTGGCCGATTACACATATAAAACATGTATTTAGTTATAATTGTTAATATAACAAGTAATAATATATATATACACACCTCTTATTCATCCTCAATACACATTTCTAATCACCAATTTGTTAATAAATATTTAAATTTCTTATGTTATAAAAATAATATAAATTAGATTATTATTTATTTTAAAAATATTAGAGAAAGATGCATACATCAAATAGTAGAAGTAATATGAAATTGAGAAAGTTACAAAAAAATTAATTTAACCCCATATATTAAAAAATTTATAAAATTTCAATAAGGTCAATTTATTCATTACATCTAAATTTCTTCTAAATTTATTATATATTATAAAATAATTTTTTTCCCAATAGGGTCGATTGACCCCACATCCTTCAAGGTGGTTTCGCCGGTGTATATAAATATCTTTTTCTTTTTATAATTATGAGATCATGCGCATACATTATAACTATTAAATAATACTCTTGAGTTTCATTTGTTTAAAAGAATTATAATCCATTAGCAAATGATTTAAACATTATAAAATAAAAAATTAATATTTTCACAAGTCAAATTTAATATTTTTACAAATTTTTCTTCATATAAGCGTGAGATTCATTTATTATTTATGTGAGATGAATCTTATGAAATTAACACATTTACTTATAAAATTATCAATTCTCACAAAATATATTTCATGAGATTAAACAACAGATTAATTATATAAAAAAAATTAAATAATAATATTTTAGCCACTTTTTTACAAACAAATATAGCCCTAATATAATGTCAAAATATTTATTCATCCATAAATGTGAATAGTGCTTTAGTATAATTTATAAAGTGGGAAGGAGGAGTATTTGTTGTAACAAAACAAATAGTGACTAAAACATTCTGATTAAATTTAAATTAGTGTATTTTTAAGAATTTATTACATATTAAATTGACCATTCTCCCTTTTTTCATGTACCATTTTTCGTTTTATAATTATTGAAATATTTTTTTTCGAATGTGAGTGACACAGAGTTTAAGATGAGTCAAAAACATTTAAGATATTATATTTTTACGTACAACTATGTGGTTTGATATATTTAAATGTTATACTTTTATTTATATTGTAAAAAATTTAATAATATAATATTTAAATATAATTTCGACATGTGTTAAAATCCGTATCATACATATTTAAAACTAATTTTTAATAATTGAAGAACAGCAGAAATATTAATTATATGTTTTCAGATTGAAATATGAAATTAAAAAAAACTTATAAAAATTACTTTACAAAATGATGTTGTAGAGTGAAATTAGTAAATAATCCACCATATATAAGTAAGCCTCGTGATAGCCATCAACTACAATCAATCACATCATTTTATAAGTAACTTTTATAAGATTCTTTTGTCATCAAATTATCATTGCTCTTAACAAATATATGTGAATTGTCCTATTGATATGCACAATTGTTTGTCACGAAATTTAAAAAAAGAAACAATGAAGATCTTTTTTATATATTAGTTTTTACTTTCTTCTTGTTCTTTTATGAATGTCTCAACTTTTTTAAGAATTATTAGTTATATTGCAGGAGCTAGTTTGTTAAATTTGATTATAAATACATAAGCGTAATATTAAGGGACTGTTTGATAAAACTGAATGAAATAATTCTGAATGTTTAAGAAATCTGAATGAGCTGAATGAAACAGAATTCTGAATACTAAATGAAAAAAATTGTTTGATAATTGATATATCTGAAACATCTGAATAATTATTTTTTTACTATTTTATCCCTTTGCACTTTGCAGTGATGTTTAACTTTGATGCAACTAATTCCAATATGGGTATACAAGTAAAAAAATCATTCAGTTGTTAGCTTACTGAATCAGCTAGCCATGATGCTTACTCGGTCAGCAGTCGGCACTTTTACGGATCCATTCAGAGTATTTCAGACTTCTATGTTTTCAAATCAAACAAACTTAATTGATTTTTCTGATTCGGTAAGTACCATTCAGCCCAATAAGTTGTTATCAAACAACCCTTAAGTGTCATATGATTTTTAGGCGGTTGCATTAGAACAATATGTTCTGATAGATCAAGAGTTTTATAATCTTTTATCAAAATATTGGAAAAATAGAACCACTCTTGATTGTAGCTGTTTATTAAATTTGAAGTTCTTATTACCGTATTTGAGAATAAAAATAGGATTTTCTGCAGATACATTAAAATTTTCATAATTTGTTAATTGTTAAAGGGCTAGAGAGGGACATATCTCATTGACAACATAGTTTACAGTTGAGGTATCCTTAACATATCTCAAACCACCAAGCGAGACATACAGGATGATGATACACTTAACATGCCTAAAACAATGCATGTATCTACTAAAATGGATGCTATGGAGATTGATGGCATGGATCAAACTCAACAAACTCAGGACTATGAAGCTGAAAATATGATAGATGACCATGATGAAGTGATGGAACGTGAGATTTCAAATCAAGTGGAAATGGAAGAAACTGAATTAGAAGACTTGATTACATTAAACAAGTTGAGGAAATCAAGAAGAGAAATCAGAGAACCCACATGGATGAAGGGCTACGTTAAGGGCAAAAAGGGAAGTACCTAGTATAGTAGGATAGTTGTTAGAAAATGACAGCTGTGCTAGTGAAATAAAGGACCAATTAAAATAGGGAGTTGTTACCTAGAATTCTGTACCAATGAGTGTATATATCCACTCTCTTGTAATCAGAATTGGCATTGAAATATACAAAAACTTTCCTCTTTTATATTTTTTTCTCTGTTTTCGTTAAGTCTATGCTATAGACTGTAAACAATAGCAACATTTGGTGCTTTCATTGAGATATAACATGGCAGAAAATAATAGAGTGGAACAGTTGTTGGAGTAATTTAACCAACAGTTCTCCAATTTTACTCAAACTTTCACTCAACAATTTCATCAGACTATGACTGCAATGATGTAGGAACTAGGAAACTATGCACCATTGGGTAATCCAGAGTCTCATCCAGCTCATGGAAGACCAGAGGATAATAACCGGAAAACTCGAATGGACTTCCCTAGGTTTGAAGGAGGAGATCCGACTGAATGGTTATATAAGGTTAATAAGTATTTTGATTACCATAAGATCTCTGAAAATTCTAAGCTATCTCTAGTTGTTCTTCATCTCGATGGAGCAGCTTTTGCCTGGTTTCAATGGATGGAGACTAATCATTTGGTAAGATCTTGGACTGAATTTACTTTACAGTTACAGATTAGGTTTGGTCCATCTCCTTATGAGGATCCAAATACCCAACTTACTAAGCTAAGGTAAACGGGTACTGTGGCTGAGTATGAAACAAAATTTCAACAAATTTCCAATAAAATTTGTGGCCTACCTGAGTCATTTCTTAAGGGTTGTTATGTGGGAGGACTTAGGGTAGATATTCAATGTGAAGTTATTGGAGCACAACCCTATAATCTGCAACATGCTATTGGGTTATCCAAGTTGTATGAAGGGAAGTTTGTGTAACGACCAGGAATTTTAAGCTCCTTATTAATTTTATATGTGATTTTAAATTTTTAGGAGTTAATTTTTCAAACTTATTTAAACCTTATGTGGTTATGTGCTTATGTGAATTTAACCTATGCGAATAAATGCTAGGATTTTTATTAAAGGGAATCACTAATGGTTATTTAACTTAGTAGATTAACCTTGAGACTTTTATATCAGAGTATTGATAAAAGTGTTAGTAATTATATATTCAAATTTCTTGAATATAGTGTAGAGATTTAATCGGGATTAATTATTTATATTTGAGTAATTAATTGATAACGTATGAAATCATTATTGTTGTTGATTTATAATTATTATGAATAAATAATAATTAATGAATTGGGAGTAATTAGTTGATAATGTGATGATTAATTATTATTATGAATAGATAATAATTAATGAGTAAGAGATTAATAAATATAATAATATTATATTTATTTGATTAACTGATTTATTGTTTTATACAAACATGTGTTATTTATATGGTAGTTAACCATATATTATATATAGACTATATAGTAACCTTAATTGTATTATGTGAGGTTGATGAATTGAATGTGTACATAAGAGCATGTGACAATACATGGATAAACATTAATATGTATACCCTATTACTTTATATTATAACATTATTAATTGATAAATGATTTCAATAAGTTATTATAATAATTATAATAACAGTTGTGTTGGTAAATACTAATAATGCCTAATTGAATTATATTTGGTATTAAGAGAAATGTACATGGATTTTATGTTATCATATGTGTAACCCAAATTGATACATTGTATTGTTGGTTAACTAATTAAAATGACATTGGGACTTATATGTATACATAATGTGTACATATATTTTATAACTTAAGTGTTTGTATATGCTACACTTAATATATGCTAGTTGCTGAGTTATATATTGGAGTCACCCCCTCAAATCCCTCTTCACGTGAACAAGCACATGGCTACTCTACTCCTTTTCTTGAAAGTCAGCAACCTTAGCTAGCAATGATCATGGGAGAGTGGAGAATATGATGAGAATCACCAACTACATACCTACCATTCTTTGCTCATTGTATAATCTTGTTTGCCATTGTTTTGATTTGAGGAACAATGTCAAGAATCGGGTAAGGAATTGGCTATATATAGAGCTCTCTTCCTTCATTGTTAACATTGCTGAGAGTTTTCTCCAAGTATAGAATTAGTAGAATTGCTAGTGAGTTATAGTGAGTAAGAGATTTAGCAGCAAAACAAATACAGAGGTATAATTCCTATTGCTTCTATGTTCTTCATTTTTCTATGTATGAGATTCCTAAATTCTTGTTCTTCCATGTTAATTCCTTGATTATGCTATTTGAATGTTAATTGGATTATGAAGTATGTTGTTTAAGTGTTATATGAAGTTATATGCATGATAGGATTGTATTATAGCTGGTACAGGAAGAATTTTGTAAATTGATTTTGAGTTGGGCTAAGAACTGCCGAAAACTGCACTGCCTCAGGCCTGGCCGCCAGCCTGCGAAGCTGCGCCAGTGTTGCACTAGCCAGCGGCGCAGCTGCTCCAGTGCCTGTCTGTAGAAAATTTTTCCTTTTTGCAATCTGTTCATGCTAACTTATGGTACTAGTTTGGATTAAGCATACTAGCATGAGTGATATATATATATATATATGGATGTATTGAGGCAATGTAAGCATGTTTCACTAATAGTTGCACAAGTAATTATAGTTTGAAATAAACTTAGCGTTTCATAAACTAACTTCGAATATGGAAACAAACTCGATATGTATACTTGCCATGATAGTATTCTGACCTTGCAAGCATGATAGCATGACTTAGAATTGTATGGGAGACATGTTGACCTAGATATACGGGTTTCATAATATAATATAAGCATGTGAACCCCACTATTGAACATTTCTAACGAAAGATATAAGTTTCAAAGGTGAACTTTAACATATAGATATTGTGTATGCATTATAATTCGGCAAGCATGTTAGTATGACCTAGATAGGCATGAAGAGCATGTTAATTAGTATATACATGTTTAAAAATGTGCACGGTCATGTTAGACCTCATTAGGGAAAACTCACTAACGAAACGTGAGCATTGAACATGGACTTGGCATGTTACATTGAGATATGAATTCTGATTTTATGAACCTGACCGTATGGTCTATATATGTACGTTTAAAGTGTTGAACACACTAGCATGCACGATTGCAAGATTTCAACGATTTCAAAAGAGAACTTAAGATTTGAAAGTTAAATACCATGTAAGACATGTTGTGAGCATATAAGCATGTGTATTAGGATTCATTATGCTTATAGACATATTGACATGAGCATCCTTTGGTTAAAGCATGGATTTCATATATGCACGTATTCATAAGAAATGAATTTCTGAAGCACGAACTACGTGATTGAAGTATATTTGTGTAGTATACTCAAGCATATATATTAGGTGTTGTTTAGCCTTGTTATGAGATAGTATGACCGGAGTAGCGAACCTTTGAAGTATGAACTTGTTTAACTTAAGGTTTACCGGCATGAATACATATGACTATGAAATTGGATTAGGATGTTAGTTTCGAATGAGAGATTATAATCAATAAGCATGTGTGTTGATTTATATCAGTAACTTGAAGTGCTATGTGTTTCAAGCCTATATTGATGCATGGTAACTAGATAATCTAAAGTTATTAAATCTAAGACATGAGTAGATTGACTTACGTGAACTATGTACTAGAATTATATGATAAGTAGATGTTTGTTAAGTGTAAACTTATATTAGTTTATATATACTAATTGGAGAGATCGACTTGCTAATGCTAGGTCGTTCCAACGCAGTTTTATTAAAGCTAGAATTTATTTGTAGCTGAGCAAACAGGCAAGTTCCCTATCTTCCTCAAGTTATATTTGAGCAAGTATCCTAAATTTTTGTACTACCTTATTCAATGAACCGTGTAAGCGAGTTTCTAAACTTCACTTGTTTCTGGTGAAAGTTTCCTATCCTTCTCATATTGTATTGAGTAGGTTATTATTGTATTGTGCAAGTTCCCCGAACTTCACATTTTGAGTATTGTGAAAGTTTCCCGAACTTCACATTTTGAGTATTGTGCAAGTTCCCCGAACTTCACACTTTGGTTATTGTGAAAGTTTCCCGAACTTCACATTTTGGTTATTGTGAAAGTTCCCCGAACTTTACATTTTGAGTATTGTGAAAGTTCCCCGAACTTCACACTTTGGTTATTTTGCAAATTCTCGAACTTCATTTCTTTATTATGCAAGTTCTTTAAACTTATACAAACTCGTATATTGTGCAAGTATCTTATCTTTGTGTGTACTTTATTCAAAGAACGTTGTAAGTAAATATCCTAACGTATGCATTTACTTTATGCAAGGGATCTATTATGGTGAAATTCCCCGAATTTCACTCTTTGTTATTTTAAGTGTCTAAGCCTATGCATTTATTTTATGCAAGGAATCTATTATCGTGCAAGTTCCCCGAACTTCACACTTTGAATATTGTGCAAGTTCCCCGAACTTCACACGTTGAGTATTGTGCAAGTTCCCCGAACTTACACAAATTCATATATTGTGCAAATTCTAAGCTTCACTTTGTGCAAGTTCTCTATCCTTCTCATATTGTATTGAGTAGGTTATTGTTGAATCGAAAGTTGTTTACTTAATTGCTTGAACTTTATTTTCAAGCATGTTATTTAGTGGTTTAATTAATTATCAATTATTCCACATTGATATTATTGATGTCCGCACCTAGTGCATTTGAGCTCGTACAGTCTTGGACTTGTACATTATTCAAAGTTCTAAATTTCTTGAACTATGTCAGTAAAAGTCTGAACCTTTGCTCGGTCAGACTAGTGTATGAAGTTTTCTTTGAAGCTATCCAAACCAATTGATGGTAAGGATTCTTAGACGGAACAGAACACCCCTCATATGTAAGAGTGTGCCCAGGTATCTAATATATATGATACGAGTAAGCAGATATAAGTGTTATGCATATTCACGTTGTGCCCGAAGCTGATCTTCTCTAGGTACTTAGTTTCTGTAGCCAGAAGCCAGTAATTCTAAAAAGGATCAATTAGCTATTGAACCCATTGAAAAGTTATAGTTCAGAGTTTACTCGACTATCAGTCATTCTAAAGGCAATTATTATCTTTGCTTTTAATATTCATATTGTTGAATTGTTCAGATGTTCATATCGTTGAATCTATCAGATATTCATATTATTGAATCGTTCAGATATTCATATTATTGAATCGTTCTAATATTCATATTGTTGAATCATACAGATATTCATAGTATTGAATCATTCAGATTGTTGAATCATTCTAACATTCATATTATTGAATTTTTAAGATATTCATTTTGTTGAATTCATTGTCAGACATTTTTCCATTCATCATGATATATCCTTTATTGTTGTATTTAAACTTGCTGAGCAAACTTGTTGCTCATTCTTGCTATATCATGACTTATATTGCAGTTGAGCCCGAGCCCTCAGGGAAGGACAAAGGTAAAGAAAAGATTTAGGATGGTTTGCAAGGAGCAGACTTTGTCTTTATGATTTGTTTAATTACTGTTAATGTAATATGAACCCTAATGTTTATTCTATGGTATATTTGTATTGATGTATTAAGGTTATCGAATCTTGGGACTAGTAACACCTTTTGAATGAACGACGTACGATTATTATATTCCGCATTTTAGTTATCATATGTTACTTAAAGGTGGATGTTAGTATTGTTTCGTGGCGATCAGACCGGGGTCAGAGGACCCGGATTCGGGGGTGTCACAGTTTGGGGTTGGGAGAGCTCAGCAATTCCAACCTAGAAGTACTAGTAGTCTGGCTCTGATAGGGCCTAGAACTCAAACTAATCCTGCTAGGAATAATGCTATCATACCGTACGGGTCACCTATGACAGCTGAAAAGGGATTAAATTCCACATTAAACCCCTATCACAAATTACCTATAAAAAAAACTTACCTATGCAGAAAGACAAGCCAAATTGGATAAAGGGCAGTGTTTTAATTGTGAAGAAGCTTGGCACGAGGGACACAAGTGTAAGGGGCAGATGTCACTTTTACTGCTAGAAGGGGTAATGCCTGATGATAGTAAGGGGTTAGAACCTGAGGAAGTGGAAACTGAGGAAGTAGAAGTTGTTCAAAATCCTGAGGTGGGAAACTTGTATGCTTTGATAGGTTCCCCTAATACTAGATGCTTAAGGATGATAGGGCATGTTGGAGAAAAAACTGTACAAATGCTGATTGATGGTGGGAGTAGTCACAATTTCATCCAAACTAGAGTTGCAAATTACTTGGGGCTTAACATCATACCATCACCACAATTTTCTATCATAGTGGGAAATGGTGACACCCTTAAGTGTGTTGGGCAATGCACTAAAGTTCCTTTTGAGATACAAGGGAAAAAATTCACAGCTGATTTCTATGTGATAGACCTTCATGGAGCACACTTGGTTCTGGGAGTGGCTTGGCAGGAGGGTTTTGGAGAATTAAGAATTAATTATCAACAGGCTTACATCAAATTCTGTCAAGGGGGTCAAGAAATCTGCCTACAGGGAGAGAAGACCAATCCTAACTCTATTGCAGCTAATCACTTACACCAGTTGTTCAAAAAAAGGAGATAGCTCGGTGCTATCTGTTACAGCTTATCCAACCTCCTTTTGATACCTACCCTGATTCTAATTCTGCTTCAGTAAACAATCCTTCCACTCTACATTCTCTACAAGCCACAGAACACCCCATACCAATCATTGCCAATCTGCTAGATCAGTTCAAAGAAGTATTTCAAGAGCCTCAAAAACTTTAATCTACCAGAATCTTTGATCACCACATACCTACACCACCAAATTCACAACCTATCAATGTGAGACCCTACAGATTTCCTCATTTTCAAAAAGTTGAGATTGAACAACAAATACAGGGGATGCTACAATCAGGACTGATCAGACCTAGTAATAGTTCCTACAGTTCACCTGTCCTTCTTGTCAAAAAAAGAAGATGGGACTTGGAGATTGTGTGTTGACTACAGGGCTCTAAATGCAGTCACATTGAAAGATAGGTTTCCCATACCTACTGTAGATGAACTGTTAGATGAACTACATGGGGCCAGGTACTATTCTAAAATTGATCTCAGATCTGGTTATCACCAAGTTAGAATGGCCATAGAAGATATTCATAAAACTGCTTTCAGAACTCATAGTGGACATTATGAGTTTTTGGTCATGCCCTTTGGCCTAACTAATGCTCCTTCCACTTTTCAAGCAACTATGAATCCTGTGTTTCAAGAGTATCTGAGAAAGTTTGTTATCATATTCTTTGATGACATCTTAATCTACAGTCCAGACTTGGAGACTCATTTGCAGAATTTAACATTAGTATTAGAATGTCTCAAACTGAACTCATTCTATGCTAAGTTGTCAAAATGTCATTTTGCTTGTCACCAACATAGAGTATCTTGGCTATATCATTAACCCTCAAGGAGTACAACCAGATCAGACTAAAATAGAAGCAATGTTATCTTGGCCAAAACCCAGCAATGTAAAGCAGTTAAGGGGATTTTTGGGCTTGACTGGGTATTATAGGAAGTTTGTTAAGGGATATACAGCTATAGCAAGTCCTTTAACAGACTTACTCAAACATGAGGCATTTCAGTGGACTGAAAAATCTGAAGAGGCATTTCAACAGTTAAAGCATGCCCTCACAACTACCCCTGTGCTAGCTTTACCAGATTTCTCAAAACCTTTCTCTCTAGAAACTGATGCATCCACTTTTGCCATAGGTGCAGTCATTTCTCAAGAGGGACACCCCATTGCTTATTTCAGTAAGAAGTTGTGCCGCAGGATGCAAAGGTCATCTACCTATATCAGAGAATTATTTGCTATCACATCTGCTGTAGCTAAGTGGAGACACTACCTATTGGGGGCTAAATTCTATATATATACTGGCCAACAGAGTTTGAAAGGTCTTATGCAACAGGTGATTCAGACATCAGCAATATTACCTCACAAAGATACTGGGCTACACTAATGAAATTAACTACAAACCAGGCAAAAATAATGTAGTTGCAGATGTAATGTCTAGACACCCTACACTAATGTCCCTTACCACTCCAACCTTCTTGATTCTGGAAGACATTAAGAAGGAGCAATCAGCAGCATCTGAATTGCAGAACATTAAGGCTGATCTACCTTGGCAAGTCAGAAATGGTATTTATCTATACAAGAGCAAGGTATATATTCCAGTGCATTCTCAACTAAAAGAGTCACTGTTGAAAGAATTTCATAATTCACCAGAAGGGGGACATGGGGGGGTACACAAGACTTTTATGAGGTTATCTACTAGCTTCTATTGGGAGAATATGAAGAAGGAGGTCATTGATTATGTAAGAAATTGCACAATCTGTCAGCAAACTAAAGTCATCAATGTCAGCCCATATGGTTTGCTGTAGCCTTTGGAAATCCCTAACAGATTTGGGAAGATATAAGTATGGATTTCATCACTCACCTACGAGCATCTCAGGGCTACACATGTATTTTTGTGGTGGTGGATAGGTTATCTAAATCTGCTCACTTTGGTCCCCTAACCACTAATTACACAGCTTCAAGGGTGGCCTCACTTTTCTGGGATATGATAGGCAAACACTATGGACTCCCAAAATCCATAGTTAGTGACAGAGATACCATCTTTCTTTCTAAATTTTGGACATAATTATTCAAACTACAAGGGACAACACTCCGAATGTCATCTTCCTACCACCCACAGACCTATGGACAGTCATAGGTGGTGAACAAATGCTTAGAGCAGTATTTAAGGTGCTTTGTGGCTGATGAACCTCAATTGTGCCATAAATTCCTAGGCTTGACTGAATGGAGTTACAACACTTCATACCACACGGTAATAAAACAGACACCTTATGAGGTAGTCTATGGTAAGAAACCTCCAACCCTTGCACAATACCTTCCTGGCACAACTCAAGTGGAAGCTGTGGAGGCCACTCTTCAAACTAGGGATGAAAAGCTAAAAGTCCTACAGAAAAACTTGCTATATGCTTAGTTGAAAATGAAGAATCAAGCTGATAAACACAAAACCAATTTCTCTTTTGAAATAGGGGATATGGTGCTGGTCAAACTGCAGCCATATAGACAACACAGTGTGCACTATCGACCCTCACAAAAACTCAGCAAGAGGTATTATGGTCCCTATCCAGTTATACAAAAAATAGGGTCTGTTGCATACAAGCTAAATCTCCCGGATGGGTCAAAAATTCATCCAGTTTTTCACATTTCTCTTCTCAAGAAATTCTATGGTGAAAGCACTATACCAGCTGCTACCTTACCCACCCAGACTTGGAACAACCATCCTTTAATAGTACCACTGGCCATCTTGGAAACTAGAATGAAACGTATTGACAATCATTAGGAATCACAAATTCTAGTCCAATGGGAAGGGTTGCCTTTAGAAGAAGCTATTTGGTTATCTGTTACTCAATTCAAGAAGGCATATCCTAATGTCTACTAAAATGGAAGCTATGGAGATTGATGGCATGGATCAAACTCAACAAACCCAGGACTATGAAGCTGAAAATATGACAGATGACCATGATGAAGTGATGGAACGTGAGATTTCAGATCAAGTGGACATGGAAGAAACTGAATTAGAAGACTTGATTACATTAAACAAGCTGAGGAGATCAAGAAGAGAAATCAGAGAACCCACATGGATGAAGGGCTACGTTAAGGGCAAAAAGGGAAGTACCTAGTATAGTAGGATAGTTGTTAGGAATGACAGTTGTGCTAGTGAAATAAAGGACCAATTAAAATAGGGAGTTGTTACCTAGAATTCTGTACCAATGAGTGTATATATCCACTCTCTTGTAATCAGAATTGGCATTGAAATATACAAAAACTTTCATCTTTTATATTTTTTCTCTATTTTCGTTAAGTCTATGCTATAGACTGTAAACAATAGCAACACCTGATCCAGTTCAATTTCATAGATATTGAAAAATATAATGCACATATATACACTTATAATAATTAATGCATATATATAATTAGTCCACAATTCCCAATGAATTGTCAATGTTATTATTTGGTAGTGATTAGCATGAAGTTAATTTTGGTTAATTGACCAATAGAGTGTAGACACGCATGACGGTAGATGATCTCTATACGTGTCGACATTGTATTGGTCAATTGATCAACTTACTTCACGGTAACCGGATCCGTAATATTCAATATACAAAACTCTCATCAGCCATTTCAATGTTTAAAAACAAAAGAGGTAATACCGCTGGGATTATTAGAGTCCAAGAAACATGGCAAGAACATATAATTTTTTACGCAAAGAGTTGGTGCGTTAGAAAAAAGAAGGTAGGCAAACCTTGACGCTGAATGTAATTGACCGAAAATGAAATCATTAGCATGTTAAGATTGAAAAGTCTTTCATACTATTAAGCCAAAATTAAACACAGAATATATACCTGCAAATTCACAAACTCTCTAAGTGACATTTTTCAAACACTTAAAAGTGCATCAAGTATTCACATCAATTTCAAGATGTAAAACTATAATTCTTTAACGAAATCCTAGATCCTCACCTTAGCTCATGTTGGTTGGCGGAACTTCCTTTGCCTGTTCGGAATCATTGATCGAAGTCGCCGACACCATCCCCTTTTTCATCATCTTCAGTCCGATTCTTGTCCCTCCCACCATCGTCAGGCTTTTGCCATCACCAAATTCCTCAAATCTAGAGAGTTTCCGGCTCACCAGTTTTTGTCACTTTTTCGTGTGGGCTGATTTGGTCACCCCTACAGGCTACAGCAATTGAAATAGGCAAAAAAGAGAAAATGTAAATGAAACGAAAGAGTCACCTCTATAATAAATGTCCAACTCAAATCACTCTCCGTAATGACTCAAAAGATTTTTATAATTGTGGATCGCTTGATGAATTTTTATATATAGCATAGCTGTATAGGGGTTGATATGGAGAACTTAGTCAAAATTTATTTTTTTAAGAAAATTTAAATTTGTGGTTTTTCACAATAAAAAATTATTATTATCTTCACAACATAAAATTGATATTTGCACAAACTATCACTCACATGTGATATTTTTTTTATTTTAGTAATATCAATTTTTATTGCCAAAATATCAATTTCCTAAATAATAATAATAATAATAATCCTTTTGCACATATATAACCAAACATCAACCCCGGAATTTTTCAAAACTACCATTTAGCTCTTCATATTTGGACTTCCTATCGATAGTCGTTCGTGGGCGACTCTCATCTTCGATTCACCTTCCACCCCTTCAATGGCGTCCATAACAACAGCAGCTGTGCAGTCCCAAATCTCAGCCCTATCTTTCCTGAAAATTCCAATCAAGTCCCATGTCTCCCCATCATTTCTGTCAGTCATAGAACGCAAGAGACACGCATGGGTTCCCCTTCAAAGATTGAACGTGATTAAAGCGTCCGCCGGAAGTGGTACTCCGGCGGCTGGAATGTACTCAGCCCATGAATTGGAGCTCACCCACCAAAACGTTGACACGGTTCTTGGGGAAGTCCGGCCTTACCTAATTGCGGATGGTGGCAATGTCGACGTTGTATCAGTTGAAGATGGTGTCATCTCTTTGAAGCTCCAAGGTTTGGCTCAGGTTCTTGTATTTAATTGGCTATTCACTTAGTTTCTTGAATTATTGATTCTCCCAAATTACTTTCAGCAAATTATGTGAAAAAAGAATGTCCACTTTCTTAACAATAGGTTGACAAAACATTCCTGATTTAGCCTGATTGAAGAGTGGCTTAAAATTTACTTTCATTTAGTCATATAGATAATGATATTGCTACTCTGTATAATATTGTTTTTCCAACTGTACTCTCATATCGAGCGGTACCTCCCTCAATCTATGGAGGAAAATTTATTTGGGGTTTTTCATTCCCCTTCCTAATATGTGGAAATATGCTTAAGCTATTCTGATAACCTATCTGTCTTCCTAAAATTTGAATAAGTGTTTTGTTTTAATTTTTTGAAGTTGATGGAGTCATGGTCTCGTAGGTGTTTATTCAGTTTAAATTTGCTCTAATTTATATGTTGGTCGAGTCATGGGTGTGTTTCTTTATTCAAAATTTTACTTGGTAAGTTTGTGGGTTATTCAGCATCCCCGAGGAATGCAATCCTACAAAGTGGCTTGTTGCAAGAATTGTTTTTTACAAGGTTTTACTATTTCCCCTGGCTTGTAGTGGCTTCATTTATTCAGGTAAAATCTTGAACACCTGTTACTTGAGAACAAACCTCACGAATCTGCAATTGCCCCGGCCATATGTGGAAGTGTAACAGCCGTTTCCTTCCTGGCACTATTTTGTTCTTGAACTTGCTCCAGATGTACACTAATATGACTAGATGAGGAGTGTTCCTATAACCATAATAAGTTCCGACCTTTTGCTATTTTCTACTAATATCCTGTAGCCTGCAGAGTTTTGCTTCCTTGCCAGTTTAAGATTTTAGTACTCTAACTTGAACTTACAGCAAATGTATACTGAATATAACCAGAGAAGAAGAATGTTCGTGTAACTATACAATGTTCCAACCTTTTGCTATCTTCTATTAGTATCATAGGCAAGCTATCTTAAGTCATCTAAATGATGCTCAAGGAACTGTGTAGGCAATATATAGAGGAGTACCATGGACTAACAATTTGTGTACTTCATTGAGTCTATGAGCTGAGGACATAGACTTTGGTAGGAGCGAGTAAAGGAATTGCTATTCGCATAGAGACCGAGCCGGGTTTTGTTTTCTTTTTTTCTCTCTTTTGGCTCCCCTTTTCGTCCATCTTCTCAATTGGTTTTTATTATATATATATATATATATATATATATTTCAGTATGTGAATTTTTCTTTTCTAAACTTATTTCCATTTATTTTATTTTATTCTTTTAATTTATTTTCTTTATTTTATTCATTTCTTATTTTTATCTGTTTATTTCTTTATTTTTCGATTGTCTTTCTACTTTATATTCTAACATAAGGGTTTCATTTCCAGTTTACACCAACTACCCTAACTAGTTTGAGATAAAAGGGAGATAAAAGTTGTTGAGTTGAGTATTGAGTCTTTGAGATGCATAACAACAGGCATGGCCCCAAGGCGAATCTGATTTGCGTATGGCTAAACGCCATAGTGGACCCAACAACATTAAGGCACCATTGAGGAAGGCGCACGTGTTCAAGGGGAGTCATAATCTGTTGGACACATCCGAGGATATCATGATTTACTCGGGTATTTCCCATGTACCTGGGCTGCCATTCGGAGGATCAATTACCACTCAGAGTTGGCTATGGGCCTTGGTGCAAGTCAGAGTACTATTGAAGAGTTTGAAGATTGTTGTATTTTATCTCTCTGGGCCAAAAAGCCCAGAGAGGCCTGATTACTGTGGGATTATTATTTTAAGGGACTGGATTGGTGTTTAGAGAGATAAAGGGAGTGTAGCTGAGGAGTATGAGGGTCTCGACCTGGACTCTTTGGTCGAGTATGGTTTATGGCATTATGTGGGGGGCCGCTGGGATTGTGGCATGTGATCCCTCACGTGACCTAAGGTCACTCAACTCCTTAAATACCCCTCTTTATGTTGGACTAGGATCATGGCTATTTCAAATGAAATGGAGAGTCTCCATTCCAACACATTCCTCATCATCATCTCTCCCTCCCATTATCATGATATTACATTTCAATACATTTTAAATCTTGACCATGAAATGGAGATTCTCCATTTTAATTGAAATGGAGAGAATCCTAATTCCTTTTATGTCACGAGAGGTAAAAAGTTTCATTGTTTATATTTAGAGCTTGTTATCTGGTACTAGAATATTGTGCCAGTACTGCAAGTAGTTATCTGGTACTAGAGGATTATCCATAAAGTTAAGGTGTTGTTCCAGTCATGTTACTAATTTGTTTATTCTAATCCAGCTAAGGCGTTTCTTATCTTCAATGGATTAACAGGTGCATGTGGGACTTGTCCTAGCTAGCTCAACAACAACAATGAAGATGGGTATTGAAAGGATGCTGAAGGAGAAATTTGGAGATGCTGTCAAGGATATTTGCAAAGTATATGATGAACAAATAAGCGGGATGACTGTTGAGGTGAGTTTTCTACTAATAAACTCTTGGTTAAGGGAATTAAGGAAAGACCAATATCAAATGACTTGAATTTCCTCGGGGTAATATTGACGATTTGAGATAATTAATATTGCAACTGCAGGCGGTGAATGGTCATCTTGACATATTGAGACCAGCAATTAAAATTTTTGGCGGGATTGTGGAAGTTTTATCTGTTGAAGGTGGGGATTGCCTTGTTAAGTATGAGGGCCCCGAGTCCATAGGTTCAGGAATCAAAGCAGCAATCAGGGAGAAGTTCCCAGACATTGCGAATGTTGTTTTCAGCAGTTAATTTACTTCCGATTGTTAAAGGTCCAGAAATTATATGATTGTTTTGTAATATTTCATGAGAAGGGAGATCTTATGATACTTAAAAAAGCTTCAACTCTTGTGTTTCAAAAATCTGTAGTTCCTATTATGGAAAAGTGTGTGTGTGTGTATATATATATATATAGATATAGAGAGAGAGAGAGAGAGAGAGAGAGAATATCCATGCTATGATGTTATTTTAATAGCGGGTAGAGTTCATACTACTTGTTTTAGCTAGTTTTGCTTCCCTTGGTCAGTACATTCATTATATTGTTGCTAGATTGGTTACTCTCTTGTACTCGTGAGATTCATCTTCAATGGAGATTTATCCTATTTCCTGGATTTTCATGAGGAGGTTACGTACTGTTGTCATGGATTAATACAAACACAACCATTTGGCTACATTTCACCCATAATGACGACACATACATGGTGGCAAGCAGCTTATCCTAATTTCTTTACCAAAATATGGACTTCAATACTACATTTGACTGAGACCTCTAAAAAATCTGTGACTCTCCCTTCTTGCTCAATAGCTTCCTCAGACTTCCATTCAAGTCATAGTAATCATATTGTTGGTGCCGCCCGCCCCAAATTCTCCTCACCAACATTAGAAGAGCTGCCCGCCCCTTTTTCCCCTTCACCAACCTTGCCGCCCACCTCCTCCAATCAGCACCAATTCCCTCTCTACTCTCCTATGGCTATAAAAGGGGAGCTTTGCATAAGGAAGAAATACACTGAGCACACACTCAAGAAGCCTCCATCCGAGAGTGGAGAGAAAGTAGGAGAAATTCCACCAGGAAGGGTGGAAGAAAAAGAAAAGGGTGGGTGAGAGAAATCCCATCCGGGGAGGATGGATGAAAGTAATCCCATCAGGGAGAGGGTGGAAGAAAGGAAGAAAAAGAGAGAAAATAAAAGAGGGAGCCAAGAGAGAAAAATAGAGAGAGAAAGATAGTTCAAATAAAAGAGTGTTTTATTTGGGTTCCATAACATAGTCATTGTGGTGAAGTAATTTGAGTTTGTACTCAAATTAAAGATATCTTTGTATTCTCTCAGAATATTATAGTGGATTTTTCGGATATCGTCCCGTGGTTTTTATCTCTTAGTTTTAGAGAGTTTTTCACGTAAAATCTTGGTTTTTTGTGCTTGGTTATTTCTACTCATTATTTTCTACTGTGGTTATTATTTTTGGTGAAACTGTGAATTTAATCTGTTTGGTACATACTGATATTTTATCTATTTAATTTATCAAAGACAACGGTATTTGAGAGGTGATTTTTCCCGACGCATATACGATAACATTGATGAGTCTCTCTCTATATATATATAATCGCAAAAGTGCATTTAATAAAAAAAAAATGTAGAAAAAACTTATAATAATATATTTGTATTTAAAATATTAAAAATATATTTGTATTTAAACATAGTACGTATTAATATATAATAATAATAATAACGGACATGATAATAAATTTAATAATGTGATGTTATTTTATATTACTATGGAGTATATCGTAACATAGAAGAGTACTTGGTATGAAAATAACAAATGAAGTTATTTTAGTGGGACAGATGAGTAAGTTAAAGCATCTCTCTAGCTTGTCTATTTAAGTGGAACGACCACAACCATGACCAATGACCATATAATATAATATATATCGATCCCTTCCAACTCCAAACTTATTATATATAGACAAACAATTATATTCTTCCCCACGCAATCTAATTCCATAACTTCATTAATTAGTCGAATTCATTCTATCAAATTAAGAATGGTTGTGCCTTCTCCAAACCTTTTACGTATCAAAAAGACCAAAGCATCACTTGGGATTCCAACGATTGATCTTTCTCTTGAGAGGTCTTTAGTCTCCAAGCTGATTGTAACAGCTTGTGAAGAATATGGCTTCTTCAAGCTTATTAACCATGGAGTCCCTAACCATGTTCTTTCAAGAATTGAAAAGGAGAGTCTTGATTTCTTCTCAAAGCCGGCTTCCAAAAAACAAGAAGCCGGCCCGCCAACTCCATTTGGTTATGGCTCCAAAACTATAGGCTTCAATGGTGATATGGGTGAACTTGAATATCTCCTCCTTGAAGCTAATCCTTTCTCCATTTCTGACCGATCAAAAACTATCTCCACTGACCCAACAAAATTCAGGTATTTTTTTTGAATTTGTATGCTTTTTGATATATATGAGTATATATTGATTGATGACATGCAACGCAACAATGTGATGAAAATGTTCTTATAAAATTGTTGGAATTAAACAAGACGAATGAATTCTTTCTTTTTTAGTTTTGCTCTCAAATTTCAATTATTTGAGAAAGGTACGGTGTATATATATATATATGCATGCAATATATTTTGTAACTTGAGAGTTTCATGAATATAAGTTATAATATATCGCATAAGGTATAACATGTATGTAATGCGGATTAATTGTTAAATATAAAAATATTGATAAGAGAATATTTCTTAGGGACCAACTATTCAACATTTCTTAATTAATTTGTGAACTTGATTGAGTCAAACTTTTTCCACATATATAATCCATAAATTTATGATGTGTTATTTAACTTTTTCCTCGTAGACTGACATTATATTTTCCTTAGAGAGGAAATTCTACGTAATTAATTTCTGCGCCAGTTATGGCCGAGTTACTTATTAAGTGTATACTCCACACCATATTTATAGTTTTATATATGCTTGAATGATCTACGTCCTTCATCCCATGGGGCACAGCTACAGCTAGCTAGTAGTAGCCACATTATTTAACTGATCTTATAATCCATTTTTTGTGGCTTTGTTCTCCATTCTTGAGATTAGTGGTGCTGCCGACCCATTGCTTTGGTAAAAACAATTTACCCTCTTGCATAAATAAAAGTAAAATTAAATTATATTGGACCAATACTACTTTATGTAAGAATATCATAAGCTTATTATCAGTAAAATGAATGATAAGTTGAGAGTCTAATCAACTCAAAAGAATAAATAATATAGGGGACAAGTAAAAGGACTTGTCTAACCTAACCAAAAAAATAAATAAATAAAAAGACATGTACTAGCTCGATCCATTACTAGAAATTATGAGTAAAATTAATAATTCTGATCATATCACTCCAATTATCTCTTTTCTTTTTCTTTTTTAATTTCCTCCTGTCTGTCCTGTGGCATAAATAATGCATGCAGTTGTGCTGTGAATGATTACGTACGAGCTGTAAGGGACCTCAGTTGTGAGATTCTTGATCTTGTGGCTGAAGGCTTATGGCTTCCGGACAAATTGGTATTAAGTAGGCTCATCAAAGACATGGACGCTGATTCTTGCTTTCGGGTGAATCATTATCCTCCCTCTGCAGATATTAATTATAATGCTGGAAAGATTTGGAATTCAACATCTAAGATATATATACTTGATCAAAGACATGAAAATAATAATACTAGCGGGGTCTGATTCGGAGAGCATTCTGACCCTCAGATCTTGACCATCTTGAGATCCAACGATGTGGGTGGCCTTCAAATCTGTTCCCTGGATGGACTTTGGATCCCCGTCCCTCCTAATCCAGCCGAGTTTTGTGTATTTATTGGTGATGCATTACAGGTAAGGATCGGATCGCATCGGATAGGATCGGAGTAATATTCATTCATTCAACAATTATTTTACCATGCATCTTCTATTTGAAGGGTTACATCCTGCATTGCACGTCTTTCCATTTTAAATAAAATGGAGAGTCTCTTGTTTGTATATTTCCTATCATCATGAGCATGTCTTTCTCTTTCATCAGCGTGATATCACATTCCAACACATTTTAAATCTGGACTATAAAACGAAAACTCTCCATTTCATTTGAATTCGCATTTGCACGGGGTACGTATAATAACTATATAACCTGCAATGCTAACTAACATGGTCTCTTTTTTTTTGTTTAATCTTTGTGAAGGCTTTGACAAATGAAAGGTTTATGAGCGTGAGACATAGAGTGGTGGCAATTAACTCCCCCAAGCCAAGAATGTCAATGATGTACTTTGGAGCTCCATCACTCAGTGCATGGCTCTCTCCTTTACCACAAATGGTCTCACCCCTCAGTCACTGTCTGTACAAGCCCTTTACATGGGGCGAATACAAGAAGGCTGCATATTCTCTACGTTTAGGAGATCGACGTCTTGATTTTTTCAAGTACCATAATCCGGTAATCCATAAAAATGGGACAATGTTAACTTAGACAAAAATAAATAAATAAAAATTTGTTGCTTCTACCTATATAGCTCACCAATATTTACAACATATTGTCTGAGTTACTGGAGAAATGGTTGCTTTTAAAGTATGTGGTATATGATAACCTTTCCTACCCACATTGATTCCTACTCTTAACCAAATTGTTCAATTAATTAATTAGGCATGAAATTAAACACCATATATGTTAATTAATTTCTTGCCAAGATTAAACTAGGTGCATGCATGGTGTGGAACAAATTAACAAAGTATACCAACGTGTGCTGCCGTTATATATATATATATATATATATATATGGTTAGTACGGAGTATATAAGTAAGTAAAGTAAGAAGGTTTCAGAACAAATGGCAAGCTAGCTATAGTACTTAAACCAGACAATTAAGATCGGTGAGAAAATATATGGTCTATGCCAGCAACAAACAGGATTGAACTAGCTAGCTAGTAATTAAGCATGCACTTTTTCTTCCATTATGATTTTCCCCCTATATACTATGGACGATATATATAGTCTATATATAAAATATGTTTTTTTTTCCTGTTTTTCCAGAGACAAAAACTCTACTGGTACATGGAGAAGGAATACGCAGTACTGCAGCACTATAAACTGAAGTTTTTCTATTCCAAATTTAGAAGATTGATTGATCATAATGCCTGCCTATATACACTGCCGACAAAAAAAAAACTCCAACCGAACGACATATATGTCAGGCCGGTAATCTTTTGAACTATACGTAATTAAATTAGACAAGCTTGTATTCTGTGCAAGATACCAGCTAGTTTTCAAAATTAAGCCTATATCAAATGTTAAGATTTGTAAATCCTATAGGCTAATATAACAGGTGCGTTTCTAAAAAATTACAGAATCCAAACTCAAAATATTATTTTTTTTCAATAAAAAAAGAAGTGAGGAATTCATATTAATTTTTTTTGTAGCATTTCCCTATATACGATAAGGATCTTCGGCTCACCTAACTAAAAGCTCACCCCCCTTTAGCGACGGACCGGGCGACGGTTCGTCCGTCGCTATATATACAACCGTCGTCTATATGTTGTCCGTCGCTAAAAGTTAAGACGACAGTTGTATATATAGCGACGGACCAAACCGTCACTCGGTCCGTCGCTAAAGGGAGGTGAGTTGAGTGAGCACCCAAGCTTAAGATCCGGACCTATATATATATATATATATATATATTTATACTAAGCACCACCCCAAGCCAACTCGCGTACCAAAATAGTTGTACGAAAAGAAATTAAAAGAATTGAGGAGAGTGAAGGAATACGTATAAATAGTGTAGAAGAAAATATGCACTTGAATGAATTTGAAAATGTCAATCATCATATTTTTTTTATTCTATGTATATTATTAAAGTTGTAAAGATATATATTGATCATAGAGTGAAAAGATGTTAGACCTAATAAAAAAAAAAGGTAAAAGGAACAGAGAGTTAATATGATAGTGAGAGAAGAAGTGAATGAAATGGAAAATTAAATATAAAAAAATAATTTATTAATGCAAGTTTATTCTTTTAATTTATTAACTTAATTTGAGCCCAACTCATTTCAATCAATTCAGCCAACTAAATTAACTTAATTCTTTTGAGAATTAGATAGTCTTTTGATTTATTATATATAGATATAGTGATTGATATAATTAGACTCCTACACAAAAACATAATAAAAGAAGGTTAAAAAGACCTGCAACTAAGCAGTAAAAACAACTCCTCAAAAGTAAGAAAATGATGGAAAAGGTCAATTCAAACGTTTTGGCATTTGGGAAAGAAGTTGAATTGGCCATAAAAGTACCACTATTCCTTAGAATGGCAAATTAAGACAAAATATCATGAATGAGTCAAATCAAGAATATATATAATCGTTTATTTTCATTGGGGACAATAGAATTTCCATGTGTGAATGCCAAATCTGGAGGGGGACAACAAAAAGATCTGGCTTTCTATATATAATCGTTAATTTGCATTGGGCATATATATTACAGAGTTTGAAGTTGTGGTGTGAATGAGTAGAGTCGTCACCTACAAGGTCAGTCATGGATCATAAAAGTAAGTTGGTGATAACTTGGAGGCCAGCCCAGCCTAGCCCTAAATATCAATATTTCCGTTTGCAAACAACGGAAATATATATATATATATATATATATATATATATATATATATATATATATATATATATATTGAGAAATAATTCATAACAAGTACTTGTTATGAATTAAAAATAGACAAACATCATCTTTATCTTTCAATACTGAAACTAATGGCCGAGATTAAAACTAAAAAATTCACATCTGCTACTATTAGTAGCGGATGACGTACGTATTTATAATTTCTCAAGTCGCTAGAAAAAATATGCATGTAACTAGAAATAGTAGCGGCAAATTCTAAGTCCAATTCAATCCTATCATTTTGATATTATGATGGATGGCGTAAGTTGTGTTGCTAGAATAGTGTCCGTAACAACCGATTGCTACGGATGAGTTCTAATATATATATAGGGACTAATCCATTGTCAACGCTGAAAATTTAAGGTTATCTTTATAACAAATTGTGATCATTTAATTCCAGATCTATTGGTGAAATTAATCCCCAGTCCGCACTTTAGTTTAGGGACACCCGCACAATTAAAGAGCAGACGCAAAAATATCCAAAATACCCATTTGGAGAAGGAATAAGAAAATAGTAAAAGTACTGTCACTTTTTGAATTTCTCTCAACTAACCTTCCTCGGACAAACAATCCAACACCTTCGTCATAGAATTATTCGTCTTAATCCAACACCTATAACACATTGATCCCAGATTCTAGTTTTTGTTTACTCATAAAATTATTCGTCTTAATTAACTTCCTCAAATGAGATAGCGTCTCTACCACATATCATAGTAAACGGCTGAATGACACTTATGTCCCTCCAATTTATTACTCACTTTTAAAGTCGTTCTAAAAATTCATTTTTCGTCAGTTAGATCCTTAAAATGGTAAAAAAAAAAATTTGCGTTTGTGTTCCTCACACTCAATTTGACCCTAACCCGATCAATTTTGACTCAACTCGACCAGTTTGACCCAATCCCAAATTTTAATATTTTAAAATAAAATATTATTTTTTAAATAATTTTTAAAAAATAATTATATTTAATATTTTAAAATTAATTCTTATTTTAAATAATAATTAATTTTAATATTTTAAAATAAAATAATTAATTTAAAAATATTTATTTTTAATATTTTAAAAGAAAATAAATTTTTTTAAAAAAATATTAAAATAATAAATATATTTAATATTTTAAAATAAAATAGTTATTATTTTTAATAATCTAAAATAAAATATTATTTTTAAAATAATAATTATATTATATATTTTAAAATAAAATATTTTTTTAAAATAATTTGAAAATAATTAATATTTTTAATATTTTAAAATAATAATAATTTTTTATATTTAAAAAAAATATTAGTTTTAAAAAAGCATAAAAATAATTATTATTTTAAAGAAAAATATTAGAAATTTTATTTTTTTTAAAAACGAGTAAAGTTTCATAAAATATAGATTCAAAAAAGTTAAATAAGAAAATAAAATTTTATTTTTTTAAAAAAGTAGATTTTTTTTCATCTTTTATGAAAAACTTTATTTTTAGAAAAAAGAAGTTAATATCTTTGTCATTATTATATATATTCTTAATATTAGAATGTTTAAAAACAAAAACTAAAAATAGAAATTAAAATACAAAAAAAGTAAAAGATAAATAAAAAAACTAATTCATTTTTTTTAAAAGAAAACAAATTAAAGTGTCTAAAAATAATTATTATTTTTAGGAAAAAAATTTGGAATATTTTTCATTTTTTAAAAAAATGAGTAAAGTTTTATAAAATATATATTCAAAAAAATAAAACTTAATTTTCATAGAACAAAAATAATTTTTTTAAAGATGTGTAAATTTTTATAAAAATAAGATTTTAAAAAATTTAATGTACTTCTTTTTGAATCTATATTTTATGAAACCTTACTCATTTTTAAAAAAATAAAAGTTTCTAATATTTTTCCTTAAAATAATAATTATTTTTATAACTTTTTAAAAATAATATTTTATTTTAAATATAAAAAATATTAATCATATTAAAAAATATATTTTACTTTAAAATATTAAATTAAAGTATTATTTAATTTTTTAAAAATTTTGGTTTTTTTTTAAAATATTAAAAATAGTAATTATTTTAAAATTTTATTTTATATTAAAATATTAAATATAATTATTATTTTAAAAGTAATATTTTCTTTTAAAATATTTAAAAAATATTTTTAAAATATTTTTTTATTTTTTTATTTTAAAATATTAAAAATAATTATTTTATTATAAAATATTAAAAATTATTATTTTATTTTAAAATATTAAAAATTGGGGTTGGCTTAAATTGTGTTGGATTTAGTCAAATTTGGTCAAAATGGGTTAGGTTGGGGTCAAATTGGATAAGATGAACGAAAACGCCAAAAAAATATCACTCTAAGGACCTAACTGAAGAAAAATAAATTTTAGGGACGACTTTAAAGTGAGTGACAATTTGGAGGGAAAGAAGTGTCGTTCAGCCTCTCTAAAATGCTTATATGAAGGAAGTAATGAGATTAACAACAATAGGGCTTGATCTTCATCATCAATCTTAATATTAATATTCCGCAACTCAGTTACAATTGAATTAAACTTAGTGATATGAGATTTAATTTTAGTACATTCTGACACGTGTAAGGTGTAATGATATTGTTTAAGTTACAATTTATTGGTGAGGGAATTCGTCAAATAGAGAGACTCTAATTTTTTTTACAAATCAGCAGCTGTAGTTTTTCGCTAACATCTCCTGCAACACATCATTCAAAAGGCACAACTGAATTGCCGGAAGTGTTTTATCCATAGTTTTCCATTTTGACTCGGACATCTTGATAGTTTTTTTCGTCTCTCAATCCGTATCATGCATACATATCTACAGGCTTCACTAGCTTCCCTACAATGGTTTTCTTCATGAAGCTTTGCTGCGTTAACAACATTCATCCGAACTTGCCAAAAACTGTAACTAATATTCCCATCGAATTTGTCAATATCAAATTTCGTTGATGAAATCGAACTCAACGTCATAGTATAGATCGAAAATAACCAAACCCTTGATATCAACTTGTTATGACAAACACAATAAATCAACGCAGATAAATATAGTCAGTAACACAAGGTTTTATGTGAAAATTTAAATCGAAAAAAAATCACGGAGAAAAGCAGAAGAAAAAATCCACAAAATAAAAATATGAAGAATACAAGATAAAAAGAGAACTATGAGAATTATTAGAATATTTCTAAATATCTCTTCTCCAAAAATCTAACACCTATATTTATATGTCATAGAAAATTTCATAACTAAATAGGATATGAAATACTAAATTGAATATAACTGTATAAGAAAGATAACTTTCTTAAACTAAAAGGGATAGTAGATAATACTTAAATTCAAATTTATTAAGAATTCATGGCATGTCACAATAATATAAACACTTTGTGGTTTTGTTAGAACATCTTTGTCGCCTTTCGTTTGCGGAAAAAAGTTGATGATTTGATTTGATAACCATGAAAAGAAAGAAAGATGGTCCTGGTTGTTATATCAACATGCAAGATTGTGACCAATGATCCGTAATAGCTGTAGTAGCCAGTAGGTATATTTAATTTGGAATTAATGAAAACGCCAGTTAATTATGCATTGATATGTATTAAATTGATTGTCAATTAAGAACAAGATTTTAACATATATATATATATATATATATATATATATATATATATATAATATGCTTAATTGCTTGTTTAGGTTATTTACAATTAGGTAGGTGTAGCTTTCCTTAATTATATATATATATATATATATATATATAGGTAAGCATCCGTAGCAACCGGTTGCCAGGTGCACTGTTGAGCAACCTATTTTTTAGCCCTTGATCTGAATAATGAAAGGTCAAGATTGTTTTTTTTTCTCCCATCCGCTACAGGCTGTAGCGGCAGGCACTTTATATAAATGTGCATGTATTTGATATGGCAAGTTACTGTTCTGTCCCTCAGTAATTAATTAAGCTCCTGACGCACCAGCCTCCCACGGCAGGGCCCCACGACATGCCCAACTGACCTCTGTTGTTGATTGACATGACTGTTGGAGAGTGGTGTGTCATGTGCGTATAGTATTGGAAAGTATTATATTTGTTCAATTGATGTACGTGGTATTAAGTACTAAAATAAATGAGTCTTCCTACACCTAATTGAAGTAATAATAATACATAACTTTCTCCATTTCGTAATTTTTTTTATAAAAAATATGAGTCTTATTATTATTATTGTATTATAATATATTAATAAATGAGTCTTATATTAATATTATTTTTCTGTATTAATATTAATATAATACAAAAAATATATATTAATAATAATACAGAAAAATAATATATTAATATTACTGTATTATAATATATTAATATATTATTTTTCTGTATTATTATTAATATTATTTTTCTGTATTATATTAATATTACTGTATTATAATATATTAATAATATTATATTAATATATTATTTTTCTGTATTATTATTAATATTATTTTTCTGTATTATATTAATATTAATATTAATATTAATAATAATAATACAGAAAAATAATATTAATATAAGACTCATATATTAATATAGTATAATACAGTAATAATAATAAGACTCATATTTTTTATAAAAAAAATTACGAAATGGAGGAAGTTATGTATTATTATTACTTCAATTAGGTGTAAGAAGACTCATTTATTTTAGTACTTAATACCACGTACATCATTTGAACAAATATAATACTTTCCAATACTATACGCACATGATACACCACCTCCAACAGTCACGTCATGACACACCACCTCCAACAGTCACGTCAGTCAGCAGCAGAGGTCAGCTGGGCGGGTAATGGGGCCCTGCCGTGGGAGGCTGGTGCGGCAGGAGCTTAATTACTGAGGGGCAGAACAGTAACTTGCCATATCAAAAACATGCAAATTTATATAAAATGTCCTGCCGCTACAGCCTGTAGCGGCAGGGGAGGAAAAAAATAATCTTGACCTTTCATTATTCAGATCAAGGGCTAAAAAATAGGTTGCTCAACAGTGCACCTGGCAACCAGTTGCTACGAATGCTTACCCTATATATATATATATATATATTTATCCTTATTCGATCACCACAAAAAACATTAAGCATCGCACCAACATTTAGAGAGGTACCATCCATCCATCGTGCCGATCGAGTAATTGATAGCTCCCGTCCACTTATCAAAAGGTGATGCCCACTGATGATTTCTATATATATTTTTGCTAATTTGTCGATCATGGACTAGTAGTAGCTAGATTGATGGTACATTTCAAATACGACCTATATGTGGACAAAACGTGTAGGACATTCAGGGGTACACACACATTCACACACACAATTATATATATATAAAATTATATGTACACAGCTGTGTAATACACAGTCGATTATGACGACGGTTTTTTGGACTATAATCGTCGCCATAGCTATTTTGGATTGTGGCGACGGTTCATCCGTCGCCGTTAGGGGTGTAAACGGATATATACGGATTCAGATACAGTAGTATCCGTATCCGTTTATTTATGGATACCTTTAAACCGGATACGGATAATATCCGTTTTTTTTCGAATACGAATAATATCCGTTTTTTTTCGAATACGGATGCGGACGAATACGGATTTTTCGATTATCATTTATAGTCCTAACTATAACTAGGATAAAAAAATAATGAGTTTTAAAATATAATTTATTAATGAATGAATGTTAATTTATTTATTTTTAATAAATATTTAAATACAATAATCAATGTTCTTAATTACAATTCAAATAAGTTTTCATCATTTTTGAAATCTTAAATTTCAATACTACTTATTAATGTTTATTAATGTTTAGATGTCCAATATTGTAGTGTGTATGAATATTTATAATTTATAATTAGATTCAAAAATTTACATTAAATATTTAATTATTTTTTCTCAAATACTTGATTAAAATTTTAATAATATGTTTATGAGAACTTTTATTTATAATTTATCCTCAATACATATAGTTACAATTTACGTAGTTATAAAAAGTTTATTTTATTTCATTATATTTATAGAGAGTGCGAGTTATAATGTATATGTAACAACTGACAACTAGTTAATCCAACTTCATCCAAAATTTACTTTGGACTTGCTTTAAATATTTGGACTTCTAATTTTTAAATACTTGGGCAAATGAAAGTGATAAATACTCCCTTTATCCGAAAATTCATAAACGTGAATTAATTATTCAACCCCCTTCTAAATTAATTCAGACTTAACACATTTTAATAATAAAATTATATTGTTCATTGTTCCGTCTCCCAACATTGCAAGTAAGTTTTGAAAGTAAAAAACTTATAACAAGCTAATAACTATAGTTTTGTTCTTCTAGTATATAATTTTCTTGATAAATGATACATTTTAAATATTTTAACTTTATAATAGTAAAAATTTATTAACTATATTTAAATCAATTTATTTCAATTTATTAATATTAAAATAAAAGTGTTATTTCCTACTTTTTAGAAGTGAAATGATATATTTTTAAAATAATTTTCGTATGATGGTGAAAACTAATTATTATATAAAGAATGTCAGTTTTAAAAAAATTATTTTGCTTATTATATAATATATAAGTTATTTGGATACGAATTTCGGATACGGATCTGAATTCGGATATTCGCTATCCGTCGAATATATTTACGGTCGGATGTTAAACGAATACGAATACGCCTATATCCGTATTCGTATCCGTTTATTTGCGGATACCTTTAAACCGAATATGGATATATCCATTTTTTTTTCGAGTACGAATAATATCCGTTTTTTTTGAATACGGATGCGGACGAATACGAATTTTTCGGTTACCATTTACAGCCCTAGTCGCCGTAGCCCAGAATATCTATGGCGACGATTTTACAGGTAAAACCTGTTACTACAGCCCAAAAAATCGTCGCCATAGTCGACTGTGTACTACACAGCTGTGTACATACATTTTTTTCTTCTATATATATATATATATATATATATATATATATAAGCAGGGATGCAACTACATTAGGACTGGAGGGGGCCACGGCTACCCAAGGTTTGAAAAATTTATAAGGTTCACCCCAATGTTTGAAAATGTATCATTATTAAATTTATTATAATTGTAAGTTTGTATAATTGGAGCATAATATTGTATTTGTTATTCTAATTGAATGATACATTTATATCCAGGTAACCAACTTAAACCCTTATTTAATTTTTTTATTCTTTGTTTATTTTATGAAACTTGATATTTTAATTTTTAAAAGTTTAATGAGTGATCATAATATTGTATATGTTAATTCCAATTGCATATTCAATTTGTTTTCCGATAACCAACTAAAACCTTACTTATTTGATTGTAAATTTATGAAAATTTTATTATTAAAAAGTTCAATAAATGGTCCAATAATATTGATTAACTCATTCTTGTAATGTAGTTAATCGAATTTTTTATTTTTTGTTTTAGAATAATGGAAAATCACAAATTATTGATTCATTTTTCAAGAGAAAGCAATCAAATCATGTTGACACATCTCTGCTTACCTCTAAGCCTAATGTTCAAACATATCTGCTTATCTCTGAACAAAAACAACGTTCTCTAAAATCACTAAGAATTGAAGGCAAAGAATGAGATATTAATTATTTGAAACGTGATCTTGGAAAATATATTGAAATATGAAAATGTAGTGGTGTGATGAAGTTCGACGAGCTTACATCTATTACGGTCTATATCAATACATTCTTTTCGAGTACTATTTTTCTGAATGTATATTGTTGGTCTGATTTAGATGACACAATTAACGCGTAAGTATACGCGGCCAACGAGTAATAAAGTGTAAGTACAGATATCGTCCCACAGAGAATTAATGGATAAAAGACACCAAACCACTAGCACATAATCATCTCAGTCTTATTTAAACATATGGTAAAGAGAATGAATTAAAACTAAGTTAAACTAGGCAAGCAATTAACTTAAACTAATTAATTCTAGAGTTAAAATCAGATAATGAAGACAAGAGATTTCAATTTTCCCTAATGATTCGTCTAAATCGATATACTTCCAATTAGGTCAAATTAATAGTCAAGATAGTTAGCCGAGAACACGAAAGTGAGAGAAGGCCATTTTTCGATGCTCCTACTCCATATCATGTGCAATCCACAGATGATAGAACGCACTGTGAACACCCACATTATCTAAACCCCTATATGTCTATGGTGTTTACAAATAAATAGGGTTTAAGGTCAAGTCCTCTATTGACTACGGACGGCGCTTCGGTATATGTCTATCCTAAGCACAAATCATACAGCCAATGCCATATGAATGCACAATCACTCGCTACTACGATTAGATCTAAACCTACACTTTGTCTTTCAAGTCCACATAGGTTATCACAGTAATTGGTCGCGAATCAATTAAGCAATGCAAGCACGAATCAGTAATAGACAGTCATATAACAATCAAAGAGACAAGCATGGAAGCATATCGAAGTAAACTACTCAAAAGGTTCCATTGGAACCTCAAAATAAGCTTAAGCCATAAATAACTCAAGTATATTATCCACAAGATTCAATAACATCATCTAAATATACAATGTAATAGCAAAGAGAGATTAAGGATAGAGATTTCAAATCTTTCTCCAAGCTTGGACCCTTGATGTCATTCCTCTTGCTTCAATCTTTAATACAAATCAAACCCTAGAATCTAACTACTTTAAACAAATTTAACACTAATCTCTAACCTAATCTACTCCTAGACAAGGAATTGAAAGAGAAGGAAGAGGAAAAACTAGGGCTTAAGGCCAATACATGTATATATGATCCTTTCTAGCCACAAACGAGCCCCTTTATATCTCAATCAAAAGCCAAGTCCCATTCAATTGAAAAGTCAAGTCTGGCACAGCTGGGGACTGGCGCGGCCGCGCCCAAAATAGCCTAAAAAATCCGCGCGCCCGCGCCAAGAATTTTCTGCTGCAGAGTCCTCTGGTAAAACGGCCATAACTTTTGATCCGGGAGGAGTTATGAGGCCTGCCACCTGTCAACGGGAAGCTATCGAAGAGATCTACAACTTTCATTCTTTGAGCATTGAGAAATAATGGATGGATGAAGGCTGAAATTGAGCTCTAAGTGACAGCTGTGCATGAAAACTCAAAACCGTGAGGTTTGACGTCCGTTGGTATACGGAGCATAACTCTCGCCTCCGAACTCCGATTGGGATGATTCAAGATGTTCCGGAAAGCTTATAAGATGCTCTACAATATGAACCAAGTTCCAATCCAAGAACATGAAATGAACGTGAACCACCCAAACGATGTCTGGATTGCACTTCCTTCCCATTTTTGCTTCAAAGGCCATTCTTGCTCCTTTCGACCTCTAGACTCGTGGCATCACCTTCATTGCTTTCTCACCCATGCTATCTTCATGCTTTAAGCCCATTTCAGTGCTTTGCCCCATTTAGGCCATTTTTGGTCCTTTAACACTCAAATTGCACTCGGAGAGTTCCTAAACATGAAAACTGCAAAACACAGGAAAGACATATAAAAAGTACAGGATTACTTGAGTTTAAGCAACGAAACAAGCTGGTTACTATCCGAATAAGTGGTCATAAAACCACTTATCAAATACCCCCAAACTTAAATATTGCTTGCCCTCAAGCAACCAAAATAAAACTAAACACGAGATGCAATGCAATATATACAATATATGCAACCTACGCTATCATGAATGCAAATCCAGGTTCCAGTCAGTATTAAACTTACAAAGTAATGCCTCAGAAAATCACAAGATAATCAAACAGAAAAGCTACCCAAGACAAGATTATAACGCATATTCTTGCAAATCCAAAACTGTCAGCACTGATGTATTGTGCGTTGTGTGCCTAGCAACCATTAGATATGCATTCAGATAAATAAATCACATATTATGCTTCTTAGGGGAAAAACAAGCTTTAACTTAAGAAAAACAGTAAATCATATAAGTTCTAACTAAGACCATGTATTACTAGAGTTAAGAGTCAACATGGGGTTTTCATTAAGCTCTTATAACTCACGAGGGCGTATTTGCACTTTCCCGTATACACATTCGACTGTGCAATGCCTAGTCCTCTTAGGCTTTTCAATGATATCCATGTAGCGAGCTTTCGACCAACGACTCCCAGACCAGACGACCTTAGGGCGCTGGGTGTATAGACACCCCTAGGGCTTACTTGCTCGAATATCAAAGGCCACAGAACTCGACGTAGCCGAAGTGTCTATTCTATTTTTTCTTTTTCTGAATCTTTTCTTTTCTTTTCTTTTGTTTTCTTTTTCCAGGGGAGTGCGTCTTACGCTCCATCTCCCCACATATATCATGCATGTCCCCTGTTTCCCCCAAACTTAAGCTTTTAACAGTCTTAGTTATTATTATATGAGAACTGAAACTCTTTTATTAAAGCATAGTTTTTCCACCAGAAGACAAGTATGTAAACATTTAAACTTAGCATATCATGGTGTTTACTCTATCGTGCTTACTGGTTACACAGTATCTGACAGGTAAGGATTTACATATATGACCATGAAATCAGGCTTAAGTCTCAAATCAGTTCAACAATCAAGTGAATTCAGTTTCCTCATAGGTAACATACATAACTTGTAAGACCCCAACTTTTATGAATAAAGATTTAATTTTCTTTATATATTATTTCGAAACAGTAAGGTGTTGTTTTGATAAATACGAAAGTTATGGGTGAAATGTGCAAACATTTTTAAAATGAGCAAGTGGTTATAAAATATTCTTGTTGTCGGGGAATATTCGTTTGGTCGTGGAATATTCTTGTTGTCGGGGAATATTCGTACGACGGCGCAGCTATTTGTGGGCCCCCACAACGGAATAACTGTCGGATATAGAAAGCGACAGAAATAACTTTTTTACAAAATAACGGCGTGGTTGTTACCGTTAGTACTGTTGAAATACCCGGTGGTTAAAATACAGTGATACACGGTGTTGCATAGTAGCACACGGTATTGCACAGTATTTTGAATTATTGAGTCTTACGTGAGAAGCCATTACTCAATTATTGTTACAGTAATTACTGTTCAATATTTTATATTATTGACTCAATAATTGCTACGTTGATATTTTATATTATTGACTCAATAATTGTTACATTGATATTTTATTGACTCAATAATTGCTACGTTGCCATTTTATATGATTGATTCAATAATGGCTACAGTTGATATTTTGTAGTATTGATTCAATAATTGTCGTTGCACAGTATTTCACATTATCAACTCAATAATTCATATTATTTGAATAATATTATTAGATAGCATTATTGACAATGTCTAAGGAAGTTCTGTCTAGGAGGGGTTATTTAATTGCGCGCCAATAAGGAAAAGTCTTTATCGGAAGGCCCCCTCTGTCCTGGGAACGACCTGGTTGTTAATATTGTAGTTCTATAATATTATTGGTGAATAATTAATTATTGATTTATATGATAAGGAAATATTTATTTTGTGAATATTAAAGAAGGAATTGGCGCTGATGAGTTTTTATCAATATTTTGGTGTGAGAAATCATCTGTTTATGGATTTCGGATAATTTATGTTTGGAATTTGGAAAAATTTTCTTCTTCAAAGTTGTAGAGAATTAAATTTCCTATGAAAGGACATAGAATTTGTATTTTTCTGACAAAGGGGCTATTTGTTATGAATTATTGAAGTTTCAGAAAATATATATATTATAAAGGGTGGGACCCACTTTTGGTTGGAAAAAATGGCTGATGGCTTTTTGGTAGCAGCCGACGGCTGGAGGTTTTAAAAAAAATAATAATATTATTTTATTATTTTAGTCTCCTTTGGCATCCTAAGCTTTTCCTATAAATAGGGTGCTTAGGTTAGAATTAAAAATCACACCAGAATCAGAAGTTTTCTCTCTCTATAATATCGAGCGTATTTTTGTGAGTATTTCAATACTTTGAGTATTAGTATTCAGCGCAAATTTTCTTCGGTATTATATCCGATATTCCAGTCAGAGGTACTATCTTTTTGGAGGTAAGGGATGCTATTTTCTTTCGTAAATGATGTTATTCTTTTCAATATCATTATACAGAAATATTGTCATGAATTTTATGTTAAAATTCTTACTTTTTTCCGTCGGGGTTACTATTCACGTATACGGCACTATTCACGGAAAAACTAAATTTTCTTCTATTTGTCCAAATTGCTTGTTAAGGTTACTATCTTTGATTGTATCCAAGTTTTGAGCTCTATTCTTGAATTTTGCTCCATAATTGATTGTTACGAGGTATTTTTGAATTGGATATACTAAAATACGAATCCTTAGTATTTGTCTTTTATCTCACTGGATTCGTTTTTTTTAAATATTTTTCATCATCCTCAGTCCTAAAAGGTGATGTAACTGAATATCTTTGGCCTGTAGAGCAAAGATGAATGATTACTTGATGAATATCTTTGGCCTGTAGAGCAAAGATGAATGATTACCTAATGAATATCTTTGGCCTGTAGTGCAAAGATGACAGGTGTTGAGATGAATATGACCACTGATGATACAAATGAATATCTTTGGCCTGTAGTGCAAAGATGAATATTTGATTCGAGATGTATATTGATTGATGTTACAGGGATAAAATATTGATGATGGACTTTTAAATCATAGAAGATAGTAGACTTGATTCTCTGCTTAACTCTTCTAATGATTTGTTATTTTCGCTGCGAATATTGATCTAAGATTGGTTGTCCATTATATTTTATCTTATTTGTTGAAGACTAACGATAATTTGTTTCCCATTATCTTAGTCATAATATTCTTTACTGAGCTAGTTGAGCTCACCATTTTCATCTGTTGTCCTCTTCAGGAAATGAGAATGTTGCGGGAACTAGTCGGGGGACAGAGTGATGGTCCGAGTTAGAGCAGTAGTAGTCCTCACTATTTCTGATAAATAGTGTGATAATAATTGTAATGAGGACTTAGTTTGAATCTTAATATTTTCTACATATTTGTATTGAGACTCACAGTTGTGTGGTCGTATTTTGCACGACCGTATGATATAAAGTTTGTATTTGAATTCTGTACCATGTATTTGGCGACTCAGAATGGGTTGGGTTGAATGGACCTATTCTGGGGGCGTCACAGTTGGTATCAGAGTTTAGGGATATGATCTCTGGCGGAGATCGGGGAATAGAACTAGGAGGGGAGAGACGAGTAAATCCTTCGCTAGTGTGTCCTACCTAAGCTTATGTGGTATTTAATTGGTCAGACGGAGCATAGGGTTAATATGTGATATGTTGATTTGCTTAATTAACCCTTGTTTTATGGCAGTATTTGAGAATGGTAGCTGAGAACGTTAACAACGAAGTGAATGAGACTGTGGAGACACCTTTAATCGTTAACCAGGAGAACGTGCAACAGGAAGGCAATGTTCATCCTGAAAATAACGCTGGTCAGACGATAAACGATGAGATGTTTAGAAGTTTTTTGCAGTTTATGCAAAATCAGACGAGGGAGACTCGTGTGCAACATATAGGTGGCGATAATAACAACTCGCGAATTGTTACTGCCAAGCAGTTCAAAGAATTGGGACCACCAGAGTTTCTGGAAAAGCCAGATCCGATCAAGGCGGAGACGTGGATTAAACAAATTACCAAGATATTTGATGTCTTGGGATGCACGGAGGAACATAAAGTTCCATTCGCCACGTTTATGTTCCGTGGAGAGGCAGATTACTGGTGGGAATCTGTGAAACGTACCCAGCCTGCCGCACTCCAGATGTCTTGGGAAGTGTTCCAGAAATTATTTAATGACAAGTACTTTCCTGAAAGTATTCGTCATATGAAGGAAGTAGAGTTTATCCGACTGGAACAAAATAACATGACGGTATCTCAGTACGAGGCTAAGTTCACGGAGCTGTCCAGGTTTGCACCTCATTTGGTGGAGAATGAGGAACGTATGACGCGGATGTTTCTAAGAGGTTTGAAACCCGAAATACGTTAATACCTCATTTCTCATAAATTTTCTTTATATTCGGATGTAGTAAATAGGGCCCAGTTATTAGAACGAGATAATGATTATGTTCAACCGAGGGACCATAACCAAGGTCGTACCGGTGGCAGCAGTCATCGGAGCAATGACAACCAGCGAGGAGGAAAGTATGACAGAAGCGGTAACCACTCTGGTGGTTATCGTGGTCATGATAGTAGAAGAAGCGAATCTGGGGGAGATTTCAAGAAGAGAAGGTACAACAATGAGAACGTGAAGTCGTCGACATCAGCACCAGCATCAACTGTTTCGAGGGGAGGAGAACGACCACCGGTCGTATGCTTTAAATGCGGGAAAGAGGGACATATCAGCCCAAACTGCCCACAACAATTCAAAGGATGCTATAACTGTGGAAAAGAAGGACATATAGCTCGAGATTGTCCTGTTACGAAACCAAGTTCAGCGGGGGTGGTGATTCCAAAGGCGGTTGCAGACAAGTCAAAGTCGGAGATTCCTGGAAGAGCGTTTGTCGTGACAGCCCAAAACGCGAGGAATCCACACGACGTGATTACGGGTAAGCTGATCATAAACTCTTGCGAAGTTTATACCTTGTTAGATACCGGTGCTACCCATTCCTTTATTTCACCTGCTTGTGCTCAACGTTTGAACTTGACTTCTGATAAATTAGACTTTGACTTATCTGTTGAAACTCCGTTAGGAAAAACCTTTGTTACATCTACAGTTTACAAATCTTGCTTGATTCAGATTGGTACCCTTACCTTACCTGTTGATCTTATATCTTTGAAAATACTTGCATTTGACGTGATTTTAGGAATTGACTGGTTAACCACTTACCATGCCAAAATTGATTATTTTCGTAAGGTTGTTAGTTTTCATATTCCTAATCAACCTGTTGTACGAATTCAAACCACCAAACCACTAAAATCAGTCAATATCATTTCAAATCCCAAGGCTATTCGTTTATTGAAAAACGGATGTCAAGCTTTCTTAGCTCATGTCACTGATCTAAACCAGAATACATCAGATTTGAATGATATTTTCGTTGTTAATGAGTTTCCTGATGTATTTCCCGAAGAACTTCCCGGTCTACCCCCAGAACGTGAAGTTGAATTCTTTATTGACCTTGAGCCCGGTACAAAGCTCATTTCTAAAATCCCATATCGAATGGCTCCTATTGAACTTCAGGAGTTAAAGATCCAATTACAAGAATTGTTAGACATCGGTTTTATTCGTCCTAGTACGTCTCCTTGGGGCGCTCCTATTTTATTCGTAAAGAAGAAAGACGGGAGTATGCGACTTTGTATTGACTATCGGGAGTTGAACCATGTCACCATTAAGAATAGGTATCCGTTACCTCGTATTGATGACCTGTTTGACCAGTTGCAAGGAGCGCAATTCTTTTCAAAGATCGATCTTCGTTCTGGATATCATCAGTTGAAGATTAAAACTGAGGATATTCCAAAGACTGCTTTTAGAACACGGTACGGGCATTATGAGTTCTTAGTCATGTCTTTTGGATTGACTAATGCTCCTGCTGCTTTCATGGATATGATGAACCGTGTATTTAAGGAGTATTTAGATCAATTCGTTGTTGTCTTTATTGATGACATTCTCATCTATTCTAAAAGCCGTGAAGATCATGAACACCATTTGAAGTTAGTACTTCAAAAGCTTCGTGAGAACAAGCTATATGCTAAGCTGAAGAAATGCGAGTTTTGGCTTGAGGAAGTAGCATTCCTTGGGCACGTGGTATCGAAACGTGGAGTATCTGTGGACCCGACGAAGATTGAAGCAATACAAAGCTGGGAGCAACCTAAGTCGGTGACCGAAGTACGAAGCTTTCTGGGCTTAGCTGGTTATTATCGGAGATTCGTAGAAGAATTTTCTCAAATCGCTACTCCATTAACTCAGTTGACTCGGAAAGATAAGAAATTCGTTTGGAGAGAGGAATGCGAGAAGAGCTTCCAAGAGCTCAAGAGGAGACTTATTTCGGCACCTGTTCTGACAATACCATCTGGTTCGGATGGATTTGTTATTTACAGCGATGCTTCGGGCAAAGGGTTAGGATGTGTTCTCATGCAACATGGGAAAGTCATAGCCTATGCCTCGCGACAACTCAAAGAATATGAGAGGAATTATCCTACTCATGATCTAGAGTTGGCAGCAGTCGTTTTCGCGTTGAAGATCTGGAGACATTACTTGTACGGAGAGAAAGTGGAGATTTATACGGATCATAAGAGCCTTAAATATTTCTTCACTCAGAAGGAACTCAACATGCGGCAACGACGTTGGCTTGAGCTGTTGAAAGATTACGATCATACTATCCAATACCATCCTGGAAAAGCGAACGTGGTAGCTGACGCGTTGAGTAGAAGATCATATGTGGGAACGAGTGCGATGATGTCAAGTATACGCGTAGAACCAGCTTTGATTGATAAAGTTAAAGCTGCTCAAGCTACGGATGTGGAGCTGAATGAAGATGAAGAAGAAGGTGCAAGAAGGTGCAATTCCAGAAGCGAGAATCGATGAAGATGGAATACTTCGAGTCAACTCCAGACTTTGTGTTCCTAACGATTCTGACTTGAAGTATAGAATCATGATGGAGGCACACAACACACCGTTTGCAATCCATCCTGGGAGTACTAAAATGTATCGTGATCTTCGACATACATTTTGGTGGAGCAATATGAAGAGAGAGATCGCGGAGTTCATCTTCGAGATGTTTAACTTGTCAACGTGTAAAGGCGGAGCATCAAGTGCCGAAGGGTCCATTGCAACCACTGGAGATTCTGAAATGGAAGTGGGAACACATTACGATGGATTTCGTTACGGGTCTTCCCAAGATTTCTCAAGGCTTAGATGCGATTTGGGTTATTGTTGATAGATTAACCAAGTCTGCTCATTTCTTACCGATACGAGAGACTTATTCCCTTGAACGTCTTGCTCATATGTACGTGAATGAGATTGTGAGGTTGCATGGCATGCCAGTATCCATAGTTTCGGATCGTGATCCCAGATTTACTTCACGATTTTGGATCAGTTTGCAGAAAGCTATGGGCACGGACTTACGATTCAGTTCGGCTTATCATCCTCAAACAGACGGACAATCGGAAAGGACTATCCAAACTCTTGAAGATCTATTGAGATTCTGTGTTCTAGACTTCAAAGGGAGTTAGGATAAGTATTTACCATTGGTGGAATTCTCCTACAACAACAGTTATCAGGCAAGTATAGGCGTGGCTCCATTCGAGACATTGTATGGGAGAAAGTGTCGCTCTCCAGTATGTTGGAACGAGGTGGGTGAAACAACATTGTTGGGATCGGAGTTAGTACGTATGACTACAGAAAAGATCCAAATAATCCGACAACGTATACAAACAGCACAAGATCGACAAAAGAGTTATGCGGATCTTCATCGAAAGGACGTGAAATTTAATGTTGGAGACCATGTGTTATTATGTGTTGCTCCATGGAAGGGAGTTACGAGGTTTGGGAAGAGAGGAAAGCTCAACCCACGATTCATTGGTCCATTTGAGATTCTTGATCGAATAGGAAATGTGGCTTATAGACTCGCTTTACCTCCAAGCATGTCTCGTGTTCATAATGTGTTTCACATATCCGTGTTACGTAAATATGTGAAGGATCCAAACCGCATTATTGAGTTAGAACCAGACGAGATAGCCGAAGATTTAACGTACGAGGAGGTACCTGTCAAGATCTTGGATAGGAAGGAGCATGTCCTACGCTCGAAAACTATACCTCAAGTTAAAGTTTTGTGGAGAAACCATGCGATTGAGGAAATGACCTGGGAATTGGAATCGAAAAATGAAAGCGAGGTATCCTCACCTTTTCGACATACCAGGTACGTACGTCAATTTCGAGAACAAAATTTCATAAGGAGGGGAGGTTGTAAGACCCCAACTTTTATGAATAAAGATTTAATTTTCTTTATATATTATTTCGAAATAGTAAGGTGTTGTTTTGATAAATACGAAAGTTATGGGTGAAATGTGCAAATATTTTTAAAATGAGCAAGTGGTTATAAAATATTCTTGTTGTCGGGGAATATTCGTTTGGTCGTGGAATATTCTTGTTGTCGGGGAATATTCGTACGACGGCGCAGCTATTTGTGGGCCCCCACAACGGAATAACTGTCGGATATAGAAAGCGACAGAAATAACTTTTTTACAAAATAACGGCGTGGTTGTTACCGTTAGTACTGTTGAAATACCCGGTGGTTAAAATACAGTGATACACGGTGTTGCATAGTAGCACACGATATTGCACAGTATTTTGAATTATTGAGTCTTACGTGAGAAGCCATTACTCAATTATTGTTACAGTAATTACTGTTCAATATTTTATATTATTGACTCAATAATTGCTACGTTGATATTTTATATTATTGACTCAATAATTGTTACATTGATATTTTATTGACTCAATAATTGCTACGTTGCCATTTTATATGATTGATTCAATAATGGCTACAGTTGATATTTTGTAGTATTGATTCAATAATTGTCGTTGCACAGTATTTCACATTATCAACTCAATAATTCATATTATTTGAATAATATTATTAGATAGCATTATTGACAATGTCTAAGGAAGTTCTGTCTAGGATGGGTTATTTAATTGCGCGCCAATAAGGAAAAGTCTTTATCGGAAGGCCCCCTCTGTCCTGGGAACGACCTGGTTGTTAATATTGTAGTTCTATAATATTATTGGTGAATAATTAATTATTGATTTATATGATAAGGAAATATTTATTTTGTGAATATTAAAGAAGGAATTGGCGCTGATGAGTTTTTATCAATATTTTGGTGTGAGAAATCATCTGTTTATGGATTTCGGATAATTTATGTTTGGAATTTGGAAAAACTTTTCTTCTTCAAAGTTGTAGAGAATTAAATTTCCTATGAAAGGACATAGAATTTGTATTTTTCTGACAAAGGGGCTATTTGTTATGAATTATTGAAGTTTCAGAAAATATATATATTATAAAGGGTGGGACCCACTTTTGGTTGGAAAAAATGGCTGATGGCTTTTTGGTAGCAGCCGGCGGCTGGAGGTTTTAAAAAAAATAATAATATTATTTTATTATTTTAGTCTCCTTTGGCATCCTAAGCTTTTCCTATAAATAGGGTGCTTAGGTTAGAATTAAAAATCACACCAGAATCAGAAGTTTTCTCTCTCTATAATATCGAGCGTATTTTTGTGAGTATTTCAATACTTTGAGTATTAGTATTCAGCGCAAATTTTCTTCGGTATTATATCCGATATTCCAGTCAGAGGTACTATCTTTTTGGAGGTAAGGGATGCTATTTTCTTTCGTAAATGATGTTATTCTTTTCAATATCATTATACAGAAATATTGTCATGAATTTTATGTTAAAATTCTTACTTTTTCCGTCGGGGTTACTATTCACGTATACGGCACTATTCACGGAAAAACTAAATTTTCTTCTATTTGTCCAAATTGCTTGTTAAGGTTACTATCTTTGATTGTATCCAAGTTTTGAGCTCTATTCTTGAATTTTGCTCCATAATTGATTGTTACGAGGTATTTTTGAATTGGATATACTAAAATACGAATCCTTAGTCTTTGTCTTTTATCTCACTGGATTCGTTTTTTTTAAATATTTTTCATCATCCTCAGTCCTAAAAGGTGATGTAACTGAATATCTTTGGCCTGTAGAGCAAAGATGAATGATTACTTGATGAATATCTTTGGCCTGTAGAGCAAAGATGAATGATTACCTAATGCATATCTTTGGCCTGTAGTGCAAAGATGACAGGTGTTGAGATGAATATGACCACTGATGATACAAATGAATATCTTTGGCCTGTAGTGCAAAGATGAATATTTGATTCGAGATGTATATTGATTGATGTTACAGGGATAAAATATTGATGATGGACTTTTAAATCATAGAAGATAGTAGACTTGATTCTCTGCTTAACTCTTCTAATGATTTGTTATTTCCGCTGCGAATATTGATCTAAGATTGGTTGTCCATTATATTTTATCTTATTTGTTGAAGACTAACGATAATTTGTTTCCCATTATCTTAGTCATAATATTCTTTACTGAGCTAGTTGAGCTCACCCTTTTCATCTGTTGTCCTCTTCAGGAAATGAGAATGTTGCGGGAACTAGTCGGGGGACAGAGTGATGGTCCGAGTTAGAGCAGTAGTAGTCCTCACTATTTCTGATAAATAGTGTGATAATAATTGTAATGAGGACTTAGTTTGAATCTTAATATTTTCTACATATTTGTATTGAGACTCACAGTTGTGTGGTCGTATTTTGCACGACCGTATGATATAAAGTTTGTATTTGAATTCTGTACCATGTATTTGGCGACTCAGAATGGGTTGGGTTGAATGGACCTATTCTGGGGGCGTCACATAACTAACCAACTGAAAACTGGATTCATGCAGTATGCTCTAACACAGAATGCAAAAACAAAAGAAAATTTTTAAAATTTTCACAAATTTTAACTATTTACAACCTATATGCACTAAATAAACAAACACAATATGCAATATGAATGCAACTACCCTATATGCAAAATAAAGCCAATACCCCCAAACTTAAACTATTCAATGTCCTCATTGAAGGTAAAGGTAAAAAGAAACTCCCCTATTTGGCTTCTAATGCTGCATGAAATGAAGTGGCATCCTCTCAGAAGTTTCCCCGTCTCTCTCTGCTCTTGGCAAAATAAACCCCGCTCAGCACTGTATTCAACGAACCAATCCAACTCCAAATCAATCTTGCTCTGCTAGAGATCCCACACTCAATATCTCAATTGATCAGGTTGAGAGGATGAGGTGGATGAGAATTGGTACTTTGGATTGAGGAGGTAGGAGGTTTTCAAAACTAAGGCTTGTAGTGGGGGGGAATTGCATAAAATGGAAGAGATGGGGGATTGCATTAAGGAACTGAGGGTTTGGGATTATAGGGACTGAGGCTTGGGGGCTGGTGATAATTGATATGAATTGGTGCCCCCCAAAATCTGCAAGATTTTTCCCAAGTCAGGCCCAGTCTGCATGTGGCGCAGCCGGGCGTGGTAATGCCTTGAATTGGGCGTGGCCGCGCGGGCTGCCAAATTTTTGTTTCTGCAGAATTTTTCCTATGCACTTGGTTGGCCCTTTAGTTTGGCTTCTTGCAGCATGCATTAATCCTGAGAAGGACATATAACCTTTATTAAGCCCTCATACACTATCAAAAGTATATTATCTATTTACATCAAGAGAATGAACATGGAAAGATATATGCATTTAAATTCCCAAAAATTCTCTAAGTGCGTATAAGCAATGCAAGTGCATCAAAAATATGCGATAAGCTTTTTAATCCCAAAAATTATACGCATTCATGCCTAAAACCAAAAATGTAGGCAATGAATTCCTAATTGCTAAAGTATGTAAAAACTTTAAACTAAATATTAACTAATAAGAATTAAACGAGGGGGAGGGAAATGTGATAGAAAGCATGTAAATGGAGAATTAAACAAAGTGATAGAGAGAGGGATGATGGGAAGTAGGTAATGGAGAATTAAACAAAGAGAGAGAAATGATGGGGTGCCTCCCATCTAGCGCTTGATTTATAGTCCTCTAGCTCGACTGTGTCTGCTCACTGCTACCCAACTCCCCGACGATAGTGGAGAACCCCTCCATCCATCAGAATAGCTGTGTGACTTTGGCGGCTTCCCAGTAGGAGCGGATGCAGATTTAAACTACCTAGCATTGGATAAGTAAAAGAATTCCCCATCCTGAAGGTTGGGGAGCTAGGCAAGGGTTCCGTTGTGTAGGTGAAATGATCGAGGCATGAAGGTATAGACCACACAACGGACTCTTCTTCTATTCTCTTTTCTTCTGACCACCATGGTTTGAAGCTCACGGACTCTCTCATGTCATCGAGATTCGTATCTATAATGTGGCTTCCAAGGGGGCAAGGGTGTGCAAACTTGACTGGCTTGTTCTCCGAAGGCTGAGAAGGCTCTTAGGGGATTTTCACTGTTGGTTCACATTCATACTCCATATCCTCAATTGGCTCCTCTACATCCATTGCCTTAAGCTCATCTAGTTGCAAGTGCACTTCCGGCTCTTCATCAGTCTCTGCATCCATATCATAGCACCAATCTTTCTGAGGGTCATAACTCACGGTTTCAGTCATTGGAGGCACAAAATCTTGCACTGTTGTCTCTTGTTCAAATGTCTCCTCCTTCCTTAATGCCATGCTAATCTGCTCTACCAATATCTGAAGATCCTCAATCGATTGCTCTTGCTCAATCAAGGTCTCCTCTGTCGATGCTATGGAATTCCCCCACATAATTTCCAATCCTTCATTTTCTGTTTCAGCCTTGGACTCCCTGTATTGAGGCTCATTTGTAGAAGCATAGTTGATTGGGGCCATCTGATATTGAAAATTTTGGTTTGATGGTTCCTGGCTCCCAAACAACTCCTCTTGGTTTTCTGAGCTTTCATACATGAAGTCCATTGTTGACTGTTCTCCTTGTAAACATGGGGATTGATAAGTCGATTCGGGTGCACAATTTGGACTTGGCTTGCATTGTTCTTGATAGCTCACAGTATGGGTCTGCCCTTGCTCATCCTCTATCATTAAGGCCCTACTAATTTGCTCTGCCCAGTTCTGGATATTCTTGACTGACTTCTGTTGCTCAATCAAGATGTCCTTCAGTGATATGTCACCTCCTTCCTCCAAGCTTGCATTTTCTGTGTCACCCTCAAAATTGTGTTGAGGCTCATAAACTGGAGTCTAGAATGTGCATTCTGGGGCGTAAACGGGATTTAGATCCCAATATTGGTCTTAATAATAGTCTGATGAAGGGTCTGCTGAAGGGTCTGGGTGATACCCCCAATCTGCCTGATAAGCGGGATACGGCTCGGAGTAGGAATAACCACCCCCATACTGCTCTTGGCCATAACTGATAGGCTCCTGATGGCTCGTGTAGCTCCCAGCACCGTAGTCATAGGTCACTGCCGTCTCTCGATTCTGCTGAGCTGAGACAGTATCCAGCTTCCTCGAGAGAACCTCTAGCTGTGCTGAAAGTGTTATAATTGGGTTGACGCCATCAGTGTATGCTTCCCTTGGTTGCTCTTGCCTTGTACCATTCCATGGATAGAAATTTAAGTCCATTGTACCTGAAAAGAGAATTTGAGAAGAGAATTAAACAAAATAAAAAAAATGTTTAAAGTAAGACTAATCTGATTGAAACTAATGTTGGCAAACAGTTATTCAATTAAGTTTCCTGGCAACGGCGTCAAAAACTTGTTGGTCTGATTTGGATGACACAATTAACGCGCTAGTATACGCGGCCAACGAGTAATAAAGTGTAAGTACAGATATCGTCCCACAGAGAATTAATGGATAAAAGACACCAAACCACTAGCACATAATCATCTCAGTCTTATTTAAACGGATGGTAAAGAGAATGAATTAAAATGAAGTTAAACTAGGCAAGCAATTAACTTAAACTAATTAATTCTAGAGTTAAAATCAGATAATGAAGACAAGAGATTTCAATTTTCCCTAATGATTCGTCTAAATCGACATACTTCCAATTAGGTCAAATTAATAGTCAAGATAGTTAACCGAGAACACGAACGTGAGAGAATGCCATCTTTCGATGCACCTACTCCATATCACGTGCAATCCACAGATGATAGAACGCATGTGAACACCCACATTATCTAAACCCCTATATGTCTATGGTGTTTACAAATAAATAGGGTTTAAGGTCAAGTCCTCTATTGACTACGGACGGCGCTTCGGTATATGTCTATCCTAAGCACAAATCATACATCTAATGCCATATGAATGCACAATCACCCGCTACTACGATTAGATCTAAACCTACACTTTGTCTTTCAAGTCCACATAGGTTATCACAGTAATTGGTCCGCGAATCAATTAAGCAATGCAAGCACGAATCGTAATAGACAGTCATATAACAATCAAAGAGACAAGCATGGAAGCATATCAAAGTAAACTACTCAAAAGGTTCCATTGGAACCTCAAAACAAGCTTAAGCAATAAATAACTCAATTATATTATCCACAAGATTCAATAACATCATCTAAATATACAATGTAATAGCAAAGAGATTAAGGATAGAGATTTCAAATCTTTCTCCAAGCTTGGACCCTTGATGTCATTCCTCTTGCTTCAATCTTCAATACAAATCAAACCCTAGAATATAACTATTTTAAACTAATCTAACACTAATCTCTAACCTAATCTACTCCTAGACAAGAAATTGAAAGAGAAGGAAGAGGAAAAACTAGGGTTTAAGGCCAATACATGTATATATGATCCTTTCTTGCCACAAACGAGCCTCCTTATATCCCAATCAAAAGCCAAGCCCCGTTCAATTGAAAAGTCAAGTCTGGCACAGCTGGAGACTGGAGCGGCCGCGCCCAAAATAGCCTAGAAAATCCGCGCGCCCGCTCTAAGGATTTTCTGCTGCAGAGTCTTCTGGTAAAACGGCCATAACTTTTGATCCGGAAGGAGTTACGAGGCCTGCCACCTGTCAAATTGAAGCTATCGAAGAGCTCTACAACTTTCATTCTTTGAGAATTGAGAAATAATGGATGGATGAAGGCTGAAATTGAGCTCCAAGTGACAAGCTGTGCATGAAAACTCAAAACCGTGAGGTTTGACGTCCGTTGGTATACGGGGCATAACTCTCGCCTCCGAACTCCGATTGGGATGAGTCAAGATGTTTCAAAAAGCTTATAAGATGCTCTACAATATGAACCAAGTTCCAATCCAAGAACATGAAATGAACGTGAACCACCCAAACGATGTCCGGATTGCACTTCCTTCCCATTTTTGCTTCAAAGGCCATTCTTGCTCCTTTCGGCCTCTAGACTCGTGGCATCACCTTCATTGCTTCCTCACCCATGCTATCTTCATGCTTTAAGCCCATTTCAGTGCTTTTCCCCATTTAGGCCATTTTTGGTCCTTTAACACTCAAATTGCACTCGGAGAGTTCCTAAACATGAAAACTGCAAAACACAGGAAAGACATATAAAAAGCACAGGATTACTTGAGTTTAAGCAACGAAACAAGCTGGTTACTATCCGAATAAGTGGTTATAAAACCACTTATCATATATTACATTGTTAAAAAAATTCTTAGCCCTCCCTAAATACAAATTTTGGTTTCGTCCCTGTATATCAGAAACCATTTTCTCATAGGATATGGATATCCCTCCGTTTTAAGAATATTAATATATTTATTATGATTTTCATCCTGATATATGTACTATGATTGGTTTGTGTAGGATATGTACCTCTGATTATATATATTAATATTCTTTTTAAAAAATAAACAGTCTGAAAATTCAATAATAAAGAAAAATATTAAATCATTCATTTTAAGAGCGGGGAAGTATATATCATTCATTTTTCTCATTAAAATTTTTAACATATAGTAAAGAAAATATTAAAAAAATAACAAATTGAAAGTGTGTGTCGTCATTGTAGAGAAATATTAACATACTAGGGTTAACCCGTACCTCCGGCACTATGAATACTCGTGTAATTATTTAATACCTAAAGATGAATCTAAATGAAAAATATGAGTTGACAATGTGAAAAGAGTATATATTTGATAAAAATTAGAAAATGTCGTAATTAATTGTTGTAAATAAGAAAATTTCTAATCAAGATAGACATCCCACCCAAAAAGTAAATAAGTCAAGAATTTTGTCACAAATTGTATCTACATGCTCATTATTTACTTGTCCATCAAAATTCGCTACATGCTCATTATTTACCTAAAATATTAAATTGACAGCTCCAATATCTACATGCTCATTATTTACTTGTCCATCAAAATTCTCTACCTGCTCATTATTTACCTAAAACATTAAATTGACAGCACCAATATAAATATAGTCTCCTGCCAATTAAGCTGAGATCTAAACCTACCTATGAGAAAACAAACCACCAGAAGCATGAAAACATGTAGATACAAAACCATGCCCTCACATCTCAACTGAAATTCGAATTCAAAACTAAAAAAAGTTCTGCTCCAAATTCAATTCCTAAGCATGAATACATGCTCCCAGAAGCAACCCAAATAGATATAAAAGAAGAAATCACAGCACAGCTAGGCATATCAAAGCTCTGGTTTACTTTCAATAATTTAGCCAAAAACAAAACAAATGAAAACACCTAATACACTTACTTTAGCAAACCCATAACCAACAAAGTTAGCAAATTAGTTTACGAAAAATAAGATATTTACTGCTCCATACAAACCTGCATACCTTTTATCAAAAAGAGAACTTGGACATTCTAGAAATTGCATTAATCATGTCAAATAAACAAACAAAGCTCTGAATGCCTGATCAACCATAATAAACAGCATCCAAATGTACCCAAAAAAATGATTTTACAACAATCTATTTTCCAATTATCTACCAAAAAATATTATCACTTTTAATAAACTATATATGTTCTTAAAAATACATATAATAACATTTTCCTTGTAGATCTGTCAAGCTCTACCATGTCTTCGGTACATAAACCTTTGAAAAGAAAGACTATCCATCGGCAACGTCCACGGTCCAACAAACATTGTTTGTAACAAAAATTTGTTATTTATAAGAGAAAGCAAAATGTTAGTAGTATCGCAAGAAATAAACAATTGACACGTGATTACTTGAATACGATTTAAGAATTATAAAATACGCGGGTTAACTGTTCTCCATCCTCGACTTGTTGAATGAACACGTTTCCATTCAATAGCAATATCATCCCAAGACTGCAAAAATTGAAATGAATCGTTTAGTTATATGTCTCGCCATAGCATAAATACACTTAATATTTATTTTTTGTTTTTAGTTAGCTGTCTCGCCATAGCATAAATCTTTTCAACTATGGTGTATTTCAAATCAAGTGTATTTCAATATAGTGTTCTAAAATCTAAAATAAGTTAACATATCTAGTTCAAAATGGTGTTAACTCAGCTCATATACCTCAAGAGCCCAACTCTTAGTCCTAAACCAAATATCTGAATTAACATTTGAACCAAGTAATAACAAATGCCATCAAAACCCAAATATAAATTCAAGTATCCACGTCTATGAGGATTGAAAAAACCATAGCAGTCTGATACAAATTACAACTAATTGATTATAGCACTTATATCCTGAGATGGAATCAACTAAATTGGAAATCAATTACTAAAACTTTCAAAACCGTTAAAAAATCGTCACTTTCGTTCTTTTCTTAATAATCAACTTTATTTCTTCTTAAATTAAAGAGACATAAACTTCATTCAAATCTTATTTTAACTTAAGATTAACTCTCCCAATAAAACACAATAGGTCCAAAAACAGAGAAGTCTAGTACAGCTAATATTATCCCAAAAAAGAGCATCACCAACAAAACAAAAACTGAAAATTCAAATCGATCAAATTGAAAGATTTTAATAAAAAGAAGAAAACCCATTAGATCTATAAACGATTTCGTACATAAAACACAGAAACTAAAATCAAATCAATACATCATAAGCTTATCGAACAAAACAGATTCAGATAAACGTATAACTAAAATAGAAACATTTACACAAAAAAACAAATAATTTGAAAGAGAGAAAAGAGATTAGGTTTGATAGACACCTTAGATGAGAGATAAGGGTTGGAGAGAGAAAGAAAGACTGAATTAATATTTATTTTTTGTTTTTAGTTAGGTGGCTCGCCATAGCATAAATCTTTTCAACTATGGTGTATTTCAAATCAAGTGTATTTCAATATGGTGTTCTAAAATTTAAAATAAGTTAACATATCTAGTTCAATATGGTGTTAACTCAGCTTATATACCTCAAGAGCCCAACTCTTAGTCCTAAACCTAATATCTGAATTAACATTTGAACCAAGTAATAACAAATGCCATCAAAACCCAAATATAAATTCAAATATCTGTCGGGATTTCGGCACATAAACGCAGCGAAAATTAAAATTTTTCGAAACCTTAAAACAGGATCCATGCAAAAAATATATTAATTCAGAGGTTTAGATTTGTTTTACCGATTATTCAATCCTGAACGGAGATGATGAAAATTCTGAAACTGCATCGAATCTTCAACGCAATCCAAAGGAACTGCGTCTCTACGGTATCCACATGAACGTCCCGCGAATCGTCACAAGATCTGCAGCAAGCAAAAGTGCGGTACTAGCCGCCAAGGATCTGGACTTTCTCAATTTTTCTCTCTAGTCTCTCTCTAAGAGCGGCTAGGGTTTTTGATAATAATGAATACCCTAAAAACTACTGATATATCATATATATATATATAGCAGTTAAAGAAATTAACCAAAATCTAATCCAATTAAAAAAATAAAATTCGAATTTATATATATATATATATATATATATATATATATATATATATATTATATCTTAATTAAGTCTTACTTAATTAATATACATATATATACAAATTATCCTATTAATTTAAATTCTTAATTTAAATACTATCAATCATATTGATATATTTAAATTATTATAATTTAAATTAATTCCCTTTTAATTACGTTCTAAGTGTGTGACCCTATAGGTTATTATTATGTTGGCAATAATTTTAAAATTATATTATAAAATTATAAACAGTGAGCGGCATCTAGTAATGCATCACTGTGACGCCCCCAAATTTCAGGACCGTCACGGGGTCTCTCGAATTCAGTTCATCATGTGCTCATGGTAATACATCACAATAATAATAACTAAATATCACACAATCACAGCGAAAAATCTATTCTAGAATAATTTACAATGATTTATTATAATTATTCTCCCGAGTCTCGTAACCTACAGTACTTAATAGATTACATAATAATATCAATGAACGACTTATTACATAATCTAACTTAAGCTTAAACATAATCAAATCCAGTCTTACTAGATCATCTTAATACAATATTAAAATATTTAAAACATAATAGAGACAAGCTAGTTGGTAGCCCTGCCCTTGCCCTTATCAACGCCCGAAGGTTCGCCCTGCTCTGCCTTAACTGAAATATTTTAGGAAAAGCAAGAATGAGCACAAATTGCTCAGCAAGTAATATACAATAAGGGTTTGTAATATAGTTCTTAATTCTCGAAAGGGTATAACAAAGTTTGATAGTTCAAGGATAACAAGAATATCAACAGTTTTCAATAATAGTTGCTAAGGACAGAATAATATCAATGTGATTCAATAATAAATCAATTCAAGATTTCAAGATAACTGAATACTGAGCAGTCACTAAGGACTATGAACTTCTACTAGAATTAACAATAATAAACTGAAAATCCAACAAAAACAGGTACAACAGGTAATCAGCCTAAAGCACCATCGTTATGCATAACAATCAATCATACTCAAGTGTGCACGTCGGTTCTCCGACAATTATATATTCCCTTCAAAGAAGGTTGTTCTTCTCAGTCAAATACAAGATCCCGCACTAATCAATTGGTTTTGGGTCGCTTTTCAATAACATAAGTCTAGCCGAATCAAATGGCATAGATACTTTCACAATATTCAAGAACAATACTAAGTTCAACATGAATAATAGCTTTAATGAAATAAGAGTTCAAGCATGCTAATTCAATTCAAACGATTAAGTAGGAAACTAGTTCGCAATATACAAAGATAGAATACTTGTATCCAAAGAGATAAGGTTTAGATACTCGCTTACGATATCCGTTGAATAAAGTAATGCAAGGGTTTAGGATACTTGCCTTAAGCGTAGTTTATCCTCGATAAGTAAATCAACACTTTCGAATCCCTATCGTAATATAGTTATGTGTATAAGATATTCATTAGTCATACAGTTTAACATTATACTTTATCTTATTCATACAGTCAACATATAAGTTAGTCTTCAATCTTACTATACCGTCATATATCACTTATAGTACTATATCACTTCATGACTCTAGATTGACATAACTTACATTATCTTTTATCCTTAAAGTTCCTCTTTTCGGGTTAAACAAGTTTACATATCGCCATTATCACATAAGATCACAACGAATAGCAAACATACTCTTTTTAGCATGTTATAACATTATTATAAATTAATCGTCAAATCGACTTCAAGTATCAATATATGATATCACATAACATATATGCATATTAAAGAGTCTCTCCATGTTTGTTCAACCTTTCCAATTTCAATCATACATGCTATAGTTCTAAATCATGGTTTCTTACGACTTAAGGCCATGCAACGTTATGAGTTCTCGTAAGTCATCATGCTTGTCGTGTAAACATGTGAAGTGATCATATAACTTGATTTAGGCATGCTTGCAAGTAGTTATATCATATACATGTTACAGCTTAGTTCATGCTTCACTTGTGCCTAACTTGCTTTCATGGCTTCTATCATGGTAGATATGTATGTTTGATACATTAGTGAGGTTAAAGGGTACTATCCAATCATGTCCAAAATTATCAGAATTTAAAACTCCATGTAATATGTTAAGTGCACATTCAAAAATTCATACTTTTATTAGTACTAATAAGGCATAGCATGTCCATGTTACATTATTAAACACGTATACACAAGTCATCATGTCCTTCATGTAATTTTAAACCATACTAATATATATCAAAAGTCAGAATATAGATATGATACATACGTATCAAAGTTTACTTTAAGAACCATAAGTTCAATTTCAAACTACAAGTCCTTTCGTTAATCATTCATGCGAACATAATGAAACATGCTCATTTTAGTTCTACGTACCTATATATGTAGGTTACTCATACTATTATGCTTTATCTAAGTCACCTTAACATCCTAGCATTAACAGTTTATAGCAAAAATTAGTAGTCTGTCTGCAGAGGCTAGCGCAGCTGCGCCGTGTCCAGTCCATACCAGTGAACTTCCTGCTTCGGCAGGACTTAGGCCAAATGCCAACTTTCTTTCACGAAAACAGTTTTAAACAGCCATATTGTAATTCCAACATATATATAAGTCCATATAACAACTTAACAACCACTTCCCAATCCAATTACAATCTAGTATGACATAACCAAGAATTTAAATATTATCAGAAAACAAAAATCAAGAACAAGGAAAGAGGGATTATACCTCTGCTAAATGCAAAATGAATGTGCTGCTATCTCACTCCTTCCTCAACTGATATATGCTTACTTTCTATTCTCTCTTACTTATGAATTCTCAGCAATTGAAATGAGAGAAGAAGAGCCATTATTTATAGAAGAACCAATATCCAGACAATGCATTCTCCCATTAATTCAAACCAATGAACTGAAGATTTGTATGTTGGTTAAGGAAGAGTAGGTAATTAGTTGGTGAATTACACTATTTTGCCCACTCCCTTGTTCATCATTTGCTAGAGAACTATGGAGGTTTGCTGATTTTGATGAATATAGGAGAGTAGGATAGCTTGAGTATATTACGTGAAGGAGAATGACTATCATTAAGGGACAAAGCCATATACTCAGCATTCTAGTAACACTACACTTAAATTATTATACATACATAACATAATTCCTACTCTTATGTTGTATAATATATACCTATTGTCTATACATAGGTTACAACTTAATGTCACAATATAAATTTAAATAAGTAATACTTCAATGTAGTGAACGTAATTTGTATGCCTATAATCCATGTACAATTTTATCATACTGGTATAATTTAATTGGATGTTATCTCATTACATTATCTCATGTATTATTAAATTGTTCACCATATATTCATGATGTCTCACTTTATTAAAACTAATAGTTTACAATATGTTCATGATATATTATACAATGTATACCCACATATTTATTGTCACACAAGCATAAACATGTAGCTTATATATTCTAATCAATCTTAATACATGGTCTCTATGTGTAGTTATATTCCATATACTTTATATATTCAAGTATTGCACATTTGCACATATCAATTAATATAATCTTATTATATTAATAACTTACTTATTTGTCAAATAAATAAATTATTTATCTCATTGATTAATTAACGATAATATTAATTAATCAATTCCTCATTGATTATTAATTTTCATAATAATCGATTAACACTTATATGATTAAATATCACATTAAATGAATATAAATCTTATTATCTTATAGACACGTTGCTCATTATTATTTTATATTTCTTGCAAAAATAATAATCACATATTATTAATCAATCACAGTTAATATTCCACAATAATTAATTATTCTATGATGACAATTAATTAATATTCTACAATTAATATAGATTAATTGTTTGCTTAAATTAATATAATCATTCTTATATTACGTCACTGTGCCACACAAGGCTATCAATGAGTTTATCGCAAACTCCATCAATTTCTCAATTATTATAATTATTCAATTTTATATAATTGAATTAATTCATCTCATAACACAAAATTATTTATATTCAAATAACTTCTCATTTCCATTAAAGTATTTATTTAATAATATTAGAAATTCTCGGGTATTACAATCACTGCTACCCAAATAATAATAAGATCGGTGATTCGATACAATATTTTCGTGACCAATGTTTCAATGTAATTTAATCATTTTAACCTTGACATCCTAGATTAAACTCGAGGCATGGAATATGTCATCCTCTTCATAATTTAATCTGAGTTTTCTTGATCGATGAATAGACTATTTAAAACAAATCACTATTTGAGCATGGCCATGCATTTCATAATCCTACTCAATCAAGAGGCCTATGGATATCACCCCTAATATATAGGAGAGTTAAATTCCATCTAGATCACTCATATTCCTCACACGATTCATGATGTACCCAATAATCACCTTTATTGTCCACCCTATTAAAGGTAACCTTTGATGATATCAAAGTACATAAATTCCCATGTAGTAATATAGTGATTTCTGGTCGGAGGATCATTACATCATTGTTACTATGAGAATTGCTTATGATACTTTGCATAATGCTCCACGTAAAATTCTCATGGTGGGTCTGTCCAGTACATTGTTCTCTAACATATACCTATGCATTGACTCAATATCTCATATATTTATGACCAATGAGATTTGGACATCAGTCAATCGACATACTAGTCTCAATGTATCATTGTTGTCCCATTAACAATGACATTCGACTAGGAACATTTAAGAGTAATGATACTAATTATAATTATATGATCTCATGTTCAAGTCACATACTTGAAGCCATATAATTTGTATCACTATTCTAAGGACTTTTATTATGTTAACATTTATATAACGCAGTAAATAAAATCATAATAAAATAATTTATTTATTCAATCAAATATAATATCAAAAATATTAAGTAATTACATCAAAGAATTGGGCTCTAGGGCATAAACTCTAACAGTATCCACGTCTATGAGGATTGGAAAAACCATAGCAGTCTGATACAAAATACAACTAATCGATTATAGCACTTATATCCTGAGATGGAATCAACTAAATTGAAATTAATTACTAAAACTTTCAAAACCGTTAAAAAATAGATATCTAAGTGTAAAGATAAGAAGTCGCAGTGTTTTTTTAAGAAAAAAATAATATTTTCTATTTATTCGGATTAGGGTGCATATATTCAGTTTGCTTGGTTTTGTATTTCACACGCAAGCGCTGTGCAATATGCATTACTCGCCACTTTCTGTTTATTGTCTTTTACATTGAGGAAGTGCAATTTCGTAAAGGATATTATTATTGAAACCCTAAAAAGATGTATAATTATAAACCTAAGAAGGCATAGTGTCGTTAATAAATTAGGTTCAAATATTTTGTTTATATGGCTTTGTGTAACAAATCTTTGTAACTACTAACGTAAATGTTTGGAATATTGTATACTTACCATATGCAAATTAGGAGCTTGATTTTCTTTTTCTTTTCCTTTTTGATTCTCCTTCCCTTTTTCTTTTGCTCGAAATTTTCTTTGATAGTGTATAAATATAAGATGTTTTGTCTTGAAAAATTAAATATGAGCTTCAGAAAAGAAAAAGTAATCTTATCTTGCCTTACGCATAATCTTCAATTCAAATTCTTCTCGAATGACAATGTCAATATTTTTTTTCCAGTAATGTTCTCTCTATTAAGGAAAGGAAAAAAGAAGGTTAAATCTAGAAAATATAAAAAAAGAACTATTAAAAAGCAAGTTTGCTATAAAAGAAGAAAATAATTTTACCGTGCATTGCAAATGATAATCCTCCTGTCCTAAATTGAAAGACACGTTAGAAATTGCAAAAAGGAATAGTAATTGTTCAATTTTTATTAAGACTGAAAAAGGAACTTACATATCCAAACACGGTATAAGAAAGTTGTCCCGTCGACAGGGTGACCACATGATTCATATTCACCATTGAAAAAATGTATTAGTGTGAAACGAATCAAATGTTAACCATAGGGTGGAAAACCACAACATGAATTGTTAAGGGTATATTTGTCCAAATAAAAAACAATTGCCCTATCCCCTCAGTTTTTGTCCATTTATTATCACCTAACTTTTTATGTTTATAATTAACTATTTTGGTTAGTTCTGTTTTTCCCCAACTGCAAGTCTGAAACTGTTGAAATTGCTTCTTTTTTTATGTTTATAATTGTCTACTTCGGTTAATTCTGTTTTTCCCCATCTGCAAGTCTGAAACTGTTGAAATTGTTTGATTAAGTTTATGTCTTATAACCTTTTTTTAATAATAATTTCCTTGTCATCTATGATTTGTTGTCTGTTTTATTCTCTTATTGATATTATTGTGATTGTGATGGTAATTGTTATGCAAGTCCTAATCAATTTCAGTATCTACCCTGACAAATTTGCTAATATGAATATCCCATATCATTCCATGAGTCGATTGTTCTTCAATTTTCTTGCAAATATTTTTATAGTTATAGTTATATCACTCTCACTACCCTCTGATGCAAAGAAGTTACCTGCTCATGGTAGAATTATACAACAATTAACATTACATTACATTCACAAACAATAATGTAATTTCCAACTATGTAAAGTGCTTCAGGATGGAAAATATACCTTAAGAGCACCAAAAACGCGATTACCAGTAGTTGTCCTAATAAGACCAACATCGAGGAGAGCACGGAATGGCCGCCTGTTTTCAGCTAGCTCCACTGAAAAATCCTCCAGTTGCCTTGAAAATATAAAGCAAATGATTCTTATTGTGCAGATATGTTTGGAAAGCCCTGAATAAACTACAATATTTGATATTATTATTAAAAAGTGAATCAGTGTTAACTGTTACCTCTACGTTGCCTTCATAGTCATCATCCATCTCAAGCTTTTTCAAAACACGGCGGGCCAAGAGAAGTCCAACGCAGTAAGCTGACAGATCATGCAGACCGCAAGAGATAATAAGTAGGAAACGAAAAAACAACACTTAAGCAGATAGAAAAAGTATGGTGAGAATGTTTTATGATACCTGCAGCATAATTTGTGAGGCCTACTTCGATCCCATAATTAGGCAACTCATAAGAATACGCTGCTGCAAGTACCATATCTCCAGCAATGCTAGCAGATACAATTTGGGTAATAATATCCTTGTTTGTCTAGCACAAAACATTAAGGTTGAATTTGTATAATAATCAAATAAAATAGTTACTAATGAAAGCAACCCCAAAGAAATACCCCTTTCCTGTTGAAACCAATTCAGATGCTGCTAAATTTTTAAAATTTGTCTAAGAGTAATACTTCTCAATTCAATAAATGAATATAGTTCATGAATGACCTTTTAATCCCAAAGCAAAAGAAAATATGTACAAAATGATGGATTGTGTAGAATGATACTGGAGCTTAATAAGTCTCAAAGATTCTCAAAGAAGACATTTAATAGTATTAGAGAAAGAAAGAGATATGGTCCAAAATGTATAACTGAAAATACAGAACACGAAAGGATACAAATCGCACAACGAAACGATACTTGGGAGTGTTGTACTTGTTCTAATCCTGGTTAATCAAACGAATCCTGGCCTAATAATCTGTCTTCCCCTCTGTAGAGATTTTACAAATTAGAAAATTTCTAATCAAGATAGACATCCCACCAAAAATGTAAAGTCAAGAATTTTGCCACAAATTGTATCTACATGCTCATTATTTACTTGTCCATCAAAATTCGCTACATGCTCATTATTTACCTAAATCATTAAATTGACATCTCCAATATTTACATGTTCATTATTTACTTGTCCATCAAAATTCTCTACATGCTCATTATTTACCTAAAATATTAAATTGACAGCACCAATATGAATAAAGTCTCTACATGCTCATTATTTACCTAAATGTAGCTATATTCCAAATTGGTCTGGTAAATGTATTCTATCTTATAACGTACTGCTATGATTGAAACGTGTAGTAATTGTGGTGTAACTTAACAACATAGAATTAATTTTCATGCACTGTCTTGCACTACTGATATTGTATCACTACATTAATGAATTATCTGTATCGATAACACTACCTTATTTTAATAGGATGTGATATGAATCATGATCCTAAAACCCGCTAATGTATGGTTACACTCCTTAGAGCAAATATTTACTCAACCTATAAACTACCCAACAAAAAAATAGCCAGTTACATTGAAAATCATCATATACTTCGTCCCAAGCAGCAATGACACTATCCAAAAAATAAGAAAAAATAAAGTAGAAATTTAAAACCAAAAAAAGAAGGGAAAAGTGAATTTTGATTCAGAGAAAACCATATAACAGACGGAAACTACATAGTTCTTCAGATTGACATACCTTTCAATCTCCTGAGACATCTTATTTAGATTCCTTGTAGCCCCTTCAAGTGTCTGCCTCCTTACACTGACACTTAGGGCCTCAATACACACATTGTCAATATTGTGGGCCTCATCAAACACCACAACAGACTCTCTTTGCATCTCCTTCGATATTATCCCAGCAACCTTGGGATCAAGCAGATACTGGTAACTATAAAACCACCACATTAGCAAATTGGACCATATGACGTGCTAAAAAGTATGGGCACCATCCTCTCTCTTTCCCAAATGATCTCAGATCCTACAAGTTTTGCAATTATTTATAACTTAAGAATAACTTTGGCAATAAACAAAGTGAGTGTTCATGCCTTGAATTTTAACTATATGTTGTTCATAAATTTAACATACAAAAATATATGAGACTAACTGAACATTTGTGCCATGATAATGGATTTAATGAAGTTTGCAATCATACAAAGGCAGAAAATCAAAATATGTAATTTATAAGAAAACATATTGGAGTAAAGGATTGAAAAGAAAAATATGTTCATACTCTCTTGGAAGTTGGAACTAATTTAGGTTCCTGTTGCAATAAAGATTAAAAGTTGGACAAATATTTTACACAACCCGCAATCTATGAACTCTTCTCTCCGATTGCACAACACAGCATCCGAGATGATCATTTCTTAAACAAGAAAAATAGGGCTACTTATATTTAAACACAATTTTAACAGCTGGGTATACTAAAGCATACAAAATTAGTTGAACTACCGTGCATTTTCCAATAAATAATGAAAGTATGAATTATCAAAACAAAAGAAAATATCATACCAGACTGGAAAAATTGCTAAAAAAGGAGCAACTAAAATTGATTAAAATCAACCCCTTTTACATACATACTCATTTGAGCTTTCAAATTATATTGCAATTAAAGACTAAAACTTGCGGAACATACATCAAAATCCCATTTTTTGGCTAGCTTTGACAAAATCTCTGCAATAAAAATATATTAAAACTTGCTAAATATTTCAATCAAACCTGCAATGTATAAACTCTGGGAGGCAAAACCGCATCTGAACCCGCCTTTTCGTATTTCTCAAAAAAGGAGCAACTGGGAACATTAGGGGTTTCAACAGCGGAAGCCCTAACCCTGCATCCATCGAATCTCGATTCTTCGCAGAAACCACAGAAGGATTTATGCACAAATTCTTGCGAGAAGAAAGGCCCAGATCCAACATTCGGGCCGACGGACCTATGTGCTGTAGCTGGTACTTGTGCAATAGCCTGAGTTCTGCTGGTACAGTGCGAGTGCAGTAGATTAGTTTAACTGGATTGGAGGGTTTGGAGAGAGAGTAGCTGGTGATGAGAGAGAGTAGGACAATGGTTTTTCCGATGCCAGTGGGCATTTCGAGGAGAGAGTGGCCTTTGGCATCTAGGGCACGCTTCAGTTCTTCGATTCAACAACAAAAATCCAAAACAAAATTACCCGTGAGGAAATGTGAGGTACTTAGTCATAGGCACAGTAATAATATTCCGGCGAGCATTGGTCACCGAATTCTGAACGACGGCAATAACCTCCATGGCCTTTCCAACTCCAACACCCACTTGTCCAATTTTATCCCCTACAACCACAATTTCCCTAAAATGTAATTGTTTCCCTCCTTTGACCACTTTTGTTACCCTTCTCACCTGAATCACTCTTTCGTCAAACCCATCCCTTACCTTCTCTTTCTTCACCTTTCCCAATGCCCCTGTCTTCTTCACCTTCGAATCCATTACATTAATGTCATTCCCCAATACTGAGACTCCACTATAGGCCGGGCCGTAGAGTTCTTCATAGACGGCGGCGATTTCGTCTGCAGATTCCGGCAGGCCGTCGTCGAAAGAGGGCGGCGGGACGAAGTCTTCTGGGGCTTCCGGTGGGTCGAAAGTAATGATTGCATCTGGGTCAAAATTGTCGAAGAAAATGGTATCGGAGTCGGAGGCGGTGGGCTCTGGCTCTTGCTCTTGCTCTTGAGCTCGAAGAGGTTTGAGTTTTGTGGAGAGGAGAAGGGGTGAAAACGAAAGGTTAGAAGAGGAGATAGAAGACAAATGGTTGGGGTTGAGGAGAGAGAAACGATGTGGAAGGGTGTGGAGAGAGAGAGGGAAGAGAATTTAGAGAGGGCAGTTGCAGAGACAGCCATGGTGGTGACCGGTGAGGAAGAAAATGAAGAGGGAAAGAAAAGATTACTGGAATTGGGAAGATAGGAATATGAGTGGCCTTTGGCATCTAGGGCAATATGAGTATTGTTCTTCGATTTGAGAAGACCACTTAAGAAGACCGACTTTACCTTGTGGTATAAGATAAAGCTAACGAAAATATCTTTAAAGGTTTAAATTTATCACAACTTTGGACGGTCGGGATCTTTTACTAGCTGAGCGGAAATTTTTTTTTTTTTAAAAACACTTGTGTTTTATTAGATAGATTGACTAAATAATATATAAAAATGATTCAAAATCAAACCATGGTTCCTAGTTTAGGAGTGAGGGAGGGAGTATATCATTCATAGCATAAAAAATCGATTTTTTATGTTATAGCGACAGAAAAAATCGTCGCTATAACTGGTTCGTTCTTAATCCGCTCCTTCCAATTCGTTGGAGAAGCGTACTGTATACGGAATCCTTCAGAAGCGAACTGGAGGGAGCGAACTAAGAGTGAACCGGCTATAACGACGGTTTTTTCCGTCGCTATAGCATAAAAAACCGGCTTTTTATGCTATAGCGACGAAAAAAACCGTCGCTATAGCCGGTTCGCTCTTAGTCCGCTCCTTTCAGTTCGCTGGAGAAGCGGACTATATATATATATATATATATATATAAAATAATGCACTAATGCTTCCTAATGCAAGCAAGCAAGCTAGGATGCATATGGGTTTTTCTAAATGTTACAGTTGAGAGAGAAATTTCCTTTTTATGTTTTACTACTGTTGTTGCCTGTTGGGACTTGGGATCTTTTATATATATATATATATATATATATATATATATATATATATATATATATTATATTAAAATGTGTAGAGGAAGAGGAGTGACTCGTGCTATTTCAGAATTTGGTTGTATTTTTTATAGGTGTTCTATATGTCTGTATATTCTCTTATATGTGATGATACATATAGAGATTTTGTAAGTTTTGGAAGTTTGTAATTCTTATGTGGCCTAGTCCTAAATTATGGATTCGCCGCTATATATAATTTTGATTTTTAAACTATACTAAGTAGAAATTAGCCTGCTGAAGGAGTGGGCACGGACCTGTCATGGGTTTTGACGATTGGGCTTTGGGTTAAATCTAGGGCTCATCATATAGTATTAATTGAAATAAACTTTCAAGGTAGCATGCTCCAAAACCAATTATCTCTCTATATGTAAAATGTATCTTCAGCTTTTATAACCCTTTTTTTTGTGTATTAATTGAGTCGCACCTTATATATCCTTAAAATTTTACTTAATTTGTGTTGATATACTCTTTATTTTGTATTGATAAATGAATATCATACGCGGCGACTGATATTTATTTATCTATCATTACAAAATAATAAAAGAATAAAAGTTAAACTAAGTAGACTCATTTTGTCCTATGATTTGGTCTTTGTATTGATAAACAAGTAATAGAAATATGTTTAAAAAAATCTAACTAAAACTTAATGTTTACAACCCAAACAAACTATATAAAAATAACTATAATTGTTTAAATTGAACAAAAATAACTAAAATTTCAAAGTTTTATTTATGCTTTCTCTAATAATCAAAAAATAATTTGAATTTTATAATTTGTTTGTATTCCCTTTACAATTAATTTTTTATTTTGTTTAATATTCCATCGCAATATTTTTGCTGAGAAACTTGTCTCATAAACGTAATTGTTATAAATTTTAGGACAATATATATAATTCATAGTCAATAAGTTTGTTTTGTTTTTTGGTTTCTTTCACTAACTTTTTTTGACGAGTGTATCAAGAATTTATGGTGAGTATGTAGAAAATCAAGAATTTATTGTAAAAAAATTATTTTTGCATATTGTTCAAGATACACATGGGTAATTATTTGATCCTGCATATAATTAAATCCCTTATTAATTCAAAAGGTGTCATACGCATCTTGGTAAATTAATGAACTATCTCAAAATGCCTTGGTTCTCAAGAGCTAATTATTAATGAGCCATGTATCCCCATCCACGTAATATGTGCCAACAAATGGTTTAGCCTCTTCGTCCGTAAGGACCCGCGCCCAACTCACTCTTCCACTTAAGTTGGCTCCTGGTCCACTGCACTTGTACTCTCCATAGTACACCCTCCTGCAATTTAATCCCCACAAAAATGTAAGAACACGTTGAAACTAGCTTGTTTGATTTATTCTCTCTTTCTTTTCTAACGGAACTATATATTCCACTAATATTAATTAGTTAACAAAAGAGAAAGTAATAGCAGTATTATTATTATTTTCATTGCAATCTTGGTACAAAAGCATAATAAATTTGATCGTCTACACCCAAATAATCGAACCCTTGAATCATAATGCAAGAATTACCGTTAGGCCAGAACCATACGACTAAATGAGAATCTATTTTAACATAATAATGCATTGAACTTACACGTCGCCACTTTGTTTGCCCACTCACTCCATCCTTGGGGAAGAACAATGTTTTCCATAAATGAGTAAGAGAAGACAACCCTGGAATAGTCACCCCATGCTCTTCCTAGATAAACCTGCCCACTCCCTGTTACCTTACTATCCTTGAACGAAAATCCACTTAGCATCGACAAATTATTCCGCTTTTGAGCTGTGAGAGAGGCCACTTTCTTGGCTGTTGACTTCAATTCACAGTTGTGCATATGCATATAATTAATTAATTAGCTAGCTAATATATATGTATGTGCATGTATAGTGTTTTGTAGTCTTTATTGGAATATTCTATATTTGGATCAAAGATCTAGATCATATATAGATTTTTATTGCGATTTCAAGGATGTGTTTGGAACTCGAAAAACACGAGGAACAAAAGAAGAAAAAAAAGAGAGGAGAAAGAATGAAATTCAAAAAATTACGAAGCTTTATATATATATATATATATGGATAATATAGGTACGTTGATCACCCCTTGGACGAAATGTATCGATCCCTATAACATAATTGTAATTGTAATAGCATAGGATTAAAATTTGTAGAAAAAATAAAACTGACCTCATAAAGAGATCTACCATAGCCAAAGATGAAATCAACGGAGCCTTGGATGACGCAATTGTTGAAATAGTGGAGGCCCTTGTGACCATAAAGGGCGTCTTGACTCCCATAGAAACTAGAGTTATAAAATGCAGCTTTAGTCCCTGAAATCCGAAGCGCCACCGCTTGTTCTCCTTTTGATCCGATTTCATGTGGAGCTGTGTTCTGCAAGCATAAAATCTCATCATATTCATTTTAAAAATAACTTATGCATGCCTTAATAATTTCATCCACCGGGTTTTTGGGGAAGTCTCTATTAATTATGGACAACAGACCATCCATATCATTATAAGTAATTTATAGGTTAAATTTGTTTAAGGAGGAACCCATTCTACGAGTATAATTATTATTTAGTAGTAGTATATATATTAAGCGAGCAATTAATTTCAATCCTAGGGTTTAGGGAAAGACCTAGGTGAAGGGTCGGGGGTGGAGCTTGGAAGTATGTACGTACGTAGGAGTTTATGTTACTAGCTAGTAGGAGTATTTTAGTAAGTTCATATATCTTTGATATATTATAGAAAATGTTAACCAATACAATAAAAAATTATAGAATTCATCAATGCAACATTTTTCTAAAACCAATACAATTAATAACAAGCTATAGAGACTTCACCCTAATTATTCGGATCTTGAATATGTGATCATACATAGTAAAGTGAGAGTTCTTATCATCTTTAGTCTCATGCATAAAGGGTTTATTTGTTTTTTGGTGAATTGTCAAACCATACATGCCATTAATTCTATCTAAAGTCCGTGAACCTACACGTACTGTTTTGATCCTATAAAAGATCGATGGCAATATTTTGTTGCGTTCGTTTACTGGAATTTTCTGATCAGCGGCAATTGAATCTCAATGTCTGCCTTGTCGACTACGTAAGTGGTGGTAAAGAAAGAATAACTAACTGCCAAGGCAGGCGTGGAGGATGATAATTTTATTTTATATAGCAACTTGGCAAAATGAAGGCAGTCACTCATCCATTAGCTTTTGTCATCATATTGACGACGCTAGCTAAATTCTATATATGGTCTTCAAAAATTGAATAAATTTATCATCATCCCTCCAATTCGGCAATTATTCCCCCTCCCCATCCCCCTTTTATATATAGCAAGTAGTACACTAGTACCAAACACCTAATATCATCATGCCATGATCATAATTTCATTATCAAGTAATTAGTCATTAATTATTACTCTAAGAAACTACTAAAAGAGAATTAAAGGATATATATATACAATACTTAATACTAGTACTTACCTCGAATTTTATAATATTGATGGCCATAAAATAATTAGCATCAACGGCAACGGTGGCACTTTGGAACGTCTTTAAAGTCTTACCATCTCTTCCACCGACCGATGACGCCGTGTCATTCCCAGTGATAGTTGGTGGATCACTTGCAATATTTCCTAAAAATGTTATGAAATTCATATTTCTAGGGATATTTATCTTTTCCCTAGATTTTTAAACTAGTATTATTTAGCTAGGTCTTGCGTTAATCTCTCAAAATGTACCCGAAAAAGGAATTTATTCATAAATTCAAAACCATATATATATTGTACGTATATATATATATCTTAAATTTGAGATCGGACATACCTATAAACACCTGGTCCTATATCAAGTATGACTCGTCGAGTGTTATACAATGGAATGGTAGCAAGAGCTTCTTTAATGGTCTTGAAATTTCCTGTCCCAAATTGATTGACACTGATTAACACTTTATTCATCTCTGCATATCTTAGTTTAGGATCAAGAACTTTCATTCCATGAATCACAGACCACCTTGCAGGTGCTTGCTTAATCATGGATTCTGTTCGCAAAGCTGCTTTTTCCTTCTTCTTCAAGTAATGATCTTTGTTCCATGAGATCCATTTTTTGTAGTCTTTTTCTGTCTCTGAATTAATAGCTGAACACATATGAAATAGGGAGAGGGGGAAGAAGAAGAAGAGTATAAGACGGAAATACTTTATTGCAGCTATAGAATATTATTATTATTATTATTATATTATTATTATTGTGGCAACAGTACTGCGCGATGTTGCATGATATATATATATATATGAAATGGAGAGGATGACAGTCTCATCTCATATATATACTTACGGAAATACCATTAATTGTTAGTCCACTGCTCCATCCACCTACCAAAAGGAAGTGATATATATATATATATATATATATATATATATATATATATATATATATATTATAGGTCTTCGTCTGACATGCGGAACCTGCAATATAAATGTATATATGTGAGAGTTATGTGATAGAATTTATGTTATAATAGTGTTGGGCCGTAAATATTTTGGGCCGGTCAATTTTTATTCATTATGGGCTTTCCGGGTCAGACCCATTTTTACTGTTGGAGTATTGGGCTACTATCCAAAAGATCATTTAGATAAACTCTAGATTGAAGCTGGTAGTGGATGACAGGTGGCAGTTTATAGACTAAAGATTACCCCTAATCTGTGAGATTAGCAGGCGGCTGATTGAGGTGATGGGCCCAGCCGTCTTAAGCCACCTTCATTAATGAGGAGTTGACATAATGTTGACTGGGGGAAAAGCAAGTAGAAAAAAGCCTGCATGCAGCCAATTGACGAAGACATCGGGGGAAAACATGCAAAGGTGATGAGACAATAAAAGGGAAAAAGGCACTACACAGACGGGGTAAGAAATATATTTTTTTTCTCAGAACACTAGAGCACACGACCTCCATTGTTAGACCATTTTCTCTCAAAATCTGTACTCATTCTCACACCGGAGCGATCCCCGGCGGCCCAAAACCGTCGAGATCCGGTGCTGACGTGTTCATTGTGCAGGACAAAGAGTGCTTTTCGTGATTGAGGCGCGTGACGAGATTGTGGCGTTAACATTGGCGCTAGAAGGAGGGGATTTAGTGTTTCTGGTTTTCAATCACAACGTACTGAACAACTTACCTTGGAAGCTATGGTAAAAAGTAAGACGATCACGGCTGAAGGACAACCAACGGATGCCAGCTCTTCTTTGCAAAGAATTTCGGTGAAAGACAGATTAGGACCCTCAAAAAGCGTTCATGATAGACTTGGGTCACAGAAGGTTCTGAAAGATTCTCAGGCTAGAGACCATGGGGATGCCAAGAGGAAGTTATTTTCTACTGCTAGCAAGGGTTCCGATAACGATCGGAAAAAGATGATGGACACACCACTTAAGGCCCAGCATCGAGAAGGCCATACGGACAAGATGTCTATCTTGGCAAAGAAGGCTCAAGAAACCGACACGGCTTTGAAAGCCCTTCTGCAACAGAGGGAGGAGATTTCTAAACAGATGATTCTTATGGCTGAGAAAAAAGACGAAGCTTTCAGTTACACTCGACCGGAGAGATGGAGTAGATCACATGGTCGTAGGGCAAGGAAGAATGATTATACCAGTCGAGATGACGTTGAGTCTTATAGTCGTTCTCCTGACAGGAGACCAAGTATGTTACAAGAATATTCTCCCAGAATTTCGAAAAGGGCACCTCGTAGTAAATATCATAGAGAAAGTAGAAGAGATGAACGACGAAGTCGATCAAGGAGTCATTCCTTAGAAAGTCCAAAGGGGGTACACCATACAGGGAGTTCATGGTCCAGCCGAAGCACGAGACGAAGTCCTTCGGCGCCGTTTAAAACAGATGAAAGAGACCGGATTAGACATAATAAAGCGAAATCTCCGGAGGAGAAAGCTACTTCTTCGCCCGGGATGGTGGAAGACCTATCAAAAGAAGTGAGAGAGCTTCGAAAGCAGCTAACGGAGATTCAACAAGGAAAAAAGGCTTCGGATAAAAAGGCGTCCCCCTTTTCATCTGAAATTCTTAAAGAGAAGGCGGATCCCAGCAAAAAGTTACCTCATATGGAAAGTTATGACGGTTCTGGAGATCCGTTTGACCATAGTCAGGCATTTGATAGATTGATGGATTACTACGACTATTCGGATTCAGCTAAATGTCAGACATTCGGGTTAACCTTAAGAAAAGATGCAAGGCAATGGATGGGGACTCTGGCTTCGGATTCGATTACGTCATGGGAAGATTTGTGTGACAAATTCCACGCTCGCTTTGGGAGCAATAAGAGAAGAGGAAGACCCACGGGGTCGTTGGCCCAAGTAAGGCAATATCCGAGTGAGACTCTGGGGCAGTATGTGAAGAGATTTCAAGAAGCTGTAGGGCAGATTTCAGATCTTAATGATCTTCAGGCGGTGGGGTTATTCCAGAATGGCTTAGATCTGGTGAAATCGGAAAAATTAGTAAAGAAGCTGATGTTCAAACATCCGAAGAGTCTGGCCGAAGCGTTTGAAAAGGCCGAAGGTTTCATCGTGGTGGAAGAGGCAATGGCTAGCTTGAAACAAAGCTCTTCGAAAAAGTAAAGGAGAAAGACAGGGAAAAGCCTGGCATTAATCAGAGAAGAAATAATGCAGGCGACGATCGATCCGAAGGTAATCAGAAAAGGTATAATAGTAACTGGATACCAGGGGAGATCGTCCACCCATTCCAACTCAAAAAGTGAACAAGGTGTACACACAACTTAACACGGATCGGGCCACCATTTTGGAACACATTAAAAACCAACCGTACTTCGAAGCGCCCAAAAACAACCTTCGACCGGGGTCTGGAGATCCTGCCTTATATTGTAATTACCACCGGGCGGTTGGGCATGATACAAATTCCTGCTGGAGTTTGAAGGAATTTATTGAGAGAAAAGTTCAAAGTGGTACCTTGATGCATTATGTAACAGGTCGGGAACGACAAAGGAATCAACCGGAGAATAAGAGTTGGCTCAAGTTGCCCAGCCCGTTCAACCAGTGCCAAACCAGGCGGTGCGGCATGTCGTGGATGTGATATCTGGGGGGAACACAGGAAAGGTTGCAGGTAAGAAGAGACGAGGGTATCTGGACTCTGTGATGTCTTTGGCAGATAAGCCAACGAAGGTCGAAAGGGCATATCCGGGTTCCATAATTTCCTTTACAGATGAGGACTTCCCTACGGAACCTATCGAACCACATGAAGGAGCCTTGATAATCACGGCCCAAGTAGGTTCTGTGGATATGAAAAGGATGATGATTGACAATGGCTCTTCGGTGGATATATTGTATGCTCATGCTTACCACCGAATGCCTGCGGATGGCCAGAAGATGGAATCGGGCAGGAGGCCCCTCTGTATGGTTTCAGCAACGATCCCGTCAAGGTAGCAGGGACCATCGAGCTGCCAGTCATCTTCGGGACAGTTCCCCAACAGGTTCAAATCCTTTGTAAATTTTATGTTGTACATGTTGATTCTGCCTACAACGCTATTTTGGGGAGACCTACTTTGACAGCTCTACAGGCGGTTACTTCAATACCCCACTTTAAAATTAAGTTTCCTACATCCCACGGAGTTGGCGAAGTGGCTGGAGATCTAGACTTAGCAAGGAGGTGCTATCGGAATGCTCTAATCACTTCGGGGGTAGGGATCAGTAAACTGAAGCATACAATGGCCATTGAGGTGGAACCATTTACAGAAAGCGGAACCGAACCTTTAGTCGTGCCCGTTGAGGATACCGAAGAGATCGAGTTGATTCCGGGGAAGAAAGAGAAAACAGTGAAAATCAGTTCGGGACTTCCAGAACCTTTTCGAACAAGCCTGCTGAAGTTGCTTCGGTGCTATGCCGATGTCTTTGCTTGGATCCCCAGTGACATGCCGGGAGTAAGTCGAAAAGTAGCGGAGCACAGATTGCAAGTGGATCCAACTAAGAAGCCAGTTAGACAGAAGAGGAGACTCTTCGCATTGGAGAGACAGAAGATAATTGATGAGGAGATCACTAAGTTGTTGGATGCAGATTTCATCTTCGAGATCGATTATCCAGAGTGGATGGCCAACGTGGTTCTGGTACAGAAGCATAATGGCAAGTGGCGAGTTTGTATAGATTACACCGATCTGAATAAAGCCTGCCCGAAGGATTTCTATCCTCTGCCTCATATCGACCAACTCATTGATGCAACTTCGGGGTATGCTTTTCTTAGTTTTATGGATGCTTTCTCAGGTTATCATCAAATTTCTATGTGTAAGAAGACATACCAAAGACAGCTTTCATTACTCATCGATCGGTGTACGCCTACAAAAAAATGACTTTCGGATTGATCAATGCGGGAGCTACATATCAAAGGATGATGAACCATATATTCGAGAAGCAACTAGGCAAGAATATGGAGGTTTACGTTGATGATATGATTGTTAAAAGCATGTCGGTTCGTGGTCACCTAGATGATTTAGAAGAATGTTTCCAGACGGTGCGCCGTTATGAATTGAAGCTGAATCCTACTAAATGTACTTTCGGACTGGGGGCAGGCAAATTCTTGGGATATTTGGTCAGTAAGAGAGGTATCGAAGCCAATCCAGAGAAGATCCAGGCTATCTTAGACATGAAATCACCCCAGTCATACAAGGATGTTCAGCGTTTAACTGGTCGAATAGCATCGTTGCGACGATTCATGTCTAAGTCAGCAGAAAGATGCTTGCCATTCTTTAACACGTTGAAAGGGCCGAAGAATGCGAAAACCTTCCAGTGGACTTCGGAGTGCGAGGAAGCTTTCCAAGGCATCAAAAGATACTTGTCTTCGGCGCCTCTGCTAGTAAAGCCAGTTCCTACGGAACCTTTGTATCTGTATCTGGCTGCCAGTTCATTTGCCGTAGGAGCAGTTTTGGTGCGGGAAATTGAGGGTAAGCAACACCCGGTTTACTATGTAAACCATGCCCTTAGGGATGCAGAAACAAGGTATCCAAACCTTGAGAAATTTGCTTTTGCTTTAGTCGTTGCTAGTAGAAAGCTTCGGCAATACTTCCAAGGTCGGATAATAGTGGTGTATACGGACCAACCACTGAAGAAGGTGTTGGGGAAGCCAGAGGTCTCGGGCAGGCTTGCTGCGTGGACGATGGAATTGTCCCAGTTCTTCATAGAGTACTATCCCCGGATAGCTATTAAAGGCCAAGCCTTGGCTGATTTTGTGATAGAATGCTCGTTTCCTGAAGCTGATGGCAGCACGATCGAAGTGGAGGGATCTCCGGAGACGGTGGCCATACTTCAACAGGAGCACGATTCTTGGACTTTATATGTAGATGGATCTTCTACTTCGGATCTCGGTGGTGCCGGAATAATTCTGACAAGCCCAGAGGGGTTCAAAATACAGCAGGCCGTCAGATTTGAATTCAAGGCAACAAATAATGAGGCTGAGTACGAGGCGGTATTAGCAGGATTGCGTCTGGCTCATAGTCTGGAAGTTCAGAAGCTGATCATTTACAGTGATTCTCAACTGGTCATCAAGCAGGTTTCGGGGGAGTACGAAGCTCGAGGCTCTAAAATGGTTAGATATCTTGCAGAATTGAAAGATCGACTTCAACACTTTGGCTCATGTGTATTTAAAAGTGTCGGTCGAACTGATAATTTCGACGCTGATGCGTTGTCGAAACTAGCTACTGCCGAATCAAGCGCCTTTGAAGGAATCGTTTACTTGGAAATCCTGAAACAAGCCAGCATCCAGAGAGAGGAAGTAACGTGCGTAGAACAGTCAAATTGTTGGATGACTCCATACATAAACTATTTAGCAAATGGCGTACTACCTTCGGATCAGATGTTGGCTAAAAAGGTGAGATACAAGAGCGCAAACTTCATACTGATTGATGGAGATATGTATCGAAGAGCTTATTCCTCTCCATTACTGAAGTGTCTGGTCCCATCTGAAGCTGAATATGCCCTTCGGGAGGTCCATGAAGGTATCTGTGGTGATCATATGGCCGCGAAGTCGTTAGCATATAAAGTACTTCGTCAAGGTTTTTATTGGCCGACAATCTTCAAGGAGGCTACTGATTATGTGAAAAAATGCCCCAAATGCCAGCTGAATAGTTCGATCCCACATCAGCCACCAGAGAATTTATACTCGGTTTTATCTCCTATACCCTTTGCTGTCTGGGGGATAGATATACTGGGTCCCCTTCCAAAGGCGAAAGGCCAAGTCAGTTTCGTTATAGTAGCAATTGATTATATGACTAAATGGGTAGAGGCGAAACCCCTTCGGCTGATAACAGAACAAGAATGTTTGAAGTTTCTCAAAGAGTCAGTAGTATTTCGATTTGGAATTCCTATGGTGGTAATTTCAGATAATGGACGCCAGTTCGTGGGATCAAAATTTGAGGCATTCTTGAAAGAGTTAGGGATTCAGCATCGAAAGACTTCAGTTGCCCATCCACAATCTAATGGACAAGTTGAAGTAACTAACAGAGTACTCCTGAATGGGATCAAGAAAAGGCTAGATGACGCCAAAGGAAGATGGCCCGAAGAATTACTTAGCGTGCTATGGGCTTACCGAACTACACCAAGGACTACGACGGGAGATTCCCCATTTAGGCTAGCGTACGGTACTGATGCTTTAGTTCCGGTAGAAATTGGATCTACAAGTCTTCGAGTCAGTCAATTTAAAGAATTATACAATGATGAGGGACTCAGAGCTAACTTAGATCTGATCGAAGAAGTCCGAGAGGCAGCTTTGATAAAGTTGGCCACATATCAACGTCGTGTGGCTAAGTACTACAACAAAGGTGTAAAGCTTCGAAGATTCGAAGTTGGGGATTTAGTTCTCCGGGAAGTAGAAGCTTCTACCCCTCAGAATATGGGTAAACTCATGCCAAATTGGGAGGGCCCCTATGAAGTCATCAGTGTATCAAAACCCGGAACCTACCGGCTGCGAACTTTAGATGGGTCTGAAATCAAAAATACTTGGCATGCCGGGAGACTCCGCAAATATTTTCAGTAGGGATAGTATTAAAATATGGAAGTCTGTAACTACAACGACAGTTATTAATAAAAATGGCTCTCTTTGTCTCTCCAGTAGAGGTTTTTATTCACCAGATATAAGGTTGGATCCCTTCGACTCCTCGTAGCGAAGCGGAATATCTTTTGGGTTGAACCTGTTCGGCTCTCGGAGAGAACGAGGTTGCCAGCTCGGTATAAGGATGGATTCCTTCGACTCCTCGTAGCGAAGTGAACTATTGATGGTCCAACCCGTTCGGCTCTCGGAGAGAACGTGGTCACCAGATATAAGGTTGGATCCCTTCGACTCCTCGTAGCGAAGCGGAATATCTTTTGGGTTGAACCTGTTCGGCTCTCGGAGAGAACGAGGTTGCCAGCTCGGTATAAGGATGGATTCCTTCGACTCCTCGTAGCGAAGTGAACTATTGATGGTCCAACCCGTTCGGCTCTCGGAGAGAACGTGGTCACCAGATATAAGGTTGGATCCCTTCGACTCCTCGTAGCGAAGCGGAATATCTTTTGGGTTGAACCTGTTCGGCTCTCGGAGAGAACGAGGTTGCCAGCTCGGTATAAGGCTGGATTCCTTCGACTCCTCGTAGCGAAGTGAACTATTGATGGTCCAACCCGTTCGGCTCTCGGAGAGAACGTGGTCACCAGATATAAGGTTGGATCCCTTCGACTCCTCGTAGCGAAGCGGAATATCTTTTGGGTTGAACCTGTTCGGCTCTCGGAGAGAACGAGGTTGCCAGCTCGGTATAAGGCTGAATCCTTTCGACTTTTTATAGCAAAGCGAGATATTTTCTGTGTTGAACTTATTCGGCTCTCAAAGAAGAATGAAGTTATCCAAATTATTATAAAGCTGAATAACATTATAAGTTCTTCGGAACTAATATTCATACTAAAAAGTTGGTGGATCGTTTATCCTAACAATGATGTATGGTATCCTCCGGTAGTGAGTAAGTTTCGTCTTACATTGTTGTTTAATTTTACTTGAAGTGTTGAGCTTAAATTATATATCGTTTAAACAACAATACAAACTCGACTTAAGAAAGGAGCAACAAGGAATAAGATATATCTCATTAAGCTTAATAAAGTCAGTACATTGTCATACAAAGGGTAAATTTCTGTCACCATTACTCCTCATCTTCATCTTCGGAAGAATCAAGGAGCAACGGGTTTACAGCAACGGCTGCCAATTTAGCTTTACCCTTGCTTCGGGCTGCTTCATAACCCTCCGCGTACATCTGAATTATCTCGTTAGTTAAAGAAGGAGATTTCCGGTATTCAGCCTGGATCTCCTTGCGAAGTTCCTCAGTGAGAGGAGGACCCATCGACTTCAGATTACGAAGCTCCTTCTCAGCTTTTCCTCGAAGATCCAGATGATGAGCTTCAGATTTCTTAGCATCTGACACGCTTAAGGCCAGATTCCGGTTATTCTCAGTTAGTTGTTTATTGGACCGCTGAAGTTCTTCATTCCGTTGCATGATCGCGTTTTGAGAAGCTTCAGACACGGCCAGCTGCTCTTTCATCCTTATGAGGTCATTCTGAAGACCCTCGCAATTGAAGCGAATATTTTCATGTTCGCTCCTCTCCTTGGCCAATGCAGACTTTAGAGTGATGTTTTCTCTTCGGGCTGCCTCTTCTTCGGCTTCAGCTTTTTTGTACTTCTGATAGAGACGCCCGAAGATCCCATTTGCCTGCAGACATTCTGAATCAACAAAATACCCGAAGAACGTATATTTATGAGCAGAAATGATCAAAAACTTACTCTAGCCTGATGAGCCAAGCCTTCTTCCAGCAGATCGGCTGTGGTACTGTTGCCGAACCTATGGTTGTCTGTATCCAGAACGAAAGAATTATAGAGATACAGAGGGAAGTCTTCGTTCTGGTCAGGCCATAGGCTAGGTGACCGAGGAGCTCCAGACGTTGAACCAAAGAAGGGAGGATCTGCTCGTTGAGGAGAGGATGTTGGCTGATTTTCAGGCAAAGGCTGGTCAGTCAGAAGGATATTTTTTCTTTCGAATAAGAGGAGAACTAGGTTCAACCTCAAATTCGTCTGGTTCTGTGGGCGAGGGTGAAGACGGATGTAGATTCGATTGGGAAGGAGGCACTCTCAGTTCTTCAGTAGTGAGGGGTACAATGTTGACTTTAGCCTTTCGCTTCTTGGTGAGAAGGATCTTGGCACGATCAACAGCGGGCATATCAAGTAGGCTCTCGGTGAGGATAGGAGCTGAGGTGTGTTTAGGCTTTCGGGCAGCTCTCTTTTTTCGGCGAGGCCGACTAACCCCTTCGTCCGGGTTCAATTCGGCTATTGGTGGGTCGGTAGGTTGAAGCTCGAAGGCTTGTGCTTCGGTCTCTTGAGCTTCAGGAAAATCTTGAGCTGATGGGGCAAACAGAGATTGCTCTATATCCCTTCGGTCAGGAGATGAAGGCCTGATCAAGGATACTGTACACAAAGAAAAATATTTCAAGATAATGATCAGAGGGGAATTGAGAAAAACATACAAAATTTGGGTTGGAAACTTACGTTTATGATCGAATAACCAAGCATGATCGCCTAGGAGGTTGAAGCTCCATTCCTCCATGGGAAGCTTCTCCATGAGCTTCGCTATCTCCTTTATGCGATCGTCTGGAAGGTCGCCTAGGTCCGAAGTGGCATGCTCTGAAGTAGTCCAATCGGGAATGGATGATATTTCAGGTCCTTTGATGAAGAACCATTTCTCATACCATTTCTTGTTGCTCGAAGGGGTATCCATTAGGGGGCGTTTACTGAATCTAGAATTAGGTTTTGGGGCTTGTTTACCCAGAACCTTGAAACCCTGTTCGCGAGATTTGCCCAGAACGAACAGATTGAAAAAGAAGTCGATAGAGGGAGAAACCCCTGATTCGCTACAGAAAGCTATAAAAGCTAGAATGTGGATGTAGGAATTGGGGACCAGTTGGGCAAATCCCACACCCATAAACCCCAGAAGGGTAACGATGAAAGCATGAAGAGGGAATCGGATTCCTCTTTCTAAGAGAATGAGAGGCATGGCGGTCCAACCGTCGGGACGAAGATACATTCGGTCGGAGAGGGTAGGCGCTTTTAAATGATGTGTATCTGGAATAGAATAACGTTCTCGGATGGTTTTGAGATCATTCTCTGTTAGTTTTGAAGAGCTGTTGGCGATGGGGTGCTGTTCCTCATCCTCGAATTTAAAAGGGGGAGGTACAGAGACAGGAGGTATAGGATTTTTGCCGGATGCTGGTATGGACCTAGGGTTTGGCACAGTCGGGATGGAAGATGAATGAATCTCGGAGGTCAAGGCAGCGTTTTCTTTGTTTTGGGAAGCCATTGTTGACAGACAAATTGAGAAGAAGACCGGAGTAAGAAGAAGAAGGAAGCTAAAGTATTTCGAATTTCAAATAAACAAGTAAAACTGTTCGAATTAGAGATTTCAAAGATTTATAGAGTTGTCTTTTCGGAATGTACACGAAGCCCAAAGGCTGCGCATTCAATGAATATCATAATGAAGGTGCATAGTTGGCGTATGCTCTTGGAATTGAGGAAGCTATCATTTAGTCTTTGAAACTCGAAAAGTGGGTATCCGATTTTAATTTGAAGGGGTCTGCATGTAAGCATGGGCCTTTTATCAATTGGGCTTTGCTGAGTCTGTGGGAATTCTCCTTAATAATTGACCCAGGTTCCTATACTCTTTCATTAAACATTTTGTTTAACGAAAAACTAGGGGGCAATGTTGGGCCGTAAATATTTTGGGCCGGTCAATTTTTATTCATTATGGGCTTTCCGGGTCAGACCCATTTTTACTGTTGGAGTATTGGGCTACTATCCAAAAGATCATTTAGATAAACTCTAGATTGAAGCTGGTAGTGGATGACAGGTGGCAGTTTATAGACTAAAGATTACCCCTAATCTGTGAGATTAGCAGGCGGCTGATTGAGGTGATGGGCCCAGCCGTCTTAAGCCACCTTCATTAATGAGGAGTTGACATAATGTTGACTGGGGGAAAAGCAAGTAGAAAAAAGCCTGCATGCAGCCAATTGACGAAGACATCGGGGGAAAACATGCAAAGGTGATGAGACAATAAAAGGGAAAAAGGCACTACACAGACGGGGTAAGAATATATTTTTTTTCTCAGAACACTAGAGCACACGACCTCCATTGTTAGACCATTTTCTCTCAAAATCTGTACTCATTCTCACACCGGAGCGATCCCCGGCGGCCCAAAACCGTCGAGATCCGGTGCTGACGTGTTCATTGTGCAGGACAAAGAGTGCTTTTCGTGATTGAGGCGCGTGACGAGATTGTGGCGTTAACAAATAGCATTATTTATATATATTTACTCCCGTCATTCAAAAGGCTCTCATTTTTTATAAAATAATATTTAACAAAAATAATAGTGTTTCACAGAAAGAAGTTTTTTTTTATAATAGTATAAAATAATACAATATCTCTAAATTTGATATTATACTTTTATTATCATGTACATGAAACAAAATATATGCATCTTTAATGTTGGTAAATATTATACATACATAGACTCCTTTGTGAGGAGGAGACCATAAAATTATTCATAATACTATAACACTAGCGACTATATTTTGCTTTATTTTTAGGAATAATATGAAACAATAATATCCGCTTAATATTGACAATTTTTGCAAAGAGACTCTTTTTGCAATACAGAAGGAATATGTATGGGTTTAATATGTTTCAAAATACTCCATCTGTCTCTAATTATTTGACGTTTTAGAATTTTTTATTTGTCTCTAATTATTTGACGTTTGTTCAAATTTAGGAGAATTAATGATAATTTTTTCAATATTACCCCTCATTACTCTGCTTATTTTTTTTGATACTTTAAACTCTTTCTCTTTTTCTCTCTCCTTATCCCAACAAAAGATTTAAGGGTATTATAGACAATTGAGTACTATATTTAATGCTTTCCAATCATTATTTTAATTCTTGTGTCCACCTCTAAAACGTCAAATAATTAAAGACGAATGTAGTATAAAGAGATGACTTCACTTTGAGAGTATATAGTAGTAGTACATCTTTACTTTGGAAACATGTGGAAGTTGAATAAAACTAAGACAAGCATATATGTATTATATATATAGAGAGAGAGAGAAAGAGATTATAGAAGATTCGGTTGCTATAAAGTTAACTTTATAATAAATTGATCATGTGACCAATACAGTGCTGACACGCAAAAAGAGATCGTCTTCCGCCTGCGTGTGGACAATATATCGATCAATTGATCAAAATTAATTTCATGCTAACCACTCTTTACTAAAGTGGGTTCCGTTCAGTCTCAAATTAAGGGCCCAACTTTCGAGGTGGGAAGTGTACTGTGGTACAGGGTCTATTGTCCTGAAATCAAGTCTCAATAGTGTAGTCCCACTTTGGTGGGCACTGGGCAGGCACATCACACAGATCGATGAATTAGGGTGATAGAGAGAGTGTAAGCTTAGCTGTACTCCATCCGCAAAATTATATATTGGCAATTGCCAGAGCGATTACCCATTCGTTTAGGGGTTAGGGCAGGATATATTTAACCCGGACACTGTGTAATCTGATGGAGATACAGGCCATTACGGGTAGACAAGAATTTTAGAGGTGACCAAATATGAATATGTAGGCCTCTCTTTCTTCAATTCCTTTATTCCAATTCTTTTTGGATGCCAACCATATTTTCCCGCATGACATATTTATTCGGTCTCAAATTTAAACCTAAAGATAATTTTATTTTATTTAAATTAATTTACAAAATTCTAAAATTAAACATTGATATGTTGTCTTGAAAGTTTTGAAAACAATATATATATATATATATATATATATATAGTTAAATTCATAATTGTTATAATTATTTATATTAAAACTAAATAATATAATTTTAAAATTACGTACATAAATTGACTAAAAATATAAAGATGTATCATTGCTTTTCAAAAGGGAGTATTTTCTAGCTATCAAAAATAGCAATCAACATAGTGGATTATCTCCTTTGAAATTGATGGTCCTGGCCCAATTAAGAAGCAAGAGAATGAGCTAAGAAACTGCTCAGCATAGCGTAATCTAAAACATACACGTAATTTAATAATCGGCAACTTAAAATTCATTAGTATAAAAATTATGTATCAGTAATCTAATACACGTAATTTAATTATTTAATATGTATAATTTAAAGCATACACTGACAACCCGCCCCCGCCCCCACCCCCTCCCCCACCTCCACGTCCACCCCCACCGCCCAAAAAATAATATTTATTGATTATGTATACACCCCACCCCGCACACCACCAACCCGCCCCCCACCGCCCCACCCAAAAAAATAATATTTACTGATTATGTATACACTCTCACCCTGCGCACCCCCACCCCAACCCCCACCCCCACCCCACCCGCCCCTCACCCCCTACCCCCTACCCCTACCCCCTCAAAAAAAAATATTTACTAATTATGTATACACCCCGCCACCCCCACCCCCACCCCCACCCCCACCCCATCCACCTCACCCCACAAAAATTAAAAAAATAATATTTATTAATTATATATATACCCCCATCCTACCCCGCCCAACACCCCAACCCCCTCCTCCCTCCCCCCTACCCCCTAAAAAATAATAAAATTTACTGATTATGTATACCCCGCCCCACCCCCACCCCCACCCCACCCCACCCACCCACCCCACAAAAATTAAAAAATAATATTTACTGATTATGTACACACCCCCACCCCACCTCACCCCAACCAACCCACTCTCACCCTCACCCCACTCACCCCCACCCCACAAAAATTAAAAAATAATATTTACTGATTATGTATACACCCTCACTCCGTCCCGTCCCATCCCGCCCCACCCCTCCCCCCTCCCCCTCAAAAAAATAATATTTACTGATTATGTATATACTCCCACCCCACCCTCTCTCAAAAAAAATAATATTTACTGAAAAATATAACCACTTATTTAAAAAAAATTAATTAATTTTTCATTATTTTTTGATGTATAAATAAGTTTAAAAAATGTTATTATTGGTAAGAGTATAATAGTCCAAACGATATTTTTTAATCCAATCTTTTAATTAATCTTGAAAAAAATAAACATAACATGGGATTATTTTAAGTTATTTCATGAATAATTTCATAAAAAACAAACATGTGACTAGGACTATTTAATCTTAGGATTAATAGTAATCCCGATATTATAATCCTTGTAAACAAATATGGCCTTGGTGCTTACAACATCATCAGCCACACTTTTTTCAAACGTTATCAGCAAAAAATATTAATGTATTTCCTAATTTCTTTTTTACTTGTAAGTACTTTTAAAGAAAGAATTAGCATGCAGACGAAGATCGAATAAGAAGAAACATGGTAAAATTAAAAAGAATGGGAGAAACTTAATATAATTCCCTCCTTGACCTAATATCATCAATATTCGATATATTGTAAGAGCATTCACAACAGTTTCCCTAATAAATTCTCTATCCTCACATTTGAAGAATATATCAATAAATCAGTATCCAACAGTTTTCTTATCCTTATATAATTCTCTATTTTAATCCTTATATATGATTTGACTCCTTAGGGTGAGGGAATCAAAAGAGCGTTCCCTATTTATGTAAAATGACATTTCACACCCTATTTATTGTGATTTTATGTTGGTTAAAGGATCTTATCTCGCTTAATTGCTGATTTGGGTATATCTATCAAATTCACTCATTTTTATTTTTTAAACAGAGGATTTAGAAAAAAAAGAGAACTATAAAAAAATTAAAAATCAATTAAATTTTGATTTTGATCATTTTTGTTAAAAATAGTACTACTAATTATAAATTTTATTATTTTATAATTAAAATAATGTAGTTTTAGTGCTCATAAACACATAATGATCGTTGCACTTTTTGATTTCTAGCAATATCTATTTTTAAATTAAAATAATTTTAATTTTTAAATTCAAACAACAATTACTTTTAAATAAAAAATAGTAACAACGGTTAAAACATGATTTGACTGTTGGAACTTTCAAATTTTAACTTTTAACTTTTAAATTTTAAATTTTAAATTTCAAAATTTAATATTTAAGGAATCAATATAAGGAACCTGTTGGGTACATAGTGAAAAAATTGAATCCCTATCTTACAGAATGACCCAATAGCACTGCAGAGTAGGGATAAATATAAGAAAACTGTTGTGAATACTCTAATAGCTAAGTAAATTTAAGTACCGACTGTTTCAAAGTTGTCGACCATGAACTAAAATGTTTGCAACCAAAGTCAAATTAAATTAAAATTCTTGCTGTAGAAATATTAATGCATGCATGCCTGAGATGCCTCCACCAGTACGTGGTCTTCTTTCACATATCGATTCAAAAAATGAAATTAATTAGCTGACCATATACATTGTTCGATCTGAAGAAAAAAAACCATGTCCTCCACACTACAGATAAAGTAATTAAGGATATTCAATATTCATCGATTCATCGATCAGCAAGCAAACTTACATTTTTAATTTTATTTTAATTATAAAAATTAAAAAAGTCAAATTAGATTAACAGCTCTAGACGGAGTACTTGATAAATAATAAAAAAGGGTTCTCAAGTTTGGGTGTCAAATATAATTGGAATCTTAAATAATTTGTTATTAATGTTTTAAAATTAACTAATTACATGACCATTCCGTTTCCAAAAGAATGATTAAATATATAAATTCTTTTATCCTTAAAATAATGAAATAAAATACATAAAATGATGGGTAAGTTATTTAATGGAATCCATTATTATAAAAAAAATAAAATTTCTCATCATTTTACGTAATCTTGTGGAGTTATTAAAAATAAATTTAAATTTATTTTACTATTTTTTCTCTATTTTTTTTTTAATATATATGTAAATTATACTTTATTCATCTGAATAAAACGATGGAGTAACATAAATAAACATAGGATGTCATATGGTTGATACATACATACATACATATATATATATATATATATATATATATATATATATATATATATTAGTGATAAATACTATAATTTTTTGGATCCGTTGTATATATTACATATAACAACATTGGTTGTACAAAATCTAATCATCAAATTAATTATTTTAAATTATTGACAAACGCTTACATTTTTCATCTTTTGCCCTTATGAATTTATAAAGACACTTGTGGGGAAAAAAATCTTTGTCGGATTGATGCCTGATTAGTGTAGAATCCAGTACATAATTTATGGTCTTAATTTTCCCTGTTAATTATTAAAATTTAGAGTGGTTAACATAAAGTTAAATTTGGTCAATTAACCAATACAATATCGATACGTAGGTGAGAGATGATCTTTCTTTGCCTGTCAATACTATAGTAGTATTGATTAATTGACCAACTTACCATGAAATAAAGCTCATAGTTGTTCAAAATTATATGAGAATTAAAATAACAATACTTTTGGTTTCAAATACTAGAATTTGAAAACAAAAAGTCTAGGGGGACATTGGTTTTGTGATCCTTCTAATGACTTTTTTTTGTATATATTCAAATTACACTTAAAAATATTATTTTTTATAAATATTTCAGTTAAAAAAAATGCTATACATTTTTTTTTTAAAAAATAATCGCTAAAAAAGTTACAAAAATAATATCGCCCGTAGAAGGACTCATTTGAAAAATGTGAGTAATTGTGGATGGGGGTCTAAAGATGGAAAATGACTAAATGAGGCAATCATTACCTACCTGTCAATTTATTTTCCAAACAAAAGTGCGGGCCACCCGCCCTAGGTCACGTTTTATTGTCGGAAGTATAGTTAGTTGAATCCTCTTAACATTTACGAGCACATGTTAAGAAAATTTTAATTAATTAATTATCCGTCTCAAATGAATTAAAATCATAAAATAATTAGACGTTGAGCTCAAACAAATAATCCCTTCCTCCTATTCTAAATATCATTTTGGATAAATATTTTTGTGTCTTAATATTTATCATTTGAAAATTTTAATTAAATATTAATTATTTAATTTTTAATATTATTTTAAATATTAAATAATTTTGATTGTCTTATTATTTTTTATCTAATAAATAACACACTTTTTTTAATATAAAAATAATATAGAGAATTAATATTATATTTAATATTACAACAACTATAAAACGAGAGAGAGAGACACAGAGGAGAGAGAGAGAGAGAGAAATTAAGTAACATAATGTTATAATGAAACATCATATATGATTATCTTAGTACTATCCTAATATTATTATTAAAACATAAAATTTTATCACTATTTAAATATTATAAATTTAACAATTTTTTAGGAGACCCATCTTACATTCTAATAAATTGTTACTGATATTAAAATAAGATTATATTTATATAAACCAATTATATTCTTAGATATTATGTTAAAAAAATAAAAAATTCTTTGCATTATTTATTAAATATTTATGTGGTTAAGATTGCGAATAAACATGCCAGTTCCATTATCCACAAAGTAAAACTCCATTTATTTCAGAAATTTAACTAGTTTTTCTGTTTAAAAAGGTCTCACCTTTTGTTATAATAGCTTAGTATAAATGCTAGAATATATTTAAATTTATTATCACAATTACGTTATAATGTTATGATTAGTTTTGCAACATAAGTTTATGAATAAATACAAAAGAATATATATATATTCTTAAAAATTTAAAAGTTTTCGAAATTGAACTATTTTTGTGCATAGAGCCCCAGATACACACACTACAAGAAAAAGACTTATTAGCGACCGCCCATCTGCGACTGTAACCGGTCACAGATGGCCTTCTACGACCGTATTCAGTCACAGATAATGGTCGCATATTATCTGGTCGCTAACTATACGGCGGCGCCCACATTTAGCGACCGAAATTTTAGCGACCGACCTATAACGACCGACGTCGTTGCTAAGCTGAGTCATGTCTTGTTGTTGACGTGGCCCACGTGTCTGCGACCACCATTAGCGACCACTATCGATCACTGATACAGCCAAGTCACCCCGGTCGCAGATACATATCTGCGACCGGTTGCGGTCGCTGATTAATAAAATAAAATAAAAAATTTGCCTGTTTTGTAGATTTTCCAACAAAAAAATTATACCTGTTTGTACCTGTTTTATATCTCATCAACACACAACAGTATATATAGATCATCAAAACTATTTAAATTAATCGATCCACATCCATAAACTAACCAACACAATAAACAAATCGCTCGAGTGACTAAAATTTATATAAACTACATATATTGAATCTAAAACTATAATTATGGAGTACGTTTGCCTTTGACAACGATTAACTCAACAAGCAAACGATTAAAAACTCTTACTAGTCATTTATAGACCTCCTGCAAAGATAAAACAACTTCCTGAAGAAAAGATACAATAGAAGAATTCCATAAGTGTACTAAACATGCATGCATAAAGCTAAATTCATGACAAAATTACCTCGGCGTCATCAACGATATCCGCGCCATGTGTAAGAAGTAGATCTTGATATATATAGTCGTCGGTAGTCGATAAATTTTGTCCCCAGTACTCCTAAAGAAGTGTAAGCTAGTTGTGGTCCACCACTCCATGAAATCGGAAAACATCCTCGATTTTATAGTCCTAGTGTGACGCTCCCAAAATAGGTTCAATACCAACCCATACTGAGTCGCCAAATACATAGTACAGAATTCAAATATAATCTTTTATAACATACGGTCGTGTAAAATACGACCACACAAACTATGAGCTTCAATACAAATCGTATATAATACGAAATATAAACACTCAAATTCATTCCTTATTCATTACAATTATTATCCCACTATCTTATAGAATAGTGAGGACTTCCACAGATCTAACTCTGATCATCACACTATTTTCCCGAATAGTCCCCGCGATATTCTCATTTCCTGAATAGAACAATGGAAGAAAATAGTGAGCTCAACTAGCCCAGTAAAGAATATTATGACTAAGATAATGAAAAATAAATTATATTTAGTCTTCAATAAATCAGATTAAACATTATGGACAACAAGTTTTAGAACAACAACTGCAGCAAAAATAACAATTCATTAGAAGAGTTAAGTGGAGAATGAAGTCTACTATCTTCTATGATTTAAAAGTCCATCATCAATTTTTTTATCTCTGTAACATCAATCAATATACATCTCGAATCAAATATTCATCTTTGCACTACGGGCCAAAGATATTCATTTATATCACCAGTTAGTCATGTTCATCTCAACACCTGTCCATCTTTGCACTACGGGTCAAAGATATTCATCAGGTAATCATTCATCTTTGCACTACAGGCCAAAGATATTCAGTTATATCACCATTTAGGACTGAGGATGATGAAAAACAATACGAATAATGAATCCAGTGAGATAAAGAACAAATATTAGGGATTCGTAATTTAATTTATCCAAGTTCAATAATACTCCGTAATAATCAATTGTGGAGAAAAATTCAAGAATGAAGATTAAAACTTGGATCCAATCAAAGATAAAAAAAAATATTTTTTTTATCGTGAATAGTAACTCGACATGAAAAGATAAAAATTTCACGAGAAAGTTCAGAAAATTATTCCGGTGAAATGATACTAGATGAAACGCAAAACTTATAGAATTTATGATCATTTCAGAAATTATAGAAGCAATACTTACCATAATAAGTTTAAATTCAGGAATATGAAATGAAATATTATCTCTTTAATAATATGGAATATGAAAGAAAATAATATTCATTATGATTATTGAAAGGAAATAACATCATTTAGGAGAAAAATAACATCCTTTACTGGACAAAAACTTACACCGTAATCCACACTCAAACTATCTAAATACTCACAAGAAATACGCTCGATATTATAGAGAGAGAATTTTCTGATTCTGGTGTGATTTTCATTTCTAACTAAGTATCATATTTATAGAAAAATGTCAAAACATTAATTCTGACAAAACCTGCTACCGGTGGCTATTACCTCTTTGAAAATTTGAACGCACCAACTCAGCATACCAACAAAGAATTGAATTTTCAGCACTATACTCCACAAAAAAATAAGAGTGAAGCCCACCCATGTTCTTAATAAAAATATTTATTCCGAAACTTCAATAATTCATAATAAATAGCCCTTTTATCAGAAAAATACGAACCTTATGTCCATTTCATATGAAATTTAATTCTCTATAACTTTGTAGAAGAAATTTTTTTCAAATTTCGAAAGAAAAATGACTCAAATTTACATACGGATGACTCAGCAGTATGCTACTTTTGAAAAATAAGCATAATACAACTTTTGAAAATTTCAAGCCTTCATCCATATTCCCACCAACCACATAAAGTTATTATATTATCACATTATAATTTTATAATGTAATATTATAATAATATATTTGAATGAATTATTTTATCGGAAAAGATAAAATGTCAACTTTCAACAAATGTCGCATGCTAAAAATTCTTCCCTTTTATATTAAAATTGAAATAAATATTTTCTTATCATGTATATCAATAATTAATTATTCACAAATAATATTACAGAACTACAATATTGACAACCAGGTCGTTCCTAGGAAAGAGGGGGCCTTGCAATAAGGATTTCTCCTCATTGGCGCGTAATTATATAACCTAACTCCTTTCCTCGACAGAACGTTTTAGACATTGTCAATAATCCTATCTAATAATATTATTCAAATAATATGAATTATTGATTTGATAATGTGAAATACTGTGCAATGGTTACTGTAACAATTATTGAATCAATAATATAAAATATCAGCGTAAGAATTATTGAATCAATAAAATATTATGCAATTATCAATGTAGCAATTATTGAATCAATAAAATAAAATATTAAACAGTAATTACTGTAACAATTATTGAGTAAGTGACTTCTTACGTAAGAATCAATAATTAGAATTACTGTGCAATACCGTGTGCTACTGTGCAACAACGCGTATTACGGTATTTTTTATCACCGGGTATTTCAACAGTTTAACGGTAGCAGTTTTACCGTTATTTTTATAAAAATTACTTCTGTCGCTTTCTATATCCGACATTCATTCCGTTGTGGGGTCCACTAATGACTGCGTTGTCGTACGAATATTTTTCGACAAAAAGAATATTCCTCGACCAAACGAATATTTTCGACAACAATGAATATTTTATAAATTTTTATAAAATAATATATAAAGAAACGTATGAATGTTCCTTACTATTTCAAAATAATATATAAAGAAAATTAAATCTTTATTCATAAAATTTGGGGTCTTACACCTAGTCCTTCCAGCTTTACTCCTGTTTTTACAAGATTAACTGCCATAGAGTGGAAGGTTGTCAAATTCGATATTTTTTACTCGTAGTCTTATCTGACTCAAGGTATAAGAGACAAATGAAGAGCTGCAAAAAATTCAACAATTTCCAATAAGTATTTCACTATACTGTACTTTCTCTCGAATTCCTAAAACAAAGAGGTTAATTACCGAACAAAGTGTTAATTCACTCCCGAACCGTTAATGAACCACTTTGTTCAGGAGTTCAACAAGAAATACAGTTGAATTAATTGAACCAGTTATTGGGAACTGTTGAATTTCATGCAACTCTCAAGGAGTCTCTCATATTACATGCAAACCTTGAGTCAGATAAGATTATGAGTAAAAAATGTCTCAGTTGACAACCCTTCACTCTATGGCAGTTGATTTTGCAAAAAAAAGAGTAACAACTAAAAGGCCTAGGGCTTTAAAACCAAGGATGTTTTCCGATTTCATGGAGAGGTGGGACAAACCAGATTTTACACTTCTCAAGAAGTATAGGGGGAAAATTTATCATGCTAGTCTTGAATCTATATATAGTGAATTGATTAGAAGTCGCAATCTGTTTGTTCACAAAATATAATATCATCAAGATGTGTATATAAAATACAAAAAGATATATATGTTTATATACTCAAATGACAACGATCGATGTAATTAAAAAAAAGAATGACAATGATTTAATTAAAATAAATAAAAGAGAGAACATACTCTATCAATAACTCAACTGCAGCATCATTAAGACTTACTTAATATTTCGAATATTTTGTAACTAAATATCAGCATTTTCTTGGAAAATACTTTCTCTCACAATATATATCATCATGAAAGTATATATCATATGAATTTGTGATCAATTAATGTAATTAGTCTTGAATCTGACTCCACAAATATGTACCTTCATCATCACCCATGAGTAATGATTACTAGGATTAGAGTCAACAACTTCCTTGTATGCAGGATTCGACATAGCAGTTGCAGCTAATACTCCAACAGGTTCCTCGGCAGCCAAAAAAATAGGGTTGTGTAGTTCTTGTTTATGAGCCATACTCGAATAATAAGTTAATTGAATTATTGCGGACATTCCTCATTGTTCCATCATAACAGATGACAACATCTCGAAAGAGGGCCATTAAGCTGTTGAACAGAACGTCTCACCTATTTTTCTGTGAGAACTACCCATCTGAGGAATTCGAAGTGGTTAGAAGCTGTTTATTTCATGGACTGGACCCATATCAAGCGATGATTTATTTCATAGATATGAATTATCGCTTGATATGGGTCCAGTCCATGACATAAACAGCTTCTAACCACTCCGAATTACTCAGATGGGTAGTTTGCACAGAAAAATCGGTGATACTGCTATGTTCAACAACTTAATGGCACTATTTAGGGATGTTGTCATTTGTTATGATGGAACAGTTCGGAATGTCTACAGTAATTCAATTAATTATTATTCGAGTATGGGACCGCAAGCGGTCGTTGAATTTTAATTGACTGACGGTCGAGCTGCTGAGGAAGTCAAACCGTTATGCGACCACTATCTGCGACCTAATGCGGTCGCAGACTTGAATTAATTTCTCCTGTCAACTCAGGCGCCAAAATTTAATGTGGTAAACTTAACTCGGCGACCGGTTAGCGACCGCAAGGTGGTCACTAGTAACAAATATCGACTACTTTAGATAGCCGTCACAACTAGCAGTCGCTAAATCTGATATTAACGACGAAATACGGAGGTCGCAGATAATATTAATCGCTGATTGACATATTTCTTGTAATGACATACGGTCGAATCATGAGTGCATAATATGATAAAATACAAATAAGTGTACTTTATCAACAATTAATTCATTGTAATAAATAAATATCAAATCAGATCATTATATATTTATTTCTTTGCAAGTTTTAAATATATATATATATATATTCGATCACATCCTACAAGTAAGTCAAACGAATTTGTTTATATATAAACAGGATGAAACACGAATACTTTGTAATTAGTATGTATAATATTCACTGTAATCAATTTCAGAACTGATCAATAAACAATTATTTATTTAACTGCAAGTGTCATTAATTTACGGAGAAGGAGACATGCATGGGTCATTAGTGAGAGTGAGATGGATCATCTTACCCATACAAACCCTTTTTTCACACGAGGAAAAATTAATCAAACAAAATTAAGAGATATGACCAAGTTTTTTTTGCATGCATGCATTTTAATATGTTTGAAAAGCCCTTTCCAGAAGGTTGTAGGGATATATAACCTCCATATCCGCCTATGCATGCACAGTTCATGCAAAGGACACCTGTCATTAAACACAATTTTTTTTTAGTATATATATATGCATATATCTTTACTACCTTCACCCCCATCAATAAAAACAGAGTTTCTTGAATTTTCTCTCTCCAAAAAATATAATCCATATAATTTCAACTTTTGATTCTCTCTTTCCAGTTTCCATGGCACCAGAATTGTATCAACCAGCTGCAAGTAGGACGGCCAAGCCTAAGAAGAGCTGCAGGGCTTTTGTAACGTTCTTGGCGGGTGACGGTGACTACGTGAAAGGCGTTGTTGGACTGGCCAAGGGTTTAAGGAAGGTCAAATCGGCCTACCCTCTTGTGGTGGCGGTGCTGCCTTGCGTTCCGGAGGCGCACCGTCGCTTACTGGAGGAGCAGGGTTGCATTGTCAAACCCATCGACCCGGTTCAGCCACCCCAGATGAATCGGGCAGACTTGGGCTGGGCTCATGAGCATTTTGCCATCAATTACTCCAAGCTTCGTATTTGGGAGGCATGTTTATATATATATATATATATATTAACCTTACTATTTCTTATTTTTGTCTATAGTTTCATACATAATTAAATGTTATCTCAAATTTGTGACACATATAATGTGTGTGTGTGCAGTTAATTTTTTTTTAAAATATTTGAATAAAACTTAAAAAATATGAATTAGGTATAGAAAGTAAGAGAGAAAAAAAACAAGTAAGATGGTGTTTGATTACTTCTAAATATCTTTATTAATAGATGTACATTTAATTCGGTTTTATAGTTGCTTGGTAAAAAAATGTGTCTCTTATTATCTTTTAATTCGTTAAAAAAATAGTAGTATAATTCTAAACCATTTCGGTTATAATTTACATCAACCAATAATTATATTTTTTCTAAACAAAAATAATATTTTCAATATTACAAAATTCTTCTTTTATTCCCAAATTTATCATATTTTCATCTTCTTCATTAAACCTGTCACCATCAATGCTCATCATCTTCAAGCTAGCTAGAGGTCGCCACCGGCCCACCATTGGAAACATAGCCATCAGGCCGCCACCATCATCAATTTTTCTGGCAAGAAAAGTGCAGAAAATAAAAAGAAGAGAAGCAGATCTTCGTTGACCTCACGATCAGTACTCAACCAGATCCGCGCTCAGTTCCTACCACAACACGTCTTCACACCACCGCCATCACAACACATCACCCAAGTAATGGTAAAAAAAAAGAGACTGAAGATTTTTAGATCTCGCACCACCGCTATCGCAACAAGTCTTCCAAGTATCGGCCAAAAAAAGAGGAAAAAAGGAAGATCTTGCACACTGCCTAAGAAAAAGGAAAAAGAATCCATGTAGAAGACGTGGAGAGAGAGATAGAGGGGACTCGGTGCGGTGCGGTGGGGTGGGAAAATTGGGTCTGTCTCGTTCTGAAAAGGGAAAAAGAAATTGGTATACAAATAAAATATTTACATGATAAAAATGGTAAAATTTTGTTATTTAGATATTTTAAAAAAAGTAATTATTAAATAATATTTTTTTAAATATATTTTTTAATAAATATTATATATTATTTAAATGTTTAAACGGTTCGAATTTTAACATTTAAATTTAACAAACACATTCTAAATTTATTTTTATTCTAAAATGTGATACAGCTTTACCAAAAAGTAGTTATGTCTTGTCCTTACTCTTTATAATAAGAGATATACTATTCATCTCAAAATAAAATCATTTTAGATAGTCTTAGTTAAATATTTATTTAAATAATTAATTTTTTATTATAATTTATTTATAGTACTTGTAATATTAATTATTATATTTTTATTTTTTATTTATATTTATAAAATATAAATTATGCAATTAAATGAGAACTTAAATATAAATAAATTTGTCATTTTATCTCAAAAAGTGAATATTTATTTATTTTGATATAATTGATACCGACATAGTTTCACGATAACCAATATCAATCAATATATATAATAATAACGTACGTAAATTTGTAATGCAATTTTTATATGTGAAATAATATTAGTTTTCTTGATGGTTAAAAGAAATGTATATATTTTTTTGGTGCAGTTGGTGGAATATAGTAAGATGATATACTTTGATGGGGATATCCAAGTATTCGGGAACGTTGACCACCTGTTTGACTTGCCGGACGGCCATTTGTACGCGGTGCTTGACTGCTTCTGTGACTGGTATCACTCCCCGCAATACAAAATAGGGTACTGCCAACAGAGCCCTAACAGGGTGAAGTGGCCGGCCGAGATGGGGCCACCTCCATCCTCTTACTTCAATGCTGGCATGTTTATGTTTGAGCCCAATCTATCCACTTATGATGATCTATTGAACGCTATCAGACTCACTCCACCTTCCTCTTTTGCTGAACAGGTAAGGTGGTAGATCATCTATTAATTTAATTCTGTAGTATATACAAATTTTAATGTATTGGTCTGGTGCGATTAGACTCCATTAATTAGACCAAGTAATTAATGAATTCATGTGGGTTTCATTTGAATGTTAATTATGACTTGGTTATGTAAACGTGCAGGACTTGTTGAACTTGTTCTTTAGGGGCATATGCAAGCCCATCCCTCCCGTTTACAATCCCTTACTTGCAATGTCGTGGCAGCATCCTGAGAATGTAGATCTTGATCAAGTCAAAGTTGTTCACTTTTGTGCAACTGTAAGATGTTATCTTGAAACTTTTTGCATTTGTTATAATAGATAGATAGATATTGGACTTATAACGCCTACTTCTTAATTCCATACTTCAATTAGAGATATAGTAATTATTTTTATTTTTATCTTTTTTAATTGATCTAGCTGATATATATATATATATATATATATATATATATATTTATTTATTTTAAGACGACAAAGTTTTTGATTAATTGATTACTATGCATGACATCACTATTATATTTTTAACTAATGTTAGGAATACATTTGGAAAATAAATTTTCCCTTAAAATTTGATATTGGTCGTTTTAGAAATGAATTTTAAAATAAAAATTTTGAGAACTAGAATATATATTAAATATATGTGAAATTTTTAGTTTGTTTATGGAGTAATGCTTAGGGTTTCAAATTTTAGTTCTTTCAAATGACATGGCATTGAGTATTTCAATGATAACTTATACATGACATAAATAGCCAATTACATGAAATTTACCCCACTAAGGTTACGGTGACGCATCATTTGAAATATTTTTTAGAACAAAAAATTGAAATCCCTAATAGCTTGTTTCTAACCGACTATCATGGCAAACAATCTAAAACGAAGATTATCTTTAGCATAATGTTTTTGTTACAGGAAGGCTGCCACAATAATGTTATTACGTGCTATTTCTATTTATAGCGTACTCTTGCATAAATATGCATCTTGTATATTGCTTAGGGTTCAAAGCCATAGAGGTATACAGGGAAGGAAGAGAATATGAAGAGGGAAGACGTAAAGATACTGGTGAAGAAATGGTGGGACGTTTATAACGACGATTCCTTGGACTATAAGCTGCGGGTGTCGGTGGCAGCAAGCGCAAGTGCCGCCAGCGGACCAGTGAATTTATTAGCCTGGGCTGTTTCAGGCACGGAGGAGGCAAGTTTACACCAACTGACCAGCACCCCCTCTGCAGCCTAAGGTTGCAGCGGCAGGCGTAATATACGTACGTACGTGATGAGCATTGCTTAATTCCTTTGATAGAAGAACGGCCCTGCCCTGCAGGATCCCTTAATTTGGTTATGTATGTATGGCCTTTATGCTGTGCGGGTACTTCTACCTATATATATATATGTGCATGTGTGGGGTTTGGATTTGTAATAAAATTGCCAAGCAGATAATTAGCTCATTCATGTACGTAAAGTTTATTTGCTTGTCTACAACTTATGAGTGATGACAATATTAATTGTAGTTACTAATCCTTCTAAATAATATATATGGTGGTATATATCTTGATTTAGGAATAATTAATTGATGGCGCATTAAATTAATGTACGCTTAAATCTTTTATTGTGGAAAGTCACTTTTTTTAGTACAATTGTGGAACATCATCCGTGGTTTTTGTCTGAGGGGCAAAATTAACAAGGATGAAAGGATTGGTTGATGCATTTTCTGTTGTAGATTTTTTTTGGGTTCTGGGGAGCCTTTTTTTTTAATCATTTAATCTGATTCCTCCCTTTTACATCGTTTTAGCCTCACCTTCACGTTATTCTTTTTCTCCAAAAGTTTATAAATGATTGTACTATTTTTAGTAACTTACGGATAAATTTTTCTCATAACTTTTGACGTGGAACTGGGCTGTTACAAGTGATTTTTAATATTCCATCCGTCCTTCAAAAATAAATCACTTGGGATTGATTTTTTTTGGTCAAAATAATTAATTTTTAAATTAAAATTAGACATATTTTTATAATTTTAAATTCATAAAAATTGAAAATGATAGTAATTATTCGACATAGATTATGGTTATTGTACTTATATTTAAAAGAAAATAGTATAAATTTTAATTAGAAAAATAGTCAAAATTTGAAGAACCGAAGAAATATATTAGTTAGAATTAAAAATAATTGGTGGTATGACTGATCAACTAAAAACTGAAAAGTTAGAACATCAAGAATTTTTTATGTTATTTTATAGTTTTAAAATAGTTTGTCTTTATAATTTTAAAAAAAATAAAAACAAAATATATTTCTAGTTTTAAAATAAAAAAGAGTATCTGTATAAAAAGTTTAAATCACTTTAAAGGGGTATTTTTAATTTTAAAATATACATTTTTATAAATTAAAAAAAAAGATTTTATTGGAAGCATAAAATTTGAGATTTGCATTTTGGAGTAAAAAAACAAACGAAAGGTACCAAAGAATAAAAATAGGACTTTAAAATTTATGACTGATCATAGTCTTCTAATACAAAAAATCGGACTGAATCGTCGGTTTGACCGATAAAAATTAGAATCGGTTGATACTCCGGTTTGATTTGAACAAAAAAACTAATTTTGGTCAAAATTCAGTTGATTCAGTTGACTCATCAGTCGTACCGGTGGTTCAACCAGTAATACTGATTATTGACCCAGTGACTAAGGGTGTAAATGAACCGAACTGAGTCGAGTATTTAGTTGCTCAAATTTGGTTCACAAAATTTATCGAATATAAAATAATATTTGATTGAAGGTCGTTAAGTTTAGCTATTGAGTCGAACACGATCTCGAATTGAGTCCGAATAATTTGAGGTTTTCGAATAAATATGATCTGAGTATTAATACAAAATTATAATATGAGGAGGTTCTAATAATTTATCAAACTTTACAATTTGCTCCTATTTGAATCATTTATATTTTGAGTTGAACTCGAACCAAATTTTTTATCGAACGAATAAGAATCGAGTTTGAACTATTTACTCATTCTACAGCCTTACCATTGACCTGATATTTTTTTTGTACAAAGAAAATTTTAATATTAAAATTAACTAGTTGTAACCACTTTTAGTATGTTTTAATTCATAAAAATGAGTGATTCATCCACTCCATACGTTTTCGGATACAATAACCAATCAGCTGCAATATACAAACCAAAGGTGCAGATTACAGCATCTTCCATTCACTTCCAGAATTAGTACTATCTATCTATCTATCTCCAGAAGTTTCCTCAGTTTCAATACGTATTTGGAATTAAGCTACGTCATACATATGCTGCCACCTTCTTTGACACGTGTTATGTTGAAAACCATCCTTTATTGATTCTCACACGAGGCAGACCTTTCCCTGTATGCCTTCATCATTGCTTACGTAAATACCCTTGTCCGTATCCGTGTTGCTGGAGTTTTTGGTTGTGGCATGGGGCCGGGGGGTTATTTTGATCATGGAAATTTACGTTTATATTTTTGGGTGAATATTATTAACACATTTTCTCTACAATCCTTGTCGGGCGACCAGATAGTAGTGATCCATCTAGTATCGGTCAATTTTTTTTATTTTTTTTTAAAATATTTATACTCCCTCCGTTTTTAAAAGATTATAATTTTAAAAAGTAATTTTTATTTCAAAAAGATTGTCGTTTTGAGTTTATCAATACACATTAACTATTTTTTTTTCTACTTTATCCTTATTTAAAGCTTTCTTCCCTTCCCAATGATTCTTATTCAATTCAATACTATAATCCAAGTAGTAATTGGTTGAATTGAATAAAAAATATTGGGAAGGGAATAATTAGTTGAGACAATTAATAAGGGTATTATAGTATTTTCGCTAGGTATTAATTATATTTCTTAATCTGTGTGCATTAACCTTAAACGACAATCTTTTAGAAACAGAGGGAGTAATATTTATTGGAACTAATTTTTTTTTACAGAATTCAGTGATTTTAGTATAATTTAGATACACTTAAAAGCAAGATTGTACATATCGATTTTTTATGTGTATCTAAATTACACCAAAATAACTGAATTCTATAAAAATTTTAGTTCCAATAAATATTATAAATATTTTGAGAATCAAAAAAATTGACCGATCACTAAACCTATAACTTTAAAACGTCCCCCTAGATTTATTCTTTTCTCTATCCTTCATATATTATGATAAAGTAGGATCTCCTTGAACCCATGGGCCATAGATGATACTCGCTCTGTTCCCTTTGTAATTGACCAAAATATTTATAAAATCTCAATATTATCATTCTAAAATTCATTAAAAATGATATAAAAAAAAGTTAATATTTAATGTAAGGATATTATGAAAAATTAAATCATTAATACTCCCTCCGTTTCGTATTAAACGTCCTAATTATTTTCGGCACGTTAATTAATAATATATTTTTTTTACCTAAATTGGCCCTTCGAAATTACTCCCTTCATCCCTTAATATATGAAGTTTTAGAGTTGAGAACAAAAATTAAGATAATGATTGTAAAGTATTAAATATAGTACTCAATTGTCTATAATACCCTTAAATCATCATCTTATCATAGTTATCTCATACTCTCTCTCACATATTTTCCCATAATTCTCTTCTAAAAAAACTTTTCGGTCTCTCTCCATTCCCATAAAAATGAAAGAGTTTTGTTAGGATAAGGAAAGAGAAACAGTTCAAAAGTATCGACAATTGTGAATAAAAATCAAAAAATTAGTCAGAGTAATGAGGGATAATTTTGAAAAAATTGTGACCGATTCTCTTAGATTAAAAAAAACGTCAAATAATTAGGGACAAATGAGAAACTCTAAAACGTACTCCCTTCGTCCCTTAATATAAGACGTTTTAGAAAAATATTTTTGTCCCTTAATATAAGACGTTTTAGTATTTCAAGTAAGCATTAATTGCTTAGTTTTCAATATTACCCCAAATATTAAATATAACTTTGATTCTCTCACTATTTTTTGCCCAATAAATAACACTCTTTTTTTTCAATACAAGGGCAATATTGACAATTGATATTATATTTAATGTTATACAATTATTTCTTTAATACTTGTGCACAACTCTAAAACGTCTTATATTAAGAGCATCTCCAAGAGTAGTAGCAAAAAAACTCTTCAAATTAAAATTTGTTGATCTACGTGGTAATTTGAAGAGTATTATTTATTACTTTCATATTTCGTGTCTCATCAGTCTCTTCAATTTAATAATCTGTATTTCAAACTCATCAAGCGTAATAAAATATTTTTAGCCTTTAATTGTAAATTTGAAGAATGAAAAAGAGGTTGCAGATTTGAAGAGTGAGAAGGATGTTGCAGATTTGATGACTAAGGTTAAAGAGACTGTTGGAAATAATTTTTGTGATGTGTATCACCTATTTGAGTATCCCAAAGTAATTGAAGAGGCGGTTGGAGATGCTCTAAAAGACGGAGGGAGTACTATATTAAGTGACTGAAGGAGTATTTATTAATTGAAGTATCCATTTACTTTTTTATAACCCCAACATTAATTATACTTACTACTCTCTTCGTTCCTTAATATAAGTCGCTTTAGAGAAATGTTTTTGTTCCTTAATATAAGTCGTTTGAGAATTTCAAGTAAGTATTAATAGCTTAATTTCTAATATTACCCCAAGTATTAAATATAATTTTTATTCTCACTATTATCTATTCTATAAATAATACTCTTTTTTTCCAATACAATGACAATATAGACAATTGATATATATTTAATATTTTATAATTATTTCATTAATACTTGTGCACAACTCTAAATCGATTTATATTAAAAAACGGAGGAAGTAGTTCCCACATGAATTCTCTAAATCATTTTTATTGTTATTCTCACATTTCAATAAGTATATTTTTCTCTCCAAACCTACCCACTAATTACATGCACATGCCCATAAATACAAATCTTTCACATTTATAGGTATTAATTTCTAGGCTATCATTTTTGTTGTTATTCTCAAACTCTAATACTAAGTATATAAGAGAATGTGATATATCAATATATCATTTCTCAATATAAACTTTTTATCATTTCTTAAATTTCCAACAAAAGTTGACTAAAAAATTTACTGAGGGTATATGTGAAAAAATAAGATAAAAATAATTATTAATATAGAAATAAGACATTTATTTAAAAATATCCTAAAAAAAAATTAAAACGCTTAATACGAGATGGAAGAAGTATTACCTTAAAATAATAAATAAAAAGAAACAGAGGGAGTATAAGGATTTGATTGTCCCATAAATTGTGATAACATACTAACATTAATATGAACTTTTATAAATTTAATAATAACAATTTAAACATTATTTTATTACAATTTGGCTTGCGAATATTAGTAAATAATTGTTTCAGTACTACAATAATTCCATTGAGAGGGGGGGGGGGGGGGGGGGGGGGAGGAATTAGGTTCTCTAAGGTTAGGATTGTACTTGCATAGAATATCAAAGATATGGAGAAATATGGCAAATAAAACAAAAATAATGTGAATTATTCTGAAACTAAAGGAAACAAATATCAATATCTTGAAATGGAACCTCAAAAATAGTAAAGAGGTAAACATCAACATGGTACAGATTTCTGAACAAAAAAGAAGCACGAAAAAACTCTAATTTGGCTGTGGTGACGATCCAAACTCAGACAAGCCGTCTACGCCTGCAATTGCAATTAATAGAACATCAGATTCTGAACATTGAAAAACGGAGTCTCTAATGAACTTGAGCAGGAAAGAATGGCATTTTATTATGGCACATGTTATCTGTGTACAAGAATACCTTATTCGCAATGTTGTTTGATAGCCAGTCCAGCCCCTCGTACAACCCTTCACCAGAAGTGGCACAAGTGCTCTGGATATACCTGCAAGATCATATATAACTCTTTTTAGAGAGACAGAAAGAGAGAGAGGGAGAGGGAGAGGGAGAGGGAGAGGGAGAGGGAGAGGGAGAGAGAGAGATACTAAAATTTACTTACCAGTGGCGCTGACGAAGAGAGTGAAGGCCAAGTTTATCAGTAATCTCAGCAGCATTCATTGCATTGGGAAGATCTTGCTTGTTTGCAAATACTAGTAGCACAGCATCCCTCAACTCATCCTGTAATGTGCACCACAATCAGATAATCACAATCCCGGGAAGGAGTAAAAGGACAGTGAATGCATCTTTATATGCGAATATTGAATGTTGTAACAACATTATTCTACAGGTGTTACAATAAACTCGTAGTGATTGAAGAGAATGGTGGAATGCCTATTACCTCATTCAGCATTCTGTGCAGCTCATCCCTGGCTTCAACCACACGATCTCGATCATTGCTGTCAACCACAAAGATGAGGCCCTGAGTATTTTGGAAGTAATGTCTCCACAAAGGACGGATCTGTAAGAACAACATATCAAGAGGTCAACCACTCGATCCACTATCTGAAATGTTGTTGATGATGTAATGAAGTAATGTACCGAATATTTCTGATCTATAACTATGTTAAGGCTAAAGTATTTCTTCTAACTTCAGATATAGGAGAAACGCATCCATCACATGATGTAAACCAGAGATTTCGACTGGTTACTGATATCTACATGGCATCAAGATAGAAAAAACCAAGAAACAGTCATTTTAAACATAGCATGTATCAGGATCAAACAACAGAAACCAAAGTTTTGGTCAGGCTTTCATGGTATCCTGAAAGTAACTGGAGATGGATCAATAGCTCTATTTCCATATATAGACACTACAAAAGTATTTCAAAAGCAGTACAAAACATTGTTAATTGTGATGACATTTAGATACCCCGTCTCAGGTTATACAGACATTATAACCAGATTTTGACAATACGAGACATTGACTTTATATATGTACCAAAAAATTTCTAGGATCGCCAAAGCGTCAGCCACCACAAGTTTAAGATGTCAACAACAACAAAAGAAGATCAAAAAGACGAACCAACTGTAGAATATATAACACCATAAAATATTTGTAGGAAAGACAGCCCTTTAATGCATTTTGATGTCCAAAAGTTTGTCTTTGGAACAATCTGGAATATAATAGATTACATACCTTGTCTTGGCCACCAACATCCCAAACGGTGAAGCTAATGTTCTTATATTCCACAGTCTCCACGTTAAATCCTAACAAAAAAATATATATCAGTCCCAAGCAAAAAGTCATTGACCTACTTCCCACACAGACTAATTTTAGCAAAAGAAAAGACATGCAAACGAAAGTATCATTGCATGCATGTTAATTATTATAAAGGACATATTTCATCATGTTGGAAATAATGCATTTTCTTCGTCAAATTTATCATTAATTAAGCTGATAGCTCAGTGACCTGTCAGTAGTGCTGCAGAAATTTCGATCAGAGTTCCTATGAACTAAACTACAGCAGATCTCTATGAATCTAAAATGGCCTCTGAGTTATATTAAATAAATTGGAATCATTGCGAACAAAAAATCTTTAAGAAAAAGATTAATCCAATTTCAGATTTGATTCATGTTCTATTCTAAATTTCAAATTTTACTTCATTCTGAGCTCTGAGCAACTCATAAAATAATCTTTCATAAAATAAAGTTGTAGGCTCACATACGAGATTCACTTTCAGTCTACCCCAACTAGTTTGGGATAAAAACAAACTGTTGTGTTTAGTTATGTTGAGACAATATTGTCGCTGAAGGTGAACCATAATAGAGGATTTCATACTACAATGTAAAAGAATGCATCTTCCTCAAAATAAGACTTAAGTTCAACCAAGTCCATTTTGAGATTACACAGAAACACTACTCCATCCAATCTCAGATGTTCTTTCCAGATTGTTTGGGGCTAGATTTTCTAGCAACATTATTAAATCTCTGCTAGGCATAAAAGTTGTGGCTAACTTCGAATAGAAAACACGGATCATTAAAATTGAATCTCACCGAAAACAAACTATTTAAGAAACGAAACCCCTCTAGGAACAACTGCTAAAAATTCTACAAAAAATGCTGATAAGTTCAATAATCTTACCAATGGTAGGAATTGTTGTGACTATCTCTCCGAGCTTGAGCTTGTAAAGAATGGTAGTTTTACCAGCTGCATCGAGACCCACCATCAGTATGCGCATCTCTTTCTTGGCAAACAGCCGACTGAAGAGCTTGGTGAAAGACAGCCCCATCTCTGATCCTAATTCCAAAAGTCCATAGATAATTCATAAAAGTAACGTGTACAAGTAATCACTTGATTCAATACTGAATGGGAGAGAGTTGTAGGCTTATAATATTAGTTTTATTAAACATCTACATTGAAAGATGCAAAAGGGGAAATGATGATTGCTTTAATCTAAAGAAGCAGAACCTCAGAACAATTCAATTAGATACCATACATAACACAACACAACACTCCACCTAAAGATCTTAAATTTCTTCTAAACATTAAATTCTTAGCAATGTATTTTTTCCCAAAGATATCAAATTTCTTCTTCTTAGTTTTCATTTGTTATGAATCAGCTTGTATTATGATAAGAACATACTACTGTGTATTAGGAACAGAGGCTTTTGTATTATGTATTAGTTTCCTTTTCTAGCTACTATATATTACTCCAATCGATAAGAATAGAGGCTTTTGGAAGAAATAGGAACCAAAAAAACAAGTCTAAAAAATAAAATTTTAAATTTTTCGAGCAAAACCGCATTGGAATCTAAGCATATACAATTATATATATCAAGAATCTAAGCATAATCCAGAAATCCATGCACAAGAAAAGCATTAAACATAAATCATAACCAGATCTAAAAATATCAAATTGATTTCCAAGGCTGATCCAAACAGCAAAAGGAAAACTTTGTAACAAAATGGAATAGGTCAGACTTATACACAACCTAGATCCTAGTAGCTAGAAAAGGAATTCTCAAATTTAAATCATAAAATAATAAAAAACGAATCACGATCTCATGCCGCAACAGATCTACAATGATTGTCGATTTCACCAAAAAAAATCCACATTTCATGTAGGTATTCAAATTGATCAGATGCGGAGAAATTAAGAGATGGAGAGAGAGAGAGAAACAATACCTAAAGAAGAGAGCGAATGAAGGAGAGGAAAAACAGAGGGGATGTTTTCTCTCTCTCTAGGGATCGATCTCGCAAAATGAGCTGATTTCTCCTCCACGGGGAATAATAATAGGCGTGGGAATGGAATGGGTTTCAATATAAAATAATTGGAAATTGAAAAAACGATTTTTAGTCCTGGTTAATCAGGACGAGTTTTGGTTTCCACCGAGTTTTCGTTTGGACTACTCACTACTCAACTAAAATCTTTTCAGATTCCAGTGACCCCTCTCTCTCTCTCTCTCTCTCTCTCTCTCTCTCTCTCTTCAGATTCCATTGATATTCATATACTCATACAAATTAGATATTAGTATATTTGAATTTCACTTATTTGTATTTTGACTTTTAATAGTGGATAAAAATATAAATACATAAAATTTAAATACATTCACGTTCAATTTTCATGTACGCCTATAAGAGCTCTTGAATATGATTCAAGTTTATGTCTAACCATCTTTCTTTACCCTTTAAATATATTATTTTCTCAATGGTGGTATTAAAAAAAAAACTACTACTCCCTCCGTCCCATAATAAGTGATGTTTTAGGTTATTTCATTTGTCCTAAATTATTTGATGTTTTAAAAAATCTAAGAGCATTAATTACAATATTTTCAAAATTATTCTTCATTAATCATTACTCCTACTTCAATACCTAGATATTTTTAACTCTCTTTATTAACACAAAGGGTATTATAGACAAATATATTTAATACTATGCATTCATTTTCTTAATAGTTGTATCCAACTCTAAAACATCACTTATTATGGAACAGAGAGTACTATTTTTTTTTTTATATATGAATGCATTAGTAGGTACAAGCATCGAGTTCAATGGTTTTTAAAATTAATTAATGCAATACATTTCATGCAAGTTGTGATTAACCACTGATTGTACAATTTTCATAATATATTTTTATTAAACTTTGTGCTTACAGAAATACTACTAAATTTTAAGACATTCCTATCTTTATTTATAACCATTTACTTTTGGTCTAAATATTTATTTTATTGGGATTTTTTTTCCACCTACTCAACTGGGGACAAAAGAGCAGCCAAATCATCTACCTGATTCTTGCATCTCCAACTCTAAAGGCACGTATCGGTGCTAACATAAAAGAACAATGCTACTATCACGAAATAAGTGTCGCATAAAGTTCACATACTGCCTGGATAACATTCATTGATTTGTTATTGATATAGTCTACTTAACTCAACAACAAATCCATGGGTGCCACCTATACATTATGTGAGCTTTATGTGACATTATTATGTGATAGTAGCATTATTTAACATAAAATTTCGAATACTCCACCTCCACATATTATGTGAAACCGAAGACTACATTGAAGTAATTTGTTGATCAATATGCTCAGGTAGAGTATGCTACATCAGCAGTTTGTAAAATATTTGTAGAATAATGTGTAAGATTACTCTAAAATTTCAGCAGATAACCAAATAAATAGGTAGAGAATCGATTAAAAGCAATCACATAAATTCCTTTGTTAGGAGGAGAAGAGTTCTTAACTGACCACTACTTCCAATTATGAATTCAATTCTACCAAACAGACCAAAAACGTCTGGAACTTTTGAAAGCTCGTCTTCTATCTTTTTCATACATACCATACCATAACAAACCACTTGACTACTCCATCCACTTATTTGATATCTACCTCCATTAGATACAACTCTTGTAAGAAGTTTATCACTTAGTGTACCAAGGAGAAGGGATGTCCGGCCATTCTACATTAGACTACACATTAGTCGCTCGCAGGAGGAGAGGACATATCGGACCACCCTCCCATCATCCTCTCAGCCTTTTCCCCACGCTCACCTGAAAAATCAGCGAGGATACACATATTCAACAAGCGTTCCCCCACCATTTACCAATATACCAATTGAAAACAAGAACATACACAAAACTTACCAGTACGAACTCTAATTACATCAGTGACAGGCACCACTGCACAAGCAAAACACACCACATAAAAATGGATCAATTTTTTTACTTCATTTGAGGTTTTTGTAGCTTCATAAACAAAAACTTTACTTGTATATTTATACTCATTTGGATTACAGAACAAAAAAGTACGATAACGTTTGTCATTGTGACCAGCCTAAGTAGAGTAACTCCCAACCAAATTGAGATATTCCACTTTGACTACCCTTTTATTTTTGGTACTAACTTGCAAAAAAATTACTGAACAAATGAAAGGGGCAGTTCATATTGTTTGAAAGCATCATAAATAATTTTAATTTCATCACAGAATCTGTATGCCCACAATGTTGAAGTAGTTAATGT